>OY728127.1:880368653-881618653 GCA_963277665.1 Viscum album
TCATTAATAAAAAAACAACCATCCTTTAAACATCTTGGAGTTTACTCTTACATATCATAGGTGATTTTGAAACTTTTAAAATTCCATAACCCTCTAAGTAACATTACATAACCAAGGTAGAATCTAGTAATCTTTACGTATCAATAATGTGAACATTACAAATCATAGTGTAGAATCTGATGTATCAGGTAATTTACTATTTTATAATGCCCATGTATCAGAGTAATCATTATGTGTCATATGTCCCTCATGTATGAGAACCCTTATGTTTGAGGAATTAACCATTTATGGGTGAGTTGTGCACCCTTATGTGTTAGATTACCCATACATAAGAGAGTATCCATACACATTCCATACATTACAATTTTTCTTACCCAAATTATAGTGACCCTTATATTCCAAGGATTTAACTTTTATATATATAGTGAAAACTCAGGGTGATCCTTATATATTACATTTTCCATAGGTAACCATTAATTTTGAGGGATTATCCAATTCTTTGAATAATATTTTTAACTATATAAAATAGAGAACCTTACATAAGAGTAACCTTAGGTATGACCCTTATCAATTTTTTTTAGAAATCTATTACAACTATGAAAAACCACCAGAATTCATCACCCATCTTCTTAGAAGATTTGTAAAGATCTCAAACACCTAAAATAGATTTAGAAAATTATCATAAACTTATAAATAATTTGAGCCAATTTTACAAATAATTTAGATATTAGAACTTAATCCAAAAATATAAAAATCTTCAATGATGGTATTTTCACAATTTTCTAAATAATTCAGCACCTTAATTCTCAAAATGGAATAACCTACTTTATAAAAATGCCACCCTGACCCTACAAAAACACTCAAACGACCACCTGAGACACATATTGGGCCTCTGAACACATCCAAAAACAACATATAGAGATGTTTTATATTTCAAAATTCCAATTCAAATCCTAATTCTCACCCACCTGAACCAAAAAATCACATTTTCTCTCATTTTCACCAACATGTGACAACACAAGTGACTAAAAAACCCATACCATAACGTTTATCATAATAAAGAATTAATATTGCACCTTAGACCATAATTTTTTCCTACCATGGTTATCAATTCACTAATATCTATCCACATTCTATTTCCAAATATTGAATGTGATGACACTATAAAATTACAACCATCAATACATATTATTCACCAAAATCTATGCTAACCACTCACCATGATTCCCACAACTCTTTCTATGACCACCATCATATCCCTGGAATCATTTCACTTTGACGAATCCTTAAAAAAATTTTGAATCCAATTCCTCTCATCCAAGAACCCTACTCATACCCACTACAACAACATATATATGATACATAATTCCCCCCTTTAGTTAAAAAATATCAAAAAATCATCAACTAATCCATATATGATCTTATGGAACACCCCACCATAAGAAACTATAAACCAAGGTCGATTTTGGATAATTATACTCCCCATCATATGAATCATATCAAATAACCCAAATTGACCTGTCTAAAATACAAACCATCAAAACTCACATACCGATACTCAATACCAACACCAAAAATTCATCCCCTGATCCTTCCATAAGCATTAATTCCAAAATAACCATAGTTTAACCATCAAACATGCTGTTTCAAAAACGTAATCACTCCCAGTACAATCATTTAAAATAAATAAAACTTGATCTACACAAGGATAATTTTCCTTCTCCTTAATACCACAACAAAATAATCCACACCCGCTAACATCACTTAGATCTTTACAAAAAATACAACACATTGGACGAGCATGGAATATAAACATTCGAGTCATTCCCGATCAAAATACCAAAATACATGAAGCTTACTTTACTATTGTAGGAGTTTCTTATTTCAAAAACATATTCAAATTCTTTTAAAAACTCACCCAAGTTATCAAAACACCAATTAGCATCCAAGGGTTTTTTCACAAAATTTGAAAACCTAATATCCCTATCCTAGTCTTTCATTCCCCAAAATGAATCCTATTTTCAAAAATAAGTTCAAAAAACAATTTCTTCATAATTTCTAAAAAAAGAAATCCCAAAACATTTAAAAATCACTGTCTCTATAAGATATTTCAATTAAAAATAAATTATGAAACCATTTTACACAAACATCATCCCACTACATGTGTTTTTTAATAATTTTTTTCTCAAAAACCAAAAATCCTAAAAATTATTCTCCTATAGAGTCCAAACAATCACAATCGAAAATAAATCATACAATCCCCTTGAATCCATATTAATCTAATAACCCTGTATAATGTATTCAATAAATAATCAAATATATTATAAGTTTCTTCAATTAATGATTGATCACAATGAGAAAACTTGTCAAACAACATAAATCATAGACACATTTATCATGAACTAATCATGAAACTATTATGATTCATTAAAATTTTCACTAACTCCCAACTGATCCCTATGACTCATCCATCTTGTATTGGTATTCTCAGTCAAACAATTCACTCATCCTATAGTGCTTAGTCCCAACATTGGATGTCCCATGGAAATATTAGTTGAAACTGAATCCATGTTGACCATGAATTCTACCAGTCTACCTTTCAAGCCCCAATAACTTTACTCTACTAATAACTGAAACTATCTCAACCAAACACATGTTCTAATGCCATTTTTTAATGACCCAGACTATATCAGTCAAACTGAACCCATGTGGTGGAACTGTAATACCAAAAACTTCCATCCCCATATTCTAGAGGGTTTAGACTATAATTGAGGGCCTAAAATATTCATTGTATGATTTTTCCCTCAAAAGTAAATCCCTTGGGTTATGACCAAATGCACTAAGAATTTGGCATGACCCGTCTTGATAATAGGCATCTCAAAAAGCTATAGACATACACATGGATCCATGAGGTCCCCCACTATGACTCCATATGGACATGAATATCTCGTAATTATAAGTTTTATAAAAAATATTTCATTAAATACATTCCCAAAACCTTTTAGGTTTAGAGTTTTAGAGTGTTTTGGAAGAATACAAACTAATAGAACCCATGTCTTTTTCAACTAACAATCATTTTTCCCACTGTAAGATACTTCTTAAACCATAAAAAGTCCTAAAAATTTCCCAAAAAATCATTACACAAGATACTATTATAGAAATATCATAAGTATTACTTTTCTTCATGACTTAGGGAAATGAAAATATAAGAAATGGGTGATCTCAAATGCTTGATAAGGGATAAACAATGAAATTGGAACATGTCATGGGTAAGACTTGAGCATAACATAATAATATGAACATAAAAACATGAAGATAATCACATGTGACATAACATGATCATAATTACATGAAGGATAACTAAAAAATGTGTCTATAATACAAACACAAGACATTCATAAGCATATCACCAAATACCATCTCTAAGGGGTTGTAAATGAACATTAACAAGGTTGTTCACTAAGATATCATAAAACATTATCAAGGAATTATTCCAAGGTAAAATTAATATTTAATAACTAGATATTAATTCTTTACCCAATGCATTGGATATCTTTCAAAGTGTTCCCTTCATATGTATAAAATTATGTATACCAAATAAAGAAATCAAACATAATTATATTAAAGAATAATTAACCCATTAATGAATTGGGTTATATGATAATACAAAACATAATCACAATTCATATAGAGAAATAAGATAGATGGTATAATAATATAATATAATATGAATTAATATAGTGTGTTGATATAGATGTAGAATACCTATTTTAGGAGCATTAAGAATATTTCTTTGGAAATAAGAAATATCATTGACCATTTGAAAAAAGTAATTTTATAAAAATAAGAGAGTAATAATTTCGTTGATAAACAATGAAGATATAGAGATGAATTTTAATAGAAAAATACATTGATGGTGTAATGATATGTTCACATTAAAGATAAACTTAAAAATAGATTTTAGGAAACATTTTTAACATTATCATAAAAAGAAACATTACATGTCACTTTTAAAATTTATTTTCAAAATGATGAAGTGAAAACTCTGAAAGCATTAACTTTATAAAAATAAAATAAAATAATATATCTTTTAAAATATATAATGGTTAACAAAATAAATGTGGGGTGGAAGATATAAAATTTTATTTTTTAAATGATGAAAAACCTTTTTAATATTTTGAAACATATTTATTGAAAATGAAAATAATAAATAGAGTAAAAAAATTACTTTTTAAAAGAGTATAAGGGAAATTTAAATGTCATATGAGATAAGAAATAACTAACTTTCCAATTATAAAGAAGAACATTGGAAGGAAAGGAAAATATTGAAAAGGAGGGGAAACCAACATTAAAGAAGATGGGATTTATTCTTAACAGTGATATAATATTTGGGTAAGAGATTCATTATGGTAAAATATTTTGATAAAAATTCATTCTCCATATATAGGAATAGAAATTAACACTAAATGTAATCTTAGGGTGCAATCAACCTATCTTGGAAAAAGGAAGTTCAATAATAAGCATTATAACTCAATGAAGGGAGTTGAATTAACAAAAACCATTTCAAATAGGATATCTTTTGAATTTAAATACATTTAAAAGAGAACATTATATATCTCTTAAAACCCCATGAATTAAATGAATATGGTAAAAGATATTAATTAGGTAATAATATCACCATAGTAAATATATCATGGTTCACAATAAAAAATATGTCTCATGAAATTAAATTTGAGACAAAGAACCCATAACCATAATTATTGAATTTCACTAAAGCACTTAAATAAGTTATACAAAAAAACTAACTTAATCACCTATTTTAAAACCTTTTTTATATCCATAACCTTTTATAAACTTCAGTTATAATTATTAACTACATTTATATTAGTTTTCTAGTTTCAATATCATTTGTAAGTAATCTTGATCATTTGTTGTTCTTGATTATTCTTCAAAATTAAATCCTCACCAAATTATAAAAGGTAATGGAAGTTATGTTTTATAATTATTTAATATGTTATAACCTCATTTAATAAGTATTTCAGTTATTATTCATTATGATGAAGTAAGTGATGAGATTGTTTTGGTAATTTATAAAAAAACAAATGGTGTTGTCTTAATTAATGAGTTAAATACTTATATTTCAATTATAGAACCAAAAAACCACTATTTACTTATTAATATCCAATATTAAGTTTCAAATCCATCCTTGATATAAATCTATATCATTTTCCATTTAGTTGGTTTAACTGACCCAATAAGAACATGGTACAATCTATGTGTGAGTATAACTATGGAAGTGATTTTTTTGTTATAATATCATTATTAAAAAATTATAATTAAAATATTTATATGTTATTAAGGTGATTATTTATAATTTTTAATACTTATATTTTTAAGTTAAATGAATAATAATTTATCACTTATAAATAAATCACTTTTCCTCATGGTATATTCGTTTTTGATCGTCAGTTTTACAATGATCTCTTGTTGATAATATTAATTATAGAATTCCTAATTTATATTAATAGAATATAAATCATGATAGATAAAATATCTATTCACAAAACCCATTTTTATAACCATCCTTGAAAGGTAGTGGATCTTTTTTTTCGTTAATGGATGTTTTAGTCTACACATGCGTATAACTAATGTTTTCATTTTTTTTGATTGAATGGGAGTGGAATGGATAATGGTAATACATAAATATAATAACATTTAATTATATTTTTTATAATGATTTAATTATATGTATATTTTTATAATGGGTTTGTAGTAGGGTGGATGAGAAGGATAAAGAGTGGAAGTTAAAGGGTAAGTGATCTTATGTTGAGAATTTTTATCTTCTCTTGAAGAATCCATTTGAAATGAACGGTTTGAAGAACTTTTTTGAGGCTAGAGGATACCATATGTGTATATGGGCTCTATAAAGAGTAAATTGGGAATATTTTCATGTGAATTTAAAACTACTTTTTTGGCTTTAAATGGGTGTAAGTGAACTCATTTTATAGGGAAAAAAGAGGGACAAATCTTTGGAAAATAATATTGGGTAAGGGATAAGAATGAGTTTTCATGAGAGTTGGGTGAGTTAGGTGGGAAATTTTTTGTGCGACATGTGGTTATTAATTTTAAAACTAAAAAAAATGTTTTATTGAAGGTCTATGTGTCAAATTTATTTCGTAAAATTTAATCCACATTATATTATCTATTTTAACACTTATTAATCTTGATTAGATTTTAACCATGGTAATTATTTTATTGCTCAATGTATAATATGAAACTTATTAGAAAATTTAAAAATTTTTAATCTAAATTTTTTCTCTATTTAATAAAATTTAATTTCAAAACATGAGAAAGTGAACTTTTAAACTAAATCAAATAATGTTTTGAAAAACTGTTTTTGTAGAAAAATTTTATTTTAATCATTTAGTGTTCTTAATCTTATTTAACATTTATTTACAGTTAAATGAGTGTTAAATTAATAATATATATTCTTAAAAATAAAATTATATTATTTATTTTAAAATATATCAATATAATTTGAAATCAGAACATTTAGAAAAGTATAATTCTTATAAAAATAACTGCTTTACCGTGGTAGCTAATATTTTCCTTGGTAACATAATTTTATGCCTAAAAATTAATTTTACCCAATTATTTAATTTGATAATTATGATTAAAAAAATTCGATTTTGTTTATATAATTCAATTTCTATAAGTGATAAAAATCAATTTTCATATAAGCATGCATAATGCATAAAAAATTTTAAGAGACATGTGTCTTCTAAGAATAAAATAAATTTTTTATTTACCTAATAATAACCATTTTGCGGATTTTAACTTATTTTATTGTATATATCATCTATAAATTTCATTAAAATCATTAATTAATAATTTTATTAAAAATTTCATATCTCAAAAAAAGGTATTTTTATTAAAATATATTTTTATGAATAAAATGGTTTTATTAGTTATTAAGCTATACTAATTGAATTTTATCAATAAATTAGTATTAAAAAGAACAAATTAAATTTATTATAATTTCTATATCTATTTACTATCCAATTAACTGATTTCATTTTAATAGTTATATAATGTTCTAAAGTTCATTTGGTTCGATGCTGCATGTGAAACAAGTTTTTGAACACATTAGGTTTTAAAGTAAAATATAAAATTTAAAATCTTTGGGTGTTACATTTTCCCCTAAATAAATTTCATCCTTGAAATTTTAATTTTCACTCACTAATAAAACTAGTTAATGGTATCTAAAATATAGTCATAACATAGGATATATTTTCAAATGATGTTTTTACCTTAATATCTTAGGTAATAATAGGAAACACATATTTTCCTTTCATCATGTTAACCAATGGAATAATTTTTCTTACAAAAATTATTTCTTTATGCCCTCATTTTCTATACATGAAGCATCTTTTAGTAACTTTTATACATTCCCTGGGGTGTCTCTTTGCACATTCGTAAGACATAGGAAATTTAATATTATTTCCTTCATTATCTTTTCCACTAAAAATTTCATTAGATTCCATCCGAAATTTCTTTGGTTTGTTTGGGAATTCAATTATGTTCAAATTTTTAATCGTAATTCTTGATAGATAGTTTGACATAATCCCAATATTTCTCACTTCAGTTAATATACCATTAGGTTTATCATTGGTATAATCTTTAAATGGTATATAATACCCATTTTAAATGTAATTCCTCCATGGTTCATCCATTACTAAAACTAAAAGAAGTAAACATGAGTTATAACCAATTAACACCACAATATAATTATTATAAGATTAAAAATTCAACTAAAAAATGTCATAATCTTTAAAATTATTAGCATTTATTATAACTTTAATAACTAAAAATTCAATCTAGTTTTATTTAGGTTGGGTTATTTTATATTCCTTAGCCGAATTCCTTAACATAATAAATCATTCATAATAGATTTTAAAGAGAATGTGATTAACCAAAGAATATCCCTCAAAAGTGTCTATCCAGGTGTGTAGTATCTAGATTACTCATCATATACCAGGGTAAAGATTGATTTGATAGATAAATTTCCTTTTTATGGGTTATTGGACTTAAGTGCATATGTTCCACAACCACATCCACTTTCAAGTATCTAGACAGGGATGTAATTGCAAGGAGAACCCCACAATCTAGAATTTTTCAAAATTTATGGATGTTATACTATACTAAGAATTATACCTAGGGTTTTCACTAAATTTTTTCTTATCCTAAGGCATAAAATATTAAATATTACCACAACTAACCTAAAGGGTTATCTATACTGGTGAAATTATAATCAACCTTAACTTATAAAATCTTAAATTATCCTCAACTAACATACTAACTTATAATACCAACTATAATGCCCCTAAAATGTGAAAATATCATAATTACATGACCCATAGAAATTATTTCATTAAATTCATACCCCATACCTTTTAGGATTAGAGTTTTATAGAGTTAAGACAAAAAATTAACTAACAAAACCCATGACTTTTTCAACTAATGGATATTTTCCCACTATAAGAAATTTCTTAATCTATTACTAGTATTTAATATCTCCCCTAAATTATTCACATGATATAATCTCCTAGGAACTTCACATGTATTATTTTTATTCATAATCCAGGTAAATGGAAACATAGTAAAGGGGTGAGACCATATGACCAGTAAGGGATAAACATTGAAATAAAAACATATCATGGGTAAGGCATGAGTATAACAAAAGAATATTAACATAATACCATGATGATAATCATACGACGAATAAAATGATCAATAGTATATGAATCATAAATTGAAAATGTGGATATAACATAATCATGTGACATTCATAATCATATCACCAAAGTTCATCACTAAGGTGCCGTAAAAGAACATTACCATGGATATTCACCAATGTATCATAAATAATTACCAACTCATGTTGTTAAGGTATCAGGAACATGTAATATCTAGATATTAATTGTTTACTTAATTCATTGGAGTTATATTAGGGTGAACATTTCCTATATCAAACATTATGTGTACCACATAAAGAAATCATATTGAATTACATCAAAGCATAATTAACCAAAGAAGGAAATGGGTAACATGATAATACACAACATAATTGTAATTAATATAGATAAATAAGGTGGATGAAATCATAAGATAATATCATATGAATGAATAGAGGGTGTTGAAAAAGACTAAAAATACTTTTTAGGAGCATTAAGAAAATATCTTTATAATTAATAAATATCTTTGACCATTTGAAATAATTTATTTTATAAAACTATGAGAGTAAAAATTTATTTTAGAAACCATGAATTTTTATAGAGTAATTTTCATATAAATGTACAAAGATTTCAGAAATATGTGTTCACACAAGTGATAAAATTTAAAAGATATTTTAGGAAATATTTTTAACATTATCATAAAAAGAAAAAGTGATGGGCCAATTTCAAAATTTATTTTAAAAAAGGTGAAGTGAAAAAGTTGAAAGAATTTAATTTTTAAAAATATAATTCAGTAATATATCATTTAAAATACATAAATTTTATCAAAATAATTGCGATGTGGGAGATAAAACCATTTATTTTTAAAATTATGGAAAAACCTTTTTAATATTTTGAAATCTGTTTATTGAAAACCCACATCATAAATCGAGTAACAGAACTTAAATTTCAAAATAGGATAAAGAAAATATGTAGGTCACATAATATAACACAAAATAGGTTTCCAATTATAAAGGAGAACTTCTATGGGAAAGGAAAATATGTAAAAGTAGGGGAAATCGTCATTAAAGTGGATGGGAATTATTCTTAATAATGATATACTTTTTGGGGAATATATTAATCAAGGTAAAATATTTGGATTAAAATTAATTATACATATATAAGAAGATAAATTACTATAAAATATTATATTTTGGTGTAATAAACAATGATTAGAAGAAGGAATTTCAATAAGAATCATAATAACTCAATTAAGGGAGTTGATTTAACATAAACTATTTCCAATTTTGTATCTTTTGAATCAAAATCCATTAAAAAAGAACATGATATTACTCTTCAAACCCCATGAATTAAATAATTCTAGTATGATACATTAATTAATAAATAATCATACCATATTAAGGATATCATTGTTCATAATAAGAAATATGCCTCAAGAAATTAAATTTGAGATAAAGAACACCTTACCTAAATTCATAACTTACACTAAAGAAATTTAATATTGTTAGGTCCACAAGGCTGAATACCATGAGAGGGGGGGTGAATCAGGGTATGACTAATTTAAAATTAATTCATGTTCTGATCTTGTTTCGCTGTTAAGCAAAACACTCTTCTCTCTCCTTCCTATTGCACAAAATAAACAGAAAGTAAAGCAAGCACATGACACATCAATTTTACTTGGTTCACCGCTAAGGGCTATGTCCAAGGAGCATACACCGATAGGGTTCCATTCATACCAAATTCCACTATACTTCACTAGTTTTGGATTACAATGTTTGGGTACAGTCACTCTGTCCCACGCTCACTGCCTTTGCAAGGTTTAAGGTCACCTCACTACTTTCCCAAGGGTCACTCCCTATTTCTCTCTCTCTGGCTCACTACCGGTGGAGAGGATCACCTTTTTCCTCTTCCTATGCTCACTGCACTTGGAAAGGATCCTCTCAAAGTTTATAGACCTGTAGGTCTCTTCACTTACATGAAATAATGCATCCCCAACTGTTGATAGATGCTCTGGTGAAGTCCAACTTTCATCCACTGATGAATACCACTTTGCCACTTAACCACTGGGCAATTCACTTTTGAAACACCTTTGAAAAGCACCCTACTTTGCGAGGCTCCCAATTTCACAAAGCTCAAACAAGCCTTTGCGAAGCTCCTGACTTTTCATGAAGCACTCTCGTGAAGCACTATTGCGAAGCTCATGACTTTTCGTGAAGATCAAGTCATTGCAGAGAAACTTCCCTCACGAAGCACACTAAGCCAATGCGGATCGTACAACTTTCGCGAAGCTACAATAGCTTCCGCGAAGCTTTTCTTTCACGAAGTACATAGGCTACGCGAACTAGCTTCGCAAACTGAGAGCAAATGATTTTCTTTGAAAATTATCTCTACTTATCTCGAGGGGGTCGGCCTCTATTTATAGGTGATTCCACCGACCCTCAAACTTTCCGCACGAAGTCAATGCCACTTCATCTCAAATCATGAAGCTACGAAGTTTCCGCCGGAATTCTATCTAAATCACGAAGCACCACGGAAATTTTATGATCGTAGATCTCGTCGTAATAACGGAGCATTACCGTCAACATTCCTTCGCGCCTTCGCTGCAAATCTCCCTCACAAATCCCTTCACCGTCGCGATGAACTTCAACTTTGCCGTTCGTGAAGCTTTGACGTAATCGCGAAGCATCACCCCCTCCGTTTTTCTGGTCTTCGTGAAATCAAATCCATGCATCCTATCTTCACAAAATTCATTCCTTTGCCATATAAAAAAATGATCTTCATGGATATCTACTTTTCACGATGCACACCAAACTTCCAAATTTTGGACCCCAAAAATTTGGAAATCACTGAGAAACGACGCCACCTTGTACTACTCTTTTGTACCATCTCCAGATCATCCATTCCTTTTTCATTATTCTTTGTCATCATGGATTGTCAACAACTTCTCGGGAACTTGAAAATTCTCCATGGAAACCTTCTTTGTCAACAAACACAATCAACCCAAAAATACTGTAATGTTACCTTGAGGGATTTTTCCCCACAATCTCCCCCTTTGGGTTTATTGACAACTCTTTATAACTCTTCTCAGAAAGATTTTCTGCACGTTGATACCTCACTGAGTCTTCTTCCAGCCGCTACCACCATTCGCCTCTTGCGATTCTGTTAGCATTCAAGGATTCACTTAACACGTAGTCTAATCCCACATGAGCAATGCTCAGCGTGAGAAACAAGAGTAGTATGAAAAGTTTATCAATGAATCACTTCATGTCAAACACCAATTTTCGATTCCAACCTGATACCAATTCATAAATTGATATCAATTATTGAACCACACTGATCCCAATTGGTGATAGCTGGATACCTTCTCTCACCATTCCAACACCACTGTTCTACTTTTATCACGATCCTCAGCTGTCGTGATATCTATTCTTTGATCGGTCACTTCTAGCAGCGTCAGATTTAAAAATCTCCCCTTTTCTCATTTCTCCCCCTATCTGGCTGCTCCACTGGTCAGCTTCTCCCCATATCTGTCATGATTACTCAAATAGACACACTGTCTCCTCCTTGAACAATCACTATTTTCTCCCCCTTTGTCAACGAACCCAAAGGACACTCCTTTGTAGTCTGCAACATAGTAGAGAACACATATCAGCACATTAGGGAAAAACACATCATACCTCGAGGAGAGGGAGGGGGGGTGGGGTTTCACATCCACATGCTTTTAAGTGAGGGGAATCGACTTAACTCCCAGAGCCAGTCGATGACTTTCAAATTCTTCCTTGGGTAAGGCCTTTGTCAGAATATCTGCAACCTCTAACTCTGTAGGCACATACTACAACTTCACAATCCCTTGCTCCACTTTCTCCTTGATAAAATGATATTTGATCTCAATGTTCTTTGTCCTTGAGTGATGAACTGGATTTTTTCTAAGATTTATAGAACTTGAGTTATCACACTAGATTCTGATCGGAGACTTCACTTCAACTCCCATATCATCAAGCCGCTGCTTCATCCATAATAACTGTGTGCAAGCTTGAGTGGCCGCAATATAATCATCTTATGTGGTGCTCAATGAAATGGAATATTGATTCTTGATAAGCCAAGAAATACACAATCCACCAAGATAGAATGCACCACCTGATGTTGATTTTCTATCATCTGCTGAACCGGACCAGTCTGCATCAGTATATCCCAATAACTCTGTCTGAGATTTGTTAGTATATGTCAAGCCAAAATCCACTGTGCCCTGGATATACCGAAGTATTATTTTCACTGCAAGCATGTGGCTTTCCTTGGGTTTACTCTGATATCTATCTTCTTGGCATGTGGCGAAAGCAATATCATGCATTGTTGCAGTTAAGTATAATAGACTTCCAATAATTTGCCTCTATTCTGTGATATTAACTGCCTTTCCATCCTCATCTTTTGATAATTTCATCCGGGTAGCAACCAGAGTCTTCATCTCCTTGTAATTCTCTATTACAAACCTTCTGAGAACCTCCTTGGCATATTTAGATTGAGAAATGAATGTTCCATTCCTTCCTTGTGTCACCTATAGACCAAGGAAAATTTTTAGCTCTCCAATCATTGACATTTCAAACTCATTTTTCATGAATTTTGAAAACTGTCTGCACTGAGCTTCACCTGATCTGCCAAAAATTATGTCATCGACATACACTAGAACCATCATCCTTTGATTATTGTCATTGCTGAAATAGAGATTGTAATCAACTCCTCCATGTTGAAAACCAAGATTCTTCAAGTACTGATCAAGCCTTGAGTACCATGCTCTTGGTTCTTGTTTCAGCCCATACAATGCCTTTTTCAGCCTGAAAACTTTTTTCTCATCGTCGTGAATGAGAAAACCATCTGGCTGCTCAATATACACCTCCTCTTCCAGAACACCATTCAAGAATGTGGATTTGAAATCCATCCAGAACACTTTGAACTTCCTTTGCACTATGATGACTAAGAATAATTTGATTGTCTCCAGCCTTGCAACCGATGCAAATATATCATCAACATCTATTCCCTCGATCTGGGAGTACCCCTTGCACACTATTCATGCTTTGTTCCGAATCACTGTTCCATCTTCATTGATCTTATTGCGATAGACCAATTTAGTCCCGATGACATTCTTATCTACTGGCCTCAAAATAATCTCCCATGTTTGATTCTTCTCAATCTGATCTAGCTCTTCATTCATAGCATAAACCCAGTTTTCATCTTCAGATGCATCAGAAAAACATTTCGGCTCAACCTGAGATGAAAATGATGTTTGTTGTAATGACTTCATTCTTCGAGTCTGAACTGGAGATGTCTGATCACCAATGATATTCTGCCTATCAATTTTAGCTCGACTCTTTGGCTTCCTTACAGACACAGACTTGACACTTTCTTGTTCATCATCAGTATCTTCTTCTGAGTCAGACTCTGCCACTTCTGTTCCCCCTATATTGCTTACCTCATCTGCACTTTCATCCAGGAACTATTCACTGGGTTATTGAGTATTCTGTTCATTTTCAACTATAGTGACATCATTGCTCTCAACAATTTTTCCCAACCTTTTGTTGAAACATTTATATGGTTTTCTTTTCCCTGAGTAGCCAAGGAATATACCCTAATCTCCTCGTGCCTCAAACTTCCTGTGATTTTCTTTGTTGAGAATTAAACACTTACTTCCAAACATTCGAAAGTATTTCAACATTGGCTTCTTTCCATACCACAGTTCATACGGAGTCTTTCCTTGCTTCAGACACAATAGAGACCTGTTCGAAACATAGACCGATGTCAAAACTGCTTCCTTCCAAAATTTCTCTGGTAGGTCTTTATCGATAAGCATCATTCTAGCCATGTTGTTGATGATCCGATTTATTCTTTAAACCACTCCATTCTGTTGGGGAGTTCTTACTGATGAAACTTGATGCCTTATTCCATGTTTCTCGAGAGAGTTTTCAACTTGACTGTTTGTGAATTCCACACCGTTATCAGTACGAAACTTCAGAATTTTCTGCCCAACCATCTTTTCTGATTCCCTCCTGTACTGCTTTATGCAACTGAACACCTCTATCTTATGGGTAATGACAAATACCCAGGCCATTCTGCTATAATCATCAATGAAAAGAACATAATACCTTTGACCATTTATATCTCATGGTGAGATAGGTCCACATACATTAGCATGAACCAATTTGAGCACTCTAGTTGATTTCTATTCCTTTGGCCTGTATGTCTTTCTGATTATCTTTCCTTGTTGGTAAGCATCACACGTATGAGTGCGATCACGTGATAGTTTGGAAAGGTCTCTAGCAGCATCACACTTTACCAGATCCTCCATAGATGGTTGGCATAGATGACCAAGTCACTTATGCCATAGCTGGTTTTCTTCGTCTCTAGATAAAAGGCACGTATCTTTTTCCCCGCCTACAAGATAAAGATTCCCCTTTGTCCTTTTTCCCTGCAGAACAACTGCTCCATCTTTTCCTTTCACAACACACATCCTCTTAGTGAATCAGATAGAATTCCTAGAGTCAAATAGTTGATTGACACTGATCAAGTTATGACTAAGACCCTCTACTACCAAGTCATCATCATGTTTCATTTCTTTGCCCCCAAACACAGATTTCCCTGAGCCAACAATCTTCAAGCCTTCATCATTTCCAAATTTGACAACTCATTCTTTGTCATATTTTATGCCTGTAATAAGATCCTTATTTCCTGTCATGTGTGATGTGCAACCACTATCAAGGATCCATACACCAGAACAATCTGATGCTTTAAGGGAAATCTCCGCCACCACGACCTTCTCATTTTTCTTCTTCTTGGTCCATACTTTTTCTTTCACACATGGCATGGATTGAGAATTCTATTCTTTCTCAGAGTATGATGGACCAGCCTCATCTTGCAAAGCTACAAATCTATTCTTAATTTTTAACTCACCTGTCAGTTTATTGATCTACTGCTTGCGAACGTTTTGAGTCTGCTTTGATACATTTCTCTGAATGGTCAAAGTACAATTCCTAGACATGTTCCTAAATCCTCCACACCAAAAACAGTGTCCTTCAAAATATGTTTTGGAAAACCGTTCTATGTTTGGCTGCCACCACTGTTCTTGTTCCCTTTGACATCTCTTGGCTATGGAACACACATACTGTGAATGTCCCATCTTCCCACAATAATAACACCTTATATATGGTGCATTACTTCGTGAAACTTTATCTCTCCGAGTTTCCCCTTGGGATCTATGAATATTATGAATTTACTTTGTGCCCAAATCAATCTTCAATCTCGGGATAGGTGCTTGCAGTTTGACTTCAATTTCCACAGATATTTCTTTATGATCAAGCCCTGAATCAACCTTAACAATTGAGCTCAACTACTGCTTCTTTCCTGCTGAACTACTGGGCTCCTCTTTCATCTTTTAATTATTCGGAATGATCTGATTTCCCAAGAATGTATTGGGAATCAAAGTCTTTTATTGGTCTTTAACTTTTCTCTGTAGAACGACAACTTCTTCTTCAAGCTCTTCGATACGCTTGATGTGATCTTTCACTTTTTTGTTCAAGACATCGATCACTATTTTCTATTATTCAATCTTGAGCTTATACTCACTAACTGATTTTGAGTTCTCTGGTGTTGATAACTTGAGTTTTTCAATTTCTTCCATCAACTCAGACTTCTCATCTTCCTGTTGCTGCATATAGAGTTTGGCATCACGAACAACTTTATTGGCTTTCTTCGTTTTTTCTCCCCAAACATCTATCTCCTCAAGAGATGCTTCCAATTTAGCTTCTATATCAACTCTTCCTTCAACTTCTTCTTCCTCTTCTCCAACGTCAGTTTCTTCCTTTTCCTGAGAACTACCGACGACCGCTACCATAGCATTTTTTCTATGATCTTTACAATTTTCAAACTTCTCAACCTCTTCATCCTCAGACTCATCTGAACTGTCTATTTCTTGTGAAAGAAGATTCTTCTTCTTGAAGAAATTTCTCTTGAACTGCTTCTTACCTTTCACATAGCCTGAATATTTCTTCTTTGGATTTTCAACTTCGTCTTCATCATTTTCTTCTTGAAACTTTTTGGGGCATCTTACAGCAAGATGACCAACCTTTCCACATTGAAAGCAAGCTAGTGGAAGTTTCCCTTTAAACATCCCTTTTCCTCTTTGCAGATTTGAAGAAAGGAATGACATCACCTCATCTGTCTCTTTTTCCTCCTGAGAATCTTCAATAGTGAGCTTCTTCATGGCCTTAAATGCCACCTCTTTGGATTTCCCTTTTTCCACAGCGTCGTTGTCATCATTTCTCATTTCATACGCAACAAGATTGATGTACAGGTTATCCAATGTCAGCTCTTTCAGATCTTTATCTTCCAAAATAGAAACTTTCGGATTGAACCGAGGTGGAAGTTTTCTCAAGATGCGCTTTACAATTTTAATGTCTTTAATAATCTCACCAAGACCTCACATGTCTTCTACCACATCATTTACCCTGTCAAAGAATGCATCAACAATATCATTCGGGTTCATTCTCAGATATTCATACTTGTTCCACAACACTTGCAGCCTTGCCTCTCTAACTTTTGTATCCCCTTCATAAATATTCAAAAGATTTTCCGACATGGAATGTGACGTTTTTCATGAAATCACCTTTGTATATATGGGATTGGAAAGGGATCCCCCTAAGGCATTGATTGCTTTAGAATCAGCATCCAACTCTTTATGCTCAGCTTCTAATAATGCACAACTAGTAATATCAGCTGTGATACCATGCATAGCTGCTGAAAACACATCCATTCCCAATGATCATAAATAGTGCTGCATTCTATTCTTCCATATCTGAAAATTACATCTGTTGAAGATTGGAATCCCTCTATGATTAGTGACCTCCATTGAGAGAAGAACTAATATCAACCTTCCCTCTGATACCAATTGTTAGGTCTACAAGGCTGAATACCCTGAGAGGGGGGGGGGGAGAATCAGGGTATGACTAATTTAAAATTAATGCCTGTTCTGATCCTGTTTCACTGTTATGAAAAACACTCTTCTCTCTCTTTCCTGTTGCACAAAATAAACAGAAAGTAAAGCAAGCACAGGACACAACAATTTTACTTGGTTCACCTCTAAGGGCTACGTCCAAGGAGCATACGCCGACAGGTTGCTGGTCATACAAAATTCCACTATACTTCACTAGTTGTGGATTACAATGTTCAGGTACATTCACTCTGTCCCAGGCTCACTGCCTTTGCAAGGTTTAAGGTCAGCTCACTGCTTTCCCAAGGGTCACTCCCTATTTCTCTCTCTCTGGATCACTGCTGGTGGAGAGGATCACCTTTTTCCTATTCCTATGCTCACTGAAATTGGAAAGGATCCACTCACAGTTTATAGACCTGTAGGTCTCTTCACTTGAATGAAAGAATGCATCCTCAACTGTTGATAGATGCTCTATTGAAGTCCAACTTTCATCCACTGATGAATACCACTTTGCCTCTTAACCACTGGGCAATTCACTTTAGAAACACCTTCGCAAAGCACCCTACTTCGTGAGGCTCCCAATTTCACGAAGCTCAAACAAGCCTTCGTGAAGCTCCTGACTTTTTACGAAGCACTCTCATGAAGCATTATTGCAAAGCTTCTGACTTTTCACGAAGCTCAAGTCATTACAGAGCAACATCCCTCGCGAAGCTCACTGAGCCAACACGGAGCACACAACTTTAGCGGAGCTACAATAGCCTCCACGAATCTCTTCTTTCGCGAAGCACACAAGCTACACGAACTACCTTCGCGAACTAAGATTAAATGATTTTCACTGAAAATTCTCTCTACTTCTCTCGAGGGGGTCGGCCTCTATTTATAGGCGATTCCACCGACCCTCGAACTTTCCGCACGAAGTCAACACCAAGTCATCTCAAATCGTGAAGCTCCGAAGTTTCCGTCGGAATTCTATTTAAATCGCGAAGCACCATGACAATTTTCTGATTTCGGAGCTCGTCGTAACCACGGAGCATTACCGTCAACATTCCTTCGTGCCTTCACTGCAAATCTCCCTCGCAAAGCCCTTCACCTCCGCGATGCGCTTCAACTCTTCCGTTCGCAAAGCTTTGACGTAATCACGAAGCATCACCGCCTCCATTTTTCTGGTCTTCGCGAAATCAAATCCATGCATCCTCTATTCGCGAAATTCATTCCTTTTCCATATAAAAATATGTTCTTCATGGATATCCACTTTTCACGATTCTCATCAAACATCCAAATTTTGGACCCCAAAAATTTGGCAAACACTGGGAAACGACGCCACCTTGTACTGCTCTTTTGTACCGCCTCCAGATCATCCATTCCTTTATCATCATTCTTTGTCAACATGGATTGTAAACAACTTCTCAGTAACTTGAAAATTCTCTATGGAAACCTGCTTTGTCAAAAAACACAATCAACCCAAAAATACTGCAATGTTACCTTGAGGGATTTTATCCCAACAAACATCCTATATAAAAATTACTATTTTAATAACCTTTTTAATATTTATTACCATTTGTAAAATTAATTTATAATTATTCTATATATGTGTATTAGTTTTCTATTTTCAATATTGGGTGTGAGTAATCTTGAATATTTCAAACTAGTTTTGTAATAATAGTTTTGTTATTCATTATTCTCCTAAAGATCAATATTCAAAAATAATAAAAGGAACTATAATTTATTATTATAATATTTAATATTTTATAATTAATTTCATTAGTATTTTAGTTATTATGTATAATGAAGAAGTCGGTGATGTTCATGTTTTGGGTAATTTATAAAGAACGAATAGTGTTGTCTTAATTAACGAGTTAAATGTTTATATTAACATTCTTAAACAAAAAAAATCATTATTTACTTATTAATATAAAATATTATGTTTATAAAGCTATACATTATAGATTTATATAACATCATTCATGTTTGTGGTTAAACCAACCCAAAAAGATCATACTACAATCTATGTGTGAGTATAGATATGGAAGTACTCTTTGTTTATTATATCATTATAAAAAAACTATAATTATATAAGTTCTTGTCAAATGAGAATAATATTACAAAAGTGAAATGAAATGGTATTAATACACTTCTAGGAGTTTAAATGGTTCCATATATCATTTTATTTTCTAACCTGAGGACGATTCATTTGATAAAACATTAATGATAAATGTTTAGTTGATTTTGGAAGTTTTTCTGTCCATCAAAAACGAGTTTTTTTAATATTATGTCTATATATTAGTTATAAAACATATAATAAGTAATTATATACTTACTAGAATCTTATTTAACCATAATTATAGTTTTATTAACATCCATAAAGGTGATAATGAAAAATGAAAACTCATTATCCATAGATATGGTTAATCTCCATAATTTGGACAATAATTTCCATTCCTTGAATAAGAGGATATGAGAAAAAAGGATTGGATAAAAAATATTCCATTATAAAAATCAAATTAAAATATATATACATTATAATATAGTTATTATTAATTTATGGATGAATTAGGTGAGGAGAAGGTAGACGAAGAAAATAAATTAAGAGAGGTGGTTAAAGAAAGTGGCCTCTTGAATATCACCTCCTTGAAGGATCCCTTTACAAACATTGAGTTGGTATTTTGGAGAGAACTGAATCACTTGGACATGGGGAGAGTTGAGAGGATATGTTTTTTCATATATCTTGAAATATTCATTGCATTAAAGGTGTGAGGATAAGGGGTCATGAGGGGTGGTATTTATAAGTGAGGAGACGAGTGTTTTTGAAATTTCTAAAAAGATTAAATTATTCTAAATTTATTTTCTATGAAAATACCAAAAAATGGACATATGTTATAATTTAATATTATATAAGGTTGTGATATAATAAACCAATTAAAATATGACATGTGTTTTTAAACATTATCATTTTAATTAACCCATAATGGACCTATTTTAATTTTAACTGCGTTTTCTATTTTAAAGGGTTATAATTTGGACATATATGGTGTAAATTTATCCATAAATGGACAATTTGTGAATTTTTATACCATTTAATAATAATTTTTTATTTTTAGATATTTTTATTATTATAAAATAATTTAATAAAATATTAGTACCATAAAATATCATTATTGTCAATTTTGATGCTATCCACTACTTTGACATTTAAAAACATCAAGAAAACAAATAAAATTAAGAAAAAAATATTTTCTTATATCCTAAAAATGTTATGGTAATCTATATAATTTTTTTATAACCTTAAATATATAAAATTATATTACTTTAAATATTTTTGTTATCATTTATTTGATTTTTCTGTTAATTGAATAATTGCCTCATTAGGGTTGTGTAATCATTTAGGGTAATTATTTAATTCCTAAAAAATTTAATGAAATTAACATTATAAATATATTTTTTATATTTCGAAATTATATTTATATTATAGTATATCTTTTGGTTGACACTAAATTAAAAATATTATACTTATTAAAAATAAGAGTTTGACATTTTGTCATTTTCTCTTTGATTTTAATAATTTCCATGTCATTTTCAAGGACAAGGGTCCATTAAATAACTAAATTTAGATATACAATTGTTAATGGTATAATTTAATTCACCAAATAATAATTTTGATGAAAAATTATGTCTTTATCACTTATTTTCAGTCTAGATTAATTTGATTTACCCTTTACAAATATGATAAATTTTATCACAGTTACTATTCATATTGACTAAAAATAAAAGGGATCTATTTAATAAATTTGGATCACATGATTCAAAATATGGAATAAATTTTTTGAAATTAAAAATACATAATTGAAATAATTTAATTTAAAATTAAATAAAAAAATGCAACGAAAAACAAATTTTCTAAAAAATGCCCTTTTTAAGTATAAAATATTTTTATAATATATTCATGTATAAAATTTATTTCAAAGAAAAAAATTATTTTACTTGTAATAAAAAGTTTCTATTTATAGTTTAAAACTAATATAATTTTACTTTTTAAATTTTTTAAAATAATATAAAGTTTTCAACATAAATCAGTATTTTTTACAGTTCATTAAAATTTCAAACCTTTTTTAAAAATTCCAAAAAATTCATCCTAAGATAATTTTGACATTATAATTTCATAAATGAAGTTTATTTTTAAAATTAAATTTTATAAAAGTTTCAAAATTTGTTATATTTATTTTCTAATAGAAATAAATAATTGTTTTCAAAGAAAACCATTTTTGAAGAATAAAATGACTTTATTAAAAAGTAAGTGTTTATTTCCTAATAATCAATATATTTCATAATATGGTTATTACTAATCATACCCAATAATTTAACATATAGGTTATAATTTTCATGTTAAAATAATAATATTTTTATAGTATATCACCGCTCCTTTAAATATGGTGTTGTGTGCAATAAAAGCAACTGAAAAAAATTAAATTATTTAATGAGAAATATTTCATAAAATTATATTGGGGTGTTATATTCTTACCCCTTATGAAATTATTCCCTTGAAATTTAATTTTACATTCTATGGTGAAAATATTCTAGGGAACTTTGCCTTATCACTTCCTCCAATTCCCATGTCACCTATTCATATTTGTGGTTCCTCCGTAGTACTTTGAGCAGGTGAGTGATCTTGTTGCATAGAACATTATCTCTATAGTCTAATATTTTCACCGACTACACCTCATAAGAGTGACCATTTTCCAAATGTATCACCTCTTAATTTATTACATGTGAGGGATCTAGTATGTACTTCCTCAGGAGGGATATGTGGAATATATCATGTATTTGAGACATAGTTGGTGGAAGTTATAATCGATATGCCACAACATTAATGTGATCAAGAATATCAAAGGGGTTGATGTACCTGGGAATTATCATTCACTTCTTCCCAAATCTCATTAATCTCTTACATGTATATATGTAGGGGAATAACTTATCTCCAATCTCAAACTCTAAGTCCCATCTATGATTGTATTCATAGCTCTTATGTCAACTTTTGGTATCCCTAATGCGATGTTGAATGGTATTCACCTTTTCTACCATTTCCTCAACCATTTTAGGTCCTATCATCTTTTATTCTCCAAATTCATACCAGCATGTATGTTTTCTACAAACCTTCCCATAAAGGGCTTCATATGGGGCGATTTGGATGATTTAGTGGAAACTATTATTGTAAGAGAACTCAAAAAATGGAAGATATTGATCTCATACTCCTTTTAAGTCCAATGAGTATGATCTCAACATGTCTTCTAGTGTATTAATGTTCCACTCAGACTAGACCTCAATTTGAGGGGGATAAGTTGTACTGAAGTCTAGTTTAGTGTTTGGACCATGTTGGATAATTTTCCTTAACTTGGAGATAAATCTCGAATCTCAATCAGATATAATCGATAATGGTACTACATGTTGAATCACAAATTATTTGATGTATATCCATGATATATGATAATTTGAGAAGTCCTCTCAAATCACAATAAAGTGAGATTACTTTTAAAGATGATCCACAATAACCCATATAACATTATTTCCTATGGATATATTCTGAAGTCCAGTGACAAAGTCTATAGTGATGTTTTCCCATTTACATGTAGATATAGGTAATGGTTGTATCATACCCATAGAATTTTTCTTTTTCATCTTTCACTTACTAACATACCATATACTTTGATGTATATTCAATGATCACCCTCTTTATATTTTCCTATCAATAGTGATCTCAAAGAACTTGATACAACTTTGTGCTCCCTGGGTGAATGGAGAAGGTTGATCTATATGACTAATTCAAAATATCCTTCTTTATATCATGATATTATGGTACACATAGTCATAACCGAAATGTTTTGACTCCATCCTCATCAATTTTGAACTCTAAGGATTTCCCATTTTTGATAGGTTCCACCTTATTCTGAATTTTTATATCATTTCTTTGAGAAACCTTTATCTTATCCATAAGGGATAGTTAAGAGATCATTTAAGAAAGTACTGATGATGTTAATTACCTTATGATTCCCATTCCCATACTTTCTAAGTCTAATAAGATCATATCCTTCCCAATTCTCATCACTCATAAAGTTTTATGATCCATTCTACTTAGAGCATCTTCCACTTTATTTTCTTTACTAGGATGGTAGGGGATTGAGAAATAATAATCCTTGATGAGATCTAGACATCCTATTTAGCACATATTGATATTTTTTTATGTGAATATATATTTGAATATCTTATGATTAGTATATATCTCACACTTCTCCCCATAGATAAAATGACACTGGATTTTCAATGAGAAGATCACAACTGCCAACTCCTGATCATGCATGGGGTAGTTTTTCTCATGAAATTTCAGCTACCTTGAGGAATAGGCTATTAATTTGTAATTTTGTATCAGAAAACATCCTAATCCTTTCTTTAATTCATCATTGTATACCACAAATAGTCCCCACTTGTGGGTAGTGTGAGTACTGGTGTAGTGATAAGTTTCTTTTTTAACTCTTTTAAGTAGTCTTCACATTCCATGGTATAGAAAAAATTTACTCCCTTCCGAGTTAGCTTGGTTAGGGGTTTTAAAATCATGTGAAGTTATTCAAAAATCATCGGTAATACCCACCTAGACTAAGGATACTATGAATCTACATTATAGATGATGATCTAATCCACTCCTCAATTTCCTTTGTCTTAGAAGGGCCTATAGATATCTTTATTTTTGGGATAACATTTCCCAAGAATGAAACTTCGTCTCTATATAACTCATGTTAACTATAATTTTCATATATTTACTCCCTTTTAAAGGTCTTTAGAATAGTTTTCAAATTCTCTTCATGCTACTCCTTTCTCTTGGAGTATATGAGAATATCATTTTAAAGACTACCAAATTTTTTTCAAGGTAATCTCTAAAGACTCTATTCATTAAGTTCCATTAATACTATTGGAGCATTAGTGAGTCCAAAGGGAATCAATATGAAATCATAGTGTCCGTACCTCATTCGAAAGACAGTCTTGGGAATATATTCACTCTTTAACTTTAATTACAAATATCATGACCGATGATCCATCTTAGAGAAGTAATTATCCTTATGAAATTGATCAAAGAAGTCATCTATCCATAGAAGGGGATACTTTTTCTTTATCTAGATTTTGTTGAGATCATGACAATAAATGCTTATGTGCATTTATTCATCCATATTCTTGCTGAAGAGGACTGGTGCACCCTACGATGAAGCACTCAATCATATAAAACCATTTTATAGATTCTCTTGTAACTTATTCTTAAATTCTTCAAAATAAATAGTGTCCATTCTATAAGGTATCTTTGATATGGTAAGATATCCAAGTACAAGTTCAATTGAGAAATCAACCTCTCAATTAGAAGGAATATTAGGAAATTCATTAAGGAACACATTAGTGTAGTCCCTCACAATGGTCATGTATTCAATAATGATCTTCTCCTTTGTCTCAATCATTTGATCTATATATTCTTGATCAAAAGGAAAAAATGTACACACTTGATTTGATGATTTAGAAGGATATTCATCCTCCTCCTTACACTTATACAGAATTAGAGGATGCATTAGGATGTGAAGGGTGATATCCTTCTCCTGACAGTTGATGTTGTATTAATTTAAAGATAGTTAATCCATGAAAAATATATTATTAAACTCCACCACAGGAAGAATTAAGAGATTTTTCGGGAGGTTTAGTCCAAAAACATTGATTGAGGAGGAATTATATACTTTAGATGCAAGAATGTCCTCATTTTTTGTTCTCATAGATAACTCAATCTCCATATTTTGAGGTGGTGTTTAAATGGTTATACTAAACATGAATGATATGAAAAAAATACATAGAACCAGAATCAAAAATTAAGTTTTCTATACCGATAACCACAAAATTTTCGAGTTCCACCATTGCAGTAGTGATTTCATATGCCCTTCCTTGTTGCCTTAGAGTTTTTTATCATAGATTTTCCCTGAAAACCCTTAGCTTAAGGAATTTCCTCACATAGTTCCCATTTTACTAACGGTTAAATCACTTCACAAAAGACATAATGTTCATATAAACCTTATTTTACACTTCCTAATTAGTGTATTTATTCATTTCACTAGGGAATTTATTATATTCATTCCCCTATTTTATTCACATGAATATCCTTCTAGTTTCCCTTAGGTAATTTCCTGGATTCTTCTTCCCACAATTTTAACCAGTGGGATGCTCAATTTTCTTTCCGACATGATATTTTTCTATTTTCCTTCCTGAAGATAATTTTATCTTATATTTATTATCTCTAATCACATGGTAGCACTAAGAATCACTAATCTCCATCTCAACTTTAGGGGCACAAATTACAATCTCTTTATCACTATCAAGGTACTCAATTTCTCAGGCTTTCCATAGACTTAGTTTCAAACCATTAAATAATTGGTCCACCTTAATTTCAATGTTGATGAATAATCCATAAGTATACCTTAAAATTATTGTGAATTTATCCTCATATGCTCTGATATACTCATCTTCCTTTTTCTTTAGACCGAGGAACTCCCCTTCCATCTTAAGATGGAGAGTTTAGGGAAAATATTTAATAAAAAATATTTTCATGAATGATTCCAATTCCATGGAATAAATTTCCTCCATAGACATATTGTTTTTATTATTTTATACAACTGATCATCTTCCCCATCAAAACAATATACGACAATAAAAACATTATCTTCTTTGAATCATTATAAGATAAAAACTATTTTCTCAATGGATTTAATCCATTGTTCCATGATGAGGTTATCAGAAGATACACTAAATATAGGATTACTTTTTCACATAAAGTATTAGATTTAAATTTGATCTTTATTAGGAGAAATATGGTGTCATAGATGATTCAATTTATTATTTATAACTTGAAACAATTTATCTAGTACTAGAATGAAGTTCTGAGTTCTTGTTCCCATCAGGTTTGACATATCATTTGGGAAATAATCACATTGCCTATCACATTGGTTGTTAGAACAGGTTATACTATTTCCATCCATTAACTAGAAGATAAAAAATAAAATTACGGGGTGTTCATAATTATAAAATAGACATATAAGAAGTAAATGATGAACCTAAAAGGTTAAACTTATAAAAAAAGTATATCCGAACTTTGATTCCTTATGTTTTCAATCCATATTATCCAAGGTGATATAATTACCCCTAGGGTTCTTAATTAATTTTTATATTCCTAATAAAAAAATAACTAGACCACGAAATGATACCAAATATAGTGAAACAATCCTTTTTTACATATTATTTCATGATTTTAAGCATAATTATCAATAAAATAAAAACTAAGGATTGCAGAATTTAGTGTCATTAGATGACCAGGTACATAATAAAACATCATTTTTATTAATATTAATAATGAAATCCTAACTCCCTTTGATATCATAAAACTACATAGGATATCCTGGGAAAATACATAAATAGAAGGGATGATCTAAAAAGTCTAATAAAGAAATAAACATGGGACCGAAACATATCACATGAGTTATAAGGCACAACATGGAAACATAAAAAATAATGTCTCATGAATAAACTTATGGAATCTTAACATATATAAAATGGAATCATGTGACCATGGAATCCTAGGAAAGTGGTAGTGACATATAATATGACATAAACATGATTAAAGGCTATCTTCCAAGACTATATCACATCGTGGACAAAGTCCCATAATGGATTAGGTTTAGCCCTTAATCCCGTACATAATGTCTCATGAGACCAAACCATTATTAAATTAATTAGAGATATATCTGATCATACCCATAATAACATGTTCATGCACATGTGTGCCACATAAAGAATAAAATAAAATGAATAAACCTAAGGGTTACCCATGGAAAGAAATGGGTATCGTAATCATGTCATAAGGCATCACCAATGGGAATATAAAAATGATATACATAAAAGAAGGGATTCAAATCAGTATTGGGAATTAATTAAGAAATTATAATAATATATAATGAATAATTAATTCAAACAAAAGTGAAATCATTAAACATATTGGTTAGGTAACCTTATAAATGTGCAACTTAAGAGTGGTTTTAAGCAAAATAATAAAATACTTTAAAGAGGATAAAGGAATAATTATTTCCTTAAAAACAAAAACTAAATAAAAGATATTTTTCTGGATAAATTTAGTGGTTTTAGAAAAATATTGGAGGCTTAAAATATTTTGTGAAGTGTACTTGAAAATGGGTGAGAAAAAGAGAAGTTCCCTTTATTCATGTTTTCCTATCGAGAGGAATTGAGAAGGGAACCTTATAAAACATGTAATTACCCATCCTAGAAAGACGACTTGAGATACATAAATATGTGCGGTACATATACATAGAACAAAGGAAAAGTAAATAATAATAATTAAGGGATAAATTGAGGAAAAGAGAGAGAAAGCATAACCCAAAGGAAATATCGAGGTTGGAGAGATCCATTACCTTATGTACAAATGAGTTCTGCACTTGCACTTAGTGTCCTGGATAATAAAATTAGATTCATTAATTTATTAATTAATATAATATTAAACTTTTATTTTATTTATTATAGTTATATTAAGTCCATTTTTATCCATTTTTATTGGTTATAAGGTTCAATTTCGTCAATCCGGGAGTGTTCCCTTCATGGTTTCATGGTCTTTTCACTTGTGTATAATTATGAAAGTTCATGTCGAATGGGAATAATATTACAGAAGTGAAATGAAATGGTATTAATACAATTATATTATTTTAAATTTTACCATATATGATTTTATTTTTTGACATGAGGATAATTCATTTGATAAAACATTAATGATAAATGTTTAGTTTATTTTGGCAGTTTTCCATCCATCATTAATTAGTTTTGTTTTATTTAATATTATGTCAGTTTATTAGTTTCAAAACATAGAATAAGTTATAATATAATTATTAAAATTTTATTTAAAAATAATAAAGGTTTTATTACCAGCATTTAATGTGGTAATGAAAAACAAAAATACAATACACATGGAGACGATTAATCACCATAATTTAGACAATGGTTTCAATTCTTTTGAATAAGAGGGGATGAGAAAAAAGGGATGTATAGAAAATATTCCATTATAAATATAAAATCATAGTATATAAATTATATTATATTTATTATTATTTTATGGATGAATGTGGTGAGGATAAGATAGAATAAGAAAAGAAATTAAGAGTGGTGGTTAAGGAAAGTTACCTCTTGAATATCACCTCCTTACAAGACCCCTTTAGGAACTTGGAATTGGAATTTTTGTGAGAAAAAAGAACTTTTACATGGTAAGAGTGGGTAGAAAAGTATTTTACAGATATTTGAAATCTTAAATTCTTTTAAGGTGTGAGTATAAGGGGTTTTTAGGGGTGGTATTAACAAGGGAGGATATGAGTGTTTTTGAAATTTCTGAAAAGATTAAATTATAATAATTTCATTTTCCATTAAAATTACACCATATTTTAATGGATTTTAATATAATATATGATGAGGTTATACTATAATAAACCAATAAAATTTATATTTGTTTTGGTTTTATTTTAAACCCTATCATTTTGATTAACCCTTAATTAACCTATTTTAATTTTAATTGTGGTAACAACTTTTTCAACATTAAGAGGTTATAATTCTAACTTATATGGTTTCAATTTAACTATAAATGGAAAATTTATGAAAATTTATACCATTTAATAATAAATTTTTATTTATTAAATATTTTTTTAAATAATTTATTTATATATTGATCCCATAAAATATCATTATTGTCAATTTTTATACCATTCACTACTTTGACATTTAAAAACATCAATTGAATTAATAAAATTTGAAAAAACTTTTTATTATATTATAGAAATGTCATATTATTATATATTATTCTTGGATAACCTTAAATATATCAAATTGAATTACTTTTAGTTTTTTATTATCATTTATTTGATTTTTCTATTAATTGAGAAATAACTACATCAGCATTGTGCAAGTATTTAGGGTAATTATTTAATTACTAAATTTTATAAATAAATTACAGTAATGAAGATAATTTTTTTATATTTCCAAATAATATTTATATTTGATTATAACTTCTTTTTAAAACTGTATTTAGAATATCATACTTATTAAAAATAAGAGTGTGAAATTTTGTCAATTTCTTTTATTTTAATAATTTATATGTCATTTTCTTAGAAAAGTGTCCATTAAATAAATAAATTTATAGAATTAGTTTTTGAGGGTATTATTTAATTAATAAAATAGTAATTTGGATGAAAATTTATTTCCTTATCACTTATTTATAATTTGGATTAATCTGATTTACTCTTTATCAATATGATAAATTTCACCACTATTACTATTTATATTGACAAAAAATAAAAGGGGTATATTTATTAAATTTATAAAAAAGATTAAAAATATGGAATAGATTTTTCTAAATTTAAAATACATAAGTTATATATGTTAATTTAGAATTAAAATAAAAAAATGAAATGATAAACAATTTTTGAAAAAAATGCCCTTTTAAGTATAAAATGTTTCTATATTATATTCATTTATAAAATTAATTTCAATGAACAAAGAATAACTAATCTCCATCTAAACATTAAGGGAAAAAATAAAAATCTCTTCACCACTATCAAGGTACTAAATTTCTCAGGCTTTCCATAGACTTAGTTTCAAACCATTATAGAATTGGTCCACCTTAATTTCAATGTTGATGAAAAATCTAGAAGTATACCTTAAAATCCTTGTGAATTTTTCCTCATATGCTCTGATAGACTCATCTTCATTTTTCTTTAGACTGAGGAACTCCCTTTACATCTTAAGATGGAGAGTTTAGGGAAAATATTTAATGAAAAATATTTTCATGAATGATTCCCATTCCATGGAATCAATTTCCTCCATAGAAATCTTGTTTTTATTATTTTCCAAAACTGATCATCTTCCCCATGAAAACAATATACGACAATAAAAACTTTATCTTCTTAGAATCATTATAAGATAAAAAATATTTTCTCAAAGGATTTAATCCATTGTTCCATGATGAGGTTATTGGAAGATACACTAAATATAGGATTCCTTTTTCATATAAATTATTCGATTTCATGTTGATATTTTTAGGAGAAATATGGTGTTATAGATGATTCAAGTTATTATTTATAACTTGAAACAATTTATCTAGTACTAGAATGAAGTTCTGAGTTCTTGTTCCCATCAGGTTTGACATATCATTTGGGAAATCATCACATTGCCTATCACATTGGTTGTTAGAACGAGTTATATTATTTCCATCCATTAACTAGAAGATAAAAAATAAAATTAGGGGGTGTGCATAATTATAAAATAGACATATAATAAGTAAATTATGAATATAAAAGGTTAAACTTATAAAAAACGTATATCCTAACTTCTGATCCCTTATGTTTTCAATCCAGGTTATCCATGGTGATATAATTAACCCTAAGGTTCTTCATAAATTTGTATATTCCTAATAAAAAAATAACTAGACCATGAAATGATACCAACTATAGTGAAACAATCCTTTTTTACATATTATTTCATGATTTTAAGCATAATTATCAATAAAATACAAACTAAGGATTGCAGAATTTAGTGTCATTAGAAGACCAGGTACATAATAAAACATAATTTTTATTAATATTAATAATGACCTCCTAACTCCCTTTTATATCATAAAACTATATAGGATAACTTGGGGAAATACATAGATATAAGGGATGATCTAAAAAGTCTAATAAAGGAATAAACATAGGACTAAAACATATCACATGAGTTATAAGGCATGACATGGAAACATAAAAAATAATGGCTCATGAATAAACTTATGGAATCATAACATATATAAATAGGAATCATGTGACCATGAAAACCTTGTAAATTGGTAGTGACAAATAATATGACATAAACATGAGTAAAGGCTAACTGCCAAGACTATATCACATCATGGACAAAGTCCCATAATAGATTTGGTTTACCCCTTAATCCTGTACATAATGTCTTGTGAGACCAAACCATTATTAAATTAATTAGAGCTCTATCTGATCATACCCATAATAAAATGTTCATTCACATGTGTTCCACATAAAGAATAAAATAAAATGAATAAACCTAAGGGTTACCCATTGGAAGAAATGGGTATCGTAATCATGTCACAAGGAATAACCAATGGGAATATAACAGTGATATACATAAAAGAAGGGATTTAAATCAGTATTGGGAATTAATAAAGAAAATATAATAATATATAATTAATAATTAATTCCAACAAAAGTGAAATCATTAAAAATATTGGTTAGGTAATCTTAGAAATGTTCCACTTAAGTGTGGTTTTAAGGAAAAGAATACAAATAATTTAAAGAGGATAAAAGAATAAATATTTCTATAAAAACAAAAACTAACTAAAACATATTTTTCATGATAAATTTAGTGGTTTGAGAAAAATATTGGAGGCTTAAAATGTTTTGTGGAGTGTACTTGAAAATGGGTAAGAAAAAGATAAGTTCCCTTTATTCATGTTTTCCTATCGAGAGGAATTGAGAAGGGAACCTTATAAAACATGTAATTACCCATCATAGAAAGATGAATTGAGATATGTAAATATGTGTGGTACATATACATAGAACAGAAGAGAAGTGTATAATAATAAATAAGGGATAAATTGAGGCAAGGAGAGAGAAAGCATATCCCAAAGGAAATATGGAGGTTGGAGAGATCCCTTACCTTATGTACAAATGAGTTCCGCACTTGCACTTAATGTCCTAGATAATCAAAATAGATTCATTAATTTATTAATTAAGAAAATATTAAACTTGTATTTTATTTATTATAGTTATATTAAGTCCATTTTTAGCCATTTTTATTGGTTATAAGGTTCAATTTCGTAAATCCGGGAGTGTTCCTTTCATGGTTTCATTGTCTTTTCACTTGTGTATAATTATGAAAGTTCTTGTCGAATGGGAGTAGTATTACAGAAGTGAAATGAAATAGTATTAATAAAATTAAATAATTTTTAATTTCCCCATATATGATTTTATTTTTTGACATGAGGATTATTCATTTGATAAAACAATAATGATAAACGTTTATTTTATTTTGGAAGTTTTCCTTCCATCACGAATTAGTTTTGTTTTATTTAATATTATATCAATTTATTAGTTTCAAAACATAGAATAAGTTATAATATACTTATTAAAATTTTATTTAAAAATAATAAAGGTTTTATTTCCGGCCTTTAATGTGGCAATGAAAAACAAAAACACATTACGGATGGAGACGATTAATCACCATAATTTAGACAACGGTTTCAATTCTTTTGAATAAGAGGAGATGAGAAAAAAGAGATGTGTAGAAAATATTCCATTATAAAAACAAAATTATAGTATATAAATTATATTATATTTATTATTCTTTTATAGATGAATGTGGAGAGGAGAAGTTAGAATAAGAAAATAAATTAAGAGTGGTGGTTAAATAAAGTTACCTCTTGAATATCACCTCCTTGGAAGACCCCTTTTGGAATTTGGAATTGGAATTTTGGTGTGAAAAAAGAACTTTTACATGGTAAGAGTGGGTGGAAGAGTATTTTATAGATATTTTGAAATCTTAAATTATTTTAAGGTGTGTGTATAAGGGGATTTGAGGGGTGGTATTAATAATGGACGATATGGGTGTTATTGAAATTTCTCAAAAGATTAAATTATAATAATTTCATTTTCCATAAAAATTAAACCAAATTTTAATGGATTTTAATATAATATATGATAAAGATATAATATAATCAACCAATAAAATTTATATATGTTTTGGTTTTATTTTAAACGTTATCATTTTGATTAACAATTAATTAACCAATTTTAATTTTAATTGTGGTAAAAACTTTTTCAATATTAAGAGGTTATAATTCTGACTTATATGGTTTCAATTTAACTATAAATGGAAAATTTATGAAATTTTACACCATTTAATAATAATTGTTTATTTTTTAAATATTTTTTTAAATAATTTATTTATATTTTCATCCCATAAAATATCATTATTGTCAATTTTGATACCATTCACTACATTGACATTTAAAAACAAAAATTGAATTAATAAAATTTGAAAAAACTTTTTATTATATTATAAAAATTTCATATTAATCTATATTATTCTTGGATAACCTTAAATATATCAAATTAAATTACTTTTAGTATTTTTATTACCATTTATTTGATTTTTCTATTAATTGAAAAATAACTACATCACCGTTGTGCAAGTATTTAGGGTAATTATTTAATGAATAATTTTTTTAAATAAATTACAATAATGAAGATAAATTTTTTATATTTCCAAATAATATTTATAGTTGATTATATATTCTTTTTAAAACTGTATTTAAAATATCATACTTATTAAAAATAAGAGTGAAATTTTGTCAATTTCTTTCATTTTAATAATTTATATGTCATTTTCTTAGAAAAGTGTCCATTAAATAAATAAATTTATTGAATTCGTTTTTAAGGGTATTTTTTACTTAATACAAAAATAATTTGGATGAAAATTTATTGCCTTATCACTTATTTATAATTTATATTAATCTGATTTACCCTTTACCGAGATTATAAATTTTACCACTGTTACTATTTATATTGACTAAAAATAAAGAGGGTATATTTACTAAATTTATAAAACATGATTAAAAATATAGAATAAATTTTTCTAAATTTAATATACATATGTTATATAAGTTTATTTAAAATTAAATCGAAAAAATCCAATGAAAAACAATTTTTCTAAAAAATGCCCTTTTTTAAGTATAAAATGTTTTTATAATATATTCATTTATAAAATTAATTTCAATGAACAAAATTTGATTATTTATAATAAAAATAAACTAATTATAGTTTAAAAATAATATAATTTTAATTTTAAATGTTTTATAAAAATATACAATTTTCAATGTAAATCGGTATTTTCATTATTCATTAAAATTTAATACTTTTTAGAAAATTCCCAAAAATTCATCCTAAGATAATTGTGAAATGATGAATTCTAAAATGAAGTTAATTTTTAAAATTAAAATTTCTAAAAGTGACAAAATTAATTGTATTTATTTTCTCATAGAAAGCAACACTTTTTTTTAAAGAAAACATTTTTTTTTGATGAATAAAATGAATTTATTAGAAATTAAGTGTTTATTTCTTAAGAATTAATATATTTGATAATATGATTATTTCTATGCATAACCTGAAATTAAAGTTATAGGTTATAATGGTCTTGTTAAAATAATAATATTTTAATATAATATCATGATTCCATTAAATTCAGTTTTGGGTGCAACAAAAGCTACCGAAAAAATTAAATTATTTAAAAATAATTATTTTATAAAAAATATCATGGTGTTATAGTGATGAATCATAATTTTGAAGTTTTATAGGAATAATTTAGTTAAAAATAATGTTTTCACTTATAAATAAATTTATTTTACGCATGGTATGTTCGTTTTAGGCGGTTAGCTTTACATTGAGCACTTATTGATAATATTTCTTATAGAATTAATAATTTATATTTAAAGAATAAAAATTATAAAACAAATAAAATATATGATCTCTAAACCCATTTATATAACTAACCTCTAAATGTGGTGATGAAAAATGAAATGTGTTATTTATGGAGGCAGTAGACTACCAAAGTACATGAGAAAAATTTTCATTTTTTATTGAATAGGAGGGGAATAGATAATGGTAATAAAATATATATATTTACATTGTATTATATTATTTATATTTATTTCATTATATAAATATTTTTTTATTGTGTTTTTAGGAGGTACAGGAGAAGGATAAATATTTGATGTTAAAGGGTAAGTAATACTTACGTTGAGAATTTTGATCTTCTATTAAAGTATCCTTTATAATTGAAGGAATTGAGGCACTTTGTTATGGATAGTGGCTTCAAAAAATTTACAGGATATCTATAATAATAAAATTTATCAGAGATTCATGTAAATTTCTTACTAGGGTTGTGTCATGAATTGGGTAAAAGTGAGCTCCTTTTATCATTGAAAATGAGGGAAAAATATTTGGAAAAGAATATTTGGTGAGGGGTATAAATGGTATTTCCTGAAATTCATTTGAGTTTGACTGGAAAATATTGGTGATACATGTGTTGATGAATTTTAAACCAAAAAATGGTATTCCATAAGGTCTATTTTTCAAATTTATTTGGTAAAATTAGATCCACATTAGATTACCCATTTTAACGCTTATTAATCTTGATTAAAATTTTTCCATGGAAATTATTTTATTACTAAAAATATAATATATACCTTATTAATAATTTTAAATGTTATGAATCATAATTTGGGATCTATTTAATCTAATTAAATTTCTAAATATGAGAAAATTTACTTTTAAATTGAAACATATAGTGTGTTGAAAACCTGTTTTCTATAGAAAAATGTAGTTTTAATCCATAAGTATTATTTTTTATTATTTTAAAATTTATTACCCACTAAATGAGTGTTAATTTATTTTTATATATGTTTAAAAATAATATTATAGTATATATTTTAAAATAGATTAATCTAATTTGAAATCTAAATATTTAGACAAAATAATCATTCCTTGAAAAAATAAATATTTTATCATTGTAACTAATATTTATTTTGGTAACTTAATTTTATACATAAAAATTAAATTTAACCCATTAATTATTTTCATAATAATGATTAAAAATATTAAAATCATTTTATATTATTAAATTTATAAAATTGATAAAAAAACTATTTTAATATTAGTGCGGATAACACATAAAAACAATTTTAAGAAAATTGTATCCTCTAAGAATTAAATTACTTTATTAACTACCTATTAAAAAACATTGTATGGGTGTTAATTTATTTTATTGTAAATATAATCCACACATTTTATATAAACAATTAGTTAACTATGATATAATAAAATGCATAGTGCACACAGAGGATATTTTTAGTAATTTTTTTTTTCATAAATTAATTTTAATATTTATTCAGCCATAATAATTGAATTCTATAAATTATTTAGTATTAAAAACAAAATGAAATTTATTTTTATATAATTGTTTTACCAATCTATTTTCCTGGAAATTCAATGGCTATTTTTTAATGTTTATAAAATGTTTTGCGTTTAATTTTTCTTTGGTGTTGAGTTTGAAGCAAGTTATTGAACAAATTGGTTTTAAAGGGAAAGGAAAATATATATTTTGAATTCTTGGGGTGTTACACCTATAGTCTAGAATATAAAATTAGTAAATAAACTACATGATCCACTACAACAGAACATAGAAATAACAATACATAAAATGTATAACAAGAATCATCATATAAATACAACAATGACCCATTGTTTGATACATAAGAAGAAAAATAATTAGAAAGAAAATACAATAGATTCCATCCCATGTCACATGATCATCCTATATTTATATTTAATTTATCTGATTGATTGATCATTTAAAAAAACTGACACATTCCAATTTTTGTAAGACACTGTATTTTCGATTGACCTCAGGTATCAACCCATTAGACCCTTAAGTATCAACCCTATTTTGGGTCAAAAAGGTTTCCTTATGAATTTTCCATTCCTATATGTTTTGAAAATCACAAGCACTTCATCTTAAGAAAAGTTATCTTTCCCTAAATATTATTTTCTTAAAGAAAATTTCCCTTCTCTAAGGAAATTTCTATCCTTAATTTTGTTTTCATTTCCTCATTTTATAATATCTCAAAATACAATTGATTTTATTAAAAAGTCTAAAATTATGATCCTTATTAAAAACCTTAGAATCTTATAGATCCTTGGATATAGACTATTCTATTTTTGACTTTGAATTCTTTGAAATTCATACTCTGAATTCTCTAAAATTATTACTCTGAATGCTATGAAATTAAAAATTAGAATTCTCTAAAATCCAGACTATAAATTATTTGAAATTTAGACTTTGCATTCTCTAAAATTAATACTCCGAATTATCTGAATTTAAAACTCCAGATTCCTCAAAATTCAGACTCAATTTACTCAAAATTCGGACTCCGAATTCCTCAAAATTAAAACTCTGAATTCCTTAGAATTCAGGCTCTAAATTCATTGGAAATCAAACTCTGGAATCTGTTGAATTCAGATTCTGAATTCTTTGTAAGACAAAATCCGAATACCCATGTTGTCTAGAATTAGATTGTTTATACAATTATACTTTGTATTCTATTTTTTCCTTAGACTCAGAATATTAATAATTGGTTAATCTAATTCATTTTTTTCCTTACACATGATTTTTTATGTATAAAAATATATCATACATTTTATTTCTAACTAACTGTTGGTTGAGTGACACATGTACAAGTCCCTCCAAAATTCATGGAAAAATATGACCGTTGGAGGAGGGAGTTGACTATTGACATTTTTCCAATAAATAGAGCCCATTTGAATGATCTCAACATCTATCTATTGATTGACCTAGAGATTATGTGTTATGATTCTATGAAGTGATATCTAGAGAGAGATAAATACTCTCATGATTTGTGCATTTTCATGAACATCTTGTTCAGTCGTAAAAATCTTGTACAGCTTGTTTCATGCAACTCTGATTGTTACTGATTACAATCGAGGGATTCTGGGGATAGGAAGATAGAGGTGTCAACTACCTTAAAGATTGATGTCTTGCGGGGATTGCAAGATAGATTCTGATATTCCTATTGAGGGATTACCTTGGTGTGGGTAAAAAATACTTTCTAGAATGTATAAATCAAGGGACATTTATCCAAGGTTGGTAGATACCCTACTCTTTGGGTTAAAAGATTTCATACTTTTTAATTGTTTTTGTTTCATGTTTTTATTTACACTTTATTTTGATATAGGAAGAAAGTATAACTTTATTATACTTTCATGTACTTTAATTACTCTGATAAATAAATTATATATGCTTTATGGTAGAATTTAACTTTAATAAAATTATTCTTATGTTTCATTTCTGGATTCATATGTCTGGACCCTAAGAAATTTTGTTTCATAAAAATAAAATAGGATCTATGAATTTACCTTGTTTAACTTTGTTAAACATAGTTTTCCTTAAGGTTAAAAATGAAAGTATTTAAACTTACAATTCACCCCTATTGTAATTGAGAATCTACATACAATATTTCAATCCTATAATTCATATCAGAGGAGGTATCTGAAATATTTATACTCACATATAAGTTTTCTTTCTCATGTGTTATTTTATTGCTGAACTTTTCTTATTCAATTTTTTCTTAAATATTTTTATATATATTTATAAACTCTTACCACTAACAAGTATTTGTGGAAAATATATTTTCTAAAAGAATGGGAAGAACAAATGTTGGTTTCATTGACAATCCTAATCCTACCAGGACACCAATTTTTTATGGTAATGATTATGAGTACTAGAGAGATAGGATACATACCTTTTCCATTAACACCAGAGTAGATAATTTTGTTATTCTTACTAGAGACTAAAAAATTCTAAACAAGGAAGTCAAAACCTTCACCAACCAAGAAAAATCAGAATATCAACTAAACTACAAGGTACACAATACTTTGTTGTGTTCTATGATCAGGAACATATATAATCAAATATCTTCATGTGAATCTGCCAACTACATTTGGAAGAAACTAAAAGTTTCTCATTTTGGGACTTCTAATGTAATAGAAACCCAAGAGAAATGTTGAGAGCTGAATATCATGGATTCTTATTTCCTATTTTAGAACCAGTTTGAAAAGTGCAACTAATTTTTATGACCATTGTAAACAATATTCAATCTATATGAGAAAAATTTTTATATAATGAAGTTATTTTGGAAAATATTATAGATATTATGCCCAACAAGTGAGAATCTAAAATAAAAACCACTGATGAGAACATAAAAGTCTACAGTATTACTCTTGAAGAACATTTTTTTACTATTCTTCAACATGAGACAAGAATGAAAAGAGATGATGATATGAACAAGAAGAATAATGGAAATGGAAGTGTATCCTTTTCGACTACTAAAGTCAAGACTCCAGAAAGGGTTACAAGATCTAAGTCTAAGAAAGTCATTGTTTTATCCGAGTCTAGTGAAAGTGAACATTCTAAAAATGAGTTAGATAATATTACTTGAAAGATGAAAAAGATAGTGGGAAAGAAAGAATCTCAGTATAGATAGAGTAAGAAAAAATAAAAGACAAGAAAGGCTCATAAGTCACTTGATATGAATAAAGAAGAGCTGGACACATCAGGTAAGATTTTCCCAAGCTTAAAAGAAAATATATAAAAGAAAATAATTCTAAGAGGAATAGAAATAAGTATTACAAGTATACAGCTAATAAAGTCTTGAAGGCTAATGATACATGGAGTTCTAGTAGTTGTGACTCATCTGATGAATCTTCAAAGTATGAATCCTCTATTCAGAAAAATATGGGTTTACTATCCAAACATCCCATTAAAAATCATTGTCTAATGGCCATGGTACACAACGAAGAATCTATCACTAATGTATCTTTGAATATAAATTATACTAATGATAAATATTATAAATATTCATATGAAGAATCTTCTTCTGATGAATATAACTCTTTACCTTCTTACAAAGAAGTGTCTAGTTTTGCCAAAAATTTTTAAAATGAAAATTGTAAGATAAAAAAAAAGTTAGAGAAGGAAAATTCTAGAATTTCTATTTTAACTAAAGAAGTATCAAATATTTCTAAACATCTTGATCATAATTTTTTTTATTTTTAAAGTGATTCTAAAAACCTTAAGGAAGTTAATTCTGATAAGGAAAAACATTCTAAGCATCTTGAAAATGTTATTTTTAAGAAAAATATTTTAGATACTAACTCATGTTTTAGTTCTAATAAAATTTAGGATAAAAATTTAGTTATTAAAATAAAATCTGAAATTTTTTACTTAATTAAATATATTATCAAATTTTACCTTAGGATGGAAAGAATTTGATAAAATTTATCTCAAATTTTTCTTCTACGGATTATTTTAGGAATTGGTTATACTCACTCCAAACCTGTTTTAGTAATAATTATTTTGTTCTCAAAAGTACTCTATTTTACACCAAATGTTAGTTTGGTGGAAATTGGGAAAGAAATTTTTCTTAAAAAACCAAATAATTAGGTTTTCATAAAGCTTATTTTTCTAAGAAAATGTAGATTCCTAAAATTTTACATAATGAAATTTACAAATCCATGAAAGTTTGGATTTCGAAATACTAACTCATTTATTTTCTGGGAAATAAAGAAAGTACCAACAAAAACACATTTTACATGGATAGTGGATGTTCCATAAATATGACTGGTAACAAAAACTTCTTTGAAAATATTATCAAGATGAAAGGAGGAAAATTAACTTTCGGTGATAATTCTCAGGAAGAAATTGTTGGTATAGGTAATGTAATGTCCCAGTTCCAGGAGCCTCCTAGAGGTGCCCCGTACCCAGTTGGTCATGTGGCCTCATTCACATTTTCTCCGAACGCCAGAGTCTACCAACTAGCAGCAAGGGCCTTGGGTGTGATAGTGGGGAAACTATGCCCTCATTGGAAGAGTAACACAGCAGAAGTAAAACAGATAACAATTGCAGAAGCAGTAAGACATGAAATAAGTAAATAGGGGAAGACTAAAAGTAAGAAACAACTGGAGCACATATATAAATGATTCATGATACATATGTCTAGTAAAGCATCCAAAAAGTCCAAATGTTGGAATACAAAAACAACCAATGTACAAAAGAAAATAGATAAACTCCGGTAGCATCACAAGCCTCAACTTGGTCCCATGCTCTCGAGCTCCTCATCAATCAAGTACCTGAAGTAGAAGGAATCTTACCCTTATCTACACCTACAACAATATAATCTATTTGGGCCCAAAAGCATGACCCAAACAGGGTATGAGACTAATCCTAGTAGGAAAACACCCAAATATCTATGCCAAATAGTTAGTGAATATATATGGTAAACAATATGAAAAAAGAAGTAGTAAACAGGGATGCACTCAAAAATAAAAAATCCTACTGTTCAATTGCATTCAATTAAATATATCAAGTAAGAAGATAATCACAAATAGGTAACCCTCTGAGAAGTACTCATAGCCTAACCCCTTTGGTTCAACCAAAATGAACACAACTAACCCTCTGGGTAGTACACACAGTCTAACCCCTCTGGTTCAGATTTAGTACAAACTCTCTGAGGAATCACTCACCATCAATTCCCCTTATATTCTAGTATCGGTAACTAATAGGAACTCTAGGGAAGCACTAAATGTCCAATTACCCCTATGGACCACATCGAGTAGCTACAGACACTCTGAGGAAGCACTTATTCCATTGTTCCTATGGTCTCACATCATAATAGTAAAACAAAAACTCTGGAGAATCCCTCAATGTCCATTCTTCCTATGGTCTACTACACCAAGTTCTCATAGCCTTCTGTAAGTCAATCGATCATAGTGATATATAACGGCTAACGTATACCTCAAGAACTACTTTGCTAAACAGTCTACAACATAACATCATGTCAAATAAAATCACCCATCCTACAATAATAGGCATGGTAGTAAGAAACCTAACAGGAAAACTAGACAAACATACAAAACAAGAAAACATGGAAAAACCTCTATAACATGGGAAAATTAACCCGGTTCATAAACAATCAACCTCTATCCTAACAGAAAAATAATAACAAGCAATAGAAGGGCTAAAAACATAAACACACAATACCCCAAATAAGGGTATTGGGAAGTTTTTCAGATATAACTAAAAGACTAACTACAGAAAGGCACAGACCACCTACCTCTATGTTTCACGATCGATATATGTAAACCTCAGTCCTTGAATCTCTCAAGAACACTATATATCTACAAAAACAATAAAAACGCCCAATCGAGGATAAATCTTGGAAGAGGAGGAATCCGGAAATGAAGCTCTAGAACAAGAAATAACGTATTGTGGAAATCCCAACACAATCGACCATTGTCAAATCAGAGAACAAATGCTCGTTCAGGGTATTGGGAATGAATTTATGTCACACAGAGTCTCTCAGTCGAAGAAGGTGAAGAAGAAGATACTTCTACCAATTAGTCGCAACACCGGTCCATTTAATGAAAAAAATAATGTACACGGTGTGTACATTATAATTACATGGTGTGTACTTACCTTAACCGACCCCTGCATTAGGAAGTCTCCAGGTCACCACACACAACCATGTGCATGACCATTACACGGCCAGCACACAACCACCTGTGGTAACTGAGTACACGACATGTACTTATAACGTACACGACGTATACTTATGAAATTTCCAGAAACTCCTCTTTTTTCTCAAAAACACCAAAAAAATGAAAACATACCTAAAAAGAAAATATGGGTCCTTACAAACATTCCCCCTTAAATAAATTCATCTCGGATTTTCCCTACCTATAAGGCTTATAAGAAGAAACCACGAATAGCTCCAACCTCTACGATCGTACATATACCTCCCTCTCCCAAGTCTTGTCCTGTTCTCGCCTCTTCTGCCATAGAATTCATACCCGAGGGATAGAATGACCATGGAGAACCTTCAAAATTTGATCAAAAATCTGGATAGGATGCTCCTCGAACGAGGCGTCCACCACGAGCTCAACCTCATCGGGTTAGAAAACTTGAGATAGGTATAAGAAGTAATGTCGAATCTGAGAAACATGGAAGAAATCATGCATATACATGTACCTCTGAGGTAACTGTAACTGATAGGCAACCGCCCCAAATCTCTACAACACCTGAAACGGTCTGACATACCTCGGTGAAAGCTTACCCTATCTCCTAATCCTCCTGTGTTTCAACCTCGATGTGACACGCAGGAAAACCTGATCTCCGACCTCAAACACCAGAGGTTGTCTCTGTCGGTCAGCATAATACTTCTGTCGTGACTGTGTAGTATCGATCCTCTTACGAATCAACACTATATGCTCTATGGTTTTCTGGACAAGATGAGGTCCTAGCATATCTGCCTCTCCTGCCTCCAGCCAGCATAAGGGAGATCGAAATGACATACTGTACAAAGCCTCATAAGGTTCTATCTGAATAGTTTCTTGAAAAATATTGTTGTAGGAAAAATACATAAGAGGTATGTGCTTCTCCCAAGAACCACCAAAATCCAGGATTCATGATCTAAGCATTTCCTCAAGCACCTGAATCGTACGCTCGAACTGGCCATCTGTCTGTGGGTGGTAAGCTGTACTGAAAAGTATTTGTATACCCAAAGCCTTCTTTAGCCCCTTCTAGACCAGAGAATTAAAAAATGCATCTTTGTATGAATCAAAGGAGTATGGAACTCCATATAAACATAAAATCTCTCAGATGTACAACCTTCCCAACTCATCAACATTGAAGGTCTCCTTAATCGGAAAAAAGTGAGAAAACCTCATTAATCTGTCAATGAAAACCCATACTACATCATTCCCTCGAGGCGACCTCGGAAAACCTGTCATGAAAACCATCGCGACATCATTCCAATTCCACTAGAGAATGGGTAACTACTGAAAAAGTCCTACTGGTCACTGGTGCTCCGCCTTCACCTGCTGACAGGTGGAACACCTCATGTCAAAACCAAAAACATCTCTCTTCATACCTGGACACAAATACTGACGGTATAAATCATGGTACATCTTGGTGACACCAGGATGAACTTCCCAAACTGAGGAATGAAAGTCTCACATAAAATCCTCGCGTATGTCTACTGGAACCCATACGCCCGCATGAAAATGCAAGATCTCATCCTCACCTATGGTCCATATAATAATAGAGTCCTCTAATAACAAGCTTTCTTATTGGACTAGGCCTTCTAAATCTGATAGTTGCCTCATTCGCACTTGATCAAGAAGAGTGGAGTTAAAAAATACAGAAGAAAGAAACGTCTGCCCCTATCTATTGTGCACCTCCAAATGCATATCAGAGAAAAGATCCATAAGCTGCCACTCACTACTGGCCTCCTGAACTGCCTGTATTTGTGTCCTCCTACTCAGTGCATCGTCCACTGCATTGCCTTTCCCATGCGTATAGGCAAGCTCAAAGTCAATGGATTGAAGGTACTCAACCCACCTTCACTGTCTCAAATTTAGGTCATGCTGAGTGAAGGTGTACTTGAAACTTTTTTGGTCGGTGAAAACCACAAAATGATCTCCCAGAAGATAATTTCTCCAACAACATAAAGTATGAACCACTGCAGCCAACTCGAGATCGTGCATCAAGTAATTCCTCTCATGTGGCCTCAACCACTGAGACCTTTACACAACGACTCCATCCCCTGCATAAGCACATCTCCCAAACCGATACCTAATGCATCACAATACATAATATATGCAACGCCCCGACCCCAGCTACCCAGAGTCGGTGCATTACTTCGTAACATTGGCATGATCACAAGAAGATCAAATCTCGAAAGACCGTTTGGTTTAGTAGCCTTGGAAACACTAGATATAATCATAAAGTTTTACATTACATTTCAAAGTGAAAAACTACTACAACAACAAAGTCTTCATATCCACACTATTAACCCCTCATAAAATCCCTGCAAGTCATTCATAATTTACTTCTTCACTACCTGGGAAAAATAAAACATAGAAAAGGGGTGAGGTCAAATGCCCAGTAAGGATAACAATATAGCGGAACATTCAAAATAAGCATAAACATTTAAGGCAATGAATTACTAAAACAAAAGCCTTTTAAACATGAACTTCAACATAGTATGGCAAAAGTAAAATGAAATAATTCCATTTACTTATTCACATGGATATTCTACTAATCGAATAATCACATGCAAAATCAATAACCACTTTCATAATGTTGGAATGCATAATGCCAGACTATCATAACCACATAGCCAAGGCCTCGTGCCAAGACTAAAAATAAGATTTTGTCAAGGCCTTGTGCCAAGACACTAGTTTGTCTCATGAGACCTACCGATGCATCGAGGAGCTATAGCGGGCTCCACCCGTCACTTATTAAGTCCAATGCATTCCCATATGAAAAGGTTTAAACATAACATAAACATTCGTATTAAAACTAGCATACGAAATGTCAATAATTTCACCATAAACTATGAATGGTATAAAAATAGCACATCCATAGTCAAACATATCACAAAACCTTCAATACAATATAGAAGTTTTGTATCATAATAAATCAACTTCAAATAATCTTAAAATCCATCAAAGGATGTTGACATAGATGAAATCAAAATTCTTTTTAAAGAAATATCTCCTTTCATTTTGAAACCATTTAAGATCCATATAAAATAAAACATTTTCTTTGAAAATATTCTTATAAGCTTGTAAGGAAATCTTTGAAGATTTTATAACGGCGTAAAATAACTGCACCCGCCGTATAAGTTAAAAAAACATTCTTACCTCAATTCTATCGAAAAGGTTAAAAAGGACCTTTTTTGAAAACGACGGAAAGATTCCTTTATAAACCTCTTATAAAAATTCAAACAAGGGTATAAATGACTTTAACCCATAAAAAATGTTTTGAAATACATTTTTAAGAAACATGGATATGGATGATAAAGATATCCCAGTAGATTATTACGTATAAACAACCTCGGATAATGAAGAGATTGTGAAATAACCCTTACCTTGTACTTTTCCTTGGTTGGGGTAGGTTAACCTCCTGTATAATGGTGAAATTATTGTTATTAAATTATAAAAGAATCATATATATTAATATGATATCATATATGATCTTTTAACATTGATTTATTAATAATATCTTAGAATTATCATCGTTTCGGGTGTTAACTTACTCATTTTCGTTTATATGTTTTGTTACATAAGCCATGTTTGTTGTATCTTATTCATATCCAGAATGATATCAAGTCCTTAAACATCATTTTTAAATCATAAAATGATAATTATACTTGAATGGATACGATGGAGAACGAATCTCATCACGTTCGTGGAGACGGTAGTCCGTACGTACGCACGAACGCTACTTCCATTTAATTTTTATTTTAAAAGAATCGAATCCAAATGATACATAGGTATATTACTATTCCAGTATAATATAATATTTTATATATGTTACTTAAGTTCATTAACACCATCCTTTATACGTTCCATGTGTGGTATGAACGAGTCATATCATTTTAAGGGGGCGGTAGTCCGCACTTCCTCAAATGAAATTATCGTATGTATATACAACATGAAACGAATAATGGTATGAAATAAAATGGAATTACAGAAGCTTATATATAAAATATATATCATTAATATCATATTTAATTACAGTGCCATCATAATGGCCACCATGAGAGGCGGTAAGATGTATTTGAACAATCATCGTTTCGTGAGGCGTTAGTTTGCCATCCACAGAAACATTATGTTCATCATCCATTAGATGGAGTTGTGTGTATGTGTAGTTTGGATCCTTCTTATAACAACATCCTAGTATATTGAGGATACTGGTGTTGTTACAAAAGAAAGGAAATAAAAAGAGTTTGGGGGTTGGAGAAGCAAAATGAATGAAAATAATTTAAGAGAAATCGTTACCTTTAATTTAGGTAACTCACTTTGGTTGGAACCAAAGGACTTCTTGAAATGATTTATGCCTAAGGGGAAGCTTAAAGGAGGAGGATAGGGTTGTGGGGAGCTTAGTTGGGCAGAGTTTGGACGAGCCAAGTGGCTTGAGAGGTGTGAATAAATGAGAAGGAGGAGTGCCCTTTTATAAGAGGGGTGAGGGGCACCTTTGGAAAAGCTAGAAATATTAATTTATAATAAATTCATATTCGGTTTCTAATGGCTCCAAAGTTGACTATTCAAAGGTTGAGGTGGGGATGGGTCGAAAACAACTCATCCAATAGAATTTAGACAGGTTTGGGTACTTATATTAACCTTATCTTTAAGTATTAACTCTAAGTTAATTAGTTTCACTTTTACAATGTCTCTTTGTATTTTTATATTATATGGTTAATAAACTTACCATATACATCCAAGAGACCCCCAAGTGGTCCATTAATGATTAACATATCATGATATAAGTCTCTTGGACGAACCTTAGATTTTTAGGAATTTAATATCAATTAATAATATAATATTTGTTTTAAGAACTCTTTTATGTCAATTTTGACACTATTCATTAGTTGATTTTTGTGAAACTCATAACAGATTGATTACTTCGAAAAAAGTAAATTAAATCAATCCTAATATATAATATTATCCTAGAAAATTAGTTTAATTCATTAAAAGTTTCATATTATATTTATTTGGGTATTTATAATATCACTTATTTTAATTTTTCACTATTATAGTAATTACTGCATCATCATTGTGTCATAAATAAAATACATTATTTAATGTCTATAAATTATAAATAAAATAGCCTTATGTAGGAAATCTTTTTATCTTTCTAATGAATATTTATAATCTAAAATCCAACATGTATAACCTTATGTCAAAATTCTTCTTCTAAAAGATGTAAGCTTATGCCATTTTTGTATTCATTTTAACTTAATTAAAATAAAGTGTCATTATCACTCACAAGTGGATCCATGGGGTCCCAAAATAGACCCAAAGATGCCCATGGTCGACCATGTATCAACCAATAGGTTTAAGACACGTTTTAGGGTAATTTAGTATTATTATAATATTATGTTTTTACCCTTATTTACCGGATTTACCCTTAACCATGGTAAATAAAATATTTACCGCAGTAATTATTCAAAATGTCTAAAAATAAAATTTACCTATTTACACAATTTGAACATCCTGATTCCAAATATGGAATCCATTTTTCTAAATTCAAAACACAGAAGTGGCAGAAATTAATTTAAAATTAATTCCCGCTGTCAAAACAAAAAGCGTGTTTTTAAGAGATAATAACTATCAAAAGATTGACACTTGTTTATCTTCGGTTTAATTGTAAAATTATGTCCAATGACCAACATTATATTAAGTGGTAAAAATATATTCTAAATATACTTTAAAACCACTCAAATTCACAATTTATTACTATTAATTATTTTGATTAAAAAAGTTGTTTTTAATTAAAATTTAGTAATTTTCACTATTCATCAAAATATGAAAGTTATCCGAAAAGTACCAAAATTTCACCTTAGGCTAAATTCGATATTCCGAATCCAAAAATGAAGTCCATTTTGAAATATAAAATATATATAATTTCAAAAATTAGGTATTACTATTCATAACGGCTAGTTTGATCGGTTGTGGTGTGTGTTAAAACTCGAAGTTGCGTACAACACACGCTACTGTTTTATTCAAAGGAAAGCGTACCGTGTAAGCTTGGGGTGTTTCATTTTAAATTTTTTGATGTCCCCATTTAGTCAAAAAGTATAAAATATTGTATTTAAAAAGGTTTCACTATTAAAAGTTGATAAAAGTGTAATACTGAAAATGAATCTGTTCTTGCATTTTGACTAAGAAACTCATAATATGGATTCTAAAATTATAAGGATTATATAAAGTTTAAAATTTAGTTAATAATATTCATAACCTCTTTTGAATGGATTTTTCCTTTGGTAATTCATGGTGTGATTGAACTTGGTGTTGCGTGTAGTGCAAGTTATTGAATTATTTTGAAGAAATAACACACTATGAAATCTTGGGGTGTTACATTCTCCCCTCCTTCAATAAATTGCGTCCTCGCAATTTGAAATTGTTCTTCAAAAATAAAAGGTTGAAAATAGAAAATATATTTGTGGGAAAACCCACATCGGAAATTGGGTTACTAAAATTTATTCTTAATATGAGGAAAAGAGAAATGAAAGGGTCACCACCAAATTATGATCTCGATTAGGAGAACATTGGTGGCATTTAGAGACATATAATTGGAGGGAAAATGTAAATATTTATAGGTATTGATTGAGGTCATCAATCACAAACAAGTGTAAGATTGAGGTCCTTAAATTCATCAATCTATTATGATTTGAAATACCATCGGTTCAAAAAAACATAGGGTATTAGGATAACACATTTTTGACGTTTCAAAATATCTTAGTTGAAATCCCACATCGAAAAATGAATTAATGAGGACTCTATTTAAAATAAAAAGTCGAAAGTATAAAGATTACCGAAAATAACACATACTAGGGTTCCATGTTGGAAAATATGGATATGGAGGAGAAATCTAACCATCAATTATCTGATGGAGAGTGGTAGAGAACATGGCTATGAAAAGGCCAACAATCCCAAAGCCATAAATTAGTGATGATTTAAGGTACCATCTAGGAAAACATTTTTGTTCTATGTTCCTTTTATTAATGTTGAGGAATTTATTTATGAGATTGGATAAGATCATAAGGAGATATACTTACTTTATAATTATAGTTTTATCCTTTAATAAATTTCTACCACAAACTCATCTTTCACTCTAAAAGATAATAGAATGTAAAAAATTCTATTTAAACTATTCGTATAGGGTTCCAAAATAAACGAATTTATAATTCATCTACCAGATATTTTAAAAAAAACTACATTATTTAATCCAGGACATCTCTTGGGCCAGTGGTAGGTGATACACCCTTGTCGCCCTTCGGTTGCGGGTTCAAGTCTCGCAGCCTTGCCGGACGCGACGGGTTGCCGCCCGACCTCCGGGTTGTCCTTTTATGGCAATCCAAAATAATCCAAACTAGAACTATCCAAAATACTTCTGTCCAAACTCATAGTCCAACATTTATAAGGAAGGTAAGAATAATGTAGATTCTTTTTACCCCGTAATAGCATATGAATACCTTCATCATGTATTCTTTTAATACACTGAAACATCCTGAATTACCATATTCCTTATTGATTACATTCATGCTCCCTTATTCCATATAGAATGCTGGATATACTTCATTAATCCAAAAATGTTTTAAACCCCAACAATGATGGAATATACAAATCATTAATCAGTTCCAAGGTAGTCAAGAATATCCAATATAATTTATCCAAAACAATCACATATTATTCCAAAATCACTACCTCAGTATCAGAACTATATTATGGTTTATCATTCTCTCAACCATATATTTTCCAAAAATCTATCCTGCTAATGAGTCACTTTTCTTTGTTCCACACAATCTCAAGTCCTTAATGAAATAGTACTGCAGTACAATCCTTATATACTCCATAATTATTATAACAAGTACATTGTTGATACAACACTCAATTGACATAATCAACATAAGAACTCTAATCATCCCTCTTCATCTATGGTAGTATCATAACTTGATTATTATACAATAGCATCATTTGCGGCATAGTCTGATGACTGGGACATAGGTTCGCGTAGTGTCCAAACTCCTTGCAAATGAAGCATTGTACATTTGAAACCATTTTCTTACCCTTGCAGTCATGTACTTTATGCCCTTTTCCTCCACACTTATAACAAACTCCCATTCCTTTCAGGCAAGTTCCAGGGTGTTTCTTTCCACAGTTACCACATATGAGAAAATTCTTCTTTTCCCTCTTCCCTTTATCCATCTTTCTCTCTTCCATCCTTTTCTTCTCTTGCTTCCCTTCAAAGCCATAGGACTCAGTAAACTCTTTACTTATCTTATCAACACATGATATTATTTCTTCATATGATGATAATACATGGGAGACTATTTCTCTTATAAATTCTAGCTTAAGACCATGAGAGATATGATCCTTCCTTCTCTTTGAATCATGTGCATTTCTGGAGTTATCATTCCTTCTACTGGGCGCCATTTCTAAACAATGGCATACACTAGATCAGTTTATGAATCAAAATACATAATCCCATACTTATAAAACACTTAACATAAATTGAACTATTTATGGATATAATCCATAATCATAAAAATGTTTTCTTTGAGGAATTATATACTCATAAACCCTTCATAATGATTTGTAAAGAAAATGAGAGTTATCCTAAGCATATCCCCCGGGAGTGTCGTAACCAAGAGTGCAGCAAGGCCCGTTGTCGTGCACCAGTTCCAATTCGAGTCTAGCTCAAAGAGGTGTTTTCGGGTTTTAACCCTAGGTACATCTGTGCCAGAGCCGCCTCTACCTGCTCGTATCCAGACAGGGATGTATTGCTCGGAAAACTCACAAAATCTCTACAATACCAAAATTCTAGGAAGTTCTTCTATACTAATCCTCAAAGTTCATCTTAGGTCTACGTGTTCTAATCAGAGTTTATCTAAATCTAGCTTCCAAGGTTTGTACTAAACTTCCTCTGATACCAACTGTAACACCCCGACCCCAGCTACCCAGAGTCGGTGCATTACTTCGTAACATTGGCATGATCACAAGAAGATCAAATCTCGAAAGACCGTTTGGTTTAGTAGCCTTGGAAACACTAGATATAATCATAAAGTTTTACATTACATTTCAAAGTGAAAAACTACTACAACAACAAAGTCTTCATATCCACACTATTAACCCCTCATAAAATCCCTGCAAGTCATTCATAATTTACTTCTTCACTACCTGAGAAAAATAAAACATAGAAAAGGGGTGAGGTCAAATGCCCAGTAAGGATAACAATATAGCGGAACATTCAAAATAATCATAAACATTTAAGGCAATGAATTACTAAAACAAAAGCCTTTTAAACATGAACTTCAACATAGTATGGCAAAAGTAAAATGAAATAATTCCATTTACTTATTCACATGGATATTCTACTAATCGAATAATCACATGCAAAATCAATAACCACTTTCATAATGTTGGAATGCATAATGCCAGACTATCATAACCACATAGCCAAGGCCTCGTGCCAAGACTAAAAATAAGATTTTGTCAAGGCCTTGTGCCAAGACACTAGTTTGTCTCATGAGACCTACCGATGCATCGAGGAGCTATAGCGGGCTCCACCCGTCACTTATTAAGTCCAATGCATTCCCATATGAAAAGGTTTAAACATAACATAAACATTCGTATTAAAACTAGCATACGAAATGTCAATAATTTCACCATAAACTATGAATGGTATAAAAATAGCACATCCATAGTCAAACATATCACAAAACCTTCAATACAATATAGAAGTTTTGTATCATAATAAATCAACTTCAAATAATCTTAAAATCCATCAAAGGATGTTGACATAGATGAAATCAAAATTCTTTTTAAAGAAATATCTCCTTTCATTTTGAAACCATTTAAGATCCATATAAAATAAAACATTTTCTTTGAAAATATTCTTATAAGCTTGTAAGGAAATCTTTGAAGATTTTATAACGGCGTAAAATAACTGCACCCGCCGTATAAGTTAAAAAAAACATTCTTACCTCAATTCTATCGAAAAGGTTAAAAAGGACCTTTTTTGAAAACGACGGAAATATTCCTTTATAAACCTCTTATAAAAATTCAAACAAGGGTATAAATGACTTTAACCCATAAAAAATGTTTTGAAATACATTTTTAAGAAACATGGATATGGATTATAAAGATATCCCAGTAGATTATTACGTATAAACAACCTCGGATAATGAAGAGATTGTGAAATAACCCTTACCTTGTACTTTTCCTTGGTTGGGGTAGGTTAACCTCCTGTATAATGGTGAAATAATTGTTATTAAATTATACAAGAATCATATATATTAATATGATATCATATATGATCTTTTAACATTGATTTATTAATAATATCTTAGAATTATCATCGTTTCGGGTGTTAACTTACTCATTTTCGTTTATATGTTTTGTTACATAAGCCATGTTTGTTGTATCTTATTCATATCCAGAATGATATCAAGTCCTTAAACATCATTTTTAAATCATAAAATGATAATTATACTTGAATGGATACGATGGAGAACGAATCTCATCACGTTCGTGGAGACGGTAGTCCGTACGTACGCACGAACGCTACTTCCATTTAATTTTTATTTTAAAAGAATCGAATCCAAATGATACATAGGTATATTACTATTCCAGTATAATATAATATTTTATATATGTTACTTAAGTTCATTAACACCATCCTTTATACGTTCCATGTGTGGTATGAACGAGTCATATCATTTTAAGGGGGCGGTAGTCCGCACTTCCTCAAATGAAATTATCGTATGTATATACAACATGAAACGAATAATGGTATGAAATAAAATGTAATTACAGAAGCTTATATATAAAATATATATCATTAATATCATATTTAATTACAGTGCCATCATAATGGCCACCATGAGAGGCGGTAAGATGTATTTGAACAATCATCGTTTCGTGAGGCGTTAGTTTGCCATCCACAGAAACATTATGTTCATCATCCATTAGATGGAGTTGTGTGTATGTGTAGTTTGGATCCTTCTTATAACAACATCCTAGTATATTGAGGATACTGGTGTTGTTACAAAAGAAAGGAAATAAAAAGAGTTTGGGGGTTGGAGAAGCAAAATGAATGAAAATAATTTAAGAGAAATCGTTACCTTTAATTTAGGTAACTCACTTTGGTTGGAACCAAAGGACTTCTTGAAATGATTTCTGCCTAAGGGGAAGCTTCAAGGAGGAGGATAGGGTTGTGGGGAGCTTAGTTGGGCAGAGTTTGGACGAGCCAAGTGGCTTGAGAGGTGTGAATAAATGAGAAGGAGGAGTGCCCTTTTATAAGAGGGGTGAGGGGCACCTTTGGAAAAGCTAGAAATATTAATTTATAATAAATTCATATTCGGTTTCTAATGGCTCCAAAGTTGACTATTCAAAGGTTGAGGTGGGGATGGGTCGAAAACAACTCATCCAATAGAATTTATACAGGTTTGGGTACTTATATTAACCTTATCTTTAAGTATTAACTCTAAGTTAATTAGTTTCACTTTTACAATGTCTCTTTGTATTTTTATATTATATGGTTAATAAACTTACCATATACATCCAAGAGACCCCCAAGTGGTCCATTAATGATTAACATATCATGATATAAGTCTCTTGGGTGAACCTTAGATTTTTAGGAATTTAATATCAATTAATAATATAATATTTGTTTTAAGAACTCTTTTATGTCAATTTTGACACTATTCATTAGTTGATTTTTGTGAAACTCATAACAGATTGATTAATTCGAAAAAAGTAAATTAAATAAATCCTAATATATCATATTATCCTAGAAAATTAGTTTAATTCATTAAAAGTTTCATATTATATTTATTTGGGTATTTATAATATCACTTATTTTAATTTTTCACTATTATAGTAATTACTGCATCATCATTGTGTCATAAATAAAATAAATTATTTAATGTCTATAAATTATAAATAAAATAGCCTTATGTAGGAAATCGTTTTAGCTTTCTAATGAATATTTATAATCTAAAATCCAACATGTATAACCTTATGTCAAAATTCTTCTTCTAAAAGATGTAAGCTTATGCCATTTTTGTATTCATTTTAACTTAATTAAAATAAAGTGTCATTATCACTCACAAGTGGATCCATGGGGTCCCAAAATAGACCCAAAGATGCCCATGATCGACCATGTATCAAGCAATAGGTTTAAGTCACGTTTTAGGGTAATTTAGTATTATTATAATATTATTTTTTTACCCTTATTTACCGGATTTACCCTTAACCATGGTAAATAAAATATTTACCGCAGTAATTATTCAAAATGTCTAAAAATAAAAGTTACCTATTTACACAATTTGAACATCCTGATTCCAAATATGGAATCCATTTTTCTAAATTCAAAACACAGAAGTGGCAGAAATTAATTTAAAATTAATTCCCGCTGTCAAAACAAAAAGCGTGTTTTTAAGAGATAATAACTATCAAAAGATTGACACTTGTTTATCTTCGGTTTAATTGTAAAATTATGTCCAATGACCAACATTATATTAAGTGGTAAAAATATATTCTAAATATACTTTAAAACCACTCAAATTCACAATTTATTACTATTAATTATTTTGATTAAAAAAGTTGTTTTTAATTAAAATTTAGTAATTTTCACTATTCATCAAAATATGAAAGTTATCCGAAAAGTACCAAAATTTCACCTTAGGCTAAATTCGATATTCCGAATCCAAAAATGAAGTCCATTTTGAAATATAAAATATATATAATTTCAAAAATTAGGTATTACTATTCATAACGGCTAGTTTGATCGGTTGTGGTGTGTGTTAAAACTCGAAGTTGCGTACAACACACGCTACTGTTTTATTCAAAGGAAAGCGTACCGTGTAAGCTTGGGGTGTTTCATTTTAAATTTTTTGATGTCCCCATTTAGTCAAAAAGTATAAAATATTGTATTTAAAAAGGTTTCACTATTAAAAGTTGATAAAAGTGTAATACTGAAAATGAATCTGTTCTTGCATTTTGACTAAGAAACTCATAATATGGATTCTAAAATTATAAGGATTATATAAAGTTTAAAATTTAGTTAATAATATTCATAACCTCTTTTGAATGGATTTTTCCTTTGGTAATTCATGGTGTGATTGAACTTGGTGTTGCGTGTAGTGCAAGTTATTGAATTATTTTGAAGAAATAACACACTATGAAATCTTGGGGTGTTACAATATAGATCTTACCCGGCTTTGGAAATACTAGTATCGGTGTTGAAGTCAACATCCCTTTCAACTCCTTAAAGGATAACTCACAAGAATCTGACTACATGTACTTCACACCCTTCTTAGTCAGACCCGTCATTGGTGCTGGTAAGGATGAAAAGTCTTGTATGAAACATCTGTAGTATCCATCTAGAATTATAAAGATCTGTACCTCAAAGACATTATTTGGAAGCTCCCAGGAAACTATTTCTCTCACTTTATATGGCTCTATTGATACTACTATCTCTGAGATAACATGAACCAAGAAATGATTCTAGTCCATCCAAAAGTGGAATTTTGAGAGATTAACATATAATTGATGCTCTCTCTGTGTACTCAAAACGTTCTCAATATGTGTGGCTTGGTCATGTCGAGTGTGATAGTGAACCAAGATATCATCCATGAAGACTACCATGAAGGAATCCATGTATGGATGGAACACTCGGTTCATCAGTTCCATGAAAACTATAGGCACGTTCGTGATACTGAACGGAATAACCACATACTTGTATAGACCATACCTATTTTGGAAGGCTATAAGATGTATATCAGATGGTCTAACATGCAGCTGATGGTATCCAGACATCAAGTCAATCTTCAAGAACACCAAGGCTCCTCTAATATGATCAAATAGATCATCAATCCTCGGTAAGAGATATTGGTTTTTGACCGTCAACTGGTTCAACTTACAATAATCCACACAAAGTCTGAGGGTACCATCTGACTTCTTCGCAAACAGGACGGGAGAACCCCAAAGAGAAGTACTGGGTCAGATGAAACCCTTTGCCTACAACTCCTCCAACTGATTCTTGAGATCTTGTATCTCTGTTGTATCCATCCTATAAGGAGTAATGGACACTAGTGCCGCTCCTGGCACAAGCTCAATAGAAAAGTCCACCTATCTCTCTGGAGACAAGCCAGAAAAGTCCTCTAGAAAAACATCCCTGAAACGATCCACCACTAGAGGAATATCTAACTGTGAAGTCCCCTGGTCATCTAGATATAGACTAGAAATATGGGCTATAACTCCTCCCAACCCATGATTCTTGGTTCCCAATCTTCTCACATGGACATACCATTTTACCTTATGAAGAAATGATCCACCTTTTGGTGATGTGAAACTCACCCTAAGACAATAGCAATCAAAAAATACCTAGAAGAGAACTAACCCGTCCATTATGATAATGACGTGATAGCTCATCATCTCTAAGAAATAATGGTTCCAAAAGAAGTGACACCTACCAAACTAAAGAGGGAAATCCTTGCACTAAGCTACACTATCCATTTTAGTCCCCAACAGAGTGTCTAGCATCAAGATATCAGTAGAAGTAAAGATACAGAGACCAAGGCTCTCCATGACAACAAAAGATATAAAGATATGGGAAACCCCTATATCGAACAGAGCAGAAGCTAAAACTGAGGCTACTAGGATTATACCTCGAACTGTAGAGGGTTCAGGATCCTTCTCCTGTTAGGTCTACTACACTAAAATAGTCTGACCTGTACTGTTTCCCTGTGACCCATCATAACCACTCTGAGCTGATCCACCCTGTTTTTGCTAAAAGCCTGGTGACTGACTACCATGGCCGTGGCCTCCAACTCATCCTGAACAACCGTAAGAACTCCACTTCCCTGATTGGTGAGAAATTGGTGGTGCGGCTTATGAATGCAGAGTCATACAAGAACCCCTATCACCAGTTTTTGGTGAGAAGAACCGACATATATGATAAAGGTGACCCATCTTTCCCCAAGATCAGCACTCTAATGGGTCTCTCAGGTAATGCATCCTTATATTCCCGCTCTTCCCACACTGTTATCACACCACCTAGCTACAAGAAGTTGTCTCTCGCCTCTTTGTATAACCACGTATAGACTCCCTATGGCACATCCTGCTATCAGTTGGTGGGATACCAACTCCAGATGTCGAGCCACCCTTGCTTACAACTCCAGAATCCCTCAGATTTTGCTCTGTGATCAACACCTTGTTAACTATTGAAGTGATGGAAGTCAACCTGAATAAGTTCACCTGAGATCAGATTTCATTCTTGAGACCATCCATAAAATTCCTTTCTAGTAATAAATCATCACCTCCTAGAATGGGATTGAATCACCATAGCTCTTTAAAGTGAGAAGAATAATCCATAACAGAAAGAGTACCCTATTCCAGACTCATGAACTCTCAGGCTAGATCGGCCCTCAAGTTATCTAGATAGAAGTATTCATAGAAGGCACGCTGGAACTCATCCCACACCATAACCTACTAGCATCCCGCCAGTGAGATCACATCCCACCACCTCATGGAGGAGTCTCGAAGCATATACAGAGTGAGATTGACCCTCTTCTCTAGAGGTGTCTCCAAATGCTCGAAGATATAAAGCTTGGATTCCAACCATGACTCTACAGCCTGTGGTCCTCCTTCCACTGTGAATTTGGGAGGATGCTACTGCTGGAAAACCCACGTCAACTCTACCATTGAAGGGGAAGGATGCAGTACTCCTTAGAAGGTATGAATGAACCCCATAAAGCCCACTCAGAACTGTATATTAGCACATGTGTCTGAAATGATGGATGGTGCCAAGATTAACACAACAAGAGGATCTGTTGGTAATCCCGGATCATCCATGTCTGGTGTCTGATCACTGCCCTACAACTGGCGTAAAACTGGAGGACATCTCGGTGGCATGAATCTTCATGGTCAAGCACACACCTTAGATCAAGATTAACAGGAACTGAAAATTAGAAGATTAAGAAGGGAACAAGATAAAGGAAGCATTCAATGTTTTAAAAATATGGATACATGACATGTATGATGACCACATGACGTGTACCCTTAAGCCTTCACATGGGAGTGTACTTCTACTAAAACTGGTCATGTAATACCCCATACACATGACATGTTGTCCTAACACATGGCGTGTTCTTGAATCCTCTTTCCCTGACTGAGTTCTTCTACACGGCTAATCCACACAGTTCACCTAAAATAAGGCTACTCAACGTGTTAGTGTGAGACATTACATATACAAGACGAACTTTACCGACCTGTGTTGTTAGTTACACGACTGGTTACACGGATCACCCTACACGGTGTGTTCTAGATAGACACGGTGGGTACTGTTTAGGTTTCAACTACCCGTGTTGTTAGTCACATGGGTGAGAACATGGATGACTATACACGTCATGTTTATTCTAGACACGTACTATACAAGAAGGTTTCCACTGTCCCATGTTGTTCGTTACACGGTCGAATACATGGTTTACACTACACGGCGTGTTCAATCTTGACACAACGTGTAATTACTAATTTATCTTCCACCTGTGTCATTAGTCACACGACCAAATACAAGGATTATACAACACAACATGTAAAACCGGTACACGACATGTCCGTACAAAGATTTTCTCACCCCGTGTCTTTGCCCACACAGTCAGTGACACGGTTAAAGACTATATGGTGTGTACATAGAGTACATGGTGTGTACTTAAGAAAAATAGTTCATTCCCGAATAGAGGGACACATTGAATGTATTCATCATTACACGCCCTGTATTCTGGGTTTTTTCAGACAATAATCCTCAAAAACTACTCTGTAACCCAAAAAGCACCTAAATGAACATTAAGGTTCCAAATTCTGATCCATGAGGGCCCATAATCCTCCTAAATCAAAGCTTGGAATCTTTTACATGTTATATACAAGATAAAAAAGGTAATGGTCCACCAAATTCCAATTCATGATGGCCCATAACACTTCAGGAACAAAAGTTTGGCATTCATTCAAACAAACCTTACACAATTCAATACCCTATCAAAAGTGGGTATTCTATCAAGGCATCTTTCACAACAGCATGCATATTTTGCACGACATCTATTGCAACAACATGCAATCACTAATGCACCTAAATGGCATGGGAGGAATGCATGAAATGTGATTTCTAGAAAGTTCCTATACGATGCATGAGATGGAATACCCTCATCTCATCAAGTTGCAACATAAATAGAACCTCAATAACATCAACTATAACAACAGAAATCACATGAATCACCCAATGTTGAAATCAAATCAACCGTAATAATTGAAAAACTAGAAAAAATTTCAATAAACTAGGTAAATTGGATTTTCCCTGTATACGGGTTAGCTACTCTATAGAACAACTTATTAACGAGTACCTATTACTTCCTATCCCTAGCTATAGGCTCCAAATAGTATGTCAAGAATAAAAAAAATCCTCTTATAACACTTTGTAACGTCCCGATTTTGGGAGCCGCCCAGAGGTGCCCCGTACCCGGTTGATCACATGGCCTCAAGCGCATTTTCCCAAACTCCAGAGGCGGCTGACTAGCAACGAGGGCCTTGGGTGTGATATTGGGGAAACTATGACCTTATTGGCAGAGTAACACAATAGAAGTAAAACAGATAACAATAGAGGAAGCAGTAAGACATGCAATAAGTAAACAATGGAAGACTGAAAGTAAGAAACAACAGGAGCACATATATAATTGATTCATGATACATATGTCTAGGAAAGCATCCAAATAAGTCACAATACTAGAATACAAAAACAACCAAAGTGCAAAAGAAAAAAAATAAACTCCAGCAGCATCGCAAGACTCAGTTTGGTTCCATGCTCCCCAGCTCCTCAGCAATGAAGTACCTGAAGTAGAAGGGCGCTTGACCTTATCTATACCTGCTGCAATATAACCTATTTGGGCCCAAAAGCATGACCGAAACAGGGTGTGAGAATATTATCAGTAGGCAAACACCCAAATATCTATGCCTAATTGTCATTGAATATATATGGCAGATAATAAGAAAAAAGAAGCAGTAAACATGGAAGTACTCAAAAGTAAATAATCCTACAGTTTAATTGCATTCAATTCCATATATCAAGTAAGAATATAATAAAAAACTAGCAACCCTCTGGGAATTAATGACATCTTAACCCCTATGGTTTAACCAAAATGAACACAAGTAACCCTCTAGGTAGTACACATAGTCTAACCTCACTGGTTCAACTTTAGCATAGACTCTTTGGGAAATCACTCACCGTAAATTCCCACTATAGTCTCATATATGTAACTAATAGGCACTCTAGGGAATCACTAAACATCCAATTCCCCCTGTTTCCAACATCGAGAACTATAAAAACTCCGAGGAAGCACTTATATCCATTCCCCCTATGGTCTTGCATCGTAACAGTAAACCAGACACTCTGGAGAAGCCCTCAACATCCATTCTCCCTATGGTCTACTACCCCAGGTTCTCATGGCCCTGAGTAAGTCAGTCGAGCACAATGATATATAATGACCAAATTATACCTCAAGAATTACTTAGCTAAATAGTCTACTATATAACAACATGAAAAATAAAACCACCCATTCTACAATACTAGGCATGATAGTAAGCAGCCTAAAAGGTAAACTAGGCCAAACATCCAAAACAAGAAAACATGGAAAAACCTCCATAGTATGGAAAAATTAACCCTATTCATAAAAAATCAACCTCTATCCAAATAAACAAGGCATAATAGGTAATATCAGTGATAAAAACCATAAACACGCAATACCCTGAACAAGGGTATTGGGCACTTTTGCACATATAACTGAACAAATAACTATGTAAAGGCACAAACCACCTACCTTGGTGTTTTACGATTGATATACGTGATCCTAAATCCTTGAATCTCCAAAGAACATCGTAGATCTACAAAAATGCTAAAAATGCTCAACTGAGGATAACTCTTGGAAGAGGAGGAATCAGGAAATGAAGATCTAGAAGAAGGAAGATCTTATGATGGCGATCCCAACCCAACCGACAACGGCCGAATCAAAGAAAAGATGCTCGATCGGGGTCTTGAGAAATAATTGTTGATGTACGGACACTCTAAGTTAAATAAGGTGAAGAAGAAGATACTTCTGCCAATTAGATGTGATCCCAAACCGTTTAATGAAAAAAAGAAAGTACATGGAGTGTACTTGACTTAACCATCCCCCACATTATGTGGTCTCTAGGTCACCACACATGGCCATGTGCAAGGCCATTACATGGCCAGCACATGACTACCCATGGTAACTGAGTCCACGACATGTACTTATAAAGTACAGGGTATGTACTTAATAAAATTCCAGAAAATCCTCTTTTTTCTCTAAAACACCAGAAAAAGGAAATCATACCTAAAAAGAAGATCCAGGTTCTTACGAGTAACATTTTTCTTCTTGAAAAAAATTTAATTTCAAATGTTTTATTTGTTAAGGGTCTTAAGAACAATCTCATTATCATAAACCAATTATGTGATGATGTTTAGCTTGTGAATTTTAGGAATGATAAATTCTTAGTACACAATTACAAGGAAGATTTTATTATTTCTACCCATAGGTAGGAGAATTTATATACACTAAACTTAGAATACCTTATGAGCCAAGATCTACCTTTCCTTATTGAAATGGAAGATCAATCTTGGTTATGGAATACAAGGTTTAAACACAGTAACCTTAGGAACCTATGCAAACTCTCAATGAAAAGACTTGTTAAGGATCTACCAGATCTTATATTTAATTCTTCAAAAGTTTGTGATCCTTATCTATATAGAAACAACATAAATCAAGATTTATGTCAATCAGTGAAGTCTCAACTTCTGACGCATTATATTTAGTGCACACGAATCTTTTTGGTCCAACATAAAATAGATGTATTGGAGGAAAAAACTATATATTTTTTTAGTTGATGATTACACTAGATTTACATGGGTTTATTTTCTAGAAAAAAAATATGAAGATTTTTCGTATTTCAAAACTTTTAGATCCCAGGTTAAAAATGATAAAAACCTTCTGTTGATTACTATTCATAGTGATCATGGAGGATAATTTCAAAATTCAGATTTTGAATCCTTTTGTAGTAAGAAAGGAAATACTCATAACTTCTCAGTTCCAAGATCTCCTCAACAGAATGGTGTTGTTGAAGGAAGAAATTGAACTCTTCAAGAGATAACTAGAAACATGTTGAGTGAGTATTATATTTGTAAACTATTTCCGGATAAATCTATTAGTACCGCTTGTTATACTATAAATCATGTTTTAATCAAACCTTCTCTTAACAAAACACACTATCAATTGTGGACTGGTCGAAAAGCTAGAATTTCTTACTTAAAAGTATTTGGATAAAAAGTATTAATCTTGAATACTAAAGATATATTACATAAATTTACACCCAAATATGATGAAGGAATTTTCCTATTCTAATCCACTACTTCTATGGATTATAGAGTTTTTAAAAAAACACTTATACTTTTGAAAACATAGTTCATGTAAAATTTTATGAAACTGATCCTTTTCTTTTTAAACAACCCAAAACTAAATCCTCAAATGAGTTTTCAAAAATTGAATATGAACCTCTGATATAATATTCTTCTAATAATTAAAATATTCAAGAAAATATTTCTAAATCATTTACCCTAGAATATTTTCTACCATATTAGGATGAATAGGTTTTACAAAACCCAAATCAGTTCTTTCTTAAGAATCATCCCAGTGACAGAATCATTGGTGATGTAAATCAACCTGTAAGGACTAGAAGTTCTTTATGAAATTAAGTAGAACATCTATCATTTATTTCCCAATTAGAACAAAAAAGCACTAATGAAGCTTTAGGTGATGATTATTGTATTAAAGTCATGAAAGATGAGCTAAATGAATTTGAAAGGAATAAAGTTTGGACCTTAGTTGAAAGACCTATAGATACTTCTATAATTGGAGTAAAATGGGTCTTTGTAAATAAGTGTGAGGAAAATGGAATCATAGTAAGAAATAAAGATAGATTAGTTGATAAAGTCTCTAATCAGCAAGAAGGAATAGACTATGATAAAACCTATGCTCCAGTAGCTAGACTTGAATCTATTCACAATTTTCTTGCCTTTGCACCATTCTTTAATTTCAAACTTTTTCAAATGGATGTAAAGTGTGATTTCCTTAACGAATATGTTCAAGATGAAGTTTATGTTAAACAAACTCTAGGTTTTGAAGACAGAAAACATCTTGAACATGTTTTCAAACTTACCAAAGATTTATATGGACTTAAACAAGCCCCTATATCCTGGTATGATAGAATCATATGATTTTTTTTACAAAACAATTATGTGAAGGGAACTAATGATTCAAATATTTTTATAAATAAAGATAAGAAAAATATTTTAAGTGTTCAAATTTATGTTGATGACATTATATTTGGTTCCACTCAGCAATATTTAACTGATTTGTTTGTGAATCTAATGATATATGAGTTTGAAATGAGTATAATGGGTGAATTTACATTTTTCATAGGTTTTTGAATTTCAAAAAAACCATAAGGACCTTATATATCATAATATAAGTATATTAATGATCTTCTTAAAAAGTAGGGATATGAAAACACTAAAAGTATAAGAAATCTAATCGATGCCTAAAATTCTCTTGATCTTGATAAAGATGGGAAACCAGTAGATCAAGCATCATTTAGATGCATGATATACATTTTACTATAATTGATAGCTTTTCACATATACTTAATGTTTTTAGTATTCTTATGTGCAAGATATAAAGATAATCTAGAGGTCTCTTTTTTAAAAGTAGTAAAAATAATTTTTCGCTATTTAAAGGGAACCATAGATTTATGACTTTTCTGTAGATCTGGAAATGATTTTGTTTTAAAAATATTTTCAGATGCTGATTTTAGAGGATGTATAATCGATATAAAAAGGACATCTAGATCTTGTCATTTCTTAGGAGTTTCATTAGTTTCTTGGTCTTGTAAGAAGAAACACTCAGTAGAAATTTCCACTGCTGAAGCAGAATATGCAGTAGCTGGAAGTTGCTGTGCTTAAGTGTTGTGGATGAAACACACACTCATATACTATGGTATGAGTTTTACCAAAACACAAATATTGTGTCATTATAAAAGTTCCATTTCCCTAAGCAAAAACCCTTCACATCACTCCTGTGAAAAACACAAAGATATTAGTCATCACTTTCTTATGGATCACACACTTAAAGGAGATATCATTCTTCAATTTATCAGAATGCAAGACCAACTTGTTGATATATTTACAAAATATTTACCCTCTAATATATTTTCATACATTAAAAAAAGTTTGGAATGATAAACATAAGGTAATCTTACATATTAACTTTTTTTTGAAACCTATCTTCTTACATTAAGTAAATCCTTCTTATAGGGGAGTACATTTTTTTGATAATCAATTTTTTTTCGTAATAATTTTTTTTCACTAATCAATTTTTTTCTGTAATTGAAATTTTTCCTTACTCAAATTTTTTGCAATCAAAATTTTTTCTTAATAAATTTTATTTGAAACCAAATTTTTTTCCAGAACTCAAAATTTCATAATCAAAATTTTCTTTCTTAAATAAAATTTTCATAAATCTAAAATTATTTAAGAAGAATATTTTTCTTTATTGATAGTTTTTTCGGCAATCCAGAAGGTTTGTTTCCTTACTTAAATTTTCATAATTGAATTTTTTACTTGTTGGTACATAAGAAATTTTTTATCTAATTCACTTTTTCTAAATATGAAATTTTCCATAAAACCTCAAAAGATCAGAACCTACCAAATCCTTATTTGTCTTTCATATCAACCACTAGATCAGTTTGAGATCCTTTCAGCCATTAGATTAAATCAATAATTTGAACCATCGCTTCGATGCCTATATAAAGTACCCCTATTCCTCATCCCACATTGGATTTCAAAAATTTCTGTGCTGAAGCTCTGCCTCTCTTAAAAAAGCTTGTTCTGATTTTCCAAGTTTGATTAGACTATGAATGCCATTGGAAGCCTCCCCATAGAAACATATTTCATCAACCATGGAAGTCAACAAATGGAAAATATATATGGGAATTTTAGTTTATCTAAAAGTTTTCACCATGTATAATTCCTTGATTACGCAAAACATTTAGCTGAATGGATGGGAGAAATTTTGCTTAGCCAAACCAAAATCTCAGGATCCGGTTTATCAAGAGTTTCTTATAGAGTTCTATGATACAATAAGTTTCTTTAATTAAGGTGTAAGAGACAAATTTTCCTTCAATAGTTATGGGAAAACATATTCCCTATCTTCTAATATGGCAGAAATTATCCTTGTAGTTCCATATAAAGGAGAACCAATTTTCTATACTCACAAGCTGCTAGACCAGTCAGGTAGTTTTGAGAAGGAAAAGGTAGTGGAGTTCCTTGGACTCAAAGGAGTAAAAACACTATTGATCAATAATATCTTAATGAATTTCAAGAGGATTGAATTATTTGTACAAGTTTTCCTCATTCTGAGAAAAGGAGACAATAACTCCTTAACGAAAAGTGACATCTTTGTCTTGATTTTTATGGTTAACCTGAGGAAGATAAACCTGGTGAAGGATGTCCTTTTGAAAATCACCAATATAAACAATGGAAAACTCAAATCCTAGATCATAACGTATCTGATAATTTTATCTAAGATCATAGTTCTATTCTTAGAATCATTCAAAATTCCCTGCAACTCTAAGACAATAAATTTCAAGATGATGCTACTAAGTGATGACACCTTAAAGAGAATTAAAGTCAGTTTCAATACCAAGTCTAAAGAATTTTATGATCTTTCAGAAAGTGATATTGACTCTTTAGCTAAGATATTGGAAGTGGGAGAAACTTCCAAGAAATTTCAGATGAAGATAAAGAAAAAAGAATGGGAAACTAAAGATAAGCCTATAATTTCAGAAAGTTAGTCATCACCCACAAAACTAGAAAAGATAAAAACATTCCTTGATGAAGTAGTAGTGAGGTGGAAGGAAAAAAAGAAGGATAAGAAAGAAGGAGATCCTAGTTTTGTCCAAGATTCTACTAAGGAAAATCCCCTGAATATTAAAACTACTGAAGAACTATAGAAGCAAGAAAAAGAGAAGAAATAAAAGAAGAAAATTTCCAAAGCTGATATTGTTGAAGCACTTATCAATGCTACTGAGAAAGCCTTTGAAAAAATTCAAGTACCAGAATCCTTTCTCAAAGATCCTGTATGAATGGAGACTCTAGGAAAGAAATTCATAATTATGGAACCTTGAGTGGATGAATAAATAGTTAAGGAAGAATAAGTAGTAGAGGAAGAAGATGATAGTGATAATGTTATAAAGCAAGTTGAAGAATATCATGAAAAGGAAAGTCCTTATGAAAATATTTCAATCTGGACTTCCCAGAATGAATCAAAACAAATTATTTATCAAGGAAAAGAGGATGAGGTTTTGGAAGAGGTTAAAAAACCTTAAGATGATGAAAGTAGAAATCATGACTTCATCCAACCTGACGATCTTAAGGGAGATGCCAAGAAAGAAGAAATTAATGAAGACAAATTTTTCCAACTTTTAGATAGTGAGTGTGAATATCTAAAGGCTCTATAGACTATTTCCAAAGTTGAAAAAGGAAAATAGGTGGTTGATAATACACCTAAGAAGGCTATGGTGGTTAAGAAGGATTATAAGTGATCATCCAAAAGGAATGATGTAGAGCTAGAAAAATAATATTCACCTGTAAGGGAATCTGATTCTGAATCATATTCCGTGGGTCAGGATTTTGTGGTATAGTCTCTAAAGAAATTAGTAGACATTATACCTTTTTTTCTAAGTATTGATTTGAGATTCAATTTTGCGTCAACACTCTTTTAATCAAAAGTCATATTCCTTAAGCTTGCTCATGAAAAAATTCATCAAGCTTGATGATGATTTAAAAACCTTCTATATTAGTTATGATTCTCACAAGAGGTCATGTATGGAAATTAAATATTTATCCAAAAGAATGATTTAAGAATTTAAAATCTTTGATGACTTCCAAGACTCAGTGAAATATGCCTTCGATAAGTCAAATGACAAGATAAATATTCTTACAACAAATTTTACAGAGAAGATGAACCTTAAATAAGTTTCCCTAAAGCAAGAAGATAAATATCTGAATGGGAAGTTCAATTCAGATTATTTAAATTCAAAGAGAGAAAGGTATCTCAGGGAACAATTAGAAGAAAAGTTCAACAAGAAAGAAGAGATACTGAAGTCTTAGGTAGAAATACTTAATTCTCAAGATGAAAAAAATCAAGGCTCTGGAAAAGAAAAATCGGGATCAAGAACAGTTGATGAAGTAGTATAAGGAAGATCATAAAGATATCAAGAAGATAAATTCTATTGTGAGGAATATATTTCTGAAGGAAAAGAAGGATCAATAGTTTTTCCTCTAAATTATGATTTTTTGTTGTATTTTCCTTGTATAAATTTTTTCTTTCATTATGAAAATTTTTCTGTCCTTCATTTATTTTGTTTTGTATAGTTCTAATCCTTCAGGTACCATTTTTTTCCATACCCACTATTTCTCTTTGAAAATCACAAAGGGGGAGAAAATAATGATCGAATGAATACTAAGTATAAAGAATAGAATTCCCAAAGTAAGGGGATTTTACTGAACGAAGACTTTCTTATGAAATAAAAAGTAAAATCTCTCTAAGGAAGTCAATAATACGATACTTAGGGATTTCAAAACCTGAGGGGAGTTAGTTGTATTCATCATGATTCATAAGTAAAGGGAGATAAGTTTTATTTTAATGTTCATATAGAAAATTCTTATTCAATATATCATTTTACGAAAGGTTGTTTTTGATTTCCAAAAAGGGGGAGATTATTGAGTAAATAAGGGTTCCTTATGAATTTTCCATTCCTCTATGTTTTGAAAATCACAAATACATTATCTTAATGAAATTTATATTTCCCTATAGATTATTTTTTAAGGAAAAATTCCCTTCTCTAAGAAAATTTCTATCCTTTTGTTTTTATTACCACATTTTACAATCTCTCAAAACAAAACATATATTATTACTACATCTAAAATTCATATCCTTATTAAAATCCTAGAAATATTATAGTTCCTTGGATATAGAGTCTTCTTTTTATAGACTCATAATTCTCTAAAAGTCAGAATCTGAATTATCTGAAACTCAGGCTCTGAATTCTATGAAATTCAGACTCATAATGCTATGAAATTCAGACTCTGAATTCTCTGAATTTCAAACTTCGAATTATATGAAATTCAGACTCCAAATCCCTTAGAATTCATACTTCAAATTCATTAGAATTAAGAAACCGAATTCCACAGAATTTAGAGTCTGAATTTCTAAAAATTCAGACTCAGAATTCCCCATAATTTAGAATTCAAATTCTTTATAATTGAAACTCTAAATTAATTTGAATTTAGACTCCTAAATCTATATAATTCTTATTTTTAATTATTTTTAAAATAGAATCCAAATATCCATGTTTTCTAGAATTAGATTGTTTATATGATTAGACTCTGAATTCTATTTTTTCCATATAATCCAAATATTTATAATTGGTTAAGATAATTCATTTTTTCCTTACACATGATTTTTTAAGAATAAAACAATGTCATACATTATATTTCTAACTAGCCATTGGTTGAGTGACACATGTACATGTCCCTATTAAATTCAAGGAAAAATATGAACATTACAGGAGGGAGATGACTATTAATGTTTTTCCTATAAATAAGATCCCATTTGAATGAGCTCAACATATATCTGTTGATTGAATTAGAGATTAAATGCTGTGATTATGTGAAGTGATTTCTAGAGAGAGAGAAAGAGTCTCATGCTTTTTGAATTTTCATGAACATATTGTTCAACTTTTTTCGTGCGACTCTGATTGTTACTGAGCACAATTGAGGGATTCCGGGGATAGGAAGATAGAGGTTCCTACTACCTTAAAGATCGAGGGCTTTCAGGGATAGAAAGACTAATTTCGATATTCCTATCGAGGGTTTACCCTGGTGTGGGTAAGACAAAATTTCTTGAAAGTATAAACCAAGGGACCATTATCCAAGGTTGTTGGATACCCTTCTATTTGGGTTAAAAGATTTCCTACTTGTTACTTTTTTTTGTTTCAAGTTTTTATTTACACTGTATTTTGATAATGGAATAAATTATAAATTTCTTATACTTTCTTATGCTATAATTACTATGATAAATAAGATTCTATATACTTTAAGGCAGAATGTTCCTCTAAAAAAATTGTTCTTAAGTTTCATTTCTGGATTCATATTTCCAGACCCTGAGAAATTTTGTTTCAAAGAACTAAAATAGGATCTATGAATTTACCTTGTTTAACTTTGTTAATCATAGTTTTCCTTAAGGTTAAAAATGAATCTTTTTAAACATAAAATTCAACACCTCTTGTAATTGAGTATCTACATACACCAATTCGATCCTACACCCCCACATATAGTAACCCTTATGTATCAGACTTTACACATCACCCATAAATATTTTCAGAGTTTGAAACCCTTACATGTCACCCAATCAACCCTTAAATATCATAGTGAAAACTCATCAACCCTTTTGTATCAACTAGATGAACATTAAATTTCATAGGGTAACTATCACATATCACATATCACATATTTTACCGTTTCCTTACCCTTACATATAGGGTTAACCCTTATGAATTATAAGGAAATTAAAATCAATATTCTCATATTTTACAATTTCTTATCAAATGGCGACTCTGATACTTTTTCGAATTCAAAAACCCACAAATTACACTTATATATCCAAGGTAGAATCTAGTAACCCTTATGTGTTTGAAAATTTACCCATATGTATCATAAGATATAATCATAAATATCAGGTACATTATTATTTCATAACCCTCATGTATCTAAGTAATCCTTACATATCATAGTGCCCTCATGTATGAGTACCCTTACAATCATGGACATAACCATTTTATGTGTGAGTTATGTACCCTTGTGTATTACAGTACCATATATAATAGAGAACCCTTACACAATAAATGCATTTTAGTTTTTCCAACCTAACTCAGGGTGACTCTTATATACAAAGGAGTTAATTCTTACATGAAAAGTGAAAAGTAAGGGCGACACTTATTTTTTTTACTTTACCATAAGAAACCATTACATATAAGGACTTATACAATTCTCTAAATAATATGATTACACTTACATATCTAATGAAAATTATGTAAGAGTACCCTTACACATGAACCTTATCCATTTTTTCAAATATTTGATACAACTCTTATAAACCACTAGAATTCATCTCTAATATTCCCATATCATCTGAAACATATCCCATCCTCTTCAAATAGATTTATTAATTTATTAAACCATTATAAATCCTTTCAACCTGGTTCCCAAAGCATTTATAACTCATCAATTCATCCAAACTTAGGCAAAGTTTGAATGATTGTGAATTCCACATTTTCCAAAGAAAATATCACCCATTTCCCATAATGTTAGCACCTATTCCAGCACCCACGTCATAACAAGGCTATCCCAACACTTCTCCAACACTCAACCGATCACCCAGGAAACCTTTTGTGTAATGAACCAAACTTTTATTGATGGAATTTCACCCTTCTTATAATAACTTCATATAGAATAAATCACATAAAATCACATAGAGAAAAAAAATAAAAACTTTATAAAGGAAGAATTAATGAAATAAGTGGTATTTATAGAAATTAAAGAACCTATACTGAAGGAATAGTAACTTGACCATTGAAATAGTGACATGACCCTTATGAATAGTAAACTGTCCAATATAATAGTAGCTTAACCTTTGAAAGTACAAATAAAATCTAGGTATCTTATGAATGAAAATATGATATGTTTATTTCATGGAATAAGTAAATAAATGTTTTAATAATGATAACTTAAGTGTTGGTATTATTGTAAGTCATAAATATTTAACAAAAATTTTATAATTAATTTAATAATTTAAAATAAAATATATTTTTCATAAAATTTATTCATAAATTAATAATTTTTCTCTTATGATTATAAAATATTTTTATGAGACCTTAATTTATTTTTCAAAGTGCTAAAAAAGCAATTTTAATTTTAAAATCTCTATTTTTTGAGTAAATGATGATTTTAATTAAAAAATAAATATCTCATGTTTAGAAAATTATTTTCATAAAATAGAGTAAATTTTTTAATTTTAAAAAATGAAAAATTGTTAGATTGATTTTTGGTATTTTTCTGAAATACTAGAATTTTTGGTGAATAGTAAAATACGGTAATTTACGGTATATATACATTATAAGTTAAACACATTATTACATGAGTCATGAATGATGTAAGAAAAAATATATTGAAATATCCTTATCTATTTACTATATTTATTAATTTAACCATAATTATTTCTTGTCTTGTGGCAAAATAATAAACTAATGAATAAAATAATGAGAGAAAACTCCTCTCCTCCACTATAAATACCACCCCTCACCACCTCTTTTCCTCACACCTCTCAAGATTTGAGACTTTTAAAAACTATAATAAATTATCTTCCAAATCCCTTACACCTCTTCTAGGATCCCATGGTCTCATCAAAAATAACAAAACCTTTTCCCTATGGAGGTTCTCAAGGAGGACAGATTTAAGAGGTGAAATCCTATTCCTTTTTCTTTTAATTTCTTTTAATTTATTTTTTTCATTTATTATTATCTACTCACCTCCTATATCCAAATGTTCTTGATAACTCCAGTATATTTTATATACTAGAATAATATCATGTTAATGGAATATCAACCATTAAACTCTTTTCTCTCTCTCTTTTATTATAAAAAAGAAACCATTATTCGTGATGTGTCAATTTACCAACATCAGGGATGGATCATTTTCATTTTCTTTTAACAACATAAATTATGTTCATAAAACCACTATAATGGTTGGTACACACTATAAAATATATTTTATAATCCTTTTATGTTATATAAATAAAATATTTATATATTACTAAATGATAAAACAAATCGAGTTTGTTGTGATCTAAAACTGCCAAATTAACCCAAACAATTATCTTTAATTATTTATATAATGATTCATCCCCATTCAATTTAACAAAATGATATATATAAAAATTTAAAACTATATATTTTAATTATTAAAATATACTTTCAATTATAGATAATTATACCCATTCTACATAAACTTCCATACTCATATTCAAGTAAACCGATCTTGAAAACAAGGAAAATAAACACTCCAGAATGATGAATTTCAACTATATAACTCATTGAAAAATCCCATAAATGAACTTAATAAAACTATAATGAATCAAAAGAATCAATAAAAGGTCATATATTTGTTAATTAATGAATTAAATTTGATTATTGGTGATATTAAAGATAATAGAGCGTTCGAACATAAGGTATGGGTAATTCTCAAACCCAACTCTCTTCCTTTGGGTTTTCACTCTTTCACTCCATTTTTAGTATGGATATTACATTAATGTTCCTTAAAGATCATTTATTCATAATTATATTATATTTTATGGGATATATATGTTAGTAATATGGTTTTATGAAAAATAAAAATATTTTTCCAAAAGAACTCTTCTTTATAAAAACACATCTTTTAATTCTCATGAGTTTGTTTCTTCTTAACTCAAAATTGATGATTCTTATAACAAGTATGTTATTACATATTTATTTTGGGAATCCAAAATTTTATTCATGAATTTATTCTTTATGAAATGAAACCCATTTATTTCCATGGGAAATTTTATCTCCCAGATTGATATATATTCTATGTGGCATGCATGATAATGTAAATGTTATAACGTAATGGGTGAACCCAAAATTATACAGAACATATGAATGGTATGATGTGATGGGTGTGACTATAGTTATATAACGCTCCAATTAATTGGGTAATGTGATGTGTCTCATGAGATAATGTTATATGTATGTGTGGTATTTTACCACTAATACATGATGCTTCATTTTTATGCATTTCTGCATTCCAAAACTTTATCAAATGTTTCCTCTCATGATTATGATCATATGCCTATTTTTTGATGACAATGATTTTTATCACACCATGTTATATTGATTCATGTTCTTATATATCCTCTAATTAGGATTTTATAACACCCTTTTATTTTATGTATATCCTCAGGTGATTATCTGTACTAAAGGGAACACGAGGGCCAATAAGAAGCTAGAGAAGAAGGAATTAAATAAATTTTTAAGTTCTATATTGTAAATATTATTTATGGTTCTAATTTTCCCGAGAAATTAAACATTTGGATCTTGGTTGTGTAATAATTTTATATTTTATTTATTTATAAGTATGTAATAATATATGTAATAAAAGTAGGATCTTTATAGTTGGTATCATAGCACGATTTAGTTAATTTTGGAATTAGGATTAGAGAACCTTAGTTTCAGCCCTTAGTATGAGACTAAGAAAATATAATAACCCAAGAATATTTGTTTTAGAAAATTATTAAATATAGGGATCCAAAAATATATTCCTTTAGTCTTAATTGCATAATGGAATAAATTATTTATTTATGACTTGTTGTGTTATGTTGTTTATAACCTTTTGTATTTTAGAAAATGGTGGGAGATAAGAGAATCCATACCAACAACCCATGCGAGGGACAATATAATGATTTCCCGAATGACATCCCCAATGCCATAGGACGTGGAGTTCAAAATTTCATGGTGATTATTACCCATCTGCCTCAGGTTATAAACCATAACCTAAATAATGTGGAATGTTCACCTTCAACTAAGAGGGAGAAATTGGCCATCTAGTGTTTTATGTGGTAACTACCATCATTGTTTAGTGGATCTTCCAATACACTAGTCTTGGAATAGTGTTTCAACTCAATGGAGAATATCTTTTATATGCTTCACTAATCTGAGATGGATAAGGTGACACTATTATTTTACTATTTAGATGGATAATCCGATCAATGGTGATATTTGATTAAGAACACCAAGATGAAAGATGAAATTGAAGAGATGAAGTGGGAAGATTTTAAGAAAATGTTTCTTAAAAAGTATTTCCCTAAAAATATTTGTACAAAGATGGATGAAGAATTAATATACCTAAATAAAAGGGAAGGTGAATCTATCACAACCTATGAATCAAAATTCACAAGGGTTGAAAGGTATGATTCATGTTTTTTATCAACAATGATAGAAAAATTGATATATTCTCTAGTGGATTTAAACCACACATCAGAAAGGATCAATAAAATCAAGACTTTGGGAGTTATGAAGATATTTTTCGATATGATTTCAAATTGAATATGGAGTTTGGAGAATAGTCCCATGAATATGGTGATAATAAATGAACGATGGTGTTTCAAAATGGGGTATCTAATGAAAAAGGTGGAAAGAAATCCCAACCACCCACATGTCAAAAATGCAGGGAGAAGCATCATGAGAACTATATCAAAGGGACAGGGAAATTATATAAGTGTCAGAGATAATTCCACCAAGTATATGAATGTAAAAGAGACATAAATAAGTTGACTGATATAATCGAGGAAAGGAGAGCACCACCCATAGTCCAATTCTACAACTATAGGAAGTTAGAGCACTATTCAAGCTAGTGCACTAAACCTCACATCCTCAAGGTTAATCAGAATCATTATCCACCAAAACCAAAAGAAGGAAAGTATTATGAAATCACTACTGCTGAATTGGACAAAGAAAATGAATTTTTACAAGGTACACATCCTATTCACTCAATAATGGAAAAAGTCTTATTTGATTATGGTTCAACACATTACTTTATATCTTTCATGTTTTCTAGAAATATTGAATCAAATCCCTGAAACATAGAAGTAGATATATCTATAAACACCAAGTAGTGAAATCATTGAAACCCAAGTGTTGGAATCTTCTCCTGTTGGCATATTTGAGAAGATTCTTCTATAAATTATCATGACACTTCCCTTTGTGGAATTCGAAACTATAATGGGAATGGATTGGATATCATTATATAGAGAACATATAAACTCTCAGGAAAAGGAAATATATTTTTATTTTTCAAACCATTCCATTATCCTCTAGAAATTCTAAGAATATAATGAATCTACTTTGGAAAAATGCTTCCACAGCGTGGAAGTTAATTCCCTATGAAGAAAAACACCTTTATAAAATAGATGAGTCAAAGGAAGGTATCATCCTAGGGGTAATTAGAATTATGATAGAATAAAATAATGTATTTACCAAATAGTTACCCAAAACTTCCCCCATAACATGAGGTATATTTATTAATAGATCTCATACCTGAAGCTACTCCTATCTCAAAATGTCATATAGTATAGCCCCTATAAAACTATAAGAGTTAAAGAATCAGCTGTAAGAGAACTTGGACAAAGGGTCTATACACCCTAGTGAATCACCTTAGGGTGCACCAATACTCTTTGTAAAGATAAAGGATGGATTAGTTTGGATATGTATTGATTATCATGAAATAAATAAGATCTAAATAAAGAACATGTATCTTATTCCCAGGATTTCTGAATTGTTCAATTAGTTTTGAGGATATCAGTACCTCTCAAAGGAGGATATTCATTATGGATATCATCAGTTATAGGTGAAGAAGGAAGATACTCAGAATAATTCCATCAATACATGGAACGAGCACTATGAGTTTCTGGTGATGCCCTTTGTAATTACTAATGTCCATGAAATCCTCATGGATTTGATTAATATATTCTTTATACTTTACCTCGAAATTTTTTTTGTAGTGTTTATCGATTATATTATAATTTAATACAAGATCAATGAGGAATATGAATAATATATAAGTCTTGTGTTGGTGATATTGAGGAAGGAGAATTTGTATTCCAATTTTATATAGTGTATTTTTTTGATGTGGGATGTCACATTCCTGAGACATGTGATCACAAGTGTGGGAATTTCTATAAACCCTTCAAAAACAAAAGAAATTGGGGAATTTCCTAGACCCTCTAATGTCACAGAAATCAATATTTTTATTGTCCTAGTAGGGTACTATCGACATTTTGTGAGAAATTTGCCATGATTGTTTAGCTTACCAATTAAGTCAACAAGGGAAGGGGTAAAGTATGTCAAGAAAAAAGAATGTGAGGAAATCTTCCAGGATATAAAGAAAAGGTTAATCACTACACCTATACTCACATTACCGAAAAGTGGAGAATGAGTTTTGATATATAGTGATACTTCAAAGAAAGTCTTGGGTTGTATACTCATGAAAAATGATAAGGTGATATCCTATTCCTCACAAAAGACGAATGTCTATGAGAAGAACTACTTGACTCATGATTTAGAGTTACAAGCTGTGATGTTTTCTTTGAAAATCTGGTAGCACTACCTCTATGTTGAGAAGTGTGACATATATACTGATAACATGAGCCTGAAGTATATTTTTAGACAAAAGGAGACCAACATGAATGAAATGAGATGGATATAGATAATAAAATAATATGATTTCCCTATTCACTATCATCCTATTAGGGTGAACAAGGTAGATGTTTTTCTTATAAGAAAATAATCTACTACTCTCTCCAAGATGAAGATTGAGAAAGACCCTATCTTATCAGAAATGAAAAGGATGGATTTTTAAATCATAATGGTAGGGAATAAATCTTACCTTACACAAATTATTTCCCAACCATCTATCAAGGATACAATTTAGTAGGCACAAATATATGATTCAGAGTTACAAAATAAGGTGAATGTAGTAAAGGAAGTGAAGCTGCAAGAGTTTCATATCGATGATGATGGTGTGATTCGTTTTAGAACAAGGATTTGTATACCTTAATAACCAGAGAAAAATGGGGAGCTATTTTACAATGCACATATCTCATCTTTCTTTATTCATCATATAATTACCATGATGTATCGTGATCTCTGAGAACACTTCTGGTGGGACAACATGGTAAAAAAGATTGATGAGTATATCTCAAGGTGCATGAAATGTCAGCAAGTTAAAGAATAGTGAGATAAGTCTAAATGGATGATTCAATAATTGCCTGTAACTAGGTGGGAATGGTAGAATGTATCCATGGACTTCGTCATTGTTCTCCCAAAGAAATCCAAAGGAAAAAATGCAATATGGGTTTTGGTGGACCGACTCACCAAGACTTACCACATTATATCTATACGGGACTATTTCTCACTCGAACAACTTACCAAGATATATGTGAAAGAATTGGTGAGGATTCATGGGGTTCCACTTTCAATCGTCTCTGATCATGATCCAAGGTTCACATCTAAATTCTATAGAAGCCTCCAACATACCTTGAGTACTGAATTGAATTTCAATATGTCCTATCACCCCCTAACTGATGGCCAATCTAAAAGGACTATTCAGATGCTCAAGGACATGATAATAGACTAATCAATGAAATTCAAAGTTCGATGGGATCAGAATCTTCCATTGGTTGAGTTATTATACAACAATATCTTCCACATGAGTATTTAGATGGATCCATATGAAACTATGGATGGAAAGAAATGTAGAAATCAAACCTGTTGGGATGAAGCGGGTGAACGAAAGATACTTGGACCTGATATTGTGTAAGAAATGAAAGAGAAGGTTCAAGCCATCTGGAAACATATCAAAGCTAATTAGAGTCAGAAAAAGAGTTATTATAATAGTAATCGAAGGGAATTGGAGTTCAAAGTTGGAGATGAAGTATTCCTTCAAATATCACCATGGAAAAGAGTCATGTGGTTTGGAAATAAATGGAAGCTTAGAACAGGGTACATTTTCCCTTTGAGATCCTTGATCTCATAGGAGCTGTGTCATATTGGCTTGAACTTCCACCAAGTATGGCTCAAATTCATGATGTGTTCCATGTATCTCTCTTGAGGAAGTACATAACAAATCCCACACATGTAATGAACTGAGAGGTGGTACAATTGGAGGATGATCTCTCAAACGAGGAGTAGCTGGTAAAGATTCCAGACTAGAGAGATAAGGTTCTACACAACATGAAAACCCAAATTTTGAAATTGTTGCGGAGGAACCATAAGTAAAAATAAGTGACTTGGGAACCATAGGAGGTGATGAAGGAGAAGTAATCCTCAACTGTTTATGTAAAATGAAATTTTGAGGGCCAAATTTCAAAAGGGGGAAGAATGTAATGACCCAAACATTTATCAAAGGAATTTGACCCTTATTATAATAATTTCATATAGTATAAATCACATAAAATTAGATATAGAAAACAATAAAAAGTTTATAATTGATAATAAGAGGTAATTTTAGAAATTAAGAAACCTATAATGAAGGAATAATAACTTGATATTTGGAATAGTAACATGCCCCTTATAAATAGCTAACCATCCAATAGAATAGTAACTTAACCTTTTAAAGTACAATTAAAATTTAGGTATCACATGAATGAAAATATGATATGTTTATTTCATGTAATAAGTAAGTAAATGTTTTAAAAATGATAAATTAAATGTTGGTATTTTTGTATGTTAAAAATTTTTAATAAAAATTTTATAATAAATTTAATAATTTAAAATAAAATATATTTTTCATAAAGTGTATTCATAAATTAATATTTTGTTGCCTTCTATTTATAATATAATTCTATGAGACATTAATTAATTTTTTAAAGTGTTAGAAAATCATTTTTAAAATTTAAATCATTATTTTTCACATAAATGATGATTTTAATTAAAAATTAAATTTCTCATATTTAGAAAATTAATTTCCTAAAATGAAGTTAATTTTTGAATTATACACATTGAAAAATTTTTACGGTGAATTTTTGGTATTTTTCAAAAATACTTGAATTTTTTCTAAATAGTAAAATATTGTAATTTATGGAATATATACATTATAAGTTAAATACAATATTCCTTGAGTTACTGATGATGTACTAAAAATAATCTAGAACTATCCATATTTATTTATTTTATTTATTCATGTAATCATCACTATTTCTTATCTTCTATAAAAATAATAATCTAATGAATGGAATAATGAGAAAAAACCTCTCTCCTCCTCTATAAATACCACCCTACACCACCCATTTTCCTCACACATCTCAAGCTTTGATCCTTGTACAAATTGTGCTAAAGTATCTTACCAAGCCACTCCTCTACTTCCAAGATCTCTTAGTCTCATCAAAATACCAAAACCTTTTCCCTAAGGAGGTTCTCAAGGAGGAGAGATTTAAGAGGTAAAATCCCCTTACTTTTTATTTTATTTTCATTTAATTTATTTTTATTTTATTATTATATCCTAACGTCATCTATAAAAATGTTCATGATAAATACAGTATATTTTATATACTTTAATTATATCATGTTAATGTATGATCAATAATCAAACTCCTTTCTCTCTCTTTTATTTTAAAAAATAAATTATCACCTGTGATGTGTCAATTTACGGACATCATGGATGATGCATTTTAATTTTTCTTTTAACACCTTAAATTCTATTCATAAAACAATTATAATGGTTATTAAATACTATAATGAAAATTTTATAATACTTTTTATGTTCTCGAACTAAAATATTTACATATTACAAAATGATAAAACAAATCGGGTTTGTTGTGATCGAAAACCGCCGAAATTAACCCAAACGATTATCATTAAATATTTATATAATGATTTATCATCATTAAATTTAAATTAATGATATATATAACCATTTAAATTTTTTATTTTTATTAATAACATATATTTTCAATTCTTGAGAATTATACCCATTCTACATAAACTTACATACTCATATTCAAGTAAACCGATCATGAAAACCAAAAAAATAAACACTCATAAATGATGAAATTAAACTATATAACTCATTAAAAAATTACATAAATGAAATTAATAAAACTATAATTAATCAAATGAATATATAAAATTTTCTATATTTTTTAATTAATGAATTTAATTTTATTATCAAGGATATTAAAGAGAAGAGAGTGTTCGGATATAAGGTAAGGGGAATTCTCGAACCCAACTCTCTTTCTTTGTATTTTCACCATCTCACTCTATTTTTTAGTAAAGATATTCCTTTAAAGTTACTTAAAAACAATTTATTAATCATTATATAATATTTATTGGGATATATATGTCACCAATCTGGTTTTATGACAAATGAAAATATTTTTCCAAAATAACTCTTCTTTTTATAAACAAACCTTTTAATTCTCGTGAGATTATTTATTCTTTAATAAAAATTGATGATTCTTATACCAATTATGTTAGTACATATATCTTTTCGGAATCAAATATCATATTCATGAATTTATTATTTATGAAATGAAACTGATTTCTTTCCATGGGTTATTTTATGTCCAAGATTTATATACGTTCTATGTGGCATGCATGATAATGTAAATGTTATGATGTGATGGGTGTGCTCGGAATTATATAGTTCATGTGAAAGATATGATGTGATGTGTGAACATGGAATTATATAGAGCTCCAATTAATTGGGAAATGTGATGTATCTCATGAGATAAAGTGACAAATGTGTGGTAGTTTACCACTAAGACATTATGTTTCTTTTTTCTGCATTTATATATTCCAAGACTTTATCCAATGCTTCCTCTAATGATTATGATATTATGACTATGTTATGATGACAACTATTATTCTCACCCCAAGTTATATTGTTTCATGTTCTTATCTATCCTATTACTGAGAATTTATCTTACCCCTTTATTTGATGTATATCCTCATGTGATTACTTGTACTAAGGAGAACACAAGGTCCAATAAGAAGCCAGAGAAGAAGGAATTAAACAAATGTTAATGTTTTATTTTATAAATGTTATGTATGGTCCAAATTTTTCCAAGATACTAAAACTTTGGATCCTAGTTATCTAATTATATTATGGGTTTTATCTTTAAAATTATTTAATAAGATATGTAATAAAAGTAGGGTTGTAATATTTTGGGCCTTCAAAATAATCCAAAATACCTCATAAAGATATTTTAACTCTCCAAATTCTGATTCAAATCTCAATTACGAAAACAATATTACTCTAATACCAAAATTTTGAATTTACCTTGATTTTTTCAAAACCATAATGACATGGGTTGTTACACATGTCATTGAAATATTTAATGTCATTGTATTGTAAATGTTATTAGTGAATTCAATGTTGATAGTTTTATGAATGTCTTCAGTATTTCCAATGTTTTCAGTATTGTAATACTTATTAGTGTAAGAAGTTTTATTTTTATAATGAATTTCATTAGTGTTGTATGTATCGTCAATTTCCTGTGTGTGATTTGTGTTGTTACTGTCCACATTATTGTTAGTGTCATCAGTATCATTAGGTTTTCATTTTCATCAATGTTGTAAGTATCATAAATTTCATTATGTCATTAGTTTTTTAGTGTACTTAGAATCTTTAGTGTTATTAATTTCATTGATACTATTAGTGTTTTAAGATTCATAAGAGTTGTTAGTTTCATTGGTGTCATTAGTGTCATTAGTATTTTTAGTGTTATCAGTGTAATTTTTATCATGAGTATCGCAACTGTTATTGGAACATCTATATCATTAGTGTCATTGCTATAGTTACTTTATTTAGTGTCTTTAGTGACATTAGTGTGGTAAGTGTCATTGGTTCCATAAATGTATTTAGTATTTCCAGTGACATTAGTATCATTATTGAATTCAAATTTTTCAGTGTAACCAGTATTTCAATGACATTAATTTGATTAGTGCCACCAACTTCATGAGTTTCATTAGTATAATTTGAATCATAATTATCATCAAAATATTCAATGTTTTTAGTATCATTATCAACTTTAGTGTATTTAGTGGCATAAATTTCATGATTATTTATAGTTTTCTTAGTATCATGTGTTCCATGAGTGTTTCTAGTATCTTTATTGTTTAAATTGTCATCAATATCGTCAATATTGTGCATTTCACTAGTTTCATTAGTGTACTCTGTATTGTTAGTACCATTAGTGGTGTAAGTGTAATTATTGTCATCAATATTGTTTGATTCATCAACGCCATCAATGTATTTAGTGTTTTCAATGTCATCAATTTAATGAGTATTATGAGTTTTGATAATTATGATAGAATCATTAGTTTCATTACAATCATTAATATCATTGGTGTTTTTATCATCATAAGTCATTCTTGTTTCATGAGTATTTTTAGATATTTTAGGGTTATAAGCCTCATTTGTAATATTTTTGATGTTAGTATTGTCTACGTCATTAGTATTGTCAACTTCATTGGAATCATCCATTTCATTAGTTTCATCACTTATATGAATGTCATCAGTGCCATCCTTGTGTTCAATTTAATTATTGTTATCAGAGTTTTCGATGTATTTGGCACCTTTAGTGTAGTGAGTGTCTTTTGTGATTTTAAGGATTTCAATGTAATATATGTATTAATTTTCATATGTGTCATCATATTTAGTAGTTTATTCATTATCAAAACTATCTCTAATTCCCTCAGCTTCATTAGTATCATTAGGGTTATAATTACTGTATGTGTATTCAATATTTTTAGTGCAATTAGTTGCACTGGTTTTGTGTGTGTCATTTTTATATTTGGTGTTGTTAGTGTAATTAGTTTTTTAATAGTATTATGTGTCATAATTTTCATCAATGTCATCAATTTTTTAATTTTTATTATTGTTTTTAGTGTTTTTAGTTTTGTAGTTACTTTATTATATTTATTTCATTATTACCATTAGTGTTATCATTTTTTTTACAATATCATCAGTTTCATTTATGTCTTATACATTATGACTGGCTTCATTATTGTTTTTCTCTTTAGTGTCTTCAATTTTATTAGTGTCATTTATGTTTTTAGTACTGTTAATATCATTATTTTCATTAATATAATTAGTTTTATCAATGTATTTTGTGTCATTATTTTCATTTATATTGTTAGTGATGTTAGTTTCCTTAGTGTTGTTATTGACATTAATAAAAATAACTCCAATAGTGTCATATGTTTTTTAAGTTTCATCAACATCATCAATATCAATAGGGTCATCAACATCATCAGTGGTTTCTAAGTTTTCAATGACATCATTATCATTAGTTTCATCAGTGTCATTAGTGTCTTCAAAGTTACTAGTTTCATCAATGTCATCAACATTGTGAGTGTCATAAGTTTCATTAGAGTCATTTGTGTTATTAGGGTCATGAGGATTATTAGTTTCATCAATATCATTGGTGGTTTCCATGTTTCCACCATCATTTGTTTCATTATTATCATGAGTGTTGTTTAGTGCTTTAATTATTTTCAACATCATCACTTTCATCAATTATATTTTTGTTATTATTATTATTATTATTATTATTATTTTGAGTCATATTTATTGTAATTGTCATCATTTTCATTTATATATTCTATTTTATAACTTTATTAAATATCTCAAGTGTTATTAATATCATAAGTTTTCTATGTGTAATTAATTTCATCAATGTCATTAGTTTCATTATTGTTGAAGGTGTCTTCAGTGCCATCATTTATATAAGAGTTATTATTATTTACAATGTTATTAGTGCCAACAGTGTTTTAAATTTCATTACTATTGTTTGTGTACTGAGAATCATAGTTATTAGTGTTATGAGTACACTTATATTTGAGTGTGTCATCAGTGTCATGAGCGTCATTAGTTTCATCAATTTCATCTACATTATTACATTCTATAATTAAATTTGTATCATCATTGTTGTTAATTTCATCATTTTAATTGGTGTCATAAGTATGATTAATATTATTAATAACATTATAATTGTTAGTATCATTAGTGTCATCAGTGTTATTAGTGTTGATAGTATCATTTGTTTCATCAGTTACATCAGTTTGATCTGTATCATCAGCATCATCAGTGTCATCAATTTCATCAATATTATTAGTGTCATTATTATCATGACTATGATTAGTTTAATCACTATTTTCAATGTTTTTAGAGTCATAAGTGTCGTAGTGTCATTAGTGTAACTAGCATCAAAATTATTGTCAGTGTTTTCAGTATAACTATTATCATTAGTTCCATGAGTATCATGGGTCTTTTTAGTGTATTTTGTTTCATCAATATAATCAGTGTCATTAATATCATTAGGATCATTGGTGTTCTTAGTTTCATGAGTTTTATTTATGTCATTAGTGGAATTAGTGTAATTTGTATCATTATTGTCATTTGTGTGATTTTTTGTGTTGTTAGTATCAACAATGCCTTCATTGTCATTAGTGTCTTTACTATCATAAATTTCATAAGTATCATGAGTATTTTAATTCCTTTAGTTCCATGAGTATAATTAGTGTTCTTAATATCATGAGAATCCTTAGAATCATAAGGATCATTAGTGTTATCTATATCTTCAGTGTATTTAGTGTCATCAGTATCATTAGGTTCAGTAGTTCCATTAATTTCATTAGTATCACCACTATCATAAGTACTATAAGAATCAATAGTGAAATCAGTTTCATTATATTCATTAATATCATTTATGTTATTAGTATCATTGAAATCACAAATTTCCTTAGTTTCTTTACTTTAGTGATTATCATTAGTGTTTTTAGTTTTATTTTTCATTAGTGCCTTGAGTTATGTTATTTCATTATTGCAGTCTATATATTTAATGTCATTTGTATTGTTAATTTCATCACTCTCATGATTATCATTAGAATCATTGGTGTTTTCAATTTCAATAGTTTCATTAGTGTATTTAGTGTCATATGTGTAGTTATTGTCATTAGTGTCATTAGTATAATAAGCATGGTTTGGATCATCAGTCTCATCAATGTCATCATAATTATAAATATTCTTACTGTCATTAGTGTTGTATATAACCTAAGTGTTTTTTGTTTGGTTAGTGTCCTTAATGCTACTAATATTTATAGTGACAATAGTGTTGTTAGTATAATTATATCCATCTATGTTGTTAGAGTCTTTAGTGTCAAGAATATCATGACTATTGTCAATGTATTCCATGTCATTAGTGTTTATGGTGGCATTAGTTTCATGAGTTTCATTAATGATAATAGTGTATTTATGTTGTGAGTGTTTTCCATGTCATTAGTTTCATCAATGAAATAAATTTCATCTATTTTATTATTTTTATTAGTGTCTTATGTTTTATTAGTGACATCAGTGTTGTTAATGTTGTGAGTATAGTCAATATTTTTATCCCCATGTTTATCTTCAATGTCACTATTTTTTTTAGTGTCAGTTGTATCATCAGTCTCATTTCTTCCATTAGTGTCATCATTATAGGAAATTTCATCATCTTATTTCATTAGTATTATTAGTTTCACTAATATAGTTGTTTTTTATTGTCGTTAGTGTTGGTAGTATCATTAGTGTCATAAAAATATTTAGTGATATTTATGTCATCAATTTCATGAGTACAGTTGTTATAGTTTTTTCATTAATATAGTTAATTCTACTAATGTATTCAATGTAATCATTGTTTTTAGTGTATTAGTGTAGAAAGTTTCATTAGTTTCATATGTTTCATCAGTATTGTCAATGTATTTAGTGTTAAAAATGTCTCTAGTGCCTTCCTTCTCATCGGTTCCATTAATGTCATCAATGATGTCATTGTCTCTAGTTTCATGAGTTTTGTTTGTGTAATTAGTGTCGTTAGGTCCATCAATGTTGTTAGAATCATAAATATCCTAATAATAATTAGTTTCCTCAGTATAATTAGTTATAGTATTCAAAATCATATGTTTCATCATTCTTTTTAGGGTCTTCATGGTTTTTAGTTTTCTATGTGTCATATGTTTCATCAGTCTCATCATTTTTATGTGTTTTGTTACTTTCATTAGTGTAATTAGTTTCATTAGTTTCATGTGCTCATGAGTTTCATCAGTGTTCTTAGTTTCATAAGTTCCATTGGTATCTTTTATATCATCTATTTCATGTGTATCATCTATTTCATGAGATTATTTAGCATTAGGAGTATTAGTAGTTTCATGAGATTAATAAGTATTGTAATTATATTTATCAATGTTAAATACATTATATTCATGAGTATTATTTATTTAAGTAGATTTATTAGTGTTATGAGTGTAATTGATGTCTTTAGAGGTATAAGTGTCCTTAACATCACTAATTTTCTTATTTTCAATAGTTTTATCAATTTCATCAGTGCTATAAGGGACAGAAGTCTCATCATTTTCATTAATGCCATAAATTTCATTAGTATCACCAGTATCTGTAATGAACCAGATTCAATTAAACTAACATGTCACCTAATTTGTCTCACCACAAGGCCTCCAGAACACCTCCCTGAATGCTAGAGGATACTGACTAGTTGCGAGGGTGTAACAGATGTAGTGGAGAGACTATACACTCTTATTAGGGTTGAATAATAGTGTAAAATAACCAAACTCATACATAGGGGTAAACATTAGAGTACCCATAAGAAATGACTAAAATATATGAATTCTATAATAAATGGGATGTAGAATACAGTCATACATACTCACAATCAAGAAAAATATACAATAGACAGTCACTCACTGGGTCGACCATATAGACAAGATAACCAAACTAAAAATAAATACAATAGGTTCAACTACCAACATCGAGCCTAACCACATACCTGATCACCATGATGCTCTATCTATACTATCCTGATCTTAAGACTCCACACAAGTGGATATGAATAATCAAACAACAATGGTCCTAGGACCCATCCATCATGTAATATGAGATCCAACCTAAAATCATATATTAGGTTGTCACACAAACCAAGTTACATGTACAGGGGGTGAGTAATACATCCCATTTAGCCACCCCCAATGATGAACCTATAATTTTCTATCATAAAAAGTGAATATACACGTGATATATTCATCCTAGCTGAAATATAATAGAAACTAGAATAAAATAATCAACTACATAAAAAATAAAGGGGGTAAACAAAAACAAGAAAAACAGACAACTATGGGTTCTAGTCTAACAATGAGGTAAATCTTCCCATTCTCTATCCCATGATTTAGGATTTACAACACATGGATCACCCAACCACATAGCATTAGGCACGTTTGATAGACCTACACCAGATATTCAATACGTCTCAATGAAAAGGCATGAATGTCAGACCCTATGGCATAACCATAAACATCTATAAGAAAAGTCACATATATTGGGATATAGGACTCCAATAGCATGATCTGAACTGATGACAGGAACATCTAGGTCGACACAACTAGAGAACCTATATGTCTTGAAGGTCCTTAAGAATGAATTAGACACCAGCTATGGTCTCAAAAATTGGTGGGATCCATATATAACCAAGGACCACACACTATCTATGGCCTTAGGAGAACAATAGAATACATGATACCCAAAACCTACTATGTGAGTACCAAAACACCTCATGATCCTAAAGACACTCTAGATAGGGTGAAACTCAAATAGAGGAGGGTCTACACTCATATAGGTCATTCATCATCTCCTTAATCTTGTCTAACCCTAGCCATCCAACATAGGAGATAACAAGATCAAAACATAGGGATAACTCCCCATCCTAGATATACCAGGGGTCTCCTCATCAAATTAAGTCATGAGTAGAAACTGACTCAAACAAATTGACCAAAGGCTAACCAAACATGTGATGGTACAACCTCAAACCCATCATCCAAGCAACCGAACTAGTAGAATTGATCCACTATTGGACAATAAATAATGGGGCCTCTCTCAACACCCTAGATCTCAACATCCAAAAAATAGCCACCAGGGGATCTCAATGACCCACCTTAGATCTAAACCAAAATTAGAACTCTCATGGACCCTGAGGTCATAGTATAAAGTGATTTAAAACTAGGGACCCCCTGATACACCCAATATATTAGGACACACCCATCCAAAAGATCCTAAAATGGCCCAAAGACCATATCAAGGACACCCTAAGACAGGTTCCTCTAGCTCATCCAAAACATGGAACATGCCTAGTTCATAAACAAACCAAATGGCGCAATGTGGACTCCAAATGATCCTTGATCAACAACACGACCCAAAGACATCCAAAAGTAAATAATACCAACTGGGTCATTCAAAATAGTCTTCATGACAACCTAAAAAGTAGAAATCTTAACATGTTCTACAAGGTAAAATGAAAACATGGGGCCAATACCACCTAACAAAACCTCAATCAGTCTTCTAAGAAAAAAACCATCCATGGGTACCAACTCACCCACAAGGGCATATAACAACCACCATGCCACACATGAATTCTCAATAACTAACCACATCATCCAGTGATCACTCAATTATAAAATAAACTACAAGGTATTCCTCAAGATTCACTTAGGCTCATCTTCACAACTCAATGGAACCTTGACATAACCACCATCCCACGACATCAACCCAACCCAATGGCTCTAACAACTATAATATTATCAAAAAAAATAGATAAACCTAAAGTGAGATTCTATAACATCATCTTTTACCAAGGTAGTATTTTTGTATCATCATGGCCAACAATACATGGGAATTGATGCCCTACTAAGCCAGTTAATCTAGATTGGTTTTTTGGAATACCCCATGGAATTAGGTGTAAAATAAATATGTGTTTCTATCTCTTCAGACTTCAAGTGTGTACTTATATTAGCGAGGCCTGATGGGAACAACATCTCTAATGAACACCATTAGTGCTCTCTAACACATGGGGTGTATTCACCTAGATGAGTGTTATGTGTAACCTTCAAGAAGGAATCCAAGGATGGATTTATGGTTGTGATATTACCTTGAGATTGTATGTCTACTATGAGTATATTTGGATATTCTTGTTGTGTATGTTTTTGAATTATCCCTATGATGATCTGATTATTATTCTTGATGTTGTACGCTTTGTGATTTTGGGGTGTCCAAATAGGTTTTGTTATACTCACCACCGCATGAAAATTTCCCACATGTGTCATGCTTTATACAGATGAATGAACTTTTGATGGAGTATTAGAGTGATTAGGACAAGGTGAAGCTTAGAGAGCTAGATAGTCTAGGGTGTATTCTTGGGGTTACCTTAACAACAGTCCTCTTCAATTGTTTTAGCTTAGTTTAGTTTTCAATTTCTTTGTGAGGATTGTATTTGGACCTTGATTTCCAATACTTTTTTGTTATACTCTAATGGTGGGATTTTAGATGTATGCATGTATGGTTATTTTTTTTACATTTTAGTGTTTTATAGGCTTGGAGATGTATAAATGTGTACATGTACATTAGGATAAGGCCTATCATTTGTGTTATATAACTACTCAGAACTTGTCTCTAGCCCTTGGCCTGTTGGAGGTGGGCTTCGGGTAGTTGTGGTTTGGTCCCCATTGTCCTAGGTCATTATAATGATATCCATAGATAGAATTGGTGATCCAAAATGAAGAAGGAGGTCGTGGGATTCATGGTGAGATGTTTCTTCTGTTAGTAGGTGAAATTCAAGAATTAAAGGCATATTGGGTTGTTACAACAACTTCCCATTCTAGAGGGGAAATGGGATGATGTCAATATGGGTTTTATGACATGATTTCCCATGAAACCTTGCATGAATGATGCAGTATGGGTGATATTAGATCAACTGATAAAGGTATCCCAATATTTTTACTTATCAGGGATACCTTTATTATTGATGAAATATGTAGTCAATACATGTGAGAGATAGTTCGACTAGATGGTGTTTCAAGGAGTATTATTTATAACAATGATCCTAATTTCACATCTCAGTTTTGGAAGGGTCTTTTGAAGTCTCTGAGATCTCATGTTCTCCAAAATATGGCCTATTATCCCTGAACTAATGTCTAATCTGAATGGATGATTCAGATTCTAGAGGATATGATACAAGATTTTGTATTGGATTTTGGGGGTTTATGGGAGTAGCATATGGAACTCATAGAGTTTTAATATAATAAAAGCTTCCAAGAATAAATAAAAATGGATCCTTTCTGGGATTTTTATATAAGGTTGTGCTATTTTCCTCTCTGTTGGTTGGAGACAGGTGAGTTAGTTCTTGTTGGGAGTATACTTATACAAGTGCATATGGGAAGATTGCGTTGTTTAGGATGCAACAAAACATAGTAGGAATAAATATTATAGTATCCATCAAAGTTGAACTCTAGAGTTTAAGGTTTGTCATATTATTTTTCATTGGTTCTCACCTTGGTTGGGGAAACACCATATTAGGAAACTAGTTAATTTGGTGCCTAGGTTTGTCAGGCCATTTGAGATAATGGAAGGGGTCAGTCAACTGGCATAACGAATGACCCTTACACAGTGATACAGTACCATGCATGTAATGTTTCACATATCATTGCTTTATAGATATTATCATGACCCTTCTCATGTGGTATAAATTGATGACATTGAGATTTGTGTAGATACATCCTTTAAGGAGCATACGATATGGATTATAGACCATTGTGAGAAGTATCTCTTGTGAAAGATTATACCTATGGTTTTAGTTTTGTGGCAACATGGGTATGTTCAAGAGGATACCTAGTAAAGAGAGTCTGATATGTGAGTACATTGGCCATACTTCTTTGTTGATAAGCTATAGTGATGCTTGGAGAAGCTCAGGGACATGCTGTTATATGGTGGGTAGGTTGTAAGATCCCATATTTTTCCACATACATCCATCTTGAGTTTTGGTTGAATCTATTTTACTTGGGTTTTATTTCTTCTTTAAACCTTGGTGATTGAGTCCCTTTTATAAGGATGAAGATTATTTTCTGGGGAAAATGACCTAATGGTCAAGGATATGTGTTTTTTTTGAATTAATGGAGTCTGTGTTAATGTGTCAAATTGATATATGAGGTTTTACCTTCGGTAAGAAAATCTTGGGAGGTGGTTTGGGTTATTTTTATAGAATCTGGGCTAAGAGGTGTCCATTGGACACTTTAATGTTGTGTATAGTTTACATTATGTGAACCTGTTGTTGAGAAGATGTCATGAACTAGTTCCGTGCATGAAACAGTTACACACTGTGTAACTAGTTTATGTAATTAAATGATTTATTAGTGATATTTTAACCCATGGAAATGAATTTTGTAACATATCTTATAGATCGATAATTTCACATTATGAAAGGATTTGACACCATGAATTTCTTATGACCAAAACTTTTAAACACATGGTTCATATGATTCTTTTTATCATCCACCTTGTAGCTTACCTCTTGAATACTAGATTGACTTTAGGAAAATTTTGAGTGATTTATTCCCTTCTGTACATCTCGATCAGGTGTTTAAAATATGGTTTAGTGTGACATAAGAACATATGTGATTTCTTGTGATAAATTCACAATGGAGAATGGATTACTTGAATATTGAATGAATGGGTAATTTAAAGATAAATAGTAATTGGATAAATTAATCATTATGGTTTATGATGTCATGTTGTGGTTTTCTTACGACTATGACTCATGTTGTGATTTATATTAAAATTATTATATAAAGGGGTTTTCTTAATTATTTTGAAATTATTATATAAAGGTATTTTTTATAATTATATTGGAATGATTATATAAAGTAATTTTACTAGTTATATTGAAATTCTTATAAAAATGGATTTGGATGGTGATGCTGAAATGCTTATATAAAGGGCTTAGCCTGGTTATTCTGAAATTCTTATATAATGTATTTTTCTTGGTGATACTAAACTACTTATATAATGGGATTTTATAGGTGATACTAAAATGAGTATATAAATTTATTTTTCCCTATTATGATAAAATGATTATATTATGGTATTTTCCCAGTTATGCTGAAATTTTTATATAAAGGGATTTTCCCGATGATGCTGAAATGGTTATATAAATGGTTTATCCAGTTATAATGAAATTCTTCTATTAATAGATTTTTTTGGAGATGTTGAAATTATTATATAAATATATTCACCTAGTGATGTTGAAATTCTTATATAAAGGGATTTTATTTGTTATACTAAAATGATTATATAAAGGCCTATGCTCGATTATGCAGTTATTCTTATAAAATATGACCCAGTTATGTGTTTATGCCATGGTATAGTGGTTGCAGCTGGCACTGTTAAACTACATGATCAAAGATATTATGAAATTATGCCAAATTAGGTTGATTATTTTATTGTATTAATTTATTTATTAATACACCTGTTTATCTCTTTATTGCATGAACTTGTTACTAGACTGGTTCTGTTTAGACATGGTGGTGTTGACCTACAGAGTTTTACAAACACCCTATTCAGGCCACCATTTGATACCTTATAATATTACACGTATGTTGGTTTAGACAAGGAAAAATGACCTTATTGTTGATTATTTATTGTTGGATGGGTTGGATCTTGGAGACATGACTGATGTGGGGTTAAAGACCAGGGTTTTTTGAGTTTATTTTTGTCATCTTGGTATTTTTTCTATATTACATTTAGTTTGAAATTTAGATACATTCTATCCTATCTTCAAACTATCATTTTATTAATATTGGATTATTCTATTGACATGTATTTTTTGGTTTATTCACTGTGCTTCACAATTTATGATATTTCCATTACCCTGATATTTTTTATTTATGATATTTTTTATTTCTTCTATTTTTTAACTTTGTACTAGGGGGTATAGTCTCCTCACTTTTCTATCTACACCTCTACTACTAGTTATCAACCTCTATCATATGGGGAGGTGCACTTGAGGTTCAATAACCAACTTAATTTATCTATGTAATAATGTTTTGGATCGGGGGAAATTGCATGTGTAGTCCCAAAAACTAAGGATGAAAACAAAACATGTTTTATCTAAACCACATGTTGTGTACATGGTTGTTTTCTGAATATAAACCCCTCAAAATATTTTGAAACCCCCATTTCTCCCTAATTAAGGCTAGATCAATCCCTATGGTGTCCCCAAAAACCCATACAAGGCATTAGAAACTTAAAAACAAATATATATTTTTCTGATTTATGAAAAAAAATAAAAAATCCCTACCCCTAAGAAGAAACTACTGAATCTTCACACCAGATCCGCACCATGCCCCAGCCAAGCCTCGATCTAACTTTGGACGAGCTCCTCGGGTGGTGCCTCCTCCTCTCTCTTTCCCTCTACTCTCACTATCCCTCTATCAACCAAATAACCTTAAAGTGGAATCCCTAGGGATGTACGTGATAAGCAATGGGATAAGAGAAAATAAAAAATGAAAATGAAGAAGAAAAGAAAAAGAAAATTTTCCTAGGATTAGCTCCAACATTCAGGATGGGTTTATGCCCTGTATAGAAACCGCCCAATTATATACTCAACCATGAAGATGGAATCTCAATCCAATGACTCGTTTGAAAGATATCCCTGAACGAACATGTGAGAATAAATTAATATTTAATTAATTAAATATTAAATATTCCATGAAGATTTGGATTGCTCAAATTACCATAAAAATCCCATTTTTGGGTAAACACCCAATTCTGGGACCAACATAGTAGTCAGTAAAATTAAATGAGATCATCTTGTAGGATAAATTACCATTTTTACCGTAAAACCCTTCTAGGAAAAAAAATAAAATTTACACTAATTTTCAAAACCTGTGACAACAAGGGGAATCACAAAATCATTATTTCAAATGTTTCTCACCCCTAAGAAACCTTAGTGGTTAACCAACATCCATGAGGTCCCCCAAGAACTGGCACAACTAACAATATCTAGACTGTCATACAATCGATCTTATGGAGTCCACAAATCTCTCCCAACATGAGAGACATTTAACCGTGACTGAGGTGATTCCCCCAATACATGAGAATATTTATCATATCCCCACTGACCAAAAGGAAAACCACATGGACCATGATACATCCATCATTGAGTGAAATGGATAGATGTGGCCAAACCACTCACACCTAAGCACCAACATGAAAACCTTCAACAAAAAAACTCATTCCCAAACCACCAGGAACAATAACCTACACTATAAAAAAACCTTTTAAATGAGTCTCTCGGAATCCATTGGATTATGGTTCACTCCCCAACACAATTATTTATTCAAACCAAACTCAAAAGTACAATAGGAATCATGCTCATATGGGACAACTCCTAACTAAACTATGCTGACACACCTAAAACCACTAACAAAGCTCCTCGCATAGGTCAGTTTCAACAAACTAGAGTATCCCCAAAATTCCCATTAAAAATGATTAATCTCCCTCATGCCAAGACAACCTTCCACTTAGGAATCAATACAAAGCCACAAGTATCCAACCACACTCCTATAACACTACACAAGTGACAACTAAATTGAGGAGGTCTAGAGGTCTAACTAAACCATCCATCTCACACATTCTATGAGATAGGGAGCCCTCCTCATGCGCAACTTCTAAAAATCTAGGAATCTTCATATCTAACCACACCCAAGTGATATTAGACCTCAATAGCCCCACCAAGGAAGAACAACCATGCCACCCAATCCATCGGTGATAGAAGGCACACATGACCAACCTCACGACTCAATAGACAACATGTGGAAAGAAAAACTCCCTCTAAAGAAACACAAACCTGGGACTTCAAGGGAACCACTACCTTAGAGAATCTTGATCCCAATACAAAGATCTCTCATGCATTATTTCCCTTATCAAGCCACAAATAGGGCACTCCGTTCCCATGTTCACAGACATGGGTTTCCATACATCCCTCTTTGAAGGGACTACATCTCTATCACCAGTGAACCTCTTTCCATAAGATTCTCATATCCTCTCACCATAAGAAAATATATACATTATGTTTTGTGGAGTATAATTACACAAAGTATTTATATGAGAAAACCCCATATGAGAAGTTGTTGACAAATTAAAAAATGAACCACCACCATCAATAAAAACACTATAGATAGGTATATGTAATGTGAATCCTACATTCTAAGAATGATGCATAAACACTAGCCTCTTTCCCATGACCCATGATAAAAAAATATAATAAACCATGAATCCAAAAAATCAAGTGAATCACACTAGATGAAATCACACAACCATAAAAATGGAAAGAAAGAATAATAATCCCATACATTGGAAATTTGGACTTCCTATCAAAAAAGGTGTTAATGACACACCAGTCAGATATCCATCACATGTTCTGACACATTCATATACCTTATATCTACCAATTTCCCAAATCATAAAACCAAATATCTCTTATACTATTTTGTAACAAACTATACCATTTTAACCTAACATGTCATCTGATCTGGATCCCCACAAGGCCTCAAGTGTGCCTCCCCAAATTCTATAGGCTTCCGACTAGTGGTGTGAGTTTAATAGATGAATTTGGAGACTATAACCTCTGGTAGTAGTGCAATAACATTGAAAAATAACCAAAATTATACACATGGATAAAAATTAGAGTATTCATAATAAATAAACAAAAAGAAATCATGCTATAATAAATGGAATTGATGATAAAATCATACAGACAGACAAGTGTGTAAAACATAAAATAGACATTCATCCATTAGGATGATCACATATACAAGATAACTAAACTAAAGATAAATACAATAGACTATACTATCATCATTGTTCCTAACCACATACCCAGTATTCATGACACTCAAAACTGCACCAATCCAATCCTGAGACTCCACACGTCTGGATCCATTTGATCAAGAAACATTGGGCCTCATCCCCATCTATCATGAAATCTATGATCCAACTTGAAAATAGTCATGAGGTCTACACACACAAAGAGGTGCACAAACATGGGGTGAGAATTAAATCTCAGTAGGACACCCCTAATGGTGAACCTATAATTTTAGGTCATAACAAGTGCATACATACATTATATAACCAACCTAGTAAAAATCCAACAGTAACTTGCATAAAATAAAGAACTGCATAAAAATTAAGTGGTTAAACAAAAAAAGTAAAACTAACACTCAAGGTAAATCTACCCCTACTCTGTCCCACACCAAAGGATTTAAAACATGTGTCTCACCTCACCACATGACATCAAGCACCTATGCTAGATCTACATTGGAGCTCCAAGATATCTAAATGAAACAAAATGAATTCCTAACCCTAGGTGTAACTATAGGAATCCATGCGACAAAGTGAATCTACCTAGCCCCAGGTCTCTAATTGTATGATCTGAAATGGAGACAAGGACATATTGGTGAACACAATTGGAGAACTTATCCACCCTAAAGGTCCTACAAAAGGAATCAGGAAATGGCTATGGACCCAGCAATAGGTGGGATCAATACATAACCTTGGAGAGCACAACATCCACATACCTAGGGGCACAAAAACATCTACGGTACACAAAACCCACTCTATGAGTGCCTCAACACCTCATGAGCTTAAATCCACTCTAGCTAGAGTGCACACTCAACTAGAGGGGGGGGGGGAGATTCACTCATCTCAATCATCCATGAACTCCGTAAGCTTGTATAACCACAACTAGTCAATAGTGGGGAGAACTAGATCAAAACTTTAGGCCAATGCCTGATCCAACACATCAAAAGGGTCTCCTCCTCAATCCAAGTCCTGAAAATAAATTTCTTTAAACAAAATGGCCAATGGCCAATCGAATGTGGGATGATCCAATATTGAACCCACTATCCAAATAGATGAACTAGTAGCATCGTTTCACTATTTTCCAACAAACAATGGGTCCTCTCTCAGTAACTTAGATCTCAACATCCAATAAATAGCCAGCATGGGATCTCAATCACTAACCTCAAGGACAAACCAAACTTAGGGATCCCAAAGACCCTGGGTTCATAGCATAACAAGACATAAATTTTGGGACTTCCATACTCCATCCAATCTCTTAATCCATTCCCATACAAAAGATCCTCAAATATACCAATAAGCACATAAAAGACTAGGACATCCTATAAGGGGTTCCTCTAGCTCATCCAAATATAGGACATGCCTAGTGTATAAAAAACCCAAATGTCCCATAGTGACCTCCAACAAATCCTCAATCAACAAAAAACACCAAGACATCCAAAAGAGAAGCACACCAAACAGGTAATTCACAACTGTCCTCATGACCTCCTCAAAAGAAAAACCCTCCACAAGGTCTCTTCCATGCAACAAAACCATAGGGTGAAGCCAATGTAATAAAACCTCAATCAACATTCCCAATAAACAACCCTTCCATGGGTACTAAATCAACCACAAGGGAATCCAAAGAACTATATACCATTAAGGTATTCTCAACATCTGACTATAACATCCTCAAATCACTTAGTTAGAAATCAACCAATAAGGGCATTCTCAATAGTCCCTCAGACTAATCTCAACAAATCAATGGTACTCAACCATAACTGAAATACCACGACATCAATCCATCTTAAAGGATATTATAGATTTGGTCTCCTAAAACCCAAGAACTAAACCCCAACCACTCGAACCTCAAGCAATTGGCCATGAAATTCAAGGACAAACCATGATATACTCATAGATACTACACAATTCTAACTTTTAAAATACGTCCAAAAGAACCTCAAACAGATCTCCATAGTCCAATCGATTTGGTCCAATAACCAAGATCATAATCCTTAATCATGCATCATGGCTTAAAAACAGCCCCCAAAATGATTTTGAAACCAAACCACTATGAAATACGCATAAAAATGATCACCCATCTAATACACCATCCAGATGGCATTTAAATTATGAAAGGAGTTCCACAGTCAGGATTTACATGGGAAAAATTATCATAATGAACTAATCACAAGTTTTATTATAAATCTAGGATGAAAAATGGGAAAAAATCCAAGGATGAAGAAGAACATGGTGTGTACTTCAGGTATATGACATGTACCCACAAGGGTCCTCCCTAGCCATGTTGCATGGTCCAATCGGTGTGTAATTTCAAAAATCACACAGTGTGTGCCTCTAGATACATGGTGCTTAACCCCACATGGGTATCGACACCTATACTTAATCCTCACTCAGTGTGTACATCATCAAAATACACGATCTGTAACAACCGTACATAGTGTGTACTAGACATGGGGTTCCCATCCACATACCCTCACATGGGGTATGTCCTATAACAGTACATGGAAGGTGGTTGTATACCTCGCCCGACGTCTGATAATGTTCCCTAAATGACCATGTACCCCTGACACACCCTGAGTCATCAATACATAGCATTTAATTCAATGTACATGCCGTGTAGTCCTAAAAACTCATCTTTCTTGAATAATAAGAACACGCGACATGTATTATCTGAACCACATGTCATTTACATGGGTTTTTTTCTAAAAGGAAACCCCTCAAAACATTCTAAAACCCCCATTTCTTCTAGATTAATCATAAATCACCCCCAAAAGGTCCCTACAACCCATACAAGGATTTAAAACATTAAAAAAACTAATATATTGATATTTATGGAAAAAATATAAAATGGTCTTTCCTTAGGGTGGAAACTTTTTAAGCTTCACACTAAATCCATGCCATACACCTGCCAAACCTCGATCTACCACTAAATGGGCTCTCTAGGTGGATCCTCCTCCTCCTCTCCCTCCCTATTCTCTTCCTCTACCTCACTTGGGTGAAGACCCCAAGGGGTGAATACCCATAGGCATATGTTACAATACATAGGAGAAGAGAAAATAAAAAAAATAAAAGGAATAAAAAAAGAATATAAAAAGGGCTCGAGCTGAGCCCCGAATACCATGATGGGTTTATGCCTTACCTAGGTGAAACCCACCATTATGAACTCAACTATGGATATGTAATATCAATCTAACAAATCATTTGAAATATATCACCAAATGAACATGCATTAATTCATTAATATTTATTTAATTAAATATTGAATATTCCACAAAGACTCGAAGAACTCATATTTCCACCAAACTACTATACTAGGCAAAACACCCTACTCTGTGATCAACAAAGTGGTCAAAAAAATTATCCATGATCATATTATAGGAGAAAGAATCATTTTTCCCTAAAATTATTATAAGAACAAAAATAAAAATTTCCCCTAATTTTTAAAACCAGTGACAATGTGAGCAATAAAAATATATCTGGATCTGTGACTGTCATTACTGTCATTAGTTTCATTAGTTTCATATTTATCATCATCTTCATCAATATCCTTAGTATTTTATTTACAGTTAGTATCTTTATTATCATTAGTTTTGTGATCTCCATGATTGTTTTATAGGTCATTTGTTCCATTAGAGTCATATATGTCATTGATGTTATTATTGTCTCTAATATCATGTGTATTTTTAATGTCCTTGATTTCATTAGTATAACCAGTATCACCTATGTTGTAAGTGTCATTTGGGTTTTTTGTGTGTCATGAGTGTCTTCAATGTTATGAGTGTGTCATACCCCAAACATGAATTTCCATTTTTATTTTATTTATTTATTTATTTTTGACATTGTACTCAAAATTCAAGCCAAAATGATTTAAATATTTGAAATTTTTTAATTTCAATAGAGGCACAAAATTTTAACATGGTTACTAGAAACCGTGTGGCAACAGCGTGATTGTGACTATAATTTAACAGATCCAAAATACATGTTCAATATATGGTTTAACGAACCATGTATATTAACCATGTGTGGTGTTATAAAACCTCTTGTAAGAGGCACATAGTTGGCTCATGGTTTGGCCAACCATGCGGCTAAACTGTGAACATTGTCCCAAACATAAAATCTTAGAAATTTACATGAATACCCCTCTCTATTTTTTTCCTAAAATTGACCCTAATCCACCACTCTAACCATGATGTGTCACACAAATCCTAGGGAAGGACGATCAAACCTCCCCTTCCATTCATCTTTTGGTCTTGGGAAATTATAAGGAATTTCTTATGATTTAATGTTTGGATATTCAGGTATAACTTCCCCCTCCCACTTCTTCCTTTTATTTGTTTTTCTTCTCCTTCCACCATTTGAATTCCATGGTTGAACCCTAATCTTAATGGGATGTTTTATTTTATTGACTGTTGGTGTCTATGGAATTTGAGACCCATATTGAGGCACATTATATAGATTTCCATCAAAGGATACATGTTTCTCTCTATTTAAGGTATGTTTACCCTTATTTTAGTATTTAATTTATAAAAACTTTGTTTCTTTTCCATTTTAACCTTGTTTTATATGCCTATTTCTAATATTAAATGTGTTCATAAATTCTTTTGAAAAAGAAACCAAATTTTACTTTGTTTCCTTTGAATGCAATGGTATTTCTATTTTAAAGTATATGATTTCAATTTAATGGACAACTTATTTGCATACCAGATGTATAATAAAATGCACGAGTGGCCTTTACTCATGTGTTTTTGGTAATTTTAAAAGATGGCTGGGTTTTAAAAGTGTAGTTGAAATTGGTTTTTATTTTTTTACTTTTCATTTCAAGTGATACTTCAAATTCCAAGAAATGATAAATTGTTTTAAAAAAATTGATTTTAATATAAATGGGAGGGTTTTAAATTCCTTTTATGGAAATCCTCCAATACATAGGTATATGTGTATATATGTACGTCCAAATCCACATTTTAATATGTAAATTTGTACAATGAGAGAAATATATATGTGTATAAATTAATATGAGTGAAATGATGAAGAAAATATTTAGGAATTTAATCTAAATACTCAAACCTAGTTTTTCAAATAATATTTTGAGTGGATTTCAAAAATAAATCATAAGGCCCATTTAGAACCTTTTGAATAAGTTTTAAAACCTTAATTGGTTTTCAACGGAAAGTTTCATGTTCATGCATGAGAAAATTGGATATATATTTTTAATTGGATCTTGGTTGTTTATGGATTTTATATGGTTATATAATTTATGGAATTTCTTCGTGATGTTATATATGATTGTTGTGGTTATTTTATTCAAACCTCATGGGAATGTCTCGGTTCTTGGGTAGGTGAAATTAGACGGGAGGTATTCCCTTTCCACATGATATTCTAGTGAAGTATATTTTTTTGGTACCCCCTATACTATCCATTTAAGTGTTACTCTTTCCACTAATTGAGGGTCTCCCTAATTAGTGATGTAACTTTAGGTTACCCCTATCTTTAGTGAACCTTATGGTTTTTCTCTCATGATGATCAATTTAAATTATCTCTTGTATGAGTTACATTTTCTCTTTCTTTTCTTCACATTTCCCATTATTTATATCCTTTTTATTCTCTCATAAACACTTTTTATCTTTAAAAAAATGATATTCTAAAGTGTATTTGAAAAACCTATTTTAAAAGTGTTTAAAACTAGTTTTAAAATGAGTGTTTTAATAAAAGAGGATTCATGCCTATAAATTCATTCAAAGTGATTGATTTCATTTAAAGGAAATAAAAAAAAGTTTATAAAAGGATATTTTATTTTATTTGCATATGTAAAAAAATATTAATTGTTAATATATATTCCAAATAACATAAAAATGATATTTAATTTAAATACTTATACTTAAGAGGTGGTTTTCTTTGGAATGACTACTGAGCACATTTTCTATTACCTATCACCATTTTAGTTTTAGGTTCTATCTAATATATCACTTCTCTTGGAGCATTGTGTTTTATTATTGGATAGGTACTTATAAAGTTACATCGAGGTATGTTGGTTTTTTATTTACTTTTCCTTATCGGATAATCCAAACAAGCCTTTTACTAATTTCAATTCTGGTAGCGATGACATATCTAAATGGAGTTAAGGGTGGGAAAAGGGCACCTCTGTAAGAGGGGGTGTATGAGGTTGAGCATAGGGATTGTATTTATCTTAAATTATTTACTTTTTTAAATAATTTAGAATGTTTTAATTGATTTTTTTATTCAAGTGTGTACATCTAATGTATGGGCAGGGCATGCCCATTTTTTATGATTTTTTATCTCTGTTTATTAAGAAAAATCATACCTACAATTAAATTTTATGCTAATGACACCTGAAGTTATCCAAATGGGATTCAGGAAGACCCTCAGGTATGTTGTGGGCTAGTTCGTGTGTCCGATGGATGGATGACTTGGGATGTTCTATGAAAAATGGTATTAGAGACTAGTTTCTTTAGAGGTTTTAGGATCTAAAACACCCTTTTTTATTGTGGATTGACAGTAGATTAGTGATAAAACAATCATATATCAAGAGGTAGGAGCAATAAGAGTGGCCAGATCTCTTAATCATTAAAAACCTCAAGTTACAAAGGGAAACAAAGTTTTGAGTTTTGAATTTCGAGTTTCTTTTTATTTATTTTGGGTATGTTTTTTATTTTGGGAAGTCAACTAGAGTGAATTGGAGGTACTTAGAGAGCTCGTAGGGCCAAGGCATCATGACCATCATCAGTGTCCTCAATACCATTAAAGTGGTTAGTATCCTATATAATGCATGTTTCAATAGTTTTGTTAGTGTCTTTTTCATCATTAGTTTATTTTCCCATATATTTTTAACTTGATTTTAATTTTTTGATTATCATTTTTAATGTATTTTTTTAACTAATCTATGTTTTTTATGACATTTAGATTTTTTTAGAAGGTATAATAAAATATTTGGAATTTTTTTATTTTTTAGAGAAGTTTTTTCCTTGTTTTTTTAATTTATTTGAAATGAGAAATAATTATTTTGGAAATTATTATATTTTTATTTATCTTATTTCTTATTTTTCGAATTTTTAATTTTGTTTTATTATTTTCTATAACAAATTAGAGTTTTTATTTTTTTAACAAGGCAATTTTTTATTGATATTTTAAAATATATTTGGAAGTTCAAGAAATTTTTTATATTTTGAATTTTATAAAACACGGTTTTTATTTTTTTAATTAGTTTCACATAACAAAAATATTTGGATTTTTTCATTTTTTCCCTTCTTTTTATTTTTTATTTTTTCATTTTTTAAAAGAAAAAATATTTCCATGTTTTTTATTTACTTTTTTTGAAACCAAAACTTTTGTTAATTTTTTTATATTTTTACATTTTATTATTTTTAATAGAATATATATATATATATGTATTTTATTTTTTTTTCATTTTTTGAAGTATAATGCATTTTGTAGCCTTTTTATTTTAGTTATTATTATTATTATTATATATTTTCTTATGTTTCTTTTTTTTAATAAAATTAGGATTTTCTTTTATTTTTTAATTTATATGAATGTAAAATAGGACTTTTCAATTTTTTTCAATTTCCAATAGAATAGTGTTAGTTTTACTTATATATTTCTTTCAAATTAAAATAATTATTTTGAAATTTTTCTCCTTTTTTTTATTTATATTTTTATTTTGATTTTTGTACTTATTTTGTTTGTTTCTTTTCAATTTTTACCAAAGATATTTTTAATAAGAAAATGTTATTGAGGATTTTTTAGTTTATATGACTATGAAATTAATTAATTTTTTTTACTTTTTCCATTATTATTTTATAGAGTGATGTATTTTGTTGTTTTGTTTTCAAATCATATTATTAAATAATGAATTTTTTTTATTTTTTATTTTTATTTTTATTAAAATAAAAAATAGATTTATTTATTTAATGTAAAAGTAATATCTTTTTGATATTTTTTATTTTTTATTTAGTTCTTAGTAGATCTAAGTTTTTCATGTGTTTCTTATTTTTTTTTGAATATAAATAATTTTTTTGAGTTTATCTTTTTTACTTTTTGGAATTGTTTTTTATTTTCTATCAAAATGGAGTATTTCTGTATTTTTCAATTTATTCAAAATCAAAATAAAAAATTTGAAATTTTTTCCTTATGTATGTTATTTATTGATTTAATATTATTATTATAATTTATTAATTTTATAATATAAGGAGGTTTTAAATGATTTTTTTTAAAACATTGAAATTTATATAATGAAATTTTAGGATTTTCTTCCCTTTTTTATTTATTAAAATTTATATATATGTATTTTATTTTTTAACAAAACAAAATTTTTCATCCTTTTTTATATTTATTTACAAGTGGAGAAAAATTAGATTTTTGCATTTTCCCTTTTCATTTTTCTTTTATTCATTTTTTCATTTATTAATTTCATTATAATTTTTATTTAATTTTACTTTATTTAAAAATGGTATAGTTTTTATTCATTTTTTATGAATTATTTTAAATTAAAATGCATTTTTTGTTTTTTTCTTCCTATTTCCTATTTCCTATTTCCTTTTTTTATTTTTATTATTTATTCTTAATACAACATAGTTTTTCTGAATCTTTTATAATTTATTTGAAATATATTTTTTATATTTCTCCTTTCATAATGCTAAAATATTTCCCTGCTTTTAAAAATTTATTTAAAAGTAATATTAAAATGAATGATTATTTTCTCTTTTTATTTATATATTTTTTAAAAATAATTTTAATTTTTTCTATTATTAATATTATAATGTACTTCTTGATTATAACATCCCCTTCTTATTATCAGGTACTTATCCATCCTTGTTTTGACCATGCATTTATTATGGCTTAAGTCATGTTGTTTTGGGTGATGTTTAGAGAATTTAGAATGATTTTCGGGTTGTGAACGGTTGGAACATAGTTTGAACAAACCATGCCCCCTCAGTACAAACCATGCATCCCTAGACAGTGAGGGAATTCATTATTGGCACATGGTTTCTCAAATTGAGCACAATTGGACAGTGAGTCCATATGGGGTTCATGGTTAGGAAGTATATTGTTTCTAATCGTATGACCTTCTCTAAGAAATAGTGCGCATGGGCTCTTATTATTTCAAAAATTGTTTTTAAAATTCCCAAGACCCCGTTTAAGATTCCTAATCACCTTGCTCGACTCTAATATGATTTCCAGGGTTGAGAAGGCTCCCTAGAAGCCGTTTTGGCTCCTTAAACCTTCTCCTTTGATGAATCAAAGTGTCGATAGAAGATCTGATCCCTCTTTAATAAGTGGATCTCCTCTTATATAGTTCCATCCGAGCACTTATTCTTTCCTCCTTAGAGTTTGATGTAACATTATGTATCAAAAGGGTCTAAACTAATTTTCATTGGACCTTGATTCTAGTTTGTGTTCCAGGATCTTTTATTCCTTTGTTCCTCATTAGTGTGTCCTGTTGCGGGAGTTGATTCTTGATATTTGATTAAAGGTAGGTGGTTCCATGATTCTTTTCCCTATAATCAAAAACTTGAATTGCAAGATTAAATTGAAGTGAGTTTGTAATTGATTTAAAAACATTTTTTTGTAATGATATAATCTTTGGATCAAAATTTTCATGGGATCTGAGAAAAACCCCAATTCTAATGGAATTAGAATTGTGGGGTGTATTTATGAAGAATGGTGACTTTATTTGGAAATAATTTTGATGATTTATTTCCTGGAAATTACATAAATTGAAAAGTGATTTGAAGTGGAATGAAATGATGAAAACCAATGATTTGGTTTTGAAATGGAAAAGGCATGTTTAAAACAAAAATTGGGAAATTATATTTTAAAATGAATTGAAATGATTTATTTACAATTTGATTGGTTGAATGTTTAAGAACACATTTTCTTGGGTAATTAGTAGATGTAATTTTCATTTAAGAAGGATTGGATGTAAATTTCCCTTAAGTGGGAGTGGATATAATTTTCCCTTAAGTGGGAGTGAATGACAATAATTTTCCCTTAAGTGGGAGTTCATATTGAGTCATGATCACTGATAACCTGAATTACCATGAGGCTTTTGTACATAGTGTTGTGGTCTGTTGTGAGTCGTTTAATTAGAAATACATTTCATTGATTATTGAACTGTTTTATTCATGTCAAATGATTTAAATAAACTATTTTACATAAAATTTTAATTTAACCCATGTTTGATATATCTTCCATTTTTTTGAAATGAAATCAGGTTTTTGGTTCTAAATATTCAAAATGAAATGGCATGGCCTATTTTATTTAAATTGATAACATTACTGGTAAATTATTATGGTATTGATTATGTAACACTTGGTGTGAACCTACTAGGCTTTATAGATCACACCCTACTTTTTCTCTTGGGTGTTTTTATATTTTCTTATGCCAGGTCCATATAAAGGTAAAGTGCCACTTAGAGGTGGTGGATGTTATTGATCCTTTAGACCATGGAGTGGGGTTATGACTGGTGGATCTGTTTTCATCCTGGGATTATGTTTCCCTCTGGCATGTTTGAGTTATATATATTTTTTTTATTGAGTACTTTGATGTTGTGATGTGTTGTTTTTATTAAACTATTTTGTTTCTAGTACATTCTAATTTTGGTTTGTTGATCATACTAACTTGTATTTGTCATCTTATACTTTTATTGTGGAAAATTTGTTTTCTCTTTTATCATGTATGATGTCTGGTGATAGTCGCCAACATATGGGGATTGGGAATGCCCTTCAGACTATGTTAGATTTGTCTCATTTATTAGGGAACAGGTATATTCAAGTCTAATTTGTGACATTGATTTTGATATTTTATTTGAAAGTAAAATTATTTTTTTTTGTTTTTTCTTTATTTTATACTTTTTATTATTATGTGTTTCCAATTTATTTTTCTTTTATAAAAAATGAATTATTTCTTGATTTTCACTTAATTTTGTTTTAGAATATTTCAATATGATATATTTTTAGATTCATTTTATTTTTTTTAATATTTAAATTTTTTTTAAAATTTTTTATTTTTTAATCAAATAGAGATTTTTCTTATTTTTAATTTATTCTAAAAAATATTTAGAGTTTTTACAATTTTTTTTTATTTTATTTTTTTATATTAATTTCATATTATTTTTTTAATATATTTTATTGGGAATAATTTTTCTAATCTTATAAATTTATTTAAAAGTCATATAATGTTTTTGGAATTTTTTTCCCACTTCATTAAAGTTTTAAAAAGTTTTTATTGGTAGTTTTAATTTATTTAAAAGAAAAATATTATTTTTCGATCTTCATGATTTTTTTAATAGAATGTAGGTTTATTGAATTCTTAATTTATTTAAAATTTAAATTAATGTTTTAAATTATTTTCATTTTTAATTTTTCTCCTTTTTTCATTTCCTTTTACCTATTTCTTATTTTTTAAAATAAAATGGATTTTTTGGTTTTTTAAATTATTTTAAAATATCTTTTTTTTATTTTTTTCTTTTTAATTTTTTATAACAGATCAGAGTTTTTCCTAGTTATTTTAAAATTTATTTGAAACTATAATATTTTTTTAGTTTTTCCCTTTTTATTATTTTTATTTTACTAAAAAATATATTTTTACTGAATTAGTTTTTAATTTATATGAAAATATGTTAAATTTTTTGTACTTTTACCCCGTTTTTTATTTTAGTATAATTTTTTCATTTTTTAATTTTTTATTTTTTTTATAAATTAGGAGGAAAAATTCATTATTTAAACATTAGGGGATGAAAGTTAAAATTTGTTATGTTACTTTCAACCAGTTTAAAGAAATATCATGAAAAAATTCATTTTTTTAAAAAAAATGAAAAAAATTACATTAATTTTATTTTACATTCAAATAAATTTTAAAAATCACGACAAAATCTATTATATTGAAAAATAAAAAATTAAATAAATACATTTTATATATAAAAAGTTAAAAAAATCCAAATATAATATTTTAAATTTTAATAAATTTAAAAAATATTAAAACTCTATTATATTAAAAATGATAAATATAAAAAAAGATAAAAATAAATGAAAGAAATTAAAAAGAATTAAAAAAACCCTAGAACTATTAAAAATAGAATAAAATAACCAAATAATAAAATAATAAATAAAAAACAAAAAACAAAATATTTTTCTTTTCAATGAGTTTTAAAAAATAATTATGAGCTTATTTAAGTTATAAAAATGAAAAATACACTAAAATGATGAAAAAAATATAAAAACAAAAAAATATAAATTTTTTAATTTACTTGATAATAAATAAAATAAAATGTATATATAATTTTTTTAATTTTTTTTTACATTCAAATAAATTTATAAAATTAATAAATTTTATTTTTTGTGAAATAAATTAAGAAATGAAGAAAATCAAAAATAAGAAATTAGAAAACCCATGAAATTTAAAAAATTAAATTTAATATAAACAATGTAGAAAAAAAATATATAAATAATATATTTTACTTTAAATGAAACTAAAAATATCATGAAAATAGAAGGTCATTAAAAAAAGAAAATAGAAAAAAGCTAAAATATTAAATAAAATGAATTCTATAAAATATAACTTATAAAAATATAAAAAATATATCTAAATATTTTATTATTATTCTAATTAAATTTTAAAAACAATAAACTACTTTATTCTGGTAGAAAAAGAAGAACAATATATATATATATATATATATTTTACATTCGAATAAATTGAAAATATAATGAAAAATTATTTCTATTAAACAAAAGAATAGAAAAATTAGGGTATATATATAGTGGAAATCAATCATAGTGGATTATAATTCTACTTGGGACTAGGAGATGAGGAATGGGGTAGAAATGCCACAAATTCCTTGCTGATGATTGTTCAGTAAGGGTATTAGGGGAGGTGGGAATCTGGTCTTTCTCGGGGAATCAGTTTCGAAGGAGATGATTTTTCCTTCACCTTTTGCACATGAAGGGAATCGTAATATATCCTTTGATAAAATGGATTTGAAGTTGATAATAATCAGTTTTACGTATGATTCGATTGAATTTTTTTTGAATTGACTCCCCACCTTAGTGGATTTTCAAAAATAATTTGAGCGTATTGGTTTTGTGGGATTTGAGAATAGGTTGCTTGAAAATTCTCATGTTATGATTTTTTTGTTCTTGAAATATAATTATTATCTATGTTTAATGAGATTCTTTTGATATATTAAAGTTCAAGATATGAATATTTTCTAATAGAATATGGATTCTAAAGTGGGAAATGAATCTACAATTGTCGTAATTTGGATTGAGTTCATAGGTTTGTCTATTCACCTTGTTTAGAAAGAGGCTCTTTTTTCCATTACTCACTTGATTAGGGAGCCATTGAAAATAGATTCTGTGATTGAAATATTAGAGATTCCTTCAAGAAAAATGAATTTCATTGAGTTAGTTGTTTCTAAAGATCTCCATCATTTCCATTGTATTCTAAATAAAATGACAAGTTTCTCTAAATAGGTTCACTATAAAAATCCACCCTCATTTTGTTCTTCCTATCATTATTTTGATCATGTTTGTATGGATTGTCTTTTTTTTTTTCAGATTCTAAGGAAGTTGTTTTTAAGTTAGGGGTGTTAAGAGGCCTCTTAAGACTATTAAAATGTGGTTGATTAAAGGGAATAAGTTATCTGAAGATGTTATAATCTAATCAAAGGAGAAAAAAGTCAAAAAAGGTCATGAGATTTTCAATGGTGATGGTGTGGAGATAATAGGACATTATAATTATATGATTAATAATGGAAAGTTGGTTATGGTTGGTCATTTTAAAAGTGGTGATCAATTTTTACCTTAAGATACTAAAGAATGGGATATTTTCTCTATTTAGAAAGCTTTGACATCTAATCTCAAGGACAACTAGATTAAGTAAGGGGGTCTATAAAATGATCAGATTTCTTTAAAGGCTATTTAATTAAAATTTTTACTAGGATAGAAGGTGTTTTTCAAATGTAAGTTCATGGTGTCTTTTAGTTTTTATCAAAAGGATAATATTTTTACACTGGTTGTGGTGTCCCAAAGGATTTATCAGAGCTTGATGGATGGAATTCAAGGGTTCAAAGGAGGATGTTTTCCTCTTTTATAGTGGATTAATTAGTGTTTTATAAGGGAAAATCTCTGATCTTAGATGTATAGATATGAATAACCTATTCTAACCTCATTATAAGAGGTTTTGACATGGTCTTTAGGAAGTGGGGTTCAACATTTATGTGCCTCAATTTTGATGATGGGGGATTATCACATTTAGAGCATCATCAATCTTTGAATTAGGAGAGGAGGAGAGTTGTGTATTTCTCACTTATGGGAAAATTTTATCAAAGGGATATGTGATTCCTTAGTTATAGAGTTCATTTTTCATCTATAATATGTTAAAGATAAATATTTGGAATGTTAGGGATTTAAATTTCTCATTTTCCAGACTATTTTAACTCAATAGATAATAAAATATTGATGTTTTTTCTACTTTTGATCCATTTATGGAATATTGATGAATTGATGAATTCTTTCCTAATTTAGGATTTCATAGGGGTTGTTCCAAATATTTTATCAAGATATAATTTTTTTGGAAATGATATTTTAATATTAGCTTGATCAAATAACATGAAAATTTTCTTTTTTATGATGGCGCAACATGCTAATTTCTAATACTTATGGAATTGGATTTATTCCATATTTGGGTGTTCTAATAGGTAATGACATCAAAACAATCCTTCCCACATTAGTTCCCACATATTTTTTGATTGTATTTTTAGGGGAGATTTCAATGTTATATCCTCATTTTCTGAATTTTAGGTGGATTCTTCTCATCCCCTCAGCTATATTTTGGATGTTAGCTCTCTCACATTAGATAACTTCCTTTAAGAAACTAGTTGGGATATAAGACAATTTACTTGGATTGGGGTTATAACTAATGTAAGGGTATGGAAAAATATTGATAGGTTTCTTGTGAATGCGGAAGATTATGTTATCATTAATTCATTTCATGTCATCATGTTTGTAAGAACTATGTATGGACATTCTTCGATCACTATAAAGGTCATATCTTGGATAATGAATTTTTGGGTCCCAAAAAATTAAAATTTAAATACATTTCAATTTGACCTAACTCTTTCGTTCAGGTGGTTATAAGATCATGGGGTCCCCCACACCTTGTAAAGGAATGATTGGTTTTTTCATGAAGCTGATGTATCTAAAATCTTCCTTAAGGGAATGGGACAAAAATTATTTTAGTAGAACTTTATCAAGAGTGAAGAGGCTTGATCTAAAGGATTTTTTGGCATAGAATGTTTTTTATTCTTCTTCTAAATATAATAACTTAGTAGTTTTTTTCCAAGAATCAATCCTGGTATATTATAGGAAAAATATCTTTTATAGGAAAAAATATATAATCAAATGGATTATAGAAGGGGATGAAAAGACCATCATTTTCCATGTTCTAATGAAAGAAAATATAGGAGATTAACTATTAATGGAATAAAAGTATTTGGGGGAGTATTTTGAATACGAATCTCATATTATTGTGGAAGCGGTAAAATATTTCTAACGGGCTTTTGACGTATGGTCTATTTATCCCTGGGAGTATATTCTTGAGGAAATACATTGTTTTTTTGATGAAGAGTTTAACTTAAATCTTCTTAGAATTTCAACCTTTAATGAACTCAAGATATTTTTTTTCAAAATGAATGGGGAGAGATCTCTAGGAACTATGGATTCACAAGGATTTTGTTTACTTCTTATTAGGATATTTCTAAGGAGGATTTGATGCGGGTGATGAATGAATTTTACTAGAATGCTAATTATTAAAGGTATTTGATGTTCTAATATTGTTTTGATTAGTAAAAAAGTTAATCCAATAATGTTTTCATATTTTTGTATTATTTATATTTTTAAATTAATCATCATCGTTTTCTCGAAATTTTTGGATGATAGATTAGCATATCACCTTTCTTCTTTTTTTAGAAAAGTTATTAATATACTTTTTAGAGATGGAAAATGAATTACAATAACATTCCTAGAATTTTTTTCTAAAATATCTCACCTGTCCTATGAAGATGATTATTTGATCTTTATTTGTGGAGATAATATATCAATAAAAATTCTTATGATTTTTTGATAACTTTCCAAGAGTGTTCTAGTCATTTTATTAGAATGGAGAAAAGAAATTTTATTGTTCATGATTCTTTCCCCTTATAAAGTTTCAGGATGATATAGTACCTTACAAGTATTAGACACTCTACTATGAAGTTTTTCTTATCTTGGAAATATTGGGTCCCTTATAAGTGGTTTGGTATCTATTTTTTCATCGATTCTCCTTTAATTTTAAAAATACCTCCAAGGATGAAAGAAGAAATTACTTTCACATGGGGGTACACTTATCCTTGTTAGTATGTTTTATCCTCCATTACCTTATATAATATGTTTATATCCTTATTTCATAAAGTCATAATTAATAATATTGAGAAGAAGATGCCATATTATTTGGGGGAGATTGTGATTATAGGGCCAAGACATATTGGGTGTCATGGAAGCAAGTTTGATACCCTAAGAAATAGAATGTTCTTGGGATTATAAATCTTTAGTCCATAGAATTCTATTTATTTTATACTTTAGTTGAGATATAATTATTCTAATTACCTATGGATTTTCTTTATGCATATAAAACATTGAAGATGATTTAATCTAGGAGACTGTAGAGGCTAGAAGAGTGTAACACCCCGAGATTTTATGAAAAATATTCTTTTCATTAATGTCTTGTGTTGTACGCTACACCAAAAGGAGCTTGCACGCATCCTTGACTTTCCTTGCATTACACGCAATCACGAACTTCCTCGATAGCCTGTGTAGTACGCAATACCGAGTTTCACTAAACAACGATATTCTATTAAAATATTATTAAAACTAGCCATTATGAATAGTAATAACCACTTTTTGAAATTTTGTAAATTTTATTTTTCAAAATGGAATTCATTTTTGGATTCGGAATATCGAAATTAGCTTAGGATGAAATTTTGGTACTTTTCAGATAACTTTCATATTCTGATGAATAGTGAAAATTACTAAATTATAATTAAAAACAAATTTTTTAATCGAAATAATTAATAGTGATAAATTATTAATTTGAGTGGTTTTAAAGTATATTTAGAATATATTTTTACAATTTATTACAATGTTTGTCATTGTATGTAATTTCACATTTAAACCAGTTATAAACAAGCGTCAATCCTTTGATTGTTATTATCTCATAAAAACACGTTATTTGTTTTGATGACGGGAACTAATTTTTAAATTAATTAATGCAACTGATATGTTCTGAATTTAGTAAAATAGACATAATTTTTGAATTCTTAATATCAAATATAGCTTAGGCCTAATATTTGGTATTTTTCTGGAAACTTTCATTTTTTGATGAATAGTGAAACCACTAAGTGGTAGTTAAAAAACTGAATTTTTCATAAAACTTAATTTTACCGCTTCTGTGAGTGGAATTTCGAAAATCCGAGAGACACGGTTAATATCAAGGACTAAAATGTGGTTCAATGAGATGAAAATAATTTTTGGTGAATAGTAACTTTTAACTTTTTTTTACCACGGTTAAAAGTAAATAGGGCAATTAAGGGTAAAAATGATATTATTATTACCCTAACACATGTCCTAATTCTATTGGACAAGGGTAATTCGACCAAAAACATCCTTAGGAATAAAATATGACCATTTAGGCCCCCTTGAATTAGATTAGGACATTTATTATTAATTTATTTAAAGAAGGGTTAAAATAGTTAAAATCAAAGTTTAATAAGTAAATCAATTTTAATATGGGGTTATAGATAAGATAAATTCGACTATAGACATTCATTAGAAATCTAAAAAGATTTCCTACATAATGGTATTTTATTTGTAATTTTTAGACTTTAAATATGTTAATTTATTTATGACACAATGATGATGCAGTAATTACCATAATAGTGAAAAATTAGAATAATTGATATTATAAATACCTAAATATGTATAATTTGAGAATTTTTATGAATTAAACTAATTTTATAGGTTAATATGACATGTTAGTATTAATTTAATTAACTTTGGTCGAAGTAATCATTCTGTTATGAGTTTCAAAAAAATCAACTATTGAATGGTGTCAAAATTGACATAAAATAGTTTTTAAAACAAATATTATATTATTAATTGTTATTTTATTCATAAAAATATAAGGTTCGGACAAATGACTTAGATAAGTTTATATATATTAATAATAAACAACTTGTGGTTCGTTTGGCTTCTTATAGTAAGTTTATTAACCTTATAGTATAAGAACACAAGAAGACACGGTAAAAGTAAAATTATTTAACTTAATGTTAAATCTAAATTATAAGGTTAAAATAGGAACCTAAACTTGTCTAAATTCTATTGTACGAGAGAATTTAGACCCATACCCACATTAGCTTCTAAATAAATCAATTTTGGAGCTATTTAAAACTGAATCTGACTTTATAATAAAATAATAGTTTTAGTTATTCCAAAGGTACCCCTCTCCTCCCTTATAAAAGGGCACCTCCTTCCTCTCTTCCTCACACCACTTTGAGCCTTCAATCTCGGCCAACCCCTGGTAAATTACCTTCTCCACTTCCCTATAAACATCCTAGAGGTTCTGGTCTTCCTCAAAGACCAATTTTAGTTTCCTAAAAGGAGATCTCAAAGAGGCGCTTCAAAGAGGAGGTAATGTCCGTTACCGATTCTTTCATCTTTCTTTCTTCTTCAACTTCTTATTATTTAGTTGTTTCATTATGAAGTAATAACATCAGTATCAATCATATACTGATTTGTTATTATAAATATGAAAAAACCCTATTTAACCATATATCCATCCTACGGAAAACAAAATCACCGCGCGTGCGTACATACGGAATACCGTCTCCACGCTGTGGTGTAATCTATTTTCCACCACCACCTTACTTGGATGGGTATAATGGTGTAAATAATAACTATATATGATTATTGTAAAGTGATATTGATTCTGAAATAGTATACATACACTCCAATACAATTCCACGATCATGAGAACGATATCATCGCTCGTGCGTACGTACGGACTACCGTCTCCACGACACGATGAGATTCATTCTCCACGTTAACCATTCATGAATGATTATAAAGTATATATAATAATTAGTAATGAAATATATTACATAATAATGATTCTATATTTATGTGTATATATATGTATGTCATCTACTTAATTCCATTCAACTCAATAAGGAAAAGAAAACAGCGTTCATGCGTACGTACGGTCTACCGTCTCCATGAATAGTGTATTTCTTTCCATTTATTGATCTATTATATATATATATTCTGAATATATATTATATATAAATCATGTTTTATATTCTGGAATTATGTAATCATGATCTAAGTAATCATATGAATAATTACAAGTCAAAACACGGACGACAAATGAAACGATTTTACCCAAAATGCTCTTTAACATGGAATTTACAACTGAACGGGTAACATAAAGCCATAAGTGAACCATATATGATATCATAACAATGAGTATGATTCTGGAATAAGTCAATGACATTATTTAAATCATTATACAGGAGATTCGTACACATACGAAGCAAATCAGACCTAAGTTAAGGGAAATATCACAATCTCATTTTTATCCGAGATTGTTTATACTTTGGTATTTTCTAGGGTGTATTTTATCATCCACATCCATGTTTCCTCAATATGTAATATTATTTCCATCCACCTACAATTGTTTAAATCCAATTTTACCCTTCTGTGAGTTTTTAGTAAAATATATGAAATGAATCTTTTGTTGTTTTTCATACGAGGTACTTTTTGACTTTTCTGACAAAAGTATGAGAAGAATGTTTTTTAACTTATACGGCATGAATGGATTTTTAAAAACATTATTTCCAAGAAGATTACTTTACATGTTTTCATGTTTATTTTTAATCAACTTCTTTTAGTTTAAAATTGTGTTACATTTTAAGAAAGGAAAAATGTTTTTGAAGTAGAAAGGATATTTTCCTCAAGAATGGAGTTCAAGTGTTTTATCAAAATTATTTTCCATCTTAGATAATATAGGGTTCTGTTTCTATCCCTATTATTACATGGATTTGATTATGTTGTGATGGAAATATTTTTATGAATTCCTTTATCTTATATGAATTGTTTTATGATGTCATGTTGTTTAATAATCCCATTTTTACTACATGGGTTATGAAATGATGTATGATTTATGATTTTGTGGCACACATAAGAATGGTATCATTATGATATGGGTGAGACCTATATCTCCCTCCAATTCATTGGGTAAAGATTTTATATCTCATGAGATAGACATGGCTGGAATGGTAGGTTATACCGGTTCAGTGAAACAGGACTGAAACGAGGGTGACTCGGTTCAGAAATGGACTTTGTCTACTAAGATAGTATTGGCAATGAGTCTTGACTAATAAGAAATGATTATCTATGATTATGTGTGTATGACACAAAGTTTCCTGTTTTAAGTTATGATTATTGGGATTACATTTCACTTCTATGATTTATCCCATGTTATGAAATTATGATCTCTTTTTCAGGTTAAGATTTCCAAAATGTTATGTTCTTATGAATATGATGTGATTGAAATTTCTATTATTTACCCTTACTGAGCATTTGAGCTCACCCTTTTATGTTTTCTTTTCCCCAGGATATAAAGAAAGGTTTTAGGTAAAAAAAAGGGAAGATCTCTATGGGAGATGTTGAAGATATTTCACCATGATTAGAAGATTATATTCCGAGTTTCCAAAGACACTAAACTATTATGATCCTTGTGTGTGTGTTTTTGTTATGTACTAAGTATTCCGCCAAAGTAATGTAATGTCCATGTACGCCAGGCTTCAGGTCTCAACTGTTGGTATCAGAGGAAAGGTTTAGTCAACCTTTGGAAACTAGGATGCGGAAACGTTAGTGAGATCCCTAGATATATTTCTAAGGTATGTCTAGGGATGTATCTAAGGTTAAGTATATGTATAGGTTATAGTCCTAGAATTGCACTAACGATCTTAGAATTTATCCTAAGATGTTAGATATTGAGGGTACTCCCCCTTTACTATGTTGTTTTCTCTAGCATGATTTTCGCCACTCACAAGATTCTTTTTGTGTTTTAGTTAATGGAGGGAACCAGAAGGAATTCGTTTAACATTGAATCCAATGGACAAATTAGTGACTATGAGCAACAAAATTGTGTAATTCCAAGAGAGAAAGATATTGTGATTATGCCGAATCAGTCATCGCGATATATGATTAGCAAGGTGAAATTTAGTGGTATCCCTAATTAATCAAAGAAGAGGAAGATAAACTATTATTCATGTTCGCATGTTGAGGAGCATAAAGAAAGGAAGATTGGGATTTCTAAAGAAGGGAAGAAGAACCTTGAGGAATACCTCAAATGGAGGGACCAATGTTATCTGTGTGGAGAAAAGGGTCATAGAGTGACAGACTGTTATGGAGTTCAATGTCTTATTTGTGGAGAACATGGGCATTACCCAACTCAATGCCCTGACCTAAAAAGTTACTTCTAAATCAAGTAAGGACTTATTCCAGGACAATCATTGAAGTGGATGGACTGAAGTGTTTATGTATTGGTATTCAAGAATAATGTTGTTGAGGTACTTTTATGGTGTATTGAAATGTTAATGTATTGGTCTATTGTGGTTTTCAATAAGTTTAAGGTATCAGTAACCATAAAAAGTGATTCAAATATTTTGGAAAGTGGATGATATGCGCATAATGAAGGGATAAGGAGAAAACGAAATGTTTGAAAGTATTCATGAGCTCATGATTGATATAAGGACTAAGTGATATCATGGTTAGAGTATATAGAATTTTGAGGATTTTGGTATGTGGAAAGTGTTAACTTTTAACTGCATTAATGTTTTCCCTAAGGTTCAATGGGTATTCATTTTTCAAGAGAATACATGATTAAGGCCTTCGAATGTTTGGAACGTGACCAACAAGACATATCTCAGGATATACGGGGATCAATGATGGTATTAACATACTTGTTATATGAACTCTTTGGTAATCATTTTCACTATAATATGAGAATGGACTGCAGTATTATGGATAAGCCTAAAGACTAGAATGGATTATGTTGGACATAAGTTAGTATTGTTTAAGGATAGAAGTTTTTTTTCGATATTATTGATGGGATTTTACAGTAATATAGCTTTATAAAAAGGACAACCTGCAGGACGGGTGACAACCCATCGCGTCAGACAAGGCTGTGGGAATCGAACCCACAACCGAAGTGCGACTGGCCTTTATCACCTACCACTGGCCTATAGGAAGTCCCTGTTTAGTATAAACTAGTTTTATTATATTAAGAAGTATGATATATGAATTATAAGTCCATTTTAGGAACTATATATGATTAATCTCACTATAGATGGACTTATGTATTTTTTGATAACCTTTCTAACCTTTTGTTTGAGACAGATGGAATGACCCATCATTCTATCACATGATCTGCTAACACAGCACGAATGACAAATTCAACTTCATTTCATTAAGATATGAAGTGTAAATTGTCTAAATAACGATAAACGGTGAGACTATACCAAAATCACAAAAGTATTTCTTCTAATTCCAATTTCATAAACTTTAGGGAAATGATCTTAACAACCAAAAATGTTTTCCTAGTGCTCTTATATCTGATGAATCAGATGGTACCTTAGATCGTCACAAATTTATGGCTTTGTGATTGCTGGCTTTTCCATAGCCATGTTATCTACCACTCTCCATCAGAACATGACTGTTAGATTTCTCTTCCATATCCATATCTTCAACTATATGGAAACCTAGTGATTAGTTTATTTGGGTAGCCGTTACGTTTCATACTTTTGTTTTTTAAGAATGGTTTTGGTATTCCTTTTTACGATGTGGGTTTCTATTAAAGAAACTTTCAAGTAGTAAACCATTTATAACCTCGACGAATTTCGAGGGTGAAATTCATTTGAAGGGGGGTAGAATGTAACACCCCGAGATTTTATGAAAAATATTCTGTTCATTAATGTCTTGTGTTGTATGCTACACCAAAAGGAGCTTGCACACATCCTTGACTTTCCTTTCATTACACGCAATCACGAACTTACTCGATAGCGTGTGTAGTACGCAATACCGAGTTTCACTAAACAACGATATGCTATTAAAATATTATTAAAACTAGCCGTTATGAATAGTAATAACCACTTTTTGAAATTTTGTAAATTTTATTTTTAAAAATGGAATTCATTTTTGGATTCGGAATATTGAAATTAGCTTAGGATGAAATTTTGGTACTTTTCGGATAACTTTCATATTCGGATGAATAGTGAAAATTACTAAATTATAATTAAAAACAACTTTTTTAATCAAAATTATTAATAGTGATAAATTATTAATTTGAGTGGTTTTAAAGTATATTTAGAATATATTTTTACAATTTAATACAATGTTGGTCATTGTATGTAATTTCACATTTAAACCAGTTATAAACAAGTGTCAATCTTTTGATAGTTATTATCTCTTAAAAACACACTATTTGTTTTGACGACGGGAACTAATTTTTAAATTAGTTAATGCAACTGATATGTTCTGAATTTGGTAAAATAGACATCATTTTTGAATTCTTAATATCAAATATAGCTTAGGCATAATTTTTGGTATTTTTCTGGAAACTTTCATTTTTTGATGAATAGTGAAACCACTAAGTGGTAGTTAAAAAACTGAATTTTTCATAAAACTTAATTTTACCGCTTCTGTGAGTGTAATTTCGAAAATCCAAGAGAAATTGTTAATATCAAGGACTAAAATGTGGTTCAATGAGATGAAAATAATTTTTGGCGAATAGTAACTTTTTACTTTTTTTTACTACGGTTAAAAGTAAATAGGGTAATTAAGGGTAAAAATGATATTATTATTACCCTAAAACATGCCCTAATTCTATTGGACAAGTTTAATGCGACCAAAAACAACCCTAGGAATAACATATGACCATTTAGGCCCACTTGGATTAGATTAAGGCATTTATTATTAATTTATTTAAAGAAGGGTTAAAATAGTTAAAATCAATGTTTAATAAGTAAATAATTTTTAATATGGGGTTATACATAAGATAAATTCGACTATAATTATTCTTTAGAAAGATAAAAATATTTCCTACATAATGGTATTTTATTTGTAATTTTTAGACTTTATATAATTTAATTTATTTATGACACAATGATGATGCAGTAATTACCATAATAGTGAAAAAGTAGAATAATTGATATTATAAATACCAAAATAAGTATAATTTGAGACTTTTTATGAATTAAACTAATTTTATAGGTTAATATGACATGTTATTATTAATTTAATTTACTTTGGTTGAAGTAATAATTCTGTTATGAGTTAAAAAAAATCAACTATTGAATAGTGTCAAAATTGACATAAAATAGTTTTTAAAACAAATATTATATTATTAATTGTTATTTTATTCCTAAAAATCTAAGGTTCGGCCAAATTACTTAGATAAGGTTATATATATTAATAATAAACAACTTGGGGTTCTTTTGGCTTCTTATAGTAAGTTTATTAACCTTATAGTATAAGAACACAAGAAGACACAGTAAAAATAAAATTATTTTACTTAATGATAAATCTAAATTATAAGGTTAAAATAGGAACCTAAACTTGTCTAAATTCTATTGGGTGAGGGAATTTAGACCCATACCCACCTTATATTCTAAATAAATCAATTTTGGAGCTATTTAAAACCAAATTTGACTTTATAATAAAATAATAGTTTTAGTTATTCCAAAGGTACCCCTCTCCTCCCTTATAAAAGGGCACCTCCTTCCTCTCTTCCTCCCACCACTTTGAGCCTTCAAGCTCGGCCAACCCCTGACTAATTCCCTTCTCTAATTCCCTAGAAACATCCTAGAGGTTCTGGTCTTCCTCAAAGACCAAATTTAGTGCCCTAAAAGGAGATCTCAAAGAGGTGCTTCAAAGAAGAGGTAATGTCCGTTACCGATTCTTTCATCATTCTTTCTTCTTCAACTTCTTATTATTTAGTTGTTTAATTATGAATTAATAACATCAGTATCACTCATATACTTATATGTTATTATAAATATGAAACAACCCTATTTAACCATCTATCCATCCTACGGAAAATTAAATCACCGCGCGTGCGTACGTACGGAATACCGTCTCCACGCCGTGGTGTAATCTATTTTCCACCACCACCTTACTTGGATGGGTATAATGGTGTACATAATAACTATATATGATTATTTTAAAGTGATATTTATTCTGAAATAGTATACATACACTCCAATACAATTCCATGATCATGAGAACGATATCATCGCTCGTGCGTACGTACGGACTACCGTCTCCACGACGCGATGAGATTCATTGTCCACGTTAACCATTCATGAATGATTATAAAGTATATATAATAATTAATAATGAAATATATGACATAATAATGATTCTGGATTTATGTGTATATATATGTATGTCATCTACTTAATTCTATTCAACTCAATAAGGAAAAGAAAACAGCGTTCATGCGTACGTACGGTCTACCGTCTCCATGAACGGTGTATTTCTTTCCATTTACTGATCTATTATACATATATATTCTGAATATATATTATATATAAATCATGTTTTATATTCTGGAATTAAGTAATCATGATCGAAGTAATCATATGAATAATTACAAGTCAAAACACGGAGGACAAATGAAACGATTTTACCCAAAACGCTTTTTAACATGGAATTTACAAAAGAACGGGTAATATAAAGACATAAGTGAACCATATATGATATAATAACAATGATTATGATTCTGGAATAATTCAATGACATTATTTAAATCATTATACAGGAGGTTCAGACACATACGAAGAAAATCGGACCTAAGGTAAGGGAAATATCACAATCTCATTTTTATCCGAGATTGTTTATACTTTGGTATTTACTGGGGTGTATTTTATCATCCACATCCATGTTTCCTCAATATGTAATATTATTTAAATCCAACTACAATTATTTAAATCCAATTTTACCCTTCTGTGAGTTTTTAGTAAAAGATATGAAAGGAATCTTTTGTTGTTTTTCATACGAGGTACTTTTTGACTTTTCTGACAAAAGTATGAGAAGAATGTTTTTTTAACTTATACGGCATGAATGGATTTTTAAAAACATTATTTCCAAAAATATTCCTTTACATGTTTTCATGTTTATTTTTAATCAACTTCTTTTAGTTTAAAATTGTATGACATTTTTAGAAAGGAAAAATGTTTTTGAAGTAGAAAGGATATTTTCCTCAAGAATGGAGTTCAAGTGTTTTATCAAAATTCTTTTCCATATAAGATAATATAGGGTTCTGTTTCTATCCCTATTATTACATGGATTTGATTATGTTGTGATGGAAATATTTTTATGAATTCCTTTATCTTATATTAATTGTTTTATGATGTCATGTTGTTTAAGAATCCCATTTTTACTACCTGGGTTATGCAATGATGTATGATTTATGATTTTGTGGCACACATAAGAATGGTATCATTATGATATGGGTGGGACATATATCTCCCTTCAATGAATTGGGTAAAGATATTATATCTCATGAGATAGACATGGCTGGAATGGTAGGTTATACCGGTTCAGTGAAACAGGACTGAAACGAGGGTGACTCGGTTCAGAAATGGACTTTGTCCACTAAGATAGTCTTGGAAATGAGTCTTAACTAATAAGAAATGATTCTCTATGATTATGTGTGTATGACACAAAGTTTCATGTTTTATGTTATGATTATTGGGATTACATTTCACTTCTATGATTTATCCCATGTTATGATATTATGATCTCTTTTGCAGGTTAAGATTTCCAAAATGTTATGTTCTTATGAATATGATGTGATTGATATTTCTTTTATTTACCCTTACTAAGCATTTGAGCTAACCCTTTTATGTTTTATTTTCCCCAGGATATAAAGAAAGGTTTTAGGTAAAAAAAAGGGAAGATCTCTATGGGAGATGTTGATGATATTTCACCATGATTAGAAGATTATATTCAGAGTTTCCAAAGACACTAAACTATTACAATCCTTGTGTGTGTGTTTTTGTTATGTACTAAGTATTCCGAAAAAGTAATGTAATGTCCATGTACGTCAGGATTCGGGTCTCTACAAGGAGAATATCGATTATTAAGAAGTTTTCAGATCTTATTGGGAACTTTTAGTCTTAGAACATAGAATCCCATGTTTTCTTATTTCTATGATGTGATGATACACATAAAGTTTAAGTTGATTCCTAGAAATGGTATCTGGAATACGAGAATATAATTAAAAACTTCTATTTTTATGTGGAGACATTTATATGGTTTTCTACCCTTTCCTGAGGTTCTAATAATTTTTTTGTTCAACCCACCATCCAGATATATTTTTTATCATCAATAAAGCAATAAAATCAATAATGTTTTTGTAAATTGTGAAAGCCTTTTTTTTGAAGTTATTTTGTTATTTTTTTGGTATTCCTAATGGAATAAATGATTTTATTTTTCATAAATGTTTGTAGTAGTGAATAAAATCCTATGATTCTATTCTTGGTGAGTTTTGGAGCGTTATCCCTTCTGATTGAGATTCCAAAAAAATATAGGTAATATCAAAAAAATTGAAACTATTATAGAATTTTAAGAACCTACATAGATCCTTGGAATTACCTAGGGCAGTAATACTCCCAATAGGAGAACCTTCTCTCAAAACTAAGGCCAATATACTTCTTTAACTAACTAACCAATTTGGTCTCCCAACAAGTACGACCCCTACTAATACCCCCTCCCCATGGAAATTGGTTAAAAGTAATGTAATTACATCACTACCCCTTGGAAGTTAAGAGTACTACACCGAATCCACTTTATTTATACCCCTCATTTGATATATAAATTGTATTGGTGGTCTTGGCCGACCACCTGGGTGATCTCTTATCACCTATTCTAAGTTACCATCAATAACTCCACCATGAAATTCTGCTGGATCAGCCACATCAAGGCTTTACCCCAGGTCTTCTCTGCTAACATAGTTATATGAAATTACCATTCATCCACTAAATCACCCAATAATAGTTCTTCCACATTATTTTCTATAATTATTAGATTCAATTGTGAAATATGGAATACTAGGTTCACCTTGTCGTTCTATGGGAGTTTCAATTTGTAAGAGATGATTCCCACCCTTCTGAATATCAGAAAAGGACCATAATAATTGAATTCCATTTTTTGAATTAATCATGGAGACAATACCTAGTTTATTGAGCTATATCTTAACCCATGAAAAATATACCAATTCATAGGTTTCTTATTTCTAGTGTTTGTTATCATATTTGGCCATTAACTATTGCACTATGTGTATACTAACTGGAATCTACCTTAGCGACTCATCCCTTTCTACCAGTGTCATATCCACAACCTCAACAACAAATTCCCTTTTTCTGTAATGAAAAATATGTGGGGAGTTTCACCCATACCCAACCTCAAAAGGGGTTTTTCAAATAGAGGTATGGTATGATTTGTTAATGATATATTATTCCCAGCCTAACCATGACTTATATTAGTTGGTTTGGTCTGAAAAAAAAACACCTTAAGTTGACCTCCAAGCATCTTTTCAAAACCATTGTTTGGTCATCGCTTTAGGGATTGTAAGATGATGTTATCTTGTGCGCCATCCATTGTAACCTAAAAATTTCCTTCCAAAATACACTTGTGAAAATTGGGTCTCTGTCACTTATTGCATCGGGTATTCCATGTAACCTCACTGCCTCCAAAAATACCTAAGTAACTATATTTTCAATGTAGGGGTGTTTAATTGGAATTAAATTTTCACACTTACGGAGTCAGTATACCACCAAAATTCCACCTAAAATCCCTTAGACTTAGATAGTCTGAACAAAAATTCCATAGATACTTCTTCCCATATTAAATTTGTAATCAAGTTATGAGAACTATATCGAAGGCATTTAGTCAATTTCCCTGGTATAGGAGTTGTATTTTCAAGTCCCAATTACGCAATGGGGATTAAAGAGGTTTAATTATACAATGAGGGCTCATCTAAATTCATTAAAGTACTAATGGATATCACATTTCATGAATGAAGAAAATGGTCATACTGTCTCACTTATTCAATCCCAAACATGATGTTTTAACCTTGGACCACATGGTTGCTTGAATTTTAGAAGCCTTTCCCACATGATGAATCTAGAATTTCATATTTAGAAACCAAACTCGAATCTGGTGGGATAGGTACACAAAGTTAAATCTGGTGGAAGATAGGTGGAAATAAATGTGATATTTTTTCAAAAATTATTTGTTAGACTTTATCTTTTTGACTTTAAGGGGACAAGGTAGGAAAAATATTTATGACTTAAGGGAATTATAACATTGACCTTTTGTGTCACCTATTAGCTATAAATAGCCACCCCATGACATTTTATTTTCATTCAATATTGTAATAGATATTATGCTTTGTTTTTATCCATCACACGAGGATTGTTCTGGTGCTCCCCTTTGGTCTTTTTCATTCATGCCTTGTCAATAAAAAAGATAGATTGGTGATAAAAGATCACAAAGACCCCAATTTAATGCCTCAAAATAAGTTCATTGTTGTGTGGTTTTACCATCACATATTTCCCTAAGTGTAACACCCCAATATCTCAAAGTACGTTATTTATTCAATGTAATTCAATAACATGCACTACACGCAACACTGAGTTCAAGAACACCAGGACTTACCAAACTAGCCGTTCAAAAGTGGTTATGAATAGTATTAAATGAATTTTGAACTATATATAATCCTTATAATTTTAGATTCCATATTATGAGTTTCATAGACATAATTTTAGAACAAATTCAGTTTTATCAGATAAAAGAATTATTTTTCAAAAAATGCAATTTTACAGCCTTTTAATGGTGAACCCTTTTTAAATCCAAAATTTGACACTTTTATATATAAAATTTGACAAAATAAACTTCTTATTTAGAATTGGGACCTAAAAATTTAGTTTTGATAATTTTTTGGTATTTTTCTGATAACTTTCATATTTTGGTGAATAGTGAAAAATACTAAATTTTAATTAAAAACAAATTTTTTAATTGAAATAATTTACAGTGTTAAATTATGCATTTGAATGGTTTTAAAGTATAATTATATTATATTTTTATCATTTTACACAATTTAGGTCATTATAATTAATTTAACTATGAAATTGGACATAAACAAGTGTCAATCTTTTGATAGACATTATTCCATAAAAACACACTATTTGTTTTCACAACAGAAATTAATTTTAAATTAATTAATGAAACTTTTATGTTTTGAATTTGGTAAAATAGAACTAATTTTTTAATTCAAAATATCAAATATAGCTTAGGCTGAATTTTTTATATTTTTCTAAGAAACTTAAATTTTTGATGAATAATGAAACCACTTAGTAATAGTTAAAAAATACTAAGTTTTTTATTTAAATAAAATTTTACTACTTCTATGAATTGAATTTTGAAAATCTGACATACATGGATGTTATTAGTAAGTAAAATTTAGTTCAATTAGATAAAATTAATTTTTGGTGAATAGCAACTTTTGACTTTTATTTACCGCGACTATAGGTAAATAGGTTAATTCAAGCTAAACAAATATTATAATAATATAAAATTACCTTAACACTTGTCCTAACATTATTGTATGAGTCTTGGATGACCATTGACATCTCTGGGTTAATTTTGGGACCTCATGGATCCACTTAAGATTGATAATGAAACTTTATTTAAATTAACTTAAATTCAAAAATGACATAAACAAATAGATTTTTGTAAATTAATTTTTACATGGGGTTATATAAGTTATCTTTTCGACTATAAATATTCTTTGTAAAGCTAAATCATTTTCATACGTCATGGTACTTTTTTATAATTTTTATACATAAAATAAAGTAAATTATTTATGGCACAAAAATGATGCAGTATTTACCTAAATAATAAATTATTTAAATAAATTTGATTATAAATATTAAAATAACATCCAAAACCTGTACAATTCTTATTGGATGAATTTATTTCGACCATTAGTAATCTTATCTTCGACCTTAATGTGTTTTGGACCTTTAGAAACCAAAAATCATTATATAATAAAATAATATTTTCACACTTCCCTAAAGAACCCCTCCCCCTTTATAAAAAGTCATCACTTCTAACCCATTCCTCACACCTCTCAATCCCCTTGGCTTGTCCAACCCTTCCCAAATAAGCTCTCAATATCCCTCTCTTCCTCCTAGAATCCTTACCTTAGGCATAAGTCACTTCTAGAAGTCATTTTGGTTCAAACCAAAGGGAGTTACCCTATTTTAAGGAAGAACAAGGAACAAACAAGTCCAGTCAGACACGAGGTAAGGGGTTTCTCATCTAACTTTTAATTACATGAGATTTCCATTGTTCGCCACTTATTGAATGTGGTGTATTGTGTACTTCCATTTGATATATATTATCTTGATTTTCTTTATATTCATGGTATTCTGTAAATGATTTTGTGGTTATTAACATTTTGGTCATATGACTCAAATGATTACAACATGATAAGGGTTAATTTCAAAATCGTTTCATTATCCAAGGTTGTTTATACGTAATTATCTGCAAGGACATATTTATCATCCACATCCGTGTTTTTAAAAAAATATATTTCAAAACATTTTTACTATTTAACAGACAATGGGTTAAAGTCATTTACACCCTTATTGGACCTTATATATTTTTGAAAGGAATCTTTCTATCGTTTTCCAAATAAGGTACTTTATGATTTTTTTGACAAAATTTATGTAAGAATGTTTTTTAACATATACAGAGGGTGAGACTATTTTCCACCGTTATAACATCGTCGAAGATTCCCTTAAAAGCTTATAAAATTATTTTCAAAATAAATGTTTTCTTTATAATTATGTGAATTTTAAATGATTTAAAAATAGAAAGAGATATTTCTCTTAGATAGTTTTGATTTCACCTTTTTCAACATCCTTTGATAAATTTTACACTTGTTTGAAGTTGATTTATTTTAAAAAAAATCTTCCATATTGTATTTAAGGTTTTGTGATATGTTTGACCATGGATAAGTTATTTTTATTTCATTCATGGTTTACGGTTAAAGTATTGAAATTTCATATACTAGTTTTAATATGAATGTTTAGGTTATATTTCAACCACTTCATACAACTGGTAGATAAGTATGGAGCTGACTTGAACATAATTCTTTTAGTGGATGTATAAGTAACATAAATCCTTGAAAAAGTGTCTAATATTTGATATTTTGGTGAGTTAGAGTTGTCTATGAAGGATGATTTAGATTCACTATAGGTGAAAACACCTAGGATTTAGTGAAACTACCATATGAAATTAGGGAACATGATAACAAGTGGGTTTTCCAATTAAAAGATAAATCTAATAACAGTAATATGTACATGGAAAGGATAGTTTTTAATGGATTTCAGTATATGTATGGAATTATGCGCCCGTAAAGGGCTCCCGACCTAGGGTTTTCTCTCGCTGTCGCCACTCCTTCGTTGTGGAAGATACGGAATTTCTCCTCGTGTTCGGTGGGTTTATGGAGGCTCTCTGTGGTCGTGGAATCTGGCGGGTTTGTGGTATTCTCTTTTGCTGCGGAGGTTCGCTTTGGGCTTCAGTGGTGGCTGGTTCAGGTCTACGGGTGTAAGACCGGTCTGCATCGACGACATACTCTTCGGAGTGCTCCTGGTGTTGTTCTCGGCTTCTCTCTGTTGTCCTGTGGTGAGCTTTTTTCAGTGTTGGGGGGTCGCGCTCGTTTGTCGACGGTTTGTGTGGTTTTTTCGCTTCTCCAGTGAGTTCGTTGGGGTTTTTTTGTGTCTGATGTGGTCGTTTGTTCTAGTGGCGGCGGGATCTTACGAGTCGGGGTGATGCTATGGTACCTTTCCTTGTGTGGTTTGATTTGGTTTTTGGTGAAATATCTTTTATTCTCTTTGATTTTTGATGTTTGTGATGGTTGCTGGGTGGAGGTTCTGTTGTTTTATCGCGGAGGTTTGCGATTGAGTCCTTTCTGCGAGACGGGGGTGAAGGTTTTAGGATTTTGCTCGATTCTCTTGGTGTTTTGGGTGATGAGGTTGGTGATCATTTCTCCGACGGTGATAATATTGATATAGGTGAAGCTCGCCAGTGAAGACGACGATGGTCACCGGTAGACGATGACGGTAGCCAGTGAAGATGACGACGGGATCCGGTGAACCTCACCGGTGTTCCGGTGAAAGTGGGTTTGTCAGTTACCTCGGGGGCATATCTCGAGGCTGATGATGCTGTGGCAGGCGATCTTGGGTTTCGAGGCCGGCACGTGGGTTCGCAGCTCAAGATTTCACGTGGTTTCCTTCTGTTTTGGTGATCTTTGAATTTTGAAATGTTTGGTTGTATCAATGGGTCCCGACAACCCTTATAAACTGGCTATCTGATAATGCGAAAAAAATGATTTGCAGTATATGTATGGAATTAAATATTCTTTAAGTAAATAGCACCACAAATAGAAGAATAAGCAAAGCACATGGTGAAAATTATGTATTCTTGAGTAGTAGGAAGTCTCATGTATATAATGGTGTACACTTGAGTAGATCTTACCCATGTAGTTGGAGTTTTCAGTAGGTTCCTGTAAAATATAGGGAAATAACATTGAGATACTTTGAATTGGATATTGAGATATCACATATAACTGAGAGATACATCCCTCTAATTTAAAGAATATGATTTATTGGTTGGGAATGTTGATTCATAATTTGGAGAATACTTCGATTCCTCAAAAAATAAAATTGGGTATGCCTTTAACATTGGTGGAACTGTAGTTACATATATATCAAAGCTCAAACCAATGATTGAAATTTATATAGTAGAATCTGAATATATAACAGCAATGAAATAAATAAAGGAAATGGTGTGGTTGAAATGCATGATTGATGATCTCAAAAGAAATCAGGAAAATTCATCACTCTACTTTGATAGTTGAAGTGTAATACATTTGGATAATAATTTTATGTTTCATACAAGGATGAATCACATTAAGAACCATTATATCTAAAAATTTCTTAATGATATAGTGTTGGGGTTTCAAAAGATAGCTGGATAACATAATCTGGTGGATATGTTAAAAAAATTAGTTTAGGAGAGATTTAGGCAAAATTGTTCCTCAGTTGAATTTGGGTAAATAAAGGAGGAATTAATAGGATCATTGTATGGGGTAAAATTACAGTGGTTATTGTTTTCTAAAGTGTTGGATCATGTTGTGAAGTCCTTAAATTAGCTTTTATGTGGGAGATTTTTAGGATTTATGGAATCTATTATCAAATAGGTGTAAGTTCACCAAAATGAGAAACTCTAGAGGACTTTTTAATCATGATAGAGTAGTGTAAACAAGCTTCATATAAGTGTAAATTATGTTTCTATAAGTTTATAAACTTTCTATGGATATCATCATGGTGGTTAGTCTACCCATAATCTGAGCAGCTATTGAAATCATCATTAATTAGAAGTATCTATGCTTGAATCACTTCAATTGAGATTTGTGTTAAAGGAGTAAGGTTTATGGAACACTGCTGATCTACTGGTGATCAGTGGACAATCCAAGATGATAAACATGGGATCAATATTTTCACAGTGCAATGGATTGATGACTGCGAATGTAAGAGGTTGGTGTAACCAGATGATAGTTTGGGGACCTTTATATAAATGAGGTGGGAACACTTTACTGGTGTGTCATGTAATACTTATATGTAGTGGTATATGAGTCTTATAATTCATAGTGAGTTTACATTATAATTCTAAATAAATGAATGTTGTAATGTCTTCTCCCATGGACAAATGAGATAAATCTAAACCATGAAAAACCATTATATATTTTACATGATTTCATTTTAATTTATGATTTGATTAAATGTTTGTATAACTTGGAGTAAATAGGGATTGATTTTTCATTCGATTTAGTGTGGTGATTTTAGTGAATCATATTCTTTTATATTATGGTTTATCAAAATTTTAAAGGATTCCAACTAGTGACTTGTTTCCTCTAGTGTGGTCTTCTAATTATGAACTTTTAGTGAGTGAAATTATGGTGGAATTATTAATATAATCCACCCCTGGGTTAATAATGGATATGAAAGTTACCCATGAATCACTCCTTCAATAGGCCATGGGTTAGTGACTAGCATCGAGGGTATCTATCACTATAATCTGAGGCATTACCCTATCAATTAACATGAAAATATAACAAAATCACCAATCAAATCCATATATATAAATGGAAAATTTAACATTTCCCAATGCCAAATATTTCTACATGAAACATAAACAATACAAGAAGATAAAAATGAAATAATAAGATCATAAATATACACTTTAATTACCCAAATAGCAGTATCCCTAGTCTCATTCAAGTTATCCTACAAAAAAAACTCATTAAAATTATAGAGGGGTGAACAATTAGGAGAACTTATTAGGATTATATTAAAAAAATCAATATCCATGTGAAATAAATATTCTAGGATGAACATGTGTGAGAAAAACTAATTAAGGAAATGCTAGAACCAAGAGAATGTTTGGAAAAAACCCATTATTAAGGAATATGTATCACATCTCATCAAGAACCATAATCAAGGGAGATATCCCACATATTAAGTTACCATAATTTCTCCCATTAACCAAATTCCTTGAAACCATATCTATTATCAGAAAAACATAACCATAAAACATGAATGGAAATATAAATATTATATAATATAGAAAATGGCTCATAAAATTACCATGACTCTTGACCCTCAGTTCAGAGGTCATTATAACTCAAATCAGTAACGAGCCAGTTGTAAAAACCCTCACCAACTGACCATAAAACTGATAAGGAAATGAATAATCATATCAACATGAAATAACATGTCACCATAAAATCATCACTTCATAAAAACAAAAACCTTATATTTATATACATAATGATCTTTACATTATTATATCATTCAACCTCTGGAAAAATAACCCTTGTGCCATTACAACCCCAATATATATGTCAAAAACCATATGATCTAAGCACAACTCATATAAATATTATTTCACACATGATGAAAAAATCATAACCATGGATAAAAACATTTAATAAACAAGAATCATGGTAAAAAAGGAAATTGAAATCACCATTGTTTCATTAAACCAATGTCACAATAAAGGAAATATTCATACCACCGTGAATATTCTCATTTTATAGTTTCCTTTGTTTATTCGTCACTTTAATTATTTCAAATATTCCATCATGATATCATTTAATAATATATCAATATTAAATAACCAATTAAATTATTTCATCTTTAATCATATTATAGTTAATTCAACCCTTTTTCCTGTTACAACTTCATTAATTCACTTAGGCATGACATGAGGTGAAATATCTAATTCATTTAGTTAATATTAAATATAGATTCATGACTTCATAAAATTACCCATACCCTTCATATATTATTATACTAACCCAAAGAAAAACCAAATTCAAATTGACAACTATATAACTCTTCAATCCCACATAACCTATTAAATACTAAGGGGAAACCCAGTAAGGTTTTCATGGATCATCGTATGATCCTTTGGCAGTGGAAGAACAACAAAATGGTGGAATCTATCCCAAAGTAGAAGAAAAACACAAGATATATATAAAACTAATGAAAACATAGCATACCTAGTTTGTTTTTTGAATAGTTATTTTCCTCCTTAATGTTAGAAGAATTATTAAGGATGATCACAAGGAGTGGGTTCTCTAAGCCTACTACCTCTAATGGGGTTTCACCATCAATTGGATCTCGATCTCTATAAGAGGACACCCACAACTCTCTAATGGGTTCTAGAACCTTCCCAAGTGATATTAATAAGGCTTGCGAATAATAAAAATTTTAAGAAATTTTCATGAAACCAGTTATCAAAGTATAATTGAATGAATGAAATAATCCACACATGATGTCAAAGATAATTGTTTCTCTTTTATATGAAATAAATGATGAATTATTTATAAATGATGAATTAGTCCACTATTCTTGAGTATTGTCTAATAATACCCATTATTTATGTCTCAATGGTGAGTGTATTAAAATTTTCAATTTTCATTATACAAAGAATTAAATTTGGTTGAAACCTCAAAGAGAGGGGTTTTTTCCATGTGATTAATGCACATACAGTAAACATGTCTTTTCAATTTTCATTGATCTTATTCATGAATCATATGCATGTATACTACATGATATTGTCTTCATGAGTACATGAATCAAATACATATACCCTTCAATAATTATATACATGATTATATACATACATCATATGTATGTATAATATGTGCATTATACACACAAACAAACCGATATATAAATATATATATACTAATAATACATTTATCATATAAATTTATTCAATTTACATGAACCATATTCATTTATATTATAGTAAAAAACCAACAATATATCACTTTCATTAAAATCTCATTGATACTTAATGCCAAGCTTCACAAGTCTTTGTGAATCCATCTAAACTCTTTTGAATATGGTTTTATCAAGCTCTCTTCATTTCGAAAACACAATTCATCCAAAATTTTATCCTTATACAAAGACATAACTATGTGACCTTAAGGGAATTAGTAGAATTAAAAATATATATGAAATATTTATTTTATAGATGTAAGAAAATAGCTTCCTCTAGCAAAGAATCAGTTCTATTTAGGTTACTAAGGTGTCTTGTGTGATCTCCATAAAACATAATCATATCTCTATACAAACCTGTCCATAATAAGATGTATCATATATATCATATGCATACCTATATAATATCATTTTATATGACACCAAGTTACCACTAGACATAGAACATGTTAATCTAATATAGGTCATCTCACTTTTCTTGAATCTCCGAAATAGACTGTGTAAGTGAATGAATACATCACATGTCCTTCATCTAACTGATGAGGACATAAAATATCACTCATCTAAGTAGTTTAGAACATAATATGTGACCTAACTAATCCTGGAAATGTATTTTCTCAGACTAATTCAATCATGAGAACGATTTATTAACTTTCATACTGGTGGATTGTAACATCCCAAAAATTATAAGCTTACAAATATTTTATCCAAACGATTAATTTATAAAAACATTGATTTATTAGTTATGTTGAATATTTAAAATTATATAATATTAAATTAAATTGTCTCATTGATTATGAAATTTATAGAATTTATATATTATGTTTTTAAAAAAATTATAATTTTTAAGAAAAAAATATATTTGATTTTAATTTAATTTAATATTCAAAATTATAATCAATGCTATTTTTAAACATGGTACTATTATAAATCACGAATTTATTATAAATAGTTATATTGAAATACCTAAAAAATATGTTTTAATAAAATGATTTTTGAAATTCTTTTTTCTATGTGATGTTTATAAGTTAACAAATATTATAAAATAATATTTTATGGAATTATTGTTTTAATAGAAATTATTAAATTATTATTAATATTATTTTGAAAATTAAAGGATAAGTGTTTTATAATTAATTGAATTTTAAAATTATGAATATATAAATTATGATCATATAATTATAATTATTATTTATCAACATTTTAAAAATTCATAATCATATTTGGTTGAGAATTTAATACAATATATATATATATATCTATTATAAAAGTAATGAATAATAGGTTATTAAAAATGATGAAAATAATTTAGAAAAACTGAAAATGATAATGATAAAAAAGGGTTCATTAAACAGTGGAGGTACATCTTTCGGTTTCTGGATCGAGGGTTTAGAGGTGAGAATGCATATTCGTGGGAGAGGCTAAGATGAAGGTCAGGTGAGGTTTGATTGCAGCGATGGAGAAACTATGTTCCATCAGATTTTGAAGTTGAGTGAGGATTCATGGACCTAGAGATCAAGAGAAGATATTAGGATTGAGTTCAAGGTCGGCCTCCAATAAACCAGGTGATGTCGATGGAGATCTGAGTGAGTTAGGGTTCATTTCCGACCAAGATCTGTATGGATGTTGTCTTGGTTTTTATTCAACTTAAAAGAAGTAGAATTTTTTCTATTTTTTATTTTAGGTATCTGAATATTTTCATTTTCTTCTTCTTCATCAATTCATGTATACATTGTTTACCCATTTTTAGTGTTTTCTTCTTGCTATTTGGAACGATGTTTATATTATTAAAAAATAAAATTGAAACTAATTGTCAATGTTTTTGGTCCACTGCTTTGCTTTTGAATTTTGAATAAAAGATCAATAATTTGGTCCTCAAATTTCAAATATATTGCAATTTTTTTTCTAACAATGTTTTGTGAATTATTCTCTATATATGAATCAATTTCATTAAAAGTATGAATATATAGAAGAAACACTCCATTTTATACCAGTACTCAGCTTTCCTTATATGATTTTTTGTGTCTTTGTTATAATCTCTTCTCATCTATAGTGACACCATTTTTTTATATATTTATGACACTATATAAATAGTAGAAGTTATAGATATAAAAAACTTACTCATTTTTTGGAATTCAAATTGGAAAACTAATTTGCAGTCCTATGTGAGATAGAGAGAGAGGCTGAGGGAAAATATGGTCTTATGTTTTTTTAGTGAACCAGGTAAGGGATCTATTTAATTTATTTGTTTTCAATTTATGATTCTTAAAAATTTATAACTAGTAAGGGATAGTTTATTTAATTTTTATCTTATAGTTTTGTATAAAGGATAAATATAATTTTATATTTTCAAATTCTAATCTATAATTTCTTAAATTAATAAGAGATTATATATTTATTTGTTTATTTTTTAAAGAAAAAATTTGAGTTTATGTAAGATAGTTTATAATTATTCATATGTTCATAATTTTTTTGGATTTTCTTATTTTTATTTTAAAATATTAATATATTCTATGAAATTTAAATTTAAATGAGAAATATATATTTTCAATATAATTTATTTGATCTATTTTTAGATATTTCATTATATATGAATATACATATATAAACCCTTATAGTGGTTTGTGTTTGATTATAAAATATTTCTATAAAATATATTTTATTTTATTTATGCACTTAGAACATAATAAATTTATTATTTAATTTTTATTATTTATAGTATCTTTAAAATAATAAGAACCATCATTTTATACATGCAAGTATGTGCGCAACCATGAATTTCACATGTAATATATGATCTGTCCATAATATTTAACACATTAAATATCATGCAAATATTAGTTTTTTCACTCATATATAGATATGTATTGAATAAATCATATTTATTTAGGAAACAACTGTCGAAATGGTTTTTAGGAGAATAATGAATGAAACTTTTAATAAAATAATGTTAATTAATATTTTATTAACATTCTTTATATTTATGATATGTCTCAAAGTGGATAAATTTAGTTTCTCTAATTTATCAATAATTTTTCTTAATTAAATTACAAGTGTAAATTTATTTATAATCATATGTGAATATGTTGTCAAAGTTTGTAAAGTACAAAACTTCAGGGAGTATATATATAAGTAAAGAAAATTTAAACTATTTTTATAAAATTCAGAACATGAACATTGTAAATATGTTAGGGAATTGGGGAGTGCACCCATCCCTTGGAAAGTAGGTAGGCCCAAGACAACCTTCAATGCTTTAAGTGGCCCTAGTGTTTTGTTTTCAAAATATTTCATATTGTTTTCAGAAAAATAACTCGATTATTTTTAAATTAATTTCTGAACATATGTAATTTCGAAATATGTTGTATTTTTAAAGCATAAGTAATTTCAACAATTTTTACAAGAGTTATTTCCAATTTTTTTTTCCGATTTTCTTAAAAAATATTATTTTAAAAGTATTTACGAATATTTTTTAAAATCATTAGTTGGAAAAATTAATGCACACAATTTTTTTAAATTATTTTTTTCATAGGTTTCGTAGAGTTTTTCGAAGGTGTTTTTATGGAGTTAGAACACATGAAGTCTTTTTGGTTATTTTTTTTGTATATCTCTGATAAAAATGTAAGGTTTGTCTAATCATCCAAAACCTAGACCAATAAAAGTGTATGGTATGTAATAAATGTTTTGTATGTTTTTAGTTTATTTTATAAATAAAATAAAATAAATACATAGCATTTATACGTGTTGAGTCTAGAAGAGAGAGTTTGGGTTTTTATAGTTGGAATCAGAGCGAAGATCTAAACAACTTTGGAGATTAGATGTTGTCATTTGAGAAAAGTCTAAGAGATGGAGTACAAGAGTCTAGAAGTACCAGTTTTCTTAATTCAGAAGATATAAATTTAGAATTTTTTAGAGTTTGGTGAATAAATTATGAGGGCACAATTCTTTTTAAGATGTGAAGAATGTAACATTACATAAATTATAAGCACATAATTATTTTATTCAACTGATTACCTTATACAATCTTTGATTTAATAGTTATGTTGAATATATAAAATTATATAATATTACATTAAATTAACTCATTGATTATGAAATTTATAAATTTTATATATTATGTTTTTAAATAAATTATTATTTTTAGGAAAAAAATATTTGATTTTAATTTAATATTCAAAATTATAAACAATTCCATTTTTAAACATGGTATTATTTTAAATCATGTAGTTATTATAAATAATTATATTGAAATACATGAAAAATATGTTTTAATAAAATCATTTTTGAAATGATTTTAGATAAGTGATTTTTATAAGTTGACACATATTATAAAAAAATATATTATGTAATTTTTTTAATAGAAATTATTAAATTATTATTATAATTTTAAAAATTAAAGGTTAAGTGTTTTGTAAAGTAAAATAAATTTTAGAATTATGAATATATGAATTTTGATCATATAATTATCATTGTTATTTTTCTACATTTTAAAAATTCATAATCATATTTATTTGAAAATTTAATGCAATATATATGTATTTTTTATAAAAAAAATAATGAATAATAGGTTATTAAAAAAATAATGAAAAGATGTTTTAAAAAATAAAAATGAAAATGATAAAAAGTTGAGTTAAACGGGGGGTGTGTATTTTGGTTTGGGGATCGAGGGTTCAGAGGAGATCGAGTCTGTCTGAGGGAGAGGGCATGATAAAGGTCGAGCGAGGATTGAGAGCCCCGATGGAGAAGCCATGATTCATCTGAGGTTGAAGTCAATCATGGAGTTACAAACCTAGAGATTGAGTGTAGATCTCGTGCTTGTGTGTGAGGTCAACCTGTCATGACCCGTCCCCCTGGGCCCATGCCGTGACTACCCCAAGCCCGCCTTCCATAGGCCAGGGGCTGGCGACTAGCCTGAAAGGTGTAATTCCCTAAGACTGGGAAGGCATTGCCTTTATATATAGTAACCTCACACAACAGAGTACTAGATGAGAGCGAAACACTAAGTAAAGCTGTATACAAAAGAGTGATGAAAAAGTAAAGGGGGCTGGAAATACAATCCCAAAAGGAAAGTACAAGTACTATTGAAAAAAAGTAAAGCTGCCACATGGTCATCCTCCGAGGTTCCTACCTGAAGGGTAGGTACAGATGGCATCCTTAGCACTCCACATCCATCAGTCTCCTGCGTGCACCGTCTCGTCTTAAGGTCTACCTCCGAGTACCTTCCAGTCCTGCTACTTAGCCTCAGTCAGTGTTGTCCGTCGTTTTCATCCAACACAATGAGGTGAGGGCATAGCCCATGCTGGGGTGAGTATAACAATACACATTAGGGACCCCGAGGACCTCAAGGTCTCACAAAATCAAACAAGTATAAACCAAAAAGTATACAATCAACAGATAACCCACTTAGGTATATGCCTATACACATACCTAAGTTATCAAGTAATCCATCTTAATAACGAGGAAACAGAAGAGTTATTAACTTAGCTAACAAAGGTATACAACTTATGTAGAGTGATAGAGATGATCATATTTAGTCACTGAATCATCAGAGCTATTGGACCAACACATGATCCAGGACCAGCTATTCTGTCGGACCAACACATGATCCAGGAATAGAAGTTGGAGGTGTCAAACCAACACATGATCCAGGACCAGTGATTCTTTCAGACCAACACATGATCCAGGAACAAAAGTGAAAAATGTCAGACCAACACATGATCCAGGAAGAGTCGTTAGAGCTTTCAGACCAACACATGATACAGGACCACCTATTCTGTCAGAAGAACACATGATCTAGGAATAGAAGTCAGAGTACAGCTAGCCACATGGTTTCCACAAAGCAAACTTGATTCTGGGAGGGTCTTCTCCTCAAGCTATGTGTCGATACATCAACTTCCATGAAGTCCCATGTAGAAGTATCACAATGTTCCACCTCATACTAGGGGTCTCAATGCATTAAAAGGCGCGTCAATCAGACGCCCGGTCTGTGAGTTATTAGCTTTTTAGTCTCAGGGTCCTAGATGGATTTGTGTATGATCCAACCTGACCATATCTCAACATTACCCCGAACTCCAGTGGGGTATACTCAAAGGGACCGTCGTGCTCCAAGAAAACCAGTGCCGCTGATGGTTTGTCAAACGGTCGTCTAGTGTCAAAGTTACAGCCAAATGAAGTAACATGGTCGGTAATGGGCTTGGGCCAAGTCTGACCTAGTTGGACAAACACAGCCCAACCCAGACTGGGCTGATGCGGACAATTGGGCGGGTCCACCCGCTAGGTTAGTCCCAGTCTGCTGGGCTTAGCCCAGTGAAATGCATGGGTGGTTCGGCCCGAAGGTTGCCGCGTTGGCGGCTCGTCCCGGAAGATGGGGTCGGTTTGGCCAACACCACGTGGGGTGCGGCTCAGGTGGCTTAGCCCGGAAAGCCAGGCCAGTTTGGCCAGCGACACCGCGAAGGACATCGTGGGCCGGCTTGGGTGGACGACGTGGCTCGGCTAGTTCGGCTGGGAGCCGGGATGCGGGCATGCCACGTGGGGTGCGGGTAGCACACGGCCAGGCCGGTGGGTCGCCGGGAAGCGCATGGGAAAGCCACGGGGTGCTGGAAGGGCGCGGTTAGGCTGATGAGTCATGAGAAGTATGCGGGATAACCGGATGGGCGTGCGGGGAGGCGGGCGGGGCGTACAGGCAGGCCGGTGGGGTGGGCCGGCAACACGCGGCTAGGCCGGCCGGGCGCGTGGGCATCACGAGGGAAGGCCATAGGGTCACTGGGTAGAGCATGGGTAGGCCATGGGCAGGCCGTGAGAAGGTGGGCCGGTAGCCGGTTCAGCACAGCTCAGGCCGGCGGTGTTCTGACGGAAACACCAGTGTGCCGCGGGGGTAGTGCGGTTCACAGAGAGTGTGGGTAGCATGACCTTTGTCATTGGCACCTTTGTCTTTTCATTGCTTCTTCATCACCTTTCTGAAATAAACTTCATAAAGAGATTAGTATGGGGAGTCGGGCTATGTTAGTTTGGCCCGCACCCTCCTCATTTATGGATGATAACAATTAGTTCAACAAAGAGGAAGAATGTTAAACTACAATTGTTTATAATACATTGCATAGATTCTTTTTTAAACGAAGATGATAAGAAGTAAAGGAATGATACTCAAGGTAAACCCCCTACCTTATAATTATCTGGAGTCGTTCGTTGACGGGATCACAAAATGTAGACAAATAGAATCATCGTTCTTCGCATCTGCGGCACGCTCCCAAACCCGTGCTTCATCGGCTATGGAAGACGCTCCAAGACAGTAGGTTTCCGGGGAAGAAGTAAAAGATGGATCCTCACCGGCGTTCTTCGTTGGAAGAACACATTCTTCATTCTTCGTTGAGAGGATCGTTCTTCATTGGGATTATTCTAACTCTCCCAAGCTCTCCTCTCAAAAGCTCCTCCAAGTGTGAAATGCCAAACCAAAATAATATTAGATGTCTTATTATTTTAGATGTTGGAAAAAAATTCAAAAATGGAGAATTAAATTAAGAGGCTCCACCTAATTAATTCATGTGTGGTAGCATTAATTAATTATGGGAAGTCAAGAGGCTCTCCCTCATTAATGAGGGAGAGTTGGGAGGTTATACCCTCCTCCCATTAATAGGGGTTGGGTGGTCCTCTCCCCTATAATTCAAATGGGAGGTCAAGGTCTTGGGTGGTCCCCATGACATAACCTCTCGTGGGAGGTTATGTTCTGGTGGTCCCCACCACCATAACCTCTCATGGGAGGTTAAGGTGTGGTGGTACCACCTCCAAATTCCAAGAAGAGTTTTAAACTACCAGTGGATCCCACCTCCAAACACTTACATGGAGGCTGAAATAAAAAAAAGTGTAGCTCACATTATTTAATTATTTTTTTATGAAAACCCAAAAGATAACTTTTATTCTCGACCATCTGCCATCGAGGTGAAAGTCTTCTTAAGTGAATATTGGTGCTTCAAGTTCAGCGGTGCCCTCGGATTTCAGTTCCACGCAATGGTTCAAAAGTTATAAAAACCCGCTCGTACATTTACTAAGCGTACCTAAAAAAACTTTAGAAATGGATTCTGATCACACCGGGCCTCAGAATCCAGCGCCGTTAATTTTGACGGACTCATAAAAATTCTATGTATTAAAAAATCCACTGTATTTCTGGGTCTTTACATTCTCCCCACCTCCAAGCTTTACGTCCCCATAAGATACAACTCGAACGAAGGGAACAAATGGGGGTAATGAGCATGCATATTGGCCTCCCACTCCCAAATGCTCTCCTAGATGTTTTCGTGCTGCTAGCGAACGCGCACCAGAGGTATCGACCATCCACGCAGGACCCACTTCTGTCGATCCTCAATCTCCACTGGAACCTCTGTGAATGTCAGCCCATCATCTATGTCCATATCACCATGGTCGATGATGTGAGTAGGGTCATGCACATATCTCCTCAGCTGAGATACATGGAAGACGTCGTGCACCCGGTGCAACTGAAGTGTAAGAAATAAGCAGTAAGCCACCTCGCTAATAATGTTGAGGACCTGAAAAGGTCTGATGAATCTCGGAGATAACTTGCCTCCTTGGACAAATCTTCGTAGACCTTGTTAGGGTGAGACCTGTAGTAAGACGTGGTCTCCATCCTCAAACTCCAAAGATCTCTGTCTCCTGTCAGCATACGGCTTCTGCCTGCTCCGTGCAGGCTTTATCCGCTCATGGATGATCTGCACCTTCTCTGTGGTAGCTCGTACCATCTCATGTCCCACTAGTACTAACTCTCCTGGGTCTATCTAGCACAACGGCAATCTGCAGGATTGACCATACAAGGTATCAAAAGGTGCCATCCCAATGTTGGAGTGATATATATTCTTGTATGCAAACTCCACCAAAGGTAATTGATCCTTCCAGCTGCGACTAAAGTCGAGGACACAAGCACGTAGCATGTCCTCGAGGGTCGGAATGGTCCTCTCAGTCTGACCATCTATCTGAGGATAGAAGGCGGTGCTCAAGTGAAGCTGTGTCCCGAAAGCCTCCTGCAATCCCTTCCAAATCCGGGAAGTAAACTGTGCATCATGATCGAAGAAAATAGAAGAAGATACTCCATGTAGACACACAATCTTCTGCATGTAGAGGCATCCCAAGCTCTCTACTAAACCCTGCTCTCTGATCGGTAGGTAGTGGGCCGACTTGGTGTGTTAGTCGACGATCAACCGAATCGAGTCATGACCCCTGGATGTACGTGGAAGACCCGTCACGAAGTCCATGGATTTCCCATCCCACTTCCACTCAGGGACCTCTAAAGGATGAACCAAGCCTACTGTTACCTCGTGCACCACATTCATTTTCTAACAAGTGAGGCACCGAGAGACAAACACCGCTACATCCTTCTTCATACCTAGCCACCAGTGCTGTTGTCGAAGGTCCTGGTACATCTTCACCACTCCAGGATGTAACACTAGAGGGGATGTGTGAAACTCCCTCAACACTTCCTCCTGAAGTGACCTTGGCACCATAGTACATCCTTTGAAAAGGATGACGTGCTCTCCAACTTAAGAAAATCCATCAGATGCCTGGCATCGAGGTAGGTGGTTTGTGCCTTACCATTCGAATTCATTGAGTTTTATGTGAAAATTTCCACCAATACCTGTGAACGGGGTATTGTGTGTTTACCGTTTTTACCCTATTGTTTTCCTACCCTTCTTGTAGGATTGTGTAGAGGTAACTCAAAAATGTTTCTGGATAATTTCTATGCTTGGATGTTTTCCCATGCCTTGTTCTAGTTACGACCTTTGGGTGTTGTTCACCTTTGGCCATTATACCTGTTTTCCATGCCATGTGACTGTAAGATGGAATGATATTCTTGACACGCTTGTTTTGTTGTAGATTTGTATGCCAAGTAGCTCTGTAGGTGTACTTTGGCCTTATAGCAATATTATGCACTGACTGGAACGAGACCGTGAGAACCTGGTGATATAGACTATAGGGGATAGACTGAGTGAGCTTCCCAGAGAGTCATGGATATTATAGACAACAGGGGATAGACCTAGTGAGCTTCCCAGAGAGTCTTGGATATTATAGACTACAGGATGGTAGACCGAGTGAGCTTCTTTAGAGAGTCTTTAATTTATTTTAATTTCTTTAAAACCGTTCCAGGATAGGGACAGAATTGACTGAGTGAGCTTCCTTAGAGTGTCTGTGACAGACCTGAGACTATAGGAGGATTGACCGAGTGAGCTCCTTAGAGAGTTTCTAGAACTTGTGCCTATAAGTGGGTTAGACCGCATGATCTTCCTTAGAGAGTCCCTGAATACCCTAGACTATAAGGGGAATTGACCGAGTGAGATTTCCCAGAGAGTCTAATAATTTTGTATGACCAAACCAGAGGGGTTATGCTGAGTACACTGCCCAGAGGGTTGTTGGTACTTCTTGGATAGGACCAGAGGGGTTGGCTGTGAGTACTTCCCAGTGGGGTTCCTTTTGTGGTTATCTATTTGCTTCTATGCTTCTTATGGTTTTGTGGATTGATTACTGTTGTATACCATCTTGTTACTACTTACTTTTTACTGCCTGCTGTTTACTATTATTGTTTACAGCTTACTGTACTATTACCTACCATATACTCACTGATTGTTAGGCGCAGATCTTCGGGTGGTTGCCTACTGGGATTTTAGTCTCAAACCCTATTTGGGCCATGCTTTTGGGCCCAAAAAGACTATTTTGTTGAAGGTATAGACAAGGGCATGCGCCCTTCGACTTCTGGTACTTGATTGCATTGGAGCAGGAGAGCATGGGACCAATTCGAGGCTTATGATGCTGAGGATTTGTTTATTTTTTTTGTTTTGTACTTTGGTTTAGTATTGTATTCAGCATTGTGACTTGTTTGGCTATTTTCCTGGACATATGAATCGTGCATCATTTCGTATATACATGTGTTTTCCAGTAGGTTATTGTTTTAGTCTTCCACTATTTATTGTTATTGGATATTTACTTCTTCCGCTATTGTATTCTTTGTTTACTTCCACTATGTACTCTTCCAATTAGGGCATTGTTTCCCCACTATCACACCCAAGGCCCTCCCTGCTAGTCATAAGCCTTTGGAATTTGGGGAAGTGCGCTTGAGGCTATGTGACCAACCGGTTACGGGGTGCCACTGAGTGGCTTCCAGAACCGGGACGTTACATACAAGACCATTGATATTTATTTGTTACATTAACATAACTCACAAATAACCTTTATGTTGCTTCTATTTTGTAATGGTACCTTTACATAGCTACTATTTACCTTCACACGGAATTTGGACATTCTAAATTACCTTGACATGGTGCATGGACTACCTTTACATAGGTAGTGAAACCTCCAGATTATGCAGCACTCATGATTCATGGATTACCTTTATTTAGGTTAGATCTTTCCTTTATGTAACTAGTGTAATTCTATGGTTACCTTTACATAGCTAATGACCTTTATCACTTCCTTTATAGGGTACTAATCTACCTTACACTACTCATAATTCTATACTTTACTTATAACACACTAGAAATTTATCAAACTACTTGTAAGCCATATTTAACACAGTAAGAGTTCATAAAAGTGTATTTAAAAAATAAATATTGCATCTTCCATAAACAATAACCCTTTGATGGGTCTTTTTAACTTTCAAGCTATCACCCACCATTTAAACTCAAGTATTTTGATCTCTTTATTTAGTCAGATCCTTCAATAATTTTGATATTTATTATGTGAATAGAATTATTATCTTCTTTACCACCAACAACACATATCTAAACCTTATAATCAATAAGTAAATCACCCCTATTGAATAAATAAAATTCTAATATGATAAATTCAATATCCCCCTTAGTATTTATTGGAAATACAATTACATTACTTTCAATTAAATATATGTGAATGAAAATTCCTTTTAATCTCCCCCTTATTTAAAATAAATGTAGTGATCATGTAAGGGTTGAGCCTTTCTTTTATTCTTTTTATTCTCCATGAGAAAATTATTTTCTATAAAAAATTCATCTCACTCTAAGATATGAATTACAACTTGATTCACATGTGTCATATGTATGTAACCACACACAACTTAACTATGAGCCTTTAGTTAATACACTCTAAGTCTATATGGTATATCTAGTGTAGAAGACAATATATAATTCATCAAGATGTCTTGGTTGTCTATAAATTTCCATGCATGTTATACCATTCTCAAACATCTTGATTTCGGGGTAGATCAACAGATTTACCAATAATTAAACACCCTACACTCAACTTGATAAATAACTCTCCTTTATCCTATCAAATACACCAAAAAAATTCATCTTTTTTGAACATATATTTCTCAATAAAAATAAGGGATAAAAGTGTTATTCTAATACCTAAACTTTGAGTTTTTTAGTGTAAATACCCTGACTCTAGTATCCTAGAGCTAGTGGTTACTTTATTTAATTAGAATAAGATACAAGTAATCACATCCTAAAGAACCAAATAGTTTAATAGTCATGATAAATTAAATACATACTTTAAATTCCCATTATAATTGAAAAAATAAAATACATAATGTATTTTCTTTGAGAAAACAATTATTCCTCATAGTGTATCCCTGCATGTTAGTCACAAAACACTTGTATCCTAAGAAAATAAAACATAAGAACTGAGATGGCTCAGATACTCAGTAAGGGTAAGAATACAATGGAAGATATCATGAGTAAATAAGAATAATCAATATGGAAATTTAAATAACTAAAACACATTCCATTTAATCAATAAATTAATAATAATATGGTATAAATAAATGATGATCAAAAAAATCCATATAAATAATCACATAAGCTTGAAACTTTTCCATGGATATTATTACTAATAGAATAATCACATGGATATCAATAGATGATCTCATAATAAGGGAATGCATAATTTCAGATATATAAAAGATACTTTTAAGACCTTTCACAAGACATATTAAATATGTGAGTAGAAACCCATCTAATATGGACAGCTGTTTTGTCTCATGACACTTGTCGATGCATCAAGGGGATATCTATAACATGCCTCGTCTTTTCACTAAATAATACCAATGTATTAATCTTATAAAATGGGTGAACCATAATCAAAACAACTTTTTTATTGAAAAACTGACATATAAAATGTAAATACTTACCCCAATAAAATAAATAGAATCATAAACCATCCAATGTAATGTAGTGATTGGTAATAAAATTGTACATCCTTGGCCAAAATTATCATAAACCATCCAAATAAATAATAAGAATGATATAAATATAACATATCCCTAGTGAATCGTAAGTAAAATAAAGTGATGATATCATTTATGAAAATACAAACCATAAAAATATCATTAAAAACATTTTTGAGGAAAATAACCTTTTCACTTTTAAAATATTTTTTAAAACAAAAAAGTTCACAAAATATTTTGAAAATAATTTTATTTGAAAATAAACTTTTAAAACTAATAAAATAATATTTAAAACATTTATTGGTCATTACATTTGGAAATTATGTTTATTTCGAAAACATTAAAAAATGTTTTCTTTCACATTTTCAGTAAAATCCAAATGGGCCTAGTCTAGAAAAAAATGAATATTAATTGAAAAATATTTTGAAAAAATTAAAAACTGATAAAAATATCTTTAATAAATCATTTTTAAATGGTTAAAAACAATTTTTTAAATCATTTTTTGAAAACATAGATTTTGATGAAAAAGAACTTTTGACCGAAAAGATAAAAAATGTAGAATTTTTCTAAAAAATTTTCTTTGTTATTCTAAGTACCAAAGAGAAGTAAAATGTTACTATTACATGAAAAAGTTCATTAATAACCATAGGAAAATAAAATATATTTATTTTAATATATAAATATCAAATAATCTACTAAGGATGAATTAAACATAAACTATCCCGAATAATGACGAGATTGTGAAATAAACACATACCACTTTAGTAATGTTTGAATCATAATCCCTATGAATGAAATAAATTCAAATAAAACTTTAAATTACATGAATATAAATAGATTAATGATATAAAATATCAAAGGGGAGGTATATACACCACACAAAATGAATCAATGGCGAGTATGAAATATGCCTCATAGAAGTGAAAGTGAGATGAGAAATCGTTACCTTCGATTCTCCTTCCTTCATATATATATAAAACTCTGGTATAATAAAAATATGTTTATTATAAATTTATTAAGTAAAAATAATAATTTATCTCAGACCATATAAGATTTACTTATTGTATTTTATCACCAATTTATTGACAATTCCTTGTTAAAATCACTCTTTCGGGTGATAATTGTTTCGTTTTGCATATATGTTTGATGAAGTTTCACATGGAATTGAATTATTGAAAGAAATAATCAGATTATAAAATTATATACCCACACTAATATTACTAATAGGGCATAGTAAAGTGGAATTATATGGTTGAACCCATAGGGATCACTGGTAGGTCAACAACCAATCAAACAAAACCATTTAGAAGGATTCCTCACATTCAGTCTTTAAGTTTGGTTTTTACTAAATATTGGTAGTTTATACTTAATTTAGATAATTAATAAGGGATGAGGTTCAATTTTAGGTCTCTTTGGAAGAAGATAATCCTAAATATAGCTTGTAATATTCCTATGGCTTGGTTTGTGAAGCCTTGCAAGGGTCACCAATTAGTTTTGGACAAACCAATTGGATCTACCTATGTAGAAATTATCCCATGGTTATGGTATAGAAAAAAATAAGTAAATTACACTTAGATTATATGAATAATATTTCATAGGCTAATGTTCATAATACTTATCAACTCCATTTAGGTTAGATTTATTCAATTTCACTTCCCATGTTCACGGTTGTTCAAAATAATGTGATGAAAAATTATTATTAATCTAATTAATATCCAAAGGGTTACCAAGGTTCAATATATAGATTCATTTGGTTTAGAAACACCCCTACTCTTGACCCCTAACCCTATGTGGATTATCCGCGCATGACAGTGTTGTTCAAAAGAAGGGAAATACTAAACATGATACACTTAATCATGAATCAGTTGCGAAATAAGTAATCCAAGATTAAAAAAAATTAAAAATCATGATCAAATAATTAAAATCAATGTAACTACAACTAAAAAACTCACTATTCATGAATAAAAAATGATGAACCATGCATGCGTTGATGAAGAACGACAAGCGATGTTGATATGGACATCAAACAAAGAAATGGATTCACAACAGATGAATAATGGATATAGATTAACCATCATCACAAAAGGATTTTAAAAAGAAGGAAAAGAATGAATTAAAACAATTTTGGAATGAAAATAGATTAAAAAGAGGAGAAAAAAATGAGAAAAAACAAAATTATGTCAGGCTTCTGTGCACATAGAAGAGCCTAAAATATAAATAGGCTGAATGTTATGCGACAGGTAATTCATTCACATCGTGTATTGGATTAAGTGGGTTTTTTCCTCACATATACATATCATGTAATCAGACTGAATGCCATGTATTTGAGATCCACAATTCCCTCTAGATAATAGTTCTTTATCTTTTACTGATTTGGATCTCAAACTTTTCATGTCATGTAAACTCTACATGCTGTGTATTTGATTTAATTTTAGAGGGATTTTAATTTTGAAATTCACATGTCGTTTAATATATGTACACATCATGTACTGCCTTCACATCATGTAGAGACTTCACAGGTTGGTATGTCGCTCTATAGGAATGTAATGAATGAGGACTACACATCATGTATGACGTACATAATTTGTAAAACCAATATTTTCCATTTCTTCTTCATTTCTTTCTTTGAGTCTAAATTTCATAATTCCTATGAAAATAGAACGAAACATAGTTCATTATTTAATAGAACATGAATAATTCTAAAATAATTATATCCAATATGTATATATAATTTCATCTTATCAAATTCTCCAACACATGAACAATTTATTTTCCTCAATAAAAAAGAATATCAAAAGAAATTGCAAAATATTTTTTTTTAAAAAACATTCATTACAGCCATGAAAACAAAACTAAGTGTAAGAACAAAAAGTCAGTCCTCCCGAATCAATCCTGTAGAGAAAATATGTCATGCCACATAGTTTAGTTCTTTATCTATATTTTTTCTTCCTTTAATTATAATTTCATAATTGTTCCTTAATTACTATACCCATTTTTTCAATTTTCCTTAAAATAAATTTTCTCTCATCGCTCAAGGTAAAATTTAATTTGAGTTATTCTCATACCTTGAATACAAGTTCCAAACCATAAACTTAAATTTGTTCTGACATATATACTTCTAAATGTCAAATAAAAAATAAATCATGGTGGATTAATTAATAGGGTTCAAATATCTATCAGGTTGAGGGTGGGGGGAAAAGTGATAAAATCAATATCGAGATAAGGTTAATATATACAGTCTAGTGCATGAAAATTTTGAATAATGCAATGAACTAGCTCCTCCTGAACAAAATGTTTCCATGATCCGTAGCTCAAGTGGGTCCATGAATATATCAAGTAATTATAAAAAATGTACCATGTTATTTTCTTTTTCTTTTTATTTTTTTTAAATCATGTCTAGGACAAGTATGACATCCATCCCATAACCACATATGATATTTCATAGGCTTCATAGGTCTGGTAATGGTGATTTTTGACCCTCCAAATACAAAAACCAAAATATTTTTCTTTTTCTTTCCATATTTTTTTTTAAAATGACCCGGGTAAGCAAGGAAAAATCCAAAAGTAATCCTAGACCACATCATATCATTCTAATGAAAGTTTCACTATATGACTCACTAATGATAACATCTTGTGTAGATCAGTAGTGAAAATTCTCCCACACCTGTTCAAAGGATAATCATGAATCATACTAAGAGTAGGTTAATAAGGGATAATCAGCATGAAATAGATCTATAAAAATAATATTAGTCATGTATACTATGGGATAGTGAAGAAAATATGTATAGGCCGGTCTCTTAAAAAAGTGCCACCCAAAAATTGCCTCAAACATTTTAAAAGTGTATTTTTCTATCATAGCCCCAAAAAGCTCTCAATGAAAGTTATGGTAGATTTAAATTTCCATGGTATGTGTTAATGAATATACTCATGAATGAATATAATAGTTTAAGTTAAGTATCCTCTCAAGAATGTGAGTAAACAAAAATAAATGGAAATCACTAAAGGTATAAAATATAGTAATAAGTCAATCAAAATAAATTTCAATAATCTAGAATTAGGATTAAAATTTTCAACTTAACAATCATGATAAAAATCCAAAAAAAAGTAAAAATGGGGTTACAAAATCTCTCACAAAAATTATTCTTTTATTTAAAAGGGTGTGATGAGTTTTTTTCATAATTTTAATGAAAACATTCTCCTAGTTAAGTAAAAATAGGAAATAATTCAAGTGTATCGATAATGAAGTGCAAGAAATACTCCCCCACAATTAAAATGAGACAATGTCCAGACTATAAATAGAACATTATGGGAGAGTTATCAATATAGTTATAGAAAAAAATGAAAATGAAATAGAGATTTTAAAATTTGGGAATCGAATTATCCTTTTATTGAATTCGATGCCACAGGAAAATTTTTTGGATTTGGAGTGGAGTTTGTGTAACCTACTTAATTTTAGAGAAAGACAAAACTTTCACTAGATTAAACATTATTCCACAGGGTTATAATAATGTGGAAGTGGAACAATTTTAGGTTCACATAGTAGAAAATAAGGAAAATGAGCTTGGATAAATGCAAAATGTGCGTATAGTGAAGTTCAGGGATGAACTACAAAAAAAGGATGCAAGAAAAAGGAAAAATATAGAACATAATCACAGAATTGAAAAAAAGAAAATAAAATATGGGTTGACTCCAATAAAGTTATAATAATAACATCTTCATCCAGACTGATGGAAAAAGGGATCACGAAGTGTTCTCCGTCGTCTCAGAGCTCTACTTCCTCTGATAGGAACTGGTGGCTATGTCATCAATCTCGTGGTGATGTTTGGTGGGATTTGACCACCTCGGGAGTGTTCCAAGAATGAATTGCATGGGGAAAGAATAGAATTCGTGATCATGGTGGTGGGGACCATTACTAATCATAGATCTCCTTTGTGAAATCCTTAATTTGGCACTTGACATCAACCAAATGCTGAGAAATTCGATGTAGGAGGTAAAATGGTGGTGGGACATGCACATCAATAACCATAGAGTATGAAGAATATATATATATGGATAAAGTAATGCAACAAGTAGTGAATCAAAAATTTATTCCTTGTTCATATATACAAGAAATGATACAATAACTAAAAAGGAATATAGTATTACAACTAATTTGGACACCCAAATGGAGTACAAAAGAGGGAGGGTACTTGGGAATAACTAGTTTGTAAACTCAAAATCATCAAGATCCACATCATATGTCCACACTAAAATAGTGGGAGACAATAGCCGGACCAACCAATCAATGTAATTGATGGTGGAAGTGGATTAGGGATTGTCATTCGAGGTGGGTGTCATGGTGCTGGTAGCTATAACAGTCAAGGATATAGGAGGAAAGGCATCGATTCGTACTGAGTCCATGTGTCTAGAGAATGGATTGATAAAGGTAACCTCAGATGAAGATGGCTGGGTGGGGTTCTTGCCTCATCAATCATGCTCGGCAATATACTTCTGCTGGGTAGTAGGATTGGTGGGCTCATGGGGGAGGTCGATTGGGGTGGTTTTTGGGGGAGGGAATGGATGAGGTAGCGGGGAATTCATACAGTTGTGGGTGGGTAGATTTATAGTTTTATGGTGGAGTATGGATGGTAAAATAGGATGGTTCACTAAAGGGAATTCCAAGATGGAGGAAAATTTGGTGGTGTTTTTCCATAATAAATTGGATAGCATGCCATAGGTCGGATGAAGGAGGAGGTGGGGTGCTGATATAGTAGGTCTAGTGGTGGTAGAGGTAAAAATGGAGGTAGGAGAAGTGGTGGATGTGGTATCATGGGTAGAGGACGTGATGGAGGTGGTGAGGGAAATACTAGGTGCGTGATCATGGGGAGGGGAGGCTAGGTTGGTTGTATGGTGGGCTGTTTTTTTTAAAGGTTGGCGCTAAAGCCTCATTTTATTATTAAAGGAAAGAAAATACCTCTTTTAATTAGGTAAAGGGAGACCCATTACATAGAACGAAGGCCCAGTGGGCATGTAGCCCATTACATAGCCTGTAGAGCCAATTTTTTGGCCCAATGCCCATTTTGTGAATAGCAGCCTACCTGCTACAACACCCGCAGAGTACCGCTGCTACTACAGTTCCCTGCCGCCGCAACAGTACCTATCGATCTACAGTATTGCCGCTGGTATAGTACCACTATAGTACTGCTACAGTACCTTCACCCAATGGGGTTTGAACCCACATTTTTCATGTAGGATTAAGGGGTGCTTACAACTAATCCAAACCCCAACTACTATGTTGGACTGGTTCCTCATCATCATCCTCAATATAAGCTAGTGCCTATTGGTAGATGATTTTTTCCTTCATAAAAAGCCTCATATTGCGCAGTATAAGTGGGTTTATTATCTCCATAGGTCTGAGGGAGGTGTGGGGTAGGGCGACCTCAAAGGCACTGAGATTCCAGGACAGATGGACAATGAAGAAGCCTCACATCAACATACCTCAAGTCCTCCTTTCTAGAGTCAGTTAGAAATCACCAAACATCCTATTCGTGTTGATGGATGGGACACCCATGGATGATGCGAGGATGATCAGCTCAATCAAGCTGATACCCACACGAGCATCCCCTCGTGACAACCAAGTATGATCCAATCCCTGATGGAGAATATGAAGAGTAGCACCATAGAGTTGGGTGCTCTTCATCATGTAAGGATCATAGGTGCTCTGTGGATCACTGATGATTCTTTCCCAAACCCATGTAAAATCATCCCTGTTAAGATCAATATTTAAGGTTGGATAGACCGACTAGGTGACAAATACGGAATATTAGATGTCATGGCTGATGCAAAAATCACCAAGGGTGACCTCCCAAGTCATACCTCATAGTCTAAATCAGAGAGAGTCAATGGATAACTCAAAGGTGGAAATGAACTTGAGGAAGATCTATCTAAATTCATCCTTGGGCACCTAGGTATTGGGAAAGAGCTAAAACGAGTCAAAAAGTTCAAGTAACTCATATTTAATTTGTATCCTCTCAAGAACTATGAGGTCAAACATCTTGTGGGTCCACATTAGCTTATCCTGGAGATGAACCAACCGAACATGGTTCTCTAGTGAAGAGAAGTGGAGGAAAGGGTGGATATACAGGAGAACAGCACCCTGTGACTTAATGGAAGATGAATGAAACCCATATGAAGCTAAATTTGATGTAGAGGAGGAAGCAAGGGTCAAGGTGGATTTCTCTAAGGGTGGTGAAGAAGGATCATCTTTCCACTGCATGGGTGTTATGGGCGTCTCATCGTGCTCGGGTGCACATTTTGTGGTAGAAGTACAAAAGGACTTAGTCTAGGCCATGGAGAAGTGGAATGAAAGATTAGGGGAAAGGGAAAGAGGTGCGATTGTGAGGGGAGGATTAGAGGAGGAACAACTGGTGGTGAGGGAGGAGGAGGTGCAGTGTTGGGAGAGGAGGCTTCATGTGTAAGGGAGAAGGTGGGGGAAGGGATGAGGCCAAGAACCTAGGTAACATTTGATTTAAAAATTTCCTCAAACTTTTCATGTCGTCTATTTCATATAAGATTTGAAAATATAAACTTTTCTTATATTTCACTTTATTGACATTTACAAGGTTTATACATGTTGTATGGTGTGTGTTTTTTTGTTTGATCCTCTTTTTTTTACTAGGTCCTATCAATAGACTTCTTGTAACCCTTAATCATCTAAAAGGATATACTGACCTATCCTTGCCTATCTCACCTGCCCTTGGTTTCCTCCCATTTAGTTCATTATTTATTGCCCAGTACTAGTCATGTTTCAATGAATAAGACTTAAACTTTGAGTTTTTACCCTTTGTAGAACAATTTTTGAAAATAGAGGGGATGGAAGGTGGAGTGATCTTCCTTGTTAGAGGTGTCGTGCAATATGAATTATTGTGAGAACTGGAACAATTTTCTTTAAAAGGTAGTTTATTAATTCAATTTTTACTGGTTACATGATCATATTTTATATCAGTAAAAGATATGGATTGACAATTTAATGACTCATCACTTTTCATAGTTTCCTTCATTGAATCAAACACAACCTGTTCTTCACCAACTCTAAAAATAAATATACCTTGGTAAACATAAATAAATGAATTCAAAGTGGTGATAAATAATCTTCATAAATTAAGGTTATTATATTCATCTTCTTCTATGTCCATGACAATGAAATAAATTGGGAAAATGAATTTCATGAATTTTACTAAGTCATCCTCAAGCAATCCATGAGGATGCTGGAATGAACAGTCAGCAATTTGAAGTTCCACCCTTGCTGGTTTTAGTTTTTTGAGCCCAATATTCTTGTAAAAACTCATGGGAATGAGATTAATACATTCACCAAGATAGAATAAGGATTTCTCAAAATTGCATGTCACTATGGTTCATGGAATTGAGAAACATCTAAGTATTTTGTTGTGAAAAAATACCTCAAGGTGTTCACTCAGTGTTTTTTGTTGTGATTTTTTGTTGATAAATCCAAATGGCCACGGATGAGTATGGTTGGTGTTTTATGATGTACATTGTTAAGGTGTCACAATTTCACAGTGTTTTTCAAATTTTTGGGCCTCAAAATTAGGATTTTGTTTTTTGGAAAATATATGTTTTTTCAAAGATCATAGTTTTCAGACCAGGAAACAAAGTTCATGGACTATGAAGGAGGTTCTAAAAATGGAAAAGGAAATCATAAAGGTAATTATTTATGCATAGTAGCACTATGAAGACCATGAAGCATGGTATGCACACCACATAACAAAAATGGTTCATGGGGAGGATTGAGGTTCATTGGAGGTAAGTAGTTCGTAGAAGGATGGAATTTTGTGGGATGTATCATCATTTTAAGAAAGGATATATTGATCTATGTAGCCGCAATGGAATTCGTTTGTAGAAGTAATCGATATCCATGAATTAATAAAGGCGTACTGTAGGGAGTGGAGGGAAAATGGTTTGTGGGATGAGCATAGTCTGTGGGGAAGGCTATACCGCATTGAAGATTTTCTCTAGGAAGAATTAATTGAAAACCAAAAAGTGTTCTTGAGGAATAATTACATGAAGGAGAAGAGGTTCATTGGAGGATTCCACAAATAGAGAAGTGGTCCTTTAAGACAGTTCATCGAAGGTGTTTTTTGGGGAACTGTAGCCCATATAAGAAGAAGGATCCGCAAAAGAGAGGTAGTTTGTGGGGGTATCCGTTTTACATAGAGGAGAGGTGGTCTGTGGATGAAGAATATATCTACAAACTATGGAACAATCCATTGAAGATAATGGTGGTTCAAAGAAGAAAAAGGTGGTCTATGAAGCACTCGCACCACACGGTGTAGTGTAGTACATGAAGAAAGATTTTTTTTGTTTAGGATTAAAGGAAGCTTGAAAATGAAATAAAATAGTTCTCAAAATACATTTATGAAAACTAACAGTTTTTAGAAAAGTCGATTTCATCTATGGGTGAAAAAGGGACTTCAACCGAGTATCTATCTATAGCTGAGGATGCATGATTTCATTAAAATTAAGGGACCTACAATATCACAAACTATGAGTTTATCCCTTCCAAGAGAAATGGGAAAAGGAAGATAAATATGACGATCCTTTCCACCGGTAGTGTTATAGAGAAAGATACATAGGGGGTGACACATGGGAAAGAAGTGAGTTGACCCTAAACTTTGTAAAGGCAGTGAGCCTAGGTATAGAAGTGATATAGCCCGAACCATGTAATTGCTAGTGATATTTAGTGTATTTGGTACATTGACACATTGTCAATGTATGCCCTATAGACGTAGCCTAGTGAGGGTGAACCAAGTAAAATTGTTGTGTTTCATTCATGATTTAAATTATGTTCATACACTGCAAAGGGAAAGAGAGAGTAGTGTGTTTTGTTTAACAATGAAACAAGATCCGAAGAGGTAGTTTTTTAAATCCTTCTTACCCTGACCCCCGAACCCCTCTCAGGGTATTTAAACTAATTGGGCTAACAATTTTTATCAGAGATAATGGTTAAAAGTTAGTGGTTCTCTCTTAATAGAAGAAATGGAGGGTTTCAATCACAAAGGGATTATGATCTTCGATTGGAACAATTTTCAATTATAGAAGAATAGGATGCAACAATAATTCCGATCATTAGGAATGGAAGTATTTAAAGTATATATGCATAGAATATTATCTTTAGGGGAGCACTATCAAATGAAATTTATACAAAATTTATGTCATGTAAGTCATCATATGCTATGTGGGAGAAGTTGTTGAATATTTATAGGGGAAACTCAAAAGTCAGAGAGTTAAAGTTGTAGGTTCTATGGAACAAATATGAGGATCTCATAATGTACACTAATGAGTATGCTGATACATTCTTTGACTAGAAAAATATTGTTATAGAAGACATGCATGTTCTTAGAGAAATGATGATAATGAGTCTGTGTATAAGGGGAAGTCCAAATAAGTGGAATTCAAGGACTTGAATAAGATCACCATTGAATATGGTGAAGAATATGAAGAGATATATGAGGTTATGTCATTCCATTCCTCAAATATCTAAAGAGGAAAAGGAAATCTCAAAGGGAAACTGAATCTTGCATTATTTCAATGCGGAAAAGTTGGGCATATTGTAGCAAGGTCTCCCAAGAAGTTTCCATAATATGAATAGGATGATGTTGAAATTCCCATGAAGAAGTATTCATCCTATGTGAAAGGAAATAATAATTTTTAAGAAAAAATACTTCAGAAAGAGGAGTCCGATTTCAAAAGAATATGATAGTTCAGAAGAATCTGAAGCAGAAGAGTTAGATGACTGCAAGGATCATAATGCAGAAGATATGGTGGCAGTTGTTGGAAATTCTCAAACAAGGGAATAAAGATACAATTAAGAAGGGGAAATGATAAAATCAAGCATATCAAAGAACTTGAAGAGGAAATTTTCATCCTGAAATGAATTATTAAGGATATGAAAAAACTCTTTATTCTTGGTATGACCTTGGTAAAATAGGTCATTTAGGCAACAAAGAAGATTATGGTGGAGAAAAGAGGTCGAGAAGAAAAAAATCAATAATCAAAACAAAATGATAAGGATGGTATTAGGGTAAATCAAAAACCAAAAGATGTTATTATTAATATTATATCTTAAGAACATTCTCTAAAATTGAAAATTGATTTGGGTATGTAGAATATCAGAATATTCGGAGAGCCTAAGGGACAACCTGTGGTGTAGAAGTGACACACAGGAATGCACCTTGCATTAAGTGTTATTGTTGCGATTAAATGGGACACTCAAAACACGTGTGTTCCATTATTATGAGATATCGAAGGGTATAAGAACAACAATGGAAGCCAAACATAGAACAATACTCTAACGTATCTTTCAAGGGTCATTGTTTTTGGTGTGTATGATTTGGAAACATTTCCAGATACTATACATCAACCATGTAGAAGAATATGCCAAAGAAGAATAAAATTGATTGAAAGAAGCAATTTAGTGAACCATCAAGTGAGCTGAAAATGAAAAATTGGTTTACTGCTTTATAAGAGGATATTGGTCCATTGTACAATGAGGAAGATAAATATTATCAATCCATACTAGGTATGAAGTCAAAATCAGGGATCAAGAAGAAAAGAGATGAGAAGGTGATGGTTGTAGATATTTCTTTTAAAGAATCAGATCACATGAGAATATGGATCATTTTTAGTGGATGCACCTCGTATATGACCGGAAATAAGGATTTGGTGATGGGAATAAGGTTTGATAAAGAATGTATTGTAAGATTTGGTAATGTCGAAGGAATGGAAATTATTAGTCCTAGAAAAGAAATATTTGGGGAAAAAGACATGAGACATGAAGATGTACTAGTTGTCAAGGTTTTAGTCACAACTTTCATAGTTTCAATCATCTATGGAACTCCGGACATGCCATAATATTTTCCAAAAATGTTTGTGTCAGGAAGGAAAAATATGGTACCGTTTTTTTTGTAGGTAAAGAGTATGAAATGGAATCTATACCTTGTGAGTGGAGAAGAAGATATGTGTCTTTTTTTCAAGGAAGAAGAAAACAATACATGGCATACACTTCTTGTCCCTTTGATCCAAAAATCATTGTAAGATTTGGTGATATATGATGCTACTTGAGACCTCCCTAGTTTATCACATGATCATACTCATACATGTAATTATTTTTAACAAGGGAAGATCATTCTAAATACATACATGGAAAAATAAAAAAGGTCAAAAAAATTAATTGAGTTAGTTCATATTGATGTGTGTGGACATATTTCACCAAGATATATTTATGGAAGGATATATTATGCTCTTTTCATTGATGATTTTAGTAGAATGTCATGGGTTTCAATCATAACCCACAAATCTGAGGTGTTCAATTCCATTAAGAGATATTGATGAAAATTTGAAAATATTTCTGGTTATAAAATATAAAATATCATAACAGATAATGGAACCATGTTCATGAATATTAAGGTGGCAGATTCTCTCAAGAAACATAGGGTAACCACCATGTTTCAGTAGTAAGAACTCCACAGCAGAATGGAGTAGTTGAGAGAAGAAACTAAATTATCAACAACATGGATAGAACAATTCTCATTGAGAAAGACCTACCAGATAAGTTTTTCAAATAATAAATGATGATGTCATTATACACATCAAATAGATCTTTATTATTTCCAAAAGAATATAAGACTCCATATGAGTTGTGGAATGGAAAGAATCCAATGTTGATGTACTTCTGATTCATCGTAAGTAAGTGTTTCATTCTTAATAAGTAGACACATAATGTTTTAATCCCATGGAGATAAAGGGATATTTCTTGGTTACTCAAAGAGAAGAAAAGAATATAAATGTTTCAATAATTAGTTGGGAAATGTGGTTGAAATACATGATGTAACTATAGTAGAGGATGATAAAAATATTTAGAAAATATGTGATCAATCATGGGAGGATAGTGATGAAGAGATAAGCAGACCAGGGGTTGTTCCAGTATTAGAGGCTAATTTAGAAGAAGATTTAGATAATGAAAAGGATGATCAGAATTCAAAATCTACACAAAGATAGTATATAAGATTCAAAAATGATAGATAGAATATAATTGGTGATCAAATTGCGCCAATGTGGACAAGGATAATGAATACTGTACAACAATTTTCAAACTTATCAAAGGTAGATCCTAAATGTTTTGATGAAGAAATAGGAGATGAGAATTGGTTTTGGGATATGAATGAAGATGTTGACCTAATTGAGAAGAATCATACATGGTATATTTTCTCGAGAAAAAAAACAATAATTTCATTTGGAATCAATGTGGTTTTTATAAGAAGATGCATAAATATGGTGCTGTTATTCGAAATAAAGAACAGTTTGTGTGAAAAGGGTTATCCCTGATAGAGGGTATCGATGTTTATGAAATATTTTCACTTGTTTCAAGGATAAAGACAATCATATTATTATTTACCATAGTAGTGAAAAGGAAGTCCAAAGGTTTCCAAATGGATGTTACGTTAGCATTTCTAAATGTGGTTCTGAAAGAAGAATTTTGTATCAAAAATCTAGATGGTTTTCTCATTCATTAAGATGAGAACATAGTTTTTTGATAGAATAAGTCCATATATGGTTTTAAGCAAGAACCAAGAGTATGGTATTCAAGTATAGATCAGTTTTTTAGGAATCTTGTTTTTCAGTGTGGTGGAGTTGATTACAATCCTTATGTGAAAAATTATAGTAATCAAAGGATTATGGTGATCGTATATATTGATGACATAATCTTTGGTGGATCAGATGAAGCGTAGTGAAAATAGTTTTCCAAATTCACTAAAAGTGAGTTCAAAAGGTCAATGATTGGTGAAATGATGTTTTTCATTAGTTTACAAGTGACACAAGGAAATAATTGAACATTTATTTCTCAATATAAATATCCAAGGAGGTTTTGAAAAGATTTGGAATGGATAATTCCAAGGAGACGATGACTCCGATAGGTACCTGGATGGAACTGTCATGGGATGATGACAGAAATGAAGTTAATGTTATGAATATATAAAAATCATTGATAGTATATTGTACCTAACAGCGATAAGACCTAATGTTGTTTTTTCCACATTCCAAGTAGCACTATATCAAAGAAATCCCAAAGAAAGGAACATGCTGGCAGTGAAAAGAATACTTTAGTATATAAAAGGCACGATGGATTTCTGTTTGATGTATAATGAAAAATATCATCTAGGGTTATTGGGATATACAGATGCAGATTGGGTAAGATCAGAAGATGATAGGAAATAAACATCAAGAGGTTCTTTCTATCTTATAGGATTGCGTATTTCTTGGCTACGCAAGAAACAAGATTTCATTTAATTAAGACCGATATAAGATGAATATATTGTATCTACTCAAGCTTGCATGTAGTTATTGTGGATGAATAAATATATCAATGATATGGGATTTGAAGTTAGGTCATCAATCATAATCCATTTTGATAATTCAAGTGATATAAATCATAGAAAAAATCTATTCCATAAATCAAGTACAAATCACATTGAAATAAATTATCATTTTATCAAGGATAAGGCGGAACAATGGATTATGACATTGGAGTATGTGCCTAGATAATTATAGGTTATAGACATTCTAAAAAATACATTACCCAAAGAAGAATTTGAAAGGCATCGAATGGATTTGGAAGTCTAGTTGATTCCCCACACATGAAAAGGTGTGAATGTAGGACCCCCTCTCCCTAAGGTACAATGTTTTTTCCCTATTTTATTAATCTATGTTCTTTACCCTATTGAATCCCTCAAAGGATTGGACTTTTGGATCATTGAAAAAGGGGGAGAAATTGGGGCTAAAATAGGGGAGAAAATGTCTTAATCAAGACACAGGGAGAATATACTATGTGGAGCAGAAAGATAGGGGGATTTTAAGCTGTTAGAGGGGGAAGTGACGTGGGGGGTGGGGTATTAAATATGATGATGCTAAAAGTGAACGATCAAAGGATATAAATCAAAATAGACGAGGTTCATTGTGAAATAAGTTGAGTGGTTTTGGAAGGAATGGGTTCATTGATGAAATTTACATTCTACTATTTCGTCTCATGTCATGCATGGATCATGTGGGCTTAGAGTATGTGTTGAGTAATCCTTGATCATTGTCTTAATCATAATAAGCAAATGTTGGTAGAATATGGAAGAAGATTTAATGATGTATCAAAATAAGAAGAGTTTTCAACAAACCCAAAGGGGGATATTATTGGGAAAAAATCCCTCCAGGTGTACTATTTTTATTTTTAGGTGTGATTGTGTTGGTTGAAAATGCTATATAACCACTAATGAATATGGTTGGTGTTTTCTAAAGTAGGTTGTTAAGGTGGTGCGGTTTCCCAGTGTTTATGAAATTTTTGGGCCTCAAAATCGGGAATTTGGTTTTTGGTAAAGGGGTGTTTTCTAAAAGATCCTAGTTCTTAGACCACAAAACATATTTCACAGAACATAAAGGGATTTTACGGAATGATTAAGGAAATCAGTAAATTAAGTATTTACTCATAGTAGTGCTATGAAAACCACAAAGTGCAGCACGTGGACCTTATAGGGAAAATGTTTCTTGAGATAGATTGTAGTTCACTGGAAGCAATTAGTTCGTAGAAGGATGTAATTTTTCGGGATGAATCATCATTTGAGGAAAGGATGCATCTTTTTTTGAAGCAGTAAAGGAATTAATTTTCAGAATGAATCAGCCGCTGTGAATGACAAAATGTGCTATATAGACCTTGGAGGGAGAAATGGTTCATAGGAGGATCACAGTCTACGATGAAGGATGTACCACATCAAATATTTGATTTAATTAGATTAGCAGTATTTTAGGATATGTGTTCCTATATAAGGAACACTAACCAAATGATTAAGAGAGATATTTTTTCATAAGAAAACAAATTTTATATAGGATGAATTCAGTGAAGTTTGAATGTGTTCGCAAGGAAGAATTTTGAAAAGGATAAGAGGTTTGTGAGGAGGAATCTGCGAACGAAGAAGTGGTCCATGAAGATAGTTCACGAAAGGGGTTTTTTAGGGAACTATAGCCTATAAAGGAAGAAGGGTCCATGGAAGAGATGTGGTCCATAGGGCATCAGTTGTCTGCGGAGGAGAGGTGGTCTACTGAAGAAGAATTTGTCCATGAAGTAAGGAACGATCCGTGATGTCACGACCCATCCCTCGGGGCCCGTTCCATGACAACCCCAAGCCCGCCGTCCGTAGGCTAGGGTTGGCGACTAGCACCGAAGTAATTTACCCTAAAATTGGGAAGGTATTTCCTTTATAACATGTAAGAAAACACAACCAAGAACACATAAAGATAAGAACTCAAGAAAACTGTATAGTAAATAAAGTGAGTACAGTAAGTACAAGGGGCCAGAATACAAGCCCAACTGAAAATTACAAGAAACTGATAGGTGAAAAGAATCTCCTAGATCATCCACCACGAATCCTACCTGAAGGGTAGGTACAGCTCACGAACGACCATCTCGGTGGTTCTCCTCGTCTAACATCAACCTCCGAGCCACTTCCAGTCCTGGTACTCTCAGCCCTGATCAGCGTTGTCTGTTGTCTGCATCCAACACAACGAGGTGCGGGCATAGGGCATGATGGGGTGAGTATAATGATACTCAGTAGGGATGCTGAGACCCTCATGGTCTCACAAAATCCACAAAGGATAAACCAAAAATCATGTAAACCAGTGAAAACACGACTTAGGTATATGCCCATACATACACCTAAGTTATCTAGTAAACCCATCTTGATCATGATGAAAACACAAAGTCCTATTCAAAGCCCAAGGCTCAAATGTTCCACAAAGGAAGGGAAACCATGAAGGCAAGTACCACATAGGTATGCCACACAGAAGGATACAACCAAATTATTACCTCAATGGAAAGTACCACATAAGTACGGACTCAACTCAAACTATGTATAACTTAAGTACAGTAGTAGAGATGATAAGTTACAACTACTAAATCATATAACTCCATTAAGAGGATCTGATGCTGACCTACACAGAATATCTACGAGCTGACCCACATAGGATCACTAGGAGCAGACCCACATAGGATCGCTAGGAGTTGACCCACACATGATCGCTAGGAGTTGACCCAAATAGGATCGCTAGGAGATGACCCATAGAGGATTTATAGTCGATGACCCACACAAGATCCCTAGGAGCTGACCCACCCAGGATCTCTAGAAGCTGACCCACAGAGGATCGCTAGGAGCTAACCCACATAGGATCACTAGGAGCTAACCAACATAGGATCTCTATGAGCTAACCCACACCGGATCCCTAGGAGATGACCCACAGAGGATCACTAGGAGCTCACCCACACAGGATTTCTAGGAGCTAACCCACCCATGATCTCTAAGAGATGACCCACACAAGAATGCTAGGAGATGAACCACACATGATCTCTAGGAGCTGAGCCACACAGGATCGCTAGAAGCTGACCCACACAGGATTGCTAGGAACTGACCCACATCAGATCGCTAGGAGGTGACCCACACAGGATCGTTAGGAGCTGATCCACAGAGGATGGCTATGATCTGACCCACACATGATCTCTAGGAGCTGACCCACATATGATCTCTTGGTGCAGACCCACATAGGATCACGATTCACTCTTCTCGTCACAGCCAGCTACTGGGTTACCGCACTAGGTTTTCTTGTCCCTGAGAGGGTCTCCACAAGACATTGTTCGATGATCCAACATCCACAAAGTCCCATGAATAATTATCTCAAATTACCTCCACGTCATAGGGATCTCAACACAACAGACGATGCGTCAATCAGACACCCGATATGTGGGTTATTAGCCTTTTATTCCAGAGGGCCCAATTGGATTCGTGATCGATCCCACCCAACCATACCCCATATTTATCCAAAACTACAGTGGGGTATAACAAAGGGATATTCTTTCTCCAAGGTTTCTAGTGCCGCAAATGGTTCGTCAAACATATGTATGGTGCCAAAGTTATGTCCAAAAGAGCATAAATGGGTTTTAGTAGGTCTGGGTCCGGTCCGACTCGATCAGGCCGACCTAGCCTGGGTAGACTCGACCTGACCCACTGGTTCCGGCCCAGCCCGCTAGGCAGCCTAGACCGTTGGGTTCGGCCTAACCCATTGGGTTCGACTTGGCCGGTGCTGGGCAGCCTGGCCCTCTGGGCAGTCCAGTAGGCCGCGAGGGGCCACAAAGGGTCACGGGGGTTCAGCCGTGGATGGCGTGAGGCTGCGGGGTGGCTCAGCCATAGGGCGGATCGACTGCGGATGACTTGAGGCCGTAGGGAGGCTCGGCCGTGGGGGGTGCCGAGAGGGCGTGAGTCCATCGGGCAGCTCGGCCGAGAGGCCCGAGGTCACGGGGTGGCTCAGCCACAGGGTGGAGGCCACAGGGCGGCTCGACCGAGAAGGTGGAGGCCACAGGGTGGCTCAGCCAGAGCATCTTAGCTGGGAGGGGAGAGGCGGCGGAGTGGCGTGGCGAGGTCACGGGGTGTCATGGTGAGGCCACGAGGCAGCAATGGCTACGGACGGTGGAGCGTCGTGGGGTGCGGAGCCCGTACGGCGGAAGGGCGTTGTGCCTTAATCGACAGTTCTCGAGTTCCACCAGTGCCAATCACCAGCACTAACCTCCATCACCAAAGTCATCTTCTTTAATCACGAAGGATACACCATTCAAGAAGAACGACGGAGGGGTCAGGCCATGTTTGTTTGGTTTTCACCCTCCACGTTAGAGCGGTAGCAAGCGGCTCAACAAGAACAAGAATGAAGAATGTCAAATTAAACAATTTCATATGAATCGTGGATCAACTTGTTTTGGTTGATCCGTGTTTTCTATGATTCCAAGAACAAGGAATATAATCAATAAATTACAAGAATTCAATAACAACCCCTACCTCGTTCATTTGTTTCATTGAAGATTTTCCGCAGGGAAGGAGACGATGTCATTGGAAATAGATGGATGTCAGTGACGTCGATGTTTCCTCGATCATCGGTTTGTTGATGTTGAAGACGTTCCTTGTCAAAGAATGTCCCAAAGATGATGTCTGAGTCAAAGTTGTCATTCTTCGTTGGTGTTCTTCATTGGATATCTTTCTCCCAAGGCTCCTTCATCCCAATACAACCAAAAAGAAAAGTTTCCAATTTAGTTGTGTTTCCCCAATTTAATTGTTGGAACAAATTTCAAATTGGCTTAATTAATTACATTGAGTTGGTATAATTAATTAAGGAGGTGTCACAAATTAAGTGGGGGAGTTCAAGAGGTTTCTCCCCATTAAGAGGGGAGTTCAAGGGGGTTTAAAACTATGGTGGTCCCCACCACCATAACCTCTCATGGGAGGTTAGGCTTAGTGGTCCCCACCTCCATAACCACTCATGGGAGGTTTTTAGTTTAGGTGGTTCCCACATGTGAAATATGCACATGGGAGTTTCAAAAGAAAATAAAAAAAATGTTACACCATTTTATTTTATTTTATTTTTTCACGCATATGTGAAAAGATAACTTCCACCCTCGACCTATTGCAGTTGAGTTGAAGGTCTCAAAAGAATATTGGCACTACGAGTTCAACAGTGCCCTTAGATTTCAATTTCGAGAAACGTTTCAAAAGATAGAAAAACCTACTTTTACTTTTACTGAACGTACCTGAATAAAAGTTCCGAAATCCATTTCAGCACACCATGCCTCAGAATCATATGCCGTCAATTTTCATGTACTTGAAAAATTCCCATTTATTTAAAAAAAATTACAAGGAAATTCAGGGTATTTACATTCTCCCCACCTCAGAGCTTTACGTCCTCGTAAGCCACAAATCAAATTAAGGGAACATGTGGGGGTACTAAGAATTTATCTATGTCTCCAACTCCCATGTTCTCTCCTGGAGGTTCTTGTGCTGCCAACAAACGCGCACCAGAGGTAACGACATCCCACGAAGGACTCTATCCTGTAAACCCCCAATCTCAAATGATACCTTCATAAAAGTTTCCCCATCGTCGACGTCCATCTCTCCATGGTCTATGAAGTGGGAAGGGTCGTTCATGTATCTCCTCATCTAAGATACGTGGAAGACGTCTTGCACCCAGTGAAATTGAGGTGGAAGTGCTAGGCAGTAAGACACTTCACCAACTCTACTGAGGACCTGAAAGGGTCCGATATATCTCAGAGATACATGCCTCCTCCTCAAAATCTCTGCAAACCATGTCAAGGTGAGACCCGTAGAAAGATGTGGTCACCATCCTCAAACTACAGAGGTCTCCGTCTTCTATCAGCATAAGACTTCTTCCTACTCCGTGCAGTCTTCATCTGATCTTGGATGATCTAAAACTTATATATGTTATCCCGTACCATCTTTGGTCCCACGAGTGCTGACTCCCCTGGGTCAGTCCAGCACAAAGGTGATCTGCAAGGTCACCTGTACAATGCCTCAAAAGGTTCCATCTCAATGGTGGAGTGATAGTTGTTGTAGGACAATTCTACCAATGTCAAGTGATCCTACTAGATGAAACCGAAGTCAAGGACTCAAGCACGTAGCATGTCCTCAAGGTTCTGAATGGTCCGCTCAGTATGGCCATCAGTCTAAGGATGGAAGGCGTTGTTCAAACGAAGCTACGTCCCGAAAGACTCCTGCAACCCCTTCCATTACCAGGAAGTAAAACATGAACCCCGATAAAAGACAATCATCGAGGTTACCCCATGTAACAACATAATCTTATGTACATACAGGGTCCCCAAGCTCTCTACTGAACCCTGCTCTCTAATCAATAGGAAGTGGACTGACTTGGTGAGTCAGTCGATGATCAACCATACCGAGTCATGACCCCTGGATGTACATGGAATTCTTGACATGAAGTCCATGGATATCCCATCCCACTTCAACTCCTAGACCTCTAAAGGCTGAACCAATCTTGTTGGTACCTAATGCTCCGCCTTCACTTGTTGACAAGTGAGGCACCGAGAGACAAACTATACTTCTGATTTCTTCATTACTAACCACCAGTGCTGTCGTCAGATATCATGGTACATCTTCGACACTCCTGGATGTACCGCTAGAGGGGAAGTGTGGAACTCCCTCAAAACTTCCTTCTGATGTGACACTAGAACCATGGTACATCCTCTGAAGAGGATGACATTCTCCCCACCTTCAGAAAATCCATCAGGTGCCTGTCCTATGGATATCTGAGCACGTCATGTCTCGCAGTTAGTGTCCCCATGTTTTGCCTCCCTGAATCACTGAAGAAGTGGGGGTGTGGCTATAAGAGACTAAATAAAATCTTCTCCATCCCGGTCCACAATGGATATCTGCAAAGAGGCCATCTACTCTGTCACCTCACCTACCAGCTGCATACCAAATATTCTGCTCAGTTCATTTTCTACAATTTTCCCCTTCCCATGAGTATAGAATATCTCAATGTCAAGTCCTAGAGGAATTCAAGCCAACTTCATAGTCTCAGGTTTAGGTCCTTCTAAGAAAAGATATACCTGAGACTCTTGTGATCCGTGTAGACTATAAAACATTCACCCATCAGATTGTGTCATCACATCATCAAGGAAAAGACCACTGCTTCTAACTCCAGGTCATGGGTATCGTAGTTCTACTCAAGTTGTCTCAATATTCGAGAATAATATGCAATCACTACTCACACCTGCATCAGGACACATCTGAGCCCAGTCCCTGATGCGTCGTAGTAGACTACATACCCTACACCCTCCCCTAGAAGCCTCAACATGGGGGCACCAGCTAGCCTCTACCACGGCTCCTTAAAACTCTGTTGGCATATCTTCGACCACATGAAGGGTTTCCCCTTCTTCATTAATGCTAATAGTGGTGCTGAATCTCTGGAGGAATCTTGAACAAATCTCCAGTAGTATCCAGTCAAACCTAGAAAACTCCATACCTCTGTCACACTCTTGGGTGGCTCCAAAGTAAGTACTGCCTCAATCCTCACTAGATCCACTACAAATCCAGCCCCTGATATGACATTTCCAAGAAAGTGAACCTCTCAGATCCAAAACTAGAACTTCGAGTGCTTACCAAAAATCTGGTGCTCTCGGAGTGTGTCCAGAACTATCTGCAAATGATAGGCATGCACCTCTTCAGTAGTCAAGTAGATCAGAATGTCATAGATGAAGAATACTACAAAAAGATCAAGGTATGGCTGAAAGATACTGTTCATTAGTCCCATGAACAATACTGGAGCATTGGTCAAAACCATATGGCATAACCAAGAACTCGTAATGGCCATACCGATATCTAAAAGCCGTCTTCTGCACATCTTCATCTCACACTCTGAGATGGTGATAGCCTGATCTGAGGTTTACCTTCGAGAACCACCATGCTCCTTTCCTTTGATCAAAGAGGTCGGTAATACTAGGGAGTGGGTACTTGATTTTTGCAGTCACCTATTTTAGTCACCGATAGTCGACAAAAAGTCTCAAGTTACCATCCTCCTTCTTGGAGAATAAAATCAGGGCTTCCCAAGGAGATACATTGGGCCAAATTAATCCCTTCCCCTGAAATTCCTCATGATATAACCATACTCATGAAGCACTGTAGGATCCATACGCTATTCTATTGTAGATATTGGTGTCGTCCTTGGGTTCAAGTCAATGTAAAAGTCCACCTCTCTATGAGGAGGTAGACCCAGAACATCGTCAGGGAAAACATCCGCATAATAGTCCACCACTATAGGATAACTCAGACTCTACACATCAACTGATCCAAGGGTAAGGATATCCAGCTGATGAGTGATCGGCTGCACTCTCCTCCTGGTAAGTCCATAAGGTGCGGAAAAAGATCCATTCTCACTGGTTAAGGTAAACCTGGTCCCATCCGTGCAGACACACAACACTTTTCACCTAATACAGTCAATCTAAGCATGGACTGTAGATAACTATTCCATACCCAAGATGACATCGTAAGGCCTCAACGCTTCTACTAGGAGATCCCAGCCGAAGCTCTCACCTCTTAGTGTAAGCTCACACTAGCATAACCAGTGCGTAATCATCGAATCTTCTCCCATTGGAGTCTCTAGCCATAAGGATCGATCCAACGACTCCGTTAGAATCTCCGAGATCTGAACAAGGGAAGTGGCAATAAAAGACAGACTAGAAGCTATGCCTATAAGTACTACAACTAAGGTGGAGTAGGCATAGATCATACCTCGTATCATCTCCAGAGTGCCCTGATCGTAGGCCTCAACTGCCTAGAGCTGAGATCGCCCCTATCCACCTACTACCTACGGTCGGGGTGGACCTCCTAGTGGTTGTGGTTGTAACATCTTGAATCATCTCCCACCACCAGCTGCACATCCACCTCCTCTACCACGTCTGCCTGCTCCCTGCGGACCGCCTTGATCGAACCTATATCTCTACCTTGGTTGTCCTTCGACCATCTTCTGATCATCCATATGATGGTTTGGACAGTCACGAGCCATCTGACCCTGCCCACCGCATGTATAACACTACCCTCTCCTGATATGACTTGCACCTACTTGGGTACCCCACACAAACGATCCTGAGTCATGCAGTTGTCCACCTATAGGTCTGGTCCTCTTGGACCTCTGTGGCATCTGTCTGCTGCCAGCTGTATAAGACTCTACTATGTGATGTTATGTGGTGGGTCTCATTGTTGGTGACTTCTCAGCAAGAAAACTCTCCACTAGGAGGGCTCTCTCTAACATCCCCGCTTGCATCGGGATGCTGAGTGAGATCATCGAAGTCTTCATCTCTCACCCGAGTCCCTGCTAAAAGGCTTGGTCCCTGAAGAATAGGTCTTGCACCATATCTGTGGAGTAGCGTGAGAGGTTAGTGAACCTCACTTAGTACTGTGCCACAGTCATGCTACCCTGGTCGAGATGAAGCAGCTCCTGTATGCGCTCTGCGCGAAGAGTCACTAGGACAAACTCTGCCCGAAACAGGCTCTCGAAGTCTGCCCAGGGAAGTGTCACCTCATCATGAACTTGGATCATCAAGCTCCACCAACTACCTACTGAAGCCTGTAGAAGGCTAGCGACAAGGATCACCATGAGATCGGCTGGTGTCCCTACTAGTTAGAATACTCTCACCACAGCCTCCATCCAATCCTCAACCACCTGTGGGTCCATCTCTCCCATGAACCTAGGTGGCCTGTGGCGCTAGAACTCATGAAATGCACTCAAGAGGCGTGCACCCTCTACTGATGGGGCTCGTGGAATCAGTGGCCGAACGGGTAATGGTACCACTAGTGCCTCTGCTAGTGCCTCTACTGGAAAGGGGCCCTACACCGAGGCCTCATCGCTCGGTGGGCTGTCAGTGAAAACTACTCTCAAAACCCTAGCTGGCTCTCTTCGTGGAGGAATCCTAAAAAGAAACAGGTGAACCACGGTCAATAAGTTATACCTGGTGAGATTACTCAAGATATCACAATGAAAACTTTTTGAAACACACACGCAATCAGTGTTTTCATGCACTGAGTCATAAATAAGAAATCAAGGTCCTGGTGTATGGATACATCGACCACCACACCAACACAAGATTCTCTAAACTAAAACCACACCCACTAAACATAAAACTATTGCTGTTAAAAGAAAGATCAGAGTCCTATATTCTATGGTAGAACCAACTCTTTTGATACCAATATGTCATGACATGTCCCCCAGGGCCCGTGCCATGACTACCCTAATCCCACCTTATGTAGGCTAGGGGATGGCGACTGGCACCGAAGGTGTTTCCCCTAAAACTAGGAAGACATTGACTTTAAAACCTATAAGCACATGCAACCAAGCACACAACAAGATTCGAACTCAAGAAAAATATATAGTAAAAAAAGTGAGTACAGTAAGTAAAATGGGCTAGAATACAAGCCCAATTGAAAAGTGAAAGAAAGTGATAGGTGAAAAGAATATCCTGGATCATCCCCCACGAATCCAACCTGAAGGGTAGGTAGAGATCATGAACGACCGTCTCTGTGGTTCGCCTCATATAACGCCCACCTCCGAGCTACTTTCCATCCTGGTACTCTCAGCCTCGATCAACGTTGTACTTTTTCTGCAACCAATACAACGAGGTGTGAGCATATCCCGTGTAGGGGTGAGTATAATGATACTCAGTAAGGACCCTGATACCCTCAAGGTCTCAAAAAATTCAAAAAGGATAACCTAAAAGGCATGTAAACTAGTGACAACCTGACTAAAGTATATTCCCATACATATACCTATGTTATCATGTAAACCCATCTCAAACATAAGGAAAACACAGAGTCCAATTCAAAGCTTAAAGCACATCTGTTCCACAATGGAAGGGAAACCATGAAGGAAAGTACCATACAGGTATGCCACATAGAATAACACCACCATGGTATTTCCACAAAGGAATGTACCACATAGGTACAGACTTAGATCACGCCAGGTATAACTTAGAAACAGTAGTAGAGATGATTAAATATAACTACTGAATCATCTTACTCCGTTAAGAGGATCTGATGGTGACCTACACAGAATCTCTAGGAGCTGACCCACAGAGGATCACTTGGAGCTGACCCACATAGGATCACTAGGAGCTGACCCACATAGGATCCCAAGGAGCTGACCCACACATGATCGCTAGGAACTGACCCACACCAGATCGCTAGGTGTTAACCCACACAGGATCACTTGATGATAACCCACACAAGATCTCTAGGATCTGACCCACATAGGATCTCTAGGATCTAACCTAGAGAGGATCGCTAGGAGCTGAACCACATAGGATCGCTAGGAGCTGACCCACATAGGATCGCTAGGAACTAACCCACAAAGGATCGCTAGCAGCTGACCCACACAGGATCACTAGGAGCTGACCCACACAGGATTGCTAGGAGCTGACCCACATAGGATCGCTAGGAGCTGACCCACATAGGATCTCAAGGAGCTGACCCACACACAATTGCTAGGTGCTGACCCACACAGGATTTCTATTCACTCTTCTCTTCATAGCTAGCTACTAAGTTCTTGCACTAGGCCTACTCGTCTCCATGATAGTCTGCTCCCCAAGCCACTGGTCGATACTCTAACTACCACTAATTCCCACGATGTAGTATCTAAAGGGACCTCCACATCATTTGGGTCTCAACACAATAGAAAATGCATCAATCAGACGCCCGGTCTGTGAGTTATTTGCCATTTAGTATCGAGGGCCCAGTTGGATTCGTGCTCTATCCAACACAACTGTACCCCATCTATATCCTAAACTCTATTGGGGTATACCAAAGGGACCTTCTCTATCCAAGGTTTCCAGCGGTGCTAACGGTTCATCAAACAGATGCCTGGTGCTAATGTTATGGCCAAAAGAGCGTAAATGGGTCGAAGTGGGTGTGGGGTCCGGTCCGACCCATCCCGGATCCACCTAGCCCAACCCCCTGGGTTTAGACCCACCTGCTGGGCGGCCCAGCCCAGCCCATGCTGGGCGGCCCAGCCCACTGGGTGGTCCGAAAGGCCGCGAGGGTCCGTGGAGGGTCGTGTTGGTACGGCCGCGAACGACGCAAGGATGTGGGGCGGCTCGACCGTGGATGGCGTGAGCCTGTGGGGCGGTTCGACTGCAGACAGAGCGGGGCCACGAGGCGCCTTAGAGGTGGGAGGTGCCGCGAGGGTGCGAGGCCGTATGGTGGCTCAGCTGGGGTGGCCTAGCCGGGTGGGCGGAGGCCGTGGGGAGGCCCGACCGGAGGGCGGATGCAGCGGGGCGGCCCGACCGGGAGGGTGGAGGCCGCAGGGCGGCTCGGCCGGAGCGGCCTGGTCAGGAGGGAGGATGGAACTAAGTGACGATGAGAGGCCGCAGGTTGGCGCAGCGAGACCACAGGGTGGCACAGTGAGGCCGCAGGGCAGCGATGGAGGTGGATGGTGGAGCACCGCAGGGCGTGGAGGTCGTGGGGTAGTGGGGAACCATTTCTTCATCGATGGTTCTCGAGTTCCCTCGGTGCCAACCGTCGACACCGGTCGCCATCACCATAGTCATCTTCTTTCATCACGAAGGATACACCATTCAAGAAGAATGGCGGAGGGGTTGGGCCACTACTAGAAAAATACCCTATACCAACAGTTTGGAATCATTGGTATTAGCCTCCACACCGTTGGTATAGCCTATACCAACGGTTTAGAGAACCGTTTCCAAGTAAGCCATGGGGATATGTCTATACCAACGGTTTTGGGAAAATAATTGGTATAGGTAATATAAAAATATAGACCAATGGTTCCATAAAACCGTTGGTATATGTAATTCAAAAAATAATCATTCAGTTGGTTTTGATCCCAGAACCTTCCGTTTGTGATTGAACAACCTAAAAACTAACATAACTTACTTTTGTGATCATAATTTCATAAATATATATGTATTATCATAATTATTTTAAATTTTTATTTATTTAATTTCCTCTGTAAAAAGATTCCATTAAAAATACATGTACCTATACAAACTATTTTCAAAACCTTTGGTGTTGACCTAGACCAACGATTTTGAGAACCGTTGGTATAGGTTCTTTGATTTTGGGACCTATAGCAATGTTTTTGGAAAAACAGTTGGTATAGGTCCATATAAGTGTCCTATACCAACATTTTTGGCCAAACCATTGGTATAGGTCCAAATTAGTGAACTATACTAATGGTTTTCCCAAAACTGTTGGTATAGATCATATTTCAGGTAGTAGGCCATGCTTGTTTGACCACACCCTCCGTGTTTGAGTGGTAGAAAGAGGCTCAACAAGAAAAAGAATGAATAATGTCAAATTCAACATTTTCATATGAATTGTGGATCAACTCGTTTTGGTTGATCCACGTTCACCATGATTTCCAAGAACGAGGAATTTAATCGAGAAATTACAAGAATTCAATAATATCCCCTACCTCATTCGTTTGATTCATTGAAGATTGTCCGCGGGGAAGGAGATGATGTAGTTGGGAATAGACGGACATCAGTGACATCAATGTTTCCTCTATTGTTGGTTTGTGGACGTTGAAGACGTTCCTTGTCAATGAATGTGCCGAGGAAGAAGTCAGAATCGAAGTCGGCATTCTTCATTGGTGTTCTTCGTTGGAGAGCTTTCTCCCAATGCTCCTTCCTCCGAATTCCACCAAAAAGAAAAGTTTCCAATTAAGTTGTGTTTCCCCAATTTATTTGTTGGCACAAATTTCAAATTGTCTTAATTAATTACATTGAGTTGGTATAAATAATTAAGGGGGTAGCACAAATTAAGTGGGGGAGTTCAAGAGGTTTCTCCCCATTAAGAGGGGAGTTCACGGGGGTTTATGCCTTGGGTGGTCCCCACCAACATAACCTCTCATGGGAGTTCAGGATTGGTGGTCCCCACCTCCACAACCTCTCATGGTAGGTTTTTAGTTCAGGTGGTCCCCATCTGTGAAATATTCACATGGGAGTTTCAAAAGAAAATAAAAATAAAATGTTACATAATTTTATTATATTTTATTCTTTCACGAATATGTGAAAAGATAACTTCCACCCCCGACCTACTGCGGTCTAGGTGAAGGTATCCTTAAGAGAATATCAAAACTTCGAGTTCAATGGTACCCTCAGATTTTAATTCTGAGCACCGATTCAATAGTTAGAAAAACCTGTTCGTACGTTTACTGAAGGTACACAGATAAAATTTCAGAAATTCATTCCGGGCACACCGGGCCTTAGAATCACGCATAGTCAATTTTCATAGACTCATAATATTTCCATTTATTTTTAAAAAAATGACACCAAAATTCTGGGTCATTACATGTGAAATGCAAAGGCGGTCAGTGAATCACTCGCACTACGTGGTGTAGTGTAGTTCGTGAAGAACAAAATTTTCTTCACAAAGGATTAAGGGATCTTGAAAAGGAACTAACATAGTTTGTGAAATCAATTTCTATAAAAAAAATAGATATTTGATTATTAGATTTTATCTACGGGTGAAAAAGGGAATTCAACCAATATTCTGTCTATAGTTGAGGATGCATGCTTTCATTCAAATGAAGGGACCTACAAGTTCATAAACTATGAGTGGATCTCTTCCAAGAGAATTGATCAAAGGAATAGGTAGACGATGATCCCTTCCATAGACAGTGAGATAGATAAAGATACATAAGGAGTGACCCTTTGAAAACTAGTGAACTGACCCTAAACTTTGTAAATGCATTGAGCCTCGGAATAGAAATGATTTAGCCGGAACCTTGTAATTTGAATTGAGATTTAGTGGGTTTGGTATAACATCATATCATCATTGTATTCTCCTTGGATGTAGATCAGTGATGATGAACCAAGTAAAATTATTATCTATCAATAATAATTTAAATTATGTTCATACATTGTGATAGGAAATATAGATAAGTGTATTTTGTTTAACAATGAAACAATATTCGAAGGGATAGTCGTTTGAATCTGTCTTACCCTGATCCAACCCCCTCTTAGGGTATTTAACCTAATTGGGATAACGTTCATGCATTTTTTAAGGGATATTCTATTATAAAACTACAGAGTATTATTCATTTAGAGATATGATTCCTAAGTCCTCAATTCTTTTTACTGGAAATCAAGTCTTTAAAGAATATTGTATAAGTGGGTACTTATGAAATTTACATTGAAAAGGGAATATTGATATGAAATTGTTTAAACAAATTTATAAATTCTTTATATTGCCCTTAATTTTTGGCTTGTTTCATCCCTTTAAGAAAGGGGAGAGGGGACTTATATGGTGGTGGTTCCACATAGACATCGCCCTTTTTAAATTATTCCTCAACTAGAGCTTTGTAAAATGGTTCTACCACTTGGGTTTTCTCTTGACCATCTTTATCAGATCCTTCAAACTATATTTTCTCACCTAGTCATGAATTCTTAGAGTTAAGTATCATTACACTTATAACAATTATATCTTTAGCCTCTTCCCTTGAATGATCTATATTATTATAGGGAAAACTAATCAGTAGCTGATCAGATGAAGTCTTAGAGATCTTCCCCATTTGATTCTCAATGTAATGTAGGGAAGCCTTGTGGTATTTCATTTCTATATCTTCAATTTTCATCATGTGGTCTAAATTTTTTATGAACGTTGTGAGCATGTTTTCAAGGATGGATTGGGGAGGTTGGGAATTTTGAGATGGTCTTAATAGATTTTTATGATAGTGATGTAGTTGAGATGGTAGAAATTGTTGAGATGTTGAAAAAGTTTTTGAAATTGTTATCATGTTTGAGGAGTTACACAGTGTGGTGGGTACCCAGGTGGTCCCTGATTCCTTGGTGGAACCAATCCACTCTTATTTTCAAAGTAACCTTGGTTTATGGATGCTAAGACATTCTCTATTGATAGTTTTTCTATTGGTATTCCTGAGGATACTGGTACTACTAATTTTTTAGATTGTAATTAACAAAATTATAATATTTTAATAGGGGTTCCTCTAATCCTGACATGAAGACTTGGTATTGGTTTTGAACTTCTCATATCTCATAGGATTGAATTTCCATTACTGAAGTAGGAGGGTAGTGGTAAAGTAGGTAGCTCAAAAGACTCTAGCTTCTATGTCAGTGATTCTACTTGAGCAGTGAGGTGGGTAATTTCCTCCACTTGATGGATTTGTCACTTAGATAGTCCTCTATAACAATTTCATGGACTTCAATTTCAGGAAAAATCGTCATGAATGGCTCATACCACTTCATGCTTCTTAATCATTAGTTATACATCGTCAACAATGTCTATCATAGTATGGGAAGCATGTTGGAGTCCACGATAGAACATCTAAAGTTATAGCCACTCATCTTTTCAATGATGTGGGAACTTTTTGGAGACCTCGTTAAATATATCCCATTCCTCCCAGACTGATTCTCCATCTATGTGTGTGATGCTTTGAATGTAATTTCAGAGCTTCCAAGTTCATATTAGAAGGAAGTATTTGTCTAGGATGTTTTTGTCTCTTTATACCCAAGTCATGATCAACTACAGATCTTGAATTTTTATATAATCCTTGGCTCGGTCATGTGAGAATAACAGGAAGACATAGAGTCTTATTGTGTCTGATGACATGAACTTGTTGCAAAAGTTATCGAAAACCTATACTTTTTTTGAAATGATATTATGGGGGTATTCAATTTGAATCCCATTAAATTAGCCCATATTTTGGATCATATAGATGAGTCTAGGTTTTATTTCGAAGATATGTTTTTAAATATGATGTTGTAAAATTTTGAGTGTATCACCATTAATGTATGGAAAACTGTAATCCATACTGGCAAGCTCCTACAACATTGGTCACTCACCCTGATCATCGGGTGGCACATATTGGGGGTTTTTGAAGGTGTGGTGATGTAAGATAATTACGCTCATCCATTGTGAAGTGGTGATGTGAAACAATTTTCCAATAGATCTTGGGATAAAAAAGAATCCTTTATTGTGCATGTAGGATCCTTGAGCATGTCAAGGGTTCCTAGATCATGAAAAAACAAATAATAGGAGAGGGAGGATGCAGGTTCACCTCAAGGAGAAAAATGTAAAAAAAATGGGAAGGAAAAAGAAGAAAGGGGAGGGGTGAGATAATTCGGAGTTCGATCAGAAGGCTGTTGTGCCTAGGAAATAGTAATCCCCAAGAATAGTTCCAAAATACGATGTGCTCGCATGAATCATTGAATTATCATGGGAATTGATCATATTATAAAATTATAGTCCCAAAATACTCTTACTTATAGGGAGTAGCAAAGTGGTAGTGTGGGGTTGAACCCACATGGATCACTATCAGGATAACAACCAATTGAATAAAACCCTTTAGAGAGATTCCTCATGTCCACTATTGAATATTGAATTTTAATAAATCTAGGTTTTTTGGATTTAATTCCAATAATTAATAAGGGATTGGGGTTAATTTAAGGGATTTTTGGAAAAAACTAATCTTAAATATAGCTTGGAATAGTCCTAAATATTAGGTAGAAAAGTGGCGAAAGGGTCTCCAATTGTTTTTTAAAAACCAATTGTGTCAACCTATGTGGGATGTAATGAACTGAATCCGGAGCCCTTCCACTTGTGCCCCGTACCCGGTTCACCACATGACCTCAGGTGCATTTCCCCAAACGCCAGAGGCTGCCGACAAGCAGTGAGGGCCTTGGTAAGATATTGGGGAAACTATGCCCTCATTTGGTAAGGTATACAAGTCAAGAAAACAACAGTCAGTGGCGGAAGCAGTAAACAACATACAAACACTGGAACTAAATAGCAGAAGCAATGAACACATAATGATAATGATAATGATGCAGCAGGTACAAGTATCTAAGGAAAGCAGCAAACACAACAACGTGCTAAAATACAACTGAAAACAAGAAGCTTCACAAGCCTAATCTCGATCCAATGCTCTCCAGCTCCAACCAGCAATCACATACTCGATGTAGAAGGGCCACAATCCCTATCCACACCTGCAACCATATAACCTGTTTGGGCCGAAAATCAGGACCCAAACAGGGTTTGAGACTAATCCCAGTAGGAAATCACCACAAGATCCGTGCCCTACTGTCAGTGAGTAATATATCAAAAGTAAAGGAAATAAATGTAGCAGAGAAGAAAAATTACACTAAAGTAAACAATCCTACCAATCTCCATTCAAATTTATTTAACAGTTCTTTACAATCATTTAGCTATCAAGCAAGGAACCTAGAAACGGCTCTATACTCCCAAGGCAAGCAAGTAATCACAATAGGTAACTCAGAGTCAACCTAAGCAGCAAGCAGTACAAAAAAAGCTTGTTCCTTGGCTTGGTGGACTCATCACAACCAACCAATAAATAAGGCACTGACTCTATGGGTGGCTATTACTTGCAAACCCCTCTAGTAAAATAAATGTACAAAGGCACATACACTCTGGGAAGCTCTCACAGTCAATTCCCATATGGTCTTGCAAGGAAGGATATATACTTTCTGAGGAAGCACTTACGTCTAATTCCCCCTATAGTCTCACTATGGAACTATGGAAACTCTGAGGAAACACAAAGTCTTATTCCCATAGGTCCTACGATGGATACTAATTATAACAGACTCTCTAGGGAATCCCTAATCGTCAATTCCCCTTTTAGTCTACCACACCAGGTGCACTCATCCCTGAGCAGTTTAGTCGTACGTAATCAACTGTTATCAGCCTATGTAAGTTCAGAAACTACTTGGCTAATAGATAAAAATGCATCCACAAGAATATAAACAGAAGGAAATACATGCAATCAAGTCAACAAGCATACTAGCAATGTGCAAAAGGGTTGCCTCATAGGAAAACCGTGACAAACGGCAATCAACATCCAAAACAAGGAAAACCCCCGTGGGGTGATCCTCAATGATGATAACAAGAAATTATTAATCATCTAATAACCTCATGCATACAAGAAATCTAAGTCAGATAACAAAACATGATCAAAACCCAAACCTGAGATACCCGATACATGGGTATCCGACACTTTTGCACCAAAAACTCAAAGACATTCAATGTATGGAAACAAAACACCTACCTCAATACCAGTAGATCGATATATGTGAACCACGATGATAGATTCTCCTTAGAATGATGTAGATCTGAGAAAATTCACAAAACTATCAACCTATGATAACATGAAAACGAGGAGGAATCGAGAAACAAGGCTAAAGCAGAACGGAGAACTCACTACTGCGCTTCCAACGCAATCGACGATGGCTGGAACGAAGTTTGGACGGAGGAACGATGGCTCAGAGAAGATTTGGTCATACAGTCACTCTCGGACGAACGAAACCTGGAGAAGAAGATGCTTCTGTGCATCAGGCTCAACCCCGGTCCATTTAATGAAAAAAAGTACATGATGTGTACTTTTTGAGTACACGGCGTGTACTAGGTCTTTTCCATACTCCGCCATAATCGGCCTCCATGTCACCCTTACACACCGTGTGTGTGGCCCGGGCACGACCATCACACGACTTCAGCTAGAAAAGAGTACACTGTGTGTACTTAGAAAGTACACGGCGTGTACTTCAAAAATTTCCAAAAAGTTCATTTTTCTCAAAAACTCTAGAAAAAGGAAAAGCGTACCTGAAAAGAAGATCCGGGTTCTTACAAACTTCCCCCCTTAAAGAAATTTGTCCCCAAATTTCCCTAATGAGGTGGAGAAGAAGAAACCCCGAACAGCTCTAGCCACTGCGATCATACATCGGCCTCCCTTTCCCAAGTCTCGTCCTATACTCGCCCGTGCTGCCAGAGCACCCGTACCAGGGGAACAGACTGCCCGCGGAAAACATTCATACTACGATTGACAATCCGGATGGGATGCTCCTCGAATGACGCATCCGCTTCAAGCTCGACCTCCTCAGGCTGAAAGACGTGAGACGGGTCTGAAAATTAGCATCGGAACTGCGAGACGTGGAAGACGTCGTGCATGGCCTGATACCTCTGAGGTAGCACCAACCTATAGGCAACCGACCCAACTCTCTCTAAGACCTCAAACGGCCCGACGTACCGCGGTGAGAGATTACCCTATCTCCGAATCATCTTGTGTATCAACCTCGGGGTAAAACGTAGGAAAACCTAGTCACCGACCTCGGACTCCAGAGGTCATCTGCGCTGATCAACATAAGACTTCTTTCGAGACTGCGCTATAGCCAACCTCTTCCGAATCAGCTCTATCTTCTCTGAAGTCTCCTGAACAAGACGAGATCCCAACAAAGCTACCTCTCCTGCCTCCAGCTAGCATAAAGGTGATCGGCATGGCCTACCATACAAAGCCTAGTATGGCACCGTTTGAATGGTCGCTTGAAAAATGTTGTTGTAGGAAAACTCCACTAGAGGAATATGCTTCTCCCAAGAACTTCCAAAGTCTAGGATGCAATCTCGGAGCATATCCTCAAGCACTTGGATCGTGCGCTCGTACTGGCCATCAGTCTGGGGATGGTATGCTGTACTCAAAAGTACCTGTGTACCCAAGGACTTCTGGAGTCCCTGCCAGAACCGAGAGTTAAAGCGCGCATCCCTATCTGAAACAATGGAGTGTGGAACTCCATGCAGATGAACGATCTCCCGGACGTAAAGTAATCCCAGATCATCGACACTGAAAGTCTTATTAATTGGAAAGAAGTGAGAAACCATTGAAAGCCTGTCAAAGACAACCCACACCGCATCATTTCCTCTCGAAGATCTCGGCAAACCAGTCACGAAGTCCATCACGACGTCATTCCACTTCCACTCCGGAATGGGTAACTGCTACAAAAGCCCTGCTGGTCACTGATGCTCTGCTTTCACCTACTGACAAGTAGAACATCTCATGACAAAACCAGCAACATCCTTCTTCATACCTGGCCACCAGTACTGGTGATGAAGATCCCGATACATCATGGTGATTCCAGGATGAACTGCCCAAACATAGGAATGAAAATCCCACATCAGCTCCTCCCATATGTCTGATGGCACCCATATGCGTCCCTGGAAACGCATGATCTCATCCTTTCCCACTGTCCATCCAGGAAGAGGGACCTCTCCTAAAATGCTTTCCTGTAGGACTAGGCCTTCTGAATCTGCCAGCTTCCTCATCTGAACTCAGTCCATAAGTATAGAGGTAACAACCATAGAAGATAGGAATGTCTACCCCTTCCTGTGGTGCATGCATCTCCGAGAACAGAGCCATCAATTTCCACTCACTGCTGGCCTCCTGAACTGTCTGTATCTGAGTTCTCCTGCTCAGTGCATCAGCAACTGCATTGCCTTTCCCAGGCGTATAGGCAAGCTCGAAATCAAAGGACTGGAGATACTCAACCCACCTCCGCTGTCTCAGATTCAGGTCACGCTGCGTGAAGATGTACTTGAGACTTTTGCGGTCAGTTTATACCACAAAATTCTTTCCCAAAAGGTAATGTCTCCAGCAACATAAATCATGAACAAACACAGCCAACTCTAGGTCTGCGTAGGGTAATTACTCTCATGAGGCCTCAACTGCCGAGATCCATATGCAACCACTCGATCCTCCTTCATAAGCACTGCTCCATGTCTGATGCCAGATGCATCACAGAAAACTGTGTAGCTCTTGCCCGGCTCCGGTAAAACTAGGATTAGTGCTGAATTCAATCTCTCCTTCAGCTCCTAGAAGGATAAGTCATAGGATTCTAACCAAACAAATTTCTCCCCCTTCTTAGTCAAGCATGTTAGTAGTGCTTCTAGGCGTGAGAAGTCCTATATAAATCGCATGTAGTAACCAGCCAGCCCCAAGAAGATTCGTACCTCAAAGAAGTTCTTCGGCTGCTCATAGATAACTACTGATCTCACCTTATCTGGGTCTACTGATACTCCTGTCTCTGAGATGACATGACCCAGGAAGTGAATCTCGTCCATCCAAAAGTGGCACTTTGAGAGTTTAACATAAAGTCGATGCTCCCTCAGTGTACTCAAAATGATCTCAAGATGGGTTTCATGGTCGTGTCGAATGTGAGAGTACAATAAGATATCATCCATGAAGACCATGATGAAGGAATCCAAGTAAGGATGGATCACTCAGTTCATCAGCGACATGAAAACTGCTGGAGCATTCATAAGACCGAACGACATTTCCGTATACTCATAGAGGCCATACCTGCTCCTAAAGGCTGTCAGAGGTATATCTGAAGGTCTAACACGCAACTGATGATAACCGGACCTCAAATCAATCTTCGAGAACACCCGAGCTCCTCGAAGCTGATCGAAGATACCATCAATCCTCGGCAAGGGATTTCAGTTCTTGTCCTTCAACTGGTTTAACTTTTGATAATCCATGAAAAGCCTAAGGGTACTGTCTTCCTTCTTCGTGAACAGGACAGGCGAACCCCAAAGAGAAGTACTGGGTCATATGAATCCCTTTTCCTGAAACTCCTCCAACTGCTTCTTGAGCTCTTGAAACTAAAGTGTAGCCATCCTATAAGGAGGAATGGACACCGGTGCTGCTCCTCACATGAGCTCAATCGAGAAGTCTACCTCACGCTCCGGTGGAAAACCTGAAAAGTCTTCTGGAAATATATCTGGAAAGCGATCAACCACTGGAAGAAAATCTCACTATGAAGTCCCCTGGTCATCCAGATAAAGACTAGAAATCTAGGTCATAACTCCTCCTAGCCCATGATGCTCGAGTCCGGCTCGACTCGCCTGAACATCCCACTCGCCTTTATGAAGGAAAGATTCACCCTCTGGTGATATGAAACTCACCCTATGGAGATAGCAATCGACGACTGCCTGGAAGGGAAACAACCAGTCAATACCAAGAATTACATCATAACCCATCATCTCCAGGATATAGAGGTCCCATATGAAATGATACCTTGCAACCTTGAGAGGGCACTCCTTGTACTGACGTATGCTAGATGTCCTCATTCCCAAGGGCGTGTTGAGATTCAACATGTCAGCAGATGAAAAGACACAAAGCTCAAGACTTTCCATGACAAAAACAAAGATAAAGCTATGTGAAGTACCAGTATCGAAAAGGGATGAAGATAAAACTGAGGCTACTAAGATCGTACCTAAAACTGTAGAGGGTCTTTGATCTTTCTTCTGATGAATCTTCTCTACAGCAAAAGTCTGGCCTATACCGCGGCCCTGTGTAGCAGCCTGAAAACCATGAGCTGCTCCTCCCTAAGCCTAACCACTACATCCACGACCTCTACCATGACCTGAACGTTCTGCAGAACCCCAACCCCCAGTCTGATGCGGAGCTAGAAACCCTGCTCTCGAACGCCAGGTCGAATCTGATCCTTCTTCACTAGCCGTTAGAAGGGGAACCTTGCAGAAATGTTGCAGGTGACCCATCTTGCCACAGGATCGGCACTCCACTAGGTCCCTCGGGCACTGGGGCTTCTTATGCCCATTCCTCCCACACTGATAAGACACCACTTGGTTTCCAGAAGAGAGATCCCGTCTTCTAGAAGGAATACAACGCTTCCTCGGGTTTCCTCGGGTAGACTCTCGGTGACGCTTCCTGCTGTCTGCCTGGAGGAAATCAGCCTTGGATGTTGTACCGCCCTGGTCCACAGCTCCAGTCTCCCTTAGGTTCCTCTCCATGATGAGTGCCTAATTGACTATATGAGTAATAGTAGTCAACTGAAAGACATTCACCTACGATCTGATCTCCGGTCTGAGGCCTTCCTCAAACTTCCTCGCTAGAAACAGCTCGTCATTCCCTATGATGGGAGTGAATTGCTGTAACTCAGTGAAGCGGGAGGAATACTCCATAACTGATAGAGTACCCTGCTGCAGGCTCATGAACTCCCTGGCTCTTTCATCCCTCAGCATTGCTGGGTAGAAGTAGTCGTAAAACATACGCCGAAACTCATCCCAAGCCATAGCCTGCTGGTGCCCCGTCTGAGAGACTACATCCCACCATCTCTTGGTGGAATCTCACAGCATATATTTCGCAAGCTTCACCCTTATCTCTGGAGGCGTCTCCAGATGCTCAAAGATGGATAACATGGATTCCATCCATGACTCTACAGCCTGAGGTCCTCCATCCCCTGTGAAAGTGGGGGGATGCTACTGCTGGAGGACCCGCGTCAGCTTTTCCATAGTCGGGGAAGGATGTTTAACTCCTTGGAAGGTCTGCATGAATATCATGAAACCATCTCTGAACTGAGCGTCATCACCAGTGTCTGGAATCACTGTAGGTTCCATGTCCGGAACGATGGGTGGAACTACTGGCAGTCCCTGATCGGTCGTATCAGGCGTACAATCGATGCCTGGTTCCTGGCGTGCAACAGGAGGACATCTTAGTGCCATGGATCTGAAAGACCAAAACACACCTTCATTAAAGACGAACATAGTTTCAACATAGGAGAGTAAAATGGAACAAGAGGGAAAAACCTTTAAATCAGGGAAAAACATGACTACACGGTGTGTAATACCACTACACAACATGTTTCTTAAATGTTTTCCCAGGGCATATACATTGGCCATACATGGCTGTGTAAACAACCCAACTACACAACATGTTCTTTAACTACACGGTGTGTACTGACCCTTTTCTCCCTGCCTGATTACTTCTATAAGACTAAGTCACATGGACTGTCCCAGCTGAAGACTAGAAGACGTGTTTAAGGAAGACACGCCATGTACTAGACATGCCTTACCTTGCCCGTGTTGTTAGCGACACGACCTGACACACGGTCGACACTACACGGCATGTTCCTAAGAGACACAGCGTGCACTTGAAGGGAAACCTCATCCCGTGTTGTTTGTGACACGGCCTGGTACTCGGCTGATCCTTAAACGGCGTGTTCCGATCAAACACGACATGTATAGAAGAGGATAACACCGACCCATGTTTTTCAAGACACGACCGGGTACCTGGGGAAAAGATACACCACATGTGCATACCGAACACAGCATGTACTAAACATGCATTAATTAGCCCATGTTGTTAGTTACACGGCCAGAATCCTAGTTAACCTCTACACGGCGTGTTCCTGAAAACCATTTACAGACCCATGTCCCTGTCCACACGGTCAGTGACACGGCCAAAAACTACACGCCGTGTATTTATAAAGTGCAGTCCATGTATTCTGGGTTTTTCTGGACAGTATCCTCAGAACTACACTGGACCCTAGAAAACACAGAAAAACAAGGGTTAAGGTGCCAAATTCCAATCCGTGGTGGCCCTTACTCCCCGCGAATCGAAGCTTGGCATCATAACAGTGAATGGAACAAGCCACAGTATAAGAACTCACGACCCACCAGATTTCGATCCTTGAGGGCCCATAACACCTCTAAGATCAATGTTTGGCATCCATGATGAGAAAGCTCCAACAACGATACCCTATCAATATAGCAGGTATTCTATCACAATAGATATCAAAACTGCATGCATTGTCTATCTAAAATCCTATCACAACAGCATGCAATCTCTAATGCCACCTAGATGGCATGGAAAGATGCATGGCATGTTATCTTCTAACATGTTCCTATATGATGCATGAGATGACATACTCTCATCTCATCGGGTTGCAACAAAATAGAACCGCAATCATATAAACAGTAACAACACAAAACAAGTGCCTCACCCAATGGTGAAATCAATTAAACTTTAATATATGAAAAACTCAAAACTTGCAATATTCTAGGTAATCTGTCTTTTTACCTGTACACGGGTTCTAGAACACCTGGTCACAACTATTTACCATTTACCTATTCCGTCCTATCCCTGTCTAATTTCGCTAAACAGTAAGTCAATAGAAAAAGGAAAGAACACCTCTGATACCACTTTGCAACGACCCAAATCCAGTGCCCTTCCACTGGTTCCCCGTACTCAGTTCACCACATGACCTCAGGCGCATTTCCCCAAATGCCAGAGGATGCCGACTAGCAGCGAGGGCCTTGGTAAGTTATTGGGGAAACTATGCCCTCATTTGGTATGGTATACAAGGCAAGAAAACAACAGTCAATGGTGGAAGCAGTAAACAACATAAAAAAACTGGAACTAAACAACAAAAGCAATGAACACATAATGAAAATGATAATGATGTAGCAGGTACAAGTATCTAAGGAAAGCAACAAACACAACAACATGCTAAAATACAACTGAAAACAATGTATCAAAGTAACAACAACTCCAGCAGCATCGCAATCCTAAGCTCAGTCCTATACTCTCCAGCTCCAACCAGCAATCACGTACCCGAAGTAGAAGGGCCATAATCCCTATCCACACCTGCAACCATATAACCAGTTTGGGTCGAAAAGCAGGACCCAAACAGGGGGTGAGACTATTCCTAGTAGGCAATCACCACGAGATATGTTCCCTACTGTCAGTAAGTAATATAGGAAAAGTAAAAGAAATAAATGAAGTAGAGAAGAAGAAATACACCAATGTAAAAAATCCTACCGATCTCCATTCACATTTATTTAACAGTTTAGTACAATCATTTAGCTATCAACCAAGGAACCTAGAAACGACTCTATACTCCCAAGGAAAGCAATTAATCACAACAGGTAACTCAGAGTCTACCTAAGCAGCAAGCAGTACAAACCCAAGCTTGTTCTTTGGCTTGGTGGACTCTTCACAACCAACCAATAAATAAGGCACTGACTCTCTGGGTGGCTCCTACTAGCAAACCCCTCTAGTCAAATAAACGTACAAAGGCACATACACTCTGGGAAGCTCTCACTGTCAATTCCCATGTGGTCTTGCAACGAAAGATATAGACTTTCTGAGGAAGCACTTACGTCTAATTCCCCCTATAGTCTCGCTATGTAACTAAGGGCACTCTGAGGAAGCACAATGTCATATTCCCATAGGTCCTGCGATCGATACTAATTATAACAGACTCTCTAGATAAGCCCTAATCGTCAATTCCACCTTTAGTCAACCACACCAGGTTCACTCAGCCCTGAGCAGTTTAGTCATGCGTAATCAACTATTAGCAACCTAAGTATGTTCACAAACTACTTGGATAATAGTTAAAAATGCATCCACAAGAATATAAACAACAGGCAATACATGCAATCAAGTCAACAAGCATACTAGCACTGTGCAAAAGGGTTTCCTCGTATGCAAACCATTTCAAATGGAAATCAATAGCCAAAACAAGGGAAACACCCATGGGGTGATCCTCAAACATGCTAGAAAAAAATTATTAATCATCTAATAACCTCAAGAAACAATGAAATATAAGGAAGATAACAAAATAGGATCAAAACCCTAACCCGAGATACCTGATACATGGGTATCCGACACTTTTGCACCAAAAACTCAAAGACATTCAACGTAGGGAAACAAACCACCTAACTTGATCCCAGTGGATCGATATATGTGAACCATGATGACATATTCCCCTTAGAATGATGTAGATCTGAGAAAACTCACAAAACAGTCAACTTACGATTACTTGAAAATAAGGAGGAATCGAGAAACAAGGCTAAAGAAGAATGGATAACTCACCGCTTTGTTTCCAACGCAATCGACTACGGCTGGAACGGAGGTCGGACGGAGGCATGACGACTCGGAGAAGATTCGGCCATACGGTCACTCTCGGATGAACGAAACCTGGAGAATAAGATGCTTTTGTGCGTCAGGCACGACCCCGATCCATTTAATGAAAATAAAAGTACACGGCGTGTACTTTTAGAGTACACGGCGTGTACTAGGTCTTTTCCATACTCCGCCAAAATCGGACTCCACGTCACCCTTACACACCATGTGTGTGGCCCGGACTCGGCCATCACACGGCTTCGGTGGGAAAAGAGTACACGGCGTGTACTTCAAAAATTTCCATAATGTTCATTTTTCTCAGAAACTCCAGAAAAAGGAAAAGTGTACCTGAAAAGAAGATTTGGGTTCTTACACTGGAATTATCCCATGGTGAAGGTATAACTAACAAACTAGGTTCATTATGCTTATATTCTCTATAGAAATCATCATAGGCTAATGTTCATAGTATTGATCAACTCCAATTAGGTTATGTTCATTCAATTACAATTTCTTTGGTCAAGGTTGTTCACAAGAACGTGGTAAAAAATTATTATTAACATAATTACTATTCATAGGGTTATCATGGTTCAAACTATAAATTCATTAGGCTCAGAAACACCCCTACTCTCAACCCCTAAACCTATGAGGATTAGTCACACATGGAATTGTGGATAAAAATAGAAAAATATTGAATATTCTATGGATAATCATGAATCAGTTGAGAAATAAGCAATCCAAGATTAAAGAAATTAATAATCAAGTTCCAATAATTAAAATCAATGAAAATACAACTAAAAACCCATTTTTCACAAAGAAACAATGATGAGCTGTGTTAGTGTTGATGAAGAATGAAAATAAATGTTGAAATATACATAAAAAATGGAAACAGATTTGAAATGGATTAAGAAAAGATGTAGATTAACCAACAATGTAAAATGATTTAATAAAATGGGGTATGGAATGAATTAAAACTACTTTGGATTGAAAATAGATGAAAAATGGGAGAAAATGATGAGATAAATTGAAGGGTTTTCTGGTTTCTATGAGTGGAGGAGCACCAAAAATATAAATAGGATAAAGTTAAATGATTTTTAAGTCATTCAAATCATGAATTGGATTAACTGGATTCTATACTAGCATCTTCACGTCATTTAATCAGTCTTCACGTAGTGTATTTGAGATCCACAATTCCATCTAGAAAACTTGTCTGTATCTTTTACTAAGTTGAATCTCAAACTTTGCACATCGTGTAAAATATACACACCATGTAATTAATTCACTCTCATTGGTATTATGTTTTTTAAATTCTCACATCATGTAATGAATGTACATGTCATGTATTGTCATCACATCATGTAGAGTCTTCATGGGTTGGTTTGTGGATCTACAAGCATGTTGTGAATAAAACTATATCGTGAAGGATATAAATGACGGGTAAAGCCTATTTTTTTAATTTTTTCAAATTTTATTCCATTTATTTTATATTTACCAATTCCTACAAAAACAAACAAAAACCTAGTGCATTATCATATAAAACATTAATAAACCTAAAATAAATGTATCCAATATGTATATATAATTTCAGCTTATTAACTTTTTAGTTTAGTGATATTGGTACTTTTAATTTGATCATAGATACATAATATCCATAATGTTAAACATGATATAAATATCATATATATTCATTGTATATTCATTTATACTAATCTATTAATGTTAGATATAGAAAATGGATTACATCATTCATGTATAAGGTTGGTCATACGTATGCATGAATGTTGTCTCCGTTTGTCTTGAAAAATTAAAATAAAGTAAAATAAATATTAATTAATCATTATATAATCATTATTATTTCATATATATAATTTATATTAATAAAATACATCCTTATTTCCATCTATGTAAAAATTAAAGGAATATTTTCGCATCGCTACGTGTATGCAGTAGTCCACACATACGCACGATCAACGTTATTGTTCTCCAACAGATTGGAAGGTGATAATTTAGATGTGATATTATATTTATAGAATTATTTTTAGTTCTTAAATGTCACATATATTCATTAATTTTATCCTTACTACCTTCCATGTAAATCGTAAGCAAAAAACAAATCACATTGCTTTACAAGGCGGTAGTCCTCCATACACACGAGCGACGCTATCATATCCCACACAAAATGGAAAGTAATAAGGTATATGTTATATAATATTTATAAATTATAAAAATTTCATAATATCATATAAATATTTTAAATACATAATTATATCTATCCTTGAAAGGTGTTGAGGGAAAATGAATTACATCACTTCATGAGGCGGTAGTCTATCGTACACATGATCGACAATTTAGTTTCCCATTTGATAGTAGTGGGGATTGATATAGGTTATTAAATTAATATAATAACATATATTTATACATTATATAATATTTATATTATGTTATCATAGTTGTATAATTTTTTAAGGAGGTGTAATAATAAATAAAACAAATACATGTGTTTAAGAATTTTACCTCTTCTTCAGAGATCCTCTTTAGGATTACACCTAATACTTCTTAGGAGGGATTCCTAATAAAACTATGGCCTATAGGATGTTGGAGTAAATTAAGTAAGTTATTTGGGTAGGGATTGTATGAAACAAAGGGTTTTGTAAGTGTGAGGGGGTGGCCTTTTAAACCCGATATTGCATGCATCACAATATATCGAAGAGATTGAATTTAAAGAAATATATCATTATTTTTCTGGGTATTATATTCTCTTATAATCTTGGTTCTGAGGGTCATACATGCTATCTAACATGATGTTTGTATTTTAAAATATCTGCGTGTTATATTCTACCCCCTTAAATAAATTGTATCTTCACAATTTACTCTTGAACCCAATAATCAAGGGTTTGAGATTTAGAAATTCTTTTTTTGAAACCCCAAATCATAAAACGAGTTAATAAAACTTTCTATTTATAAGAGAGAATGTTAAATATAAATACCATCCATAAAGACACATTACTAGGTTTCCTATTAGGAGAAAATTGGTGGGAAATGAAAATATGGACATGGAAGAGAATGATAATTCCCAAAGATTAATAGAGAGTGATAGAGGACATGGTAATTATAAATTTAACCACCAAAAAACCATAAATCTATGATAATTTAAAATTCCATTGATTCAAAAAAATGAAAATAAAAGGACACCATTTTTGTCTCATGATATTTTTTATAAAGTTTAGGGATTCTATTTCCATTATGATAGAGAACAAAAAAAAATATATTTCAAATTTCTTTTTTTGGTTATTCTTAGATCAATTCCTACTTTATCTATTACTCTAAGAAATTAATGTCCAAAAAAAAATTTTATGCCTGAAGCACTAATATTAACATTTAACATATAGTTATCTCAATAAAAGAATGGTAAGTCATTCCTCTTATCTCTATATATTTTCCAAAACCAAAATAGTTAAAACAAGTGAACCAATAACACCCAAAGGTCAATATAATCTATTCCATAAATAGTTATCCTTAAAAATAATCCAAAATATCTTTGAGAAAATTTAATGTCCAAAAAATTATAAGGGATGCCACTAAATCAACATTATATTCCCCAAACAATATAATGTGTCTCTTAATGTCACATTCCAAATATGTGAATATATTGATCACCATAAAACCTTAATGAAAACATGCATGATTCCGAAAATAAAATCTTAGGGTGTCTAATATATTTTGTAAATCCAAAGATACAGTAAACTCTAACAAAGATAACATAAATAACTAAAAAAATTCAAGGTTTTCAATACTATCCCAAAAACATATATTTAACATTATTATCTCAACATCATAAACATACAAAGGTTTATCTTCCATCAATCATTTTTTTTCCAAAAAGATCAAATTTCGAAATAATAACTTTTCTTGGTTATCCATACTATTCATCATATGGTTTTGGATCCTTAAAGAAAAGTTAATTCAATACAATCCTTATACATTTTATGATTCTTAAAATGATAATATCATTTATGAAATAATTCTGAAACATATTTCTTGAATCCTAATGCAATAACATTAATCATTCTACTTTAGTTATATTAATATAATAAGATTTACATTGACCCCTTACCGTCTTCTAGGATATATCCCCTTGACACTTGGGAAATTAATTTTTATAGTGTCCCATATCCTTATAGTAGAATAATTTAACATTAGAAGTTACTTTATTTCCCTTTAAATCATGATCATTTTGTAATTTCTCTCCAAAAACTTAAAAGAATCCCATCCCCTTCAAGCAAGTTCCAGGTTATTTCATTCCATAATTATCAGATGTGGGAAAATTCTTCTTTACCTTCTTCACTTTATCCGTATTTTTCTCTATTATCTTATTATTCTCTTTCTTTCCTTCAAAACCATAAGACATAGATAATTCTTTCTCTATCTTCATATCACATGATACTAATTCCTCATATGATGGGAAGGTTTAATAGACTTATTTCCTTCAATGGATTGGATTTAACCCATCAATAAAATTTCCAATCTTACTCTTTGGATTACATACATACTCTGTATAATTCCTTAATAACATTATAATGTTTTCTCATACATATATATATTTTCATCTTCCTTTTATCTTAGACTCAATAATTGTCTCTCCATATCCTCTCATTGCTCGTGAGGAAAATACTTTTCCAAGAATAACACCTTAAAATTATTTCATTCAATGTTTGTTATTTATTATTCATACTTAGTACTTTTAATCAATGGTAATAATTACTCTACATATCCTAAGAGATGATAAAATAACATGAGAACCTTCTCACTTTCATTGCTTCCCAAATAATGAAATATCTTCTCTACGGAACTTATCCATTACTTATCTACAAATTAGGTTGTATTCTTATTGAATGATAGAGGTTGTTGGTGTATAAATAATTTTAAAATTTTTTAACCACTAAGTTGATCAGTAGGATACTCCACACAGGAAAGGTTATTGCTCATAACCTGAGTCTGCTACACCAATATGGTTATAATTTCTTCAGTTCCAACTGCAGCTCCATCTCAAGCTTCATTATCTTTATCAGGAGGGAAATCCCTATATAAGGTACATGTATTTATATGGTTCTCATTCCTTCCACTATATTTAATTTAAAAATAATGGAATACACTATATTAGATCATAATATTATAAAACCTAATGTATAATCCCAATAATAGTGAAATACATAACATAAAATTAAAAATTCATGTATGGATAATCTCATAATAATAAAAATTATTTCTTTGGGAAAGTTTACAAATCCTAAAAATATTTTCAAATCCTTTGGATAATTCATTATATAACATATCTAAAGGTTATTATATACCGAACACAAAAGGAATAAGTGGTGAGTAAGGAATATGTCTCATAGAAGTAGAAGTGAGATGAGAAACCCTTACCTCATGTTCAAATTCATTCATATGTGTCTGAACCTCATGTATAATAAATATAGTTTTATTATAAATATATTATAGGAAAATAATCATATATATCATATCATATATTATTTACTTATAGTCTTTTATCACGAATTTATTGAATATTCTTTGTTAAAATCAATATTTTGGGTGATAATTGCTTTGTTTTTCCTGTATGTTTTAGTTCAGCAAATTTTTCCATTTTAATTTTATAATTTTTAAATAATATTAATAATTTTAAACATGATATTAATATCATATATATTAATTATATATTTAAATAGAGTAATATATTGATTTTAGAGATGTAAAATGGATTACACTGTTTATAGAGATGATAGGTCGTATGTATGCATGAACATCATTTTCATTTTTTTGATGGATGGAAAAAATAAATAATAATTTATCATAAAGGAGTAATTATTATGTCATATATATAATTTATATTAATCAAATATTTCCTTATTACAATCCATGTAAAAATAAAATGAGAAACATTTCACATCACTACTTGGAGGCGGTAGTCCACACATACGCATGAGCGACGTTATTGTTTTCCAAAAAATTGGAATATAAGAAGTTATATGTGATATTAAATTTATATAAATATTTCTAGGCCATAAATATTTCCTATAATCTTTAATTTTAACCTTACTACCATCCATATAAATAGTCAGTAAAAAACGAATCACATCGCATCGCGAGGGGGTAGTCCGCCGTACATACGAGCGATGTTATCATATCCCATGTGGAATATAAAGTAAGAAGGTATATATGATATTATAATTAAATGAGTATAAATAATTCATAAATATCCTATAAATATGATAAATCCATCATTATATTAATCATTAAAAGGTTGTGATGGAAAACGATTTACATTAATTTGTGAGGCGATAATCCGTTGTACACACGATTGATGGCTTCACTTCCCATTTGATGAAAGTGGAGACGGATATGGGTTATTAAATTAACATAATAAAATATAATTACATATTATATAATTTTTTATTATATTAACATATTTTAAGATGTTTTTAAAGATTTTGTATAAGAAATAGAACAAATACTCATGTTTAAGAATTTTATCTCGTCTTCAAAAAGCCTATTTATGTTTATACCTAAAGCATTATTAGGAGGGTTTAATAATAAAAATAAGGCTTATAGTATATTTTGAGGGAATTATGTATGGTATTTGGTTAGGTATTGGCCAAACAAATTATTTTTGGATGTGAAAATGCGTCTTTCAGTAAAAATCAATATATTTCACTATTCATCAAAAAATTAATCCTTTCAAAAAACTCTCAGAAAATTACCTAAGGATAATTTTGACATTCAGAAGTTTATTTTTTAAAATAAAATTAATAAAATTGGTCAAAATTAATTTTAAATTATGTCTTCAAAGCACGACTAATACATATTTCAGAAAAAATAATTTTTTTCAGGAAACATTTATTACTTCTTCAAATGATTATTATTTTATTTATAATCAATAGATAACCACTGAATTTATTTCATACAAGTTTAAAACATATACTTTTCATAATTTAGTTATTATCACTCATATCCTCTGTTTTAAGAACTAATTTATAATGTTCATCTTTAAATAATAATATTTTAACAGTATCGTGTTTCGTTTAAACCCAAAATTTCATCCATCACAAAATATCGATGAGATTGAATTTAAAGAAATATACCATAAAGTATTGAGGTGTAATATTCCCTTATAATCTTAGTGTTTCTTGTAATACACACTATTAAACATGATTATCCTCTTTTAAAATATCAAGGTATTACAAGTAGTGCTATCCAAATTTCTAAATTTAAACCATGTTGATATTTTAGTTGTTCCTCTTCATACTTGACCCCACTCAAGGGATTAACTTACTTATTTCCCAATCAGGGTAGTTAGAACACTACATTATGGTCATATACTCTTACTTTGTAGCTATTACAGCCTTAATCAACTCCCCAAAGTTTGACCTGCTTCAATTATCTATAGGTTATTCTATAAATACAATAAAGTAAATAAGGAGGGGTAAATTACATTTATATTTATTAATAGAAATAGGGCTGATATTTTGATCTCAACCCAAAAAAAAATCTTTGAATATCTAATTTCTATACTCTATCATTGATTTATGTGGAATATGAATATTTATAATTTCCACTAAATCAATTTGAGATAATGATACATCACCTTTAGTTTTAATATTTTTATGCTTTTATTCTTATTTAAGTAAGAGGGTTATATAATTTTTTTCATTTTGTTCAACCTATTTGTGTCTTCCACACAGTTTCGTTTTTATAAATATTTTTTCGTCCTTCTTAAATAATTTATATTGAAATTCATGTTCTTTATTTGGAATAACATGTATTCCTTTATCCTTTTCACTTAATTTATATTTCTCTATTTTTATCCATTTCAAGTTGTTTATACTTAAAAATAAGGTAGACCTTCCTAAAATTCTAGGATTTTGTGTAGTTATCACTTTTTTTCTTACAATATATATTTTACCCCCTTTTGAAACTTCCCCACTTAATCTTCATGGATGTATTCAATCATTAAACAAATCCTCCTATCTCTCCCTTAAATTGATTCATCTATTTGATTGTTTTTTCTTCAATTAATTTTTAATTTTATGGCCTATTTATTATGGTCTATGGAGTGAGACTTACTTCCACAATATAAGCATCTATTACCTGTAGTTTTTCTTTTTATGTGTATTTATTATTATTTGGATTCATGGGAGTAATTTTCTTGACTTTATTCATCTATTTTCTACCCAAGGTAGTATCATCAATCTTCTATAGATTATTTTTCATCTATTGTGGATTTTTTTAAAACAATTTGATTTATATTGTAATGGCTCATACCAACACTCATCATAATAGTGACTATAAGTGTTAAAAAATTACATAAGTTATCAAGATATTCAAATATATTCATTGTGGATAGGTTTTTATTTTTCTATAAATTCTACTTTTAAACAACAAGTTTTCTCTTTGCTTCAACTCTACTCCCCCTAGATTGTGCCCTTTTATGATCTTCTCTAATTTACATGTTTATTTAATATTCAATGGCCTTATGTACAAACATCTAGAAGCACTAAAAATACTATAAAAACTTCTTCTTTTTCCACTTTTTGTAATATATAAAGATTTTGACTCCTACTGGTTTTGGGCTATATTAACAGTATTTTGAAATTTATTTGGGGATCCACTCTCCTTTGATGTGTGACCATCCACCTTTGATGCATTGATGGATATATTTTCAATTTTATAAATCCATTTTTTCCAGTTTTCATTCTATAACCTACACTTTTACATGAGGCAACATTAGTGGAAACATTATTACAAGGACAATGGGTTACCTTTTCCAAATATATTGATGTAGAAGATTCTACAGATGATATAAATATATATTTTTCATAATTATGAGCCTTTTTAGATAAAAATTTCTCATATAATGTTTTAATGAAAACATCTCTCTTTTCAATAGTTTTGGGAAGGTATAATTTTTATAGATGTAAAATTTTTTAGTTTCACCCCAAGTTATATGATTCTTTATGTTGAAGAAGTTCTTATCATACCCAATAAATCTCAACCATTGTTCCCATTATATTTTCATCTTATCAATATATTTTCAATTATTTTTTCTATTTTATTTTATGGAATAATTTAGGTCATTAATCTTATTATATTTGATTTATAATTCTTAATCCTTGATATTCATGTAAGTTCTGTATTTTTTTTTCAAAATCGTGGATAAAATATTAAAGAAAAATTTCTATTACCTAATTATCAAAAAAATTACCTAGTAATTTTTATCTGATAAATGAAATATTTTCATTTTAAAGAGTTAGAAATTCTTTCTTTTCTTTCAAGAGTTCTTTAAGATAATTTCCCTTAATGAATTTTTTACCTAGTGCATCCTCTATTTTTTCTGCTTCATTTTCTAGATGATCATTATAATTAAGAAGTTATTTGAAAAAACCAAGTATATATGTGACAAATTTAATAGTAAAATTATTAAAATATATTTAAAATAAAGAGTATAAGTATTTAACCGTTTTAATAGAACCATATTATTCATACTCTCAATTATTGGAAATTATTTCGTCAAAAGGATTATTTCTAATATATTTGATGGAGAAACACTGACCACTATGATATGTTTCAGGTTTTAGTTAATCCATATTCTATTTTTGATATTTTTTTCAATTTTCTTGTTTCTCTATTCTTTTTGTTTTTTAAGGCCACGGAAGAGTCCTATACTTTATCATTAAGAGGTACGAAGTCTATTTTTTCCATTGTGGGCACTTCAAAATTTTCATTAAATATGAAATTCATGAAATGATTGTAAAAAAATAGGAATGCTTTAGATCCAAATAGAGGAAAACGTAGATTAGCTTTGAAACCACTTATAGATTCAAATGGATAGTACAGACACCTAAGATGGGGGTGAACCAGGTGTCACTTTTTATCGAGTTTACTTTTATTCTTATAATTTCTTCTCATCTCTAAAACCTTTATCTTGGATAATATGTATGGATATAATTAGTGTGAATTTTACCCTCACCTTGGTATGTAATATAAGAATATCTGAGGATAACATCACATGGGGTTTTAATAAGGTTTCTATCCTCCAGAAAAACCTACTCCTTTTCATTTTCAACTTTGTCATGTATATGGATTTTATTATCACATAAATTTTAAGTGAATACAAGTCTAGTATAATTCACACACATGGGTTAGGCTGGTATCATCCAAGTCCCTTAGAAAATATCACACCATTTCATAGCCTCACACTATGCTTACATGGAATCCCACCTTGTGATCTAACATCACACTAGATTCACATTACCTCACACATCTCAGTCACTATAACTCGAATGAAAATATCCAAGGGTCCTCCACACACCATAGAGCAAGTCTTCAACTATTAGTATTTGATTAACACAAATTCATACACATTATAATTTATCTTAACATTATCTCATTGTGATTCAAAATCATAATGTATCTTTTATCTTCTAAGAGTCTTGATACATAGGATCTCCAATGGCCTGAAGGCCTTCATTTTTTATTTATTTTTGATAATCCACCTTTCAAGGGGTGAGGTGGAACCCTTACAAGGCCCGTAGGCATAAGAATTACATGGCCCGTAGGCTTTAGAGGAATTCATTGCCTGTAGGCTTCAAACATTACATACAACCCAGACTAACTACTTGGAACTGATCCTCCCCCGCATCTTCATCATGAAATCATCTCTCCACCTTCGCATGGCTGTTCGGATAGGCTTTCCCATGCATGCACAGGCTTGTCCAGATGGCAGGTGCCATACCCTCTAATTCTTGCAATCCGTTTAGCTTATACTATGGTGGATTCTCCATACTCCTCCTCCTTCCAAAGCTTGTTCCTTGTAGGTTTTCTGGTTTGTATCTACACTTTTAAGGTGGCCCGAAGGCCTTGAGGTGGCCCGAAGGCCTTTCTGACCCGAAGGCCTGGGTGGCTCGGAGGCCTTAAAGGACTCAGGGACCAAATCTGTGGCCCAAAGGCCCAAATGGAGGCATATTCCCGGCTGCTACAATGCCAAACAGTGCCTGCTACAGTTCCACTACAGTACCTGCTGCAGTTCTGCACAGTACCTACTACAGTGCCTGCTACAGTACTGATATAGTACCCGGAAATTATCACCCACCTGGATTTGATCCTGGGTCTCTTGGATTCACTTAAGGAGTCCTTACCAACTAGGATGAGGCTCATGTGTTCTTGATGCATAAGATGAATAGTAGAAACTACATCGATTTATTTATTTGTTAATTTCTACTATATATTATATATCTCTAAATAATATCATGAATAATATATTAAATATTATTCCCTTAATATTCATATATAAGTTATCTAGATATCTTAGTAGGTTATCCTCATCTTTGAACTCATTTCCTATACATATATATTCACATTTCCACATGAATATTTATATTTTTTTTAGTGGATTAAATTCTCAAGAATATTCAGTTTTAAATATCATTTAAACTCAAACTTTATCTTTGTTGAAAAATCCTGATGACTTAGTCTTATTTTACCATGTGGTATTTGAATATTTTTGTCCTCATCATCTCTACAGATCTTGCAACTTTAATTATGTCAAACCACATCTATAAGAATTATGTTTCACCACAACATAGAATGGGGGATATCACTCCTAATATTAGGCTTTTAGTATTAAGTAAGTCTCAAAATTGACACCATGAATGAGAAAAATTTGATCCATGCGATTTGTATCCTTACTACTTATTCTCTAATTTGAGACTCCATGGGTACCTCCACGACATAGTTTAGAATGTTTTTTCACATAGGTGGACTTCAGAATCACTACAACCACCAAAATGGTAACCAAATAAACACCACAATGGGGTATCATTTGAATTTCATAGCTATTATGGTGTGGTATCCATTTCTTCGACATGGTGCTCATCAAAATTTCTCTCGGCTTCTCCTTACATTACAATATCTTGATCTCCATGTTGTGAAGGATTTTAATATAAATATTATCATGGATCATATTTCATTTGAATTATTTTGATGTGAATTATATGAAGATTATTATAAAATGAATCATCTGATTTACTTCTAAAATTATTCCGAATAAATATTATGGAAACTCAGTGTCGTTTATTCTCCATTTATTCAGAATAAATATTCTAAATTCTCAATTTTATTAACCTTATACTTGTTGTAAACTCTAGTATGAACATTATACAGATCCACTTATATTTTTGTAGTGCCAATGACCTTTACATAGGTACTTATTTACCTTTACTCAGCCATTTATATTTAGTTTTTACCACTATTTAGCTCAATAATAACTATTATATAGCTCATTTTTTTAAGTTCTACCCTTATATAGATGTTTTTTACCTTTATGTGGGGTGTAAACTACCTTTATGCATCCTTTAAACATTCTAAATTATGTTGAAACAGTTCCAAGAATTCCTTTACATAGGTAGTGTAACCTCTAGACTACATAGCTCTTTGTATTCATGTATTAACTTTACATAAGTTGTATAATACCTTTACATAAACAATTTAGGTCTTGGGATACCTTTTCATAGTTGGTGGTCTTTCGTATTCCAATTGTGTGACTGCTCATAATTCCATAAATCACTAATAACAAACTATAACATTCTCAAACTAACTTCAGGAATTCATTAACAGATTAATACTTTGTACAAGTGTATTTAAATATAAAATATAATATCTTCCATTTACAACAACCCTTGGATGGTTCTATTTAACTCTCAAGCTATCCTCCACCATTTAAACTCAAGTCTTTTTATATCATCGTTTGGAAAACTACTTCAATAATGTTTCCATTTATTGTAGTAGTATATTTATAAAATTATACCCCACAAAAAAACATATTGAAACCTTATAATTTGTAATTCAATCATCCTGATTTCGAAAAAAATAAAATTCTAGCCTAGGCACTTCAAGGTTTAAGTTACAACATAAAATAAAATTAGACCACAATTATTTTTATAGTAGGTTGAATGAAAAAGGATCCTACACCCAATATCACAACCCTTTAATACTTTATAGGTATGGTATACACTAAAATACATGAATTCTGAAGGGAATTCATAGCTTTATTACAAACTACCTTTTCTATTGGAGGCACAACCACAACACACTTTACTTTTAAAGGGTAATCACAACCCGATTACAAAACAAACGTTTTATAGGAATATAACACAATAAAAGAAGATAATTTATTTTAAAAGGATAGTGTGTAAACCAGAATATAGTAGATAAAGGATACAAATAATTATGCACAAACACTCTAGTACCATTTAAGGAAGGAAAGGGTAAAATGGTTTGTTATAGCTCGAACAACCTTGAATAGACCTTAAAGAAATGTAATAGAAAGGTAGTAGTGATCATGAAGGATTTAATTATTTTCAAGTTCTCTATTTGAAAAAAATATATTCATATGAGATCACTTATAAGTTCCAATCTATATTTTTTATATCACTTCTCATTTTTTCTTGTGTATTTATTAGACAATGTGTATATCCCTATATTCAATGGGTGACTTGCCTACAAATTAAACTTCATTTTAATTAGATATTGTAGTGGATACACATATTCTATAATATTTAGAATAATTAAAAATTAAAACAATACACATTATAATATTTATAAATATAGTTCCAATAAAAAGTAATGAATACCTAGTAAAAAAATTCCAAAATATCATCTTTGAAAAAATTAAATACATCATAGTTATTCAATATTTTTAAATCCTGTTGAACAACTTCCATAAAAATTGTCCTTGAATACTCATTCAAACATATTTTAATAATAAAATAAATATTTTTCTTTATTTTCATTTTGAAAACATTTTAATAAAATTTAAAAATATGAAAAAAACATAATGATACTAATAAATATAAAACATGTAATAATTCAAAAAATCAATCAATTAATGAATTCTAAGTACAGAACACATGACTTATCTAAAAATTCATGAAAGAATCTTATTTCATAATAAATTTTATTTTGTAAAACACTAATATCCCATAAGACTTCTATTTCATTAGTAGAATTTATACTCGGAAAATTTTATGTTTTCATAAAATATTCAATGTTTTTATATGACATTTAAAAAACATAAAGAATTTATACTTTGTAAAAAATGGAAAAATATGAAGACTTCACTTAAAAATAGAAGACTTTTTAAATTTCATAATACTTCACTTAAATATTCATGAATTTTTAATCTCTTTTTAAAACTTATCTAAGACATTTGAAACTTTTTCCTTTATCAAAAGTTCATTTCATAAGATTCTCAAAATAAGTACACATGAATTACAAAAAACATATTAAATTTACCATAAAAAATATTAATAATAGAATGAAAGAAATATTAGTAATAGATAAAGAATAATCAACTTCAACATCATCATTTTATTTTGCAATCAGTGAATGCATCAAAAAAATCATGTTTGAGGGAATAAAATGGATGTTTTTTAATTATCAAAATAAAAACAATAGTGGAAAGTATCCACTAAACATAAACAACATGGTTTTAGGTCATGTAATCCCTTATAGAGTCTTGAAGAATGGGGAACCCTTATCCCATTATTTACTCAACTTGATTTCATATTATTTTTCAATAAATATTCAGAATATGGTCAAGTATAATTTTATTCAGGACTTAAGGTGAAATGCAACTACCTAGTTGTTTCACAACTTTATTTTTTTATGATTCGCCATCTTTTGTGAAGTTTCTTATAAAAATTTGTAATGTTTAAAGAACATTATCAAATTATTTTATACAAATTTAGGAAAAAAAATGTAAATTACTAAAAGGAAAAGAATTTTCTGATAGAAACATCACTATAATAAAAATTGAAGAGATCTCTAACATCTTGGAGATTCTGATGACCTTAAATCCTGGAAAATATTTGGACCTTCATAATTTTTGGGGAATAAGCAAGTATGAAACCCTTAGATTCATTAATGAGAAGATTAAACAAAATCCTACGAATTTGAAAAGATATAAATTATCCACCTCTAGTGGAATGAATTTGATTAAAGAAATTACATTGTCTTTCCCTATCATCTCAATGATCAAAATAAGTACTTGGATTCAAGGATATTTAAGAATTTAATACTTATCTATACACAAAACTGGAATGGGGAATGTTGTCTAATCTAGAATATTTTTAGGTTTGGGTGTTAAAAGGTATCTTCCTTCCATATACATTTTTAAAGCTTCCATAGGTTCAAGAGACTTTTGAAGTTGGTCTAGAATTGTAAAAGATAAGGAACTTTTTCTCAAAGGTTTAATTTGTAAAGTTGGATATGGTCAAGTTATTTACACTCTTAATGATCGATGGATTTTGTATTTTGATGATCACTAAACGAATCTCAAATTCCCAAGTATTTTTTCATGATTTTAAAGTAATGTATCTCATTCGTCGATAATTGGGGTTTTGTAACAATAATGATATTATTAAGTGGTTTGAAACCAAAAATATTAGAACTACTGAGAAAATTACCCTCCCTATGACATATGGGGAAGAAAAGTTAGAGTGACATTTTGAGAAGAATGGAATGTGCAATTTCGAATGTGGATATAATTTCCTTATGATTACTTCCCATAAATTCACACTTAATCTTATTGTCTACAAGGTATAAGTAATAAAATTTGGAATAATATTTGTAATTTTATATACCTTCTAAAAGTCAAGAATTTTTATAGATATTTTTTACAACCCTCTCAAATAAATTTGACCAGAAAAATGTTTTTTCTTATTTCACAATGTTTTTTTATTTTGAAGAAGAGTTGATGGAGGATTTACTTGTTTACTACCTATAGACTATATATGTTTGTTTCCCCAATTTGGGTATTAAAAGTTATTTAGAACATTTCAACTATTTAGATGTCAAAATTTTATATTTTTTGGAAGGTTTGGAAGATAGAAAGGATTTTTCATAATCTTTTACTCACATAAGAACTGTGATGTGGTCTATTTGGAAGAGCAGGTGAATAGATATTTTTAACAAGTAAATGACATATTTTCATAGAGTTATCAAAAATATCACACCCAAAATTTTATTTTCTTGTATGAAGGGTGTTATTTATTTTGTTTTTATATTTACCTTTCATTTCCAGGTCGTTCCCATTAAAATTTTGGGAAATTTGGGTGATGGTGATTATCACATGGTTGTTGTACAGTTTGTCTAAACATACAGTCAAACTGTACGAGCTACCCAAGTGATTTAGTGACATCCAAACAGTTTCCCAAACCATACCTCATAATAATTAAGCTTTCCCAAATTCATAAAAATGTAAATTTTCTAAAATATCCTTATGTATTTTTAACCCTAAAACCCTTTCCCCTACCCCTATTTCAACTTCTCCATCCCTCCCCTTAGGTGATACCTTCCCCCTTCTTTATTGGATTGTATTTGGGTGGTATTTCACTTAGTTTCTTTAAGAAAACCTCTCGTTACGTAGTTCCTTCCTTCCTCCTTGGTTCTTTTCTTCTTCCCTCTATGGTTTTCTCTTTACCCTAAAGCCATAGTGATTTAGGGTTTTCCTTTTCTGAAATCAATGAGAGGGATTTTAGTTATTAGGTCTATCTATTTCTTTTAAAAGGTAATTTATCTTATTTCTCATAGATCCTCACCATTATCAAATAGTTTATCTGGAAAAAGTATGTAGTTTCTTGGGTTTCCATTATTTTATGCACCTTGGGTGCTTTCCTATTTTCAAAGATAATTTTAATTTTTTAAAAATGTTATAGAATCTTTGAAAGATGATATGGATATTATACTCTATTGGAATTTTCTATCTCATGATATTGGAAATATAATGTATTTGAAATAAAAGATTTTTATATTAAATTATTGGTTTCACTTGTGGTGTTTAATAAAATTCTATTTTGTAACAGAAATGGTTGTAATAAAGAATTGGTAAAACATAAAAAGGGGAATAGAAAATGGGATCCTAGGTATATTGGTGGGAGGACTAGGGAAATAAATACTAGGCATGTTACAACCTACCTATATTTGGAACAACACTACAACACTAACCAAACATTATGATGATATGTTTAGGGTGTCAGTTTCTCATGTGACTCCTTCATACTAGGAATTGAGACTACTCACCATAGTGGATTGCGTTCATTTGGTTATGATAGTTTGATCACTAATATAGTATGAGGATCCTAGGATTACCATGAACTTGGATACCTTAGGTATGATCCATGGTTCTTGATTTTAATTATTTATTCTCTTGATATTTACCTTCCATATTTAAAGGGCTATAAAGATTTTTGCTTATTCTAACATTTTTAATTATTAAAATAATTTTTCATATAGTTTATTTTTAAACAATCATGATTGGATTTATCTAATATTGGTTTCTTATTAGACACATGGTGAGATACTACTAGGCTTGTTATGCTCAAACCCTACATACACCCAATAGGTGTATGTTGACCTTCTTTTGGAATATTTAGGTAAATAAAAGGTGGAACTTATTGTTGATGGGTATTTTAGTTAGTAGAGAATGGATGGATGGTGATGACATGGTGGGACTGAGCCCTCATGTTATATAGATATGGGGAGTCGTATTCTTAAAAAAAATCCAGTTTTCATAGCATGCATTTATATCATCTATTCGGCCTCACATCATGTTCCTTTTGTACATGTGTATGATTGGATATTATTTTGTTTATGATATGTTTTGGATTATGTTTATATTGATATGTGTGGTTTAAATTATATTTCTGAGATTTATTTATGATATATAATGTTGATTTAAGTTTTCTTAGTTCTTTTATATTTGGGATCTTGACATTCTATGTTTGGGTGAAGCCACGTTGAGTTCTCTGTTTGAACGAGATTGATTTTTCATTGGTAAAACCATTCCCAAGGAAGTTCGTATTCCCATTCACTAGTTTTTATTTGACATAGATTGATAAATACTTTGGGGTATTACCATAGACCAGTTTCGGTGTCTATTTCTGGGGTGGCTCGGGTTGGTTCATGAAAAAATTATATCAAATCGTGGTTTTTGTTATGTGATATTTGGTAAGTCTTATAGATGTGAGATATGACCAGTGAGACTTTAGGGGTAGGTCATAAAGAGCCGTAATTCACTAGGTAATGTTGATAAATGACAATTTTTAAATATATTTTGATTTTGTTTTATATTTTTTGAAGTTTCATCTTAAAATAAAAGGATGTAGGACTTATTTTATGGTGGATGGTTAAGGCGCACAGGCTACAGACCATTTTTGCAAACCATGAAACATGAGTGGAAGGGTTTTAGTTCTACCCACACGTTTGTTGCATGGATTACAAAATCATGTACCCAAACCACATGCAATGTGAAATTTTATATTTCAAGTATTTTTTCTTTTCTAAATGATTTCTTATGATTTTTAATGTTTCTTAAGGTATATATGTGATTTAAAATTTTGATTCATTATTTATTTTGTTCGACTTATTTCTTATCATTTTATTTTATAGTGTTATTCCCCCATGAATTCCTCCTGCGAACCTTATAGAGGATTCCAAAAATAAACTTATTTGAGATAATGACACGATAGATTAAAACCTAATTTAAGTGGTTCTTGGAATGACCCAAGCTATAGATGAAGGAGTAGGAACTGAAATAATGGAAGATAAGGAAATAGGTTCAAGTCTAAGTGAATATAAGGATTAGGCTAAGGAATTTATCCATCATAAGACTCCATTATTTTGAGGGACCAACGATCCTCAAGAGGTAGCAGATTGGTTGGAGAATATTGAGAGGATCTCTAAGTTACTTGGGACTACTGTTTCCCTCAAAGTGAAACGTGTCACCTTCATGATTGTAGCTCATGATAAAAAATTTAAGGAGTCAGTGATTCAATCTAAGCAGTAAGAGAATTTGGAGTGAAAGGCCTTTAAGGTTATCTTTACTCAATGATTTTATCTTGATACCAAAGCTCCAGAAAAATCATTCAATTTTGTATGCCTTTAACAAGGTAACAAAATAGTAATGCACTATATTCATAAATTCAAGGAGATTATTCAAATTTCTCCTTATATGGTTTTAAAATAAGATTTCAAAGGCCACTTTTTTGAGATGAGGTTCTGATCTAACATCCAATCTCATGTTTTTATGCTTAAAATTAAAACCTATGTTGTGGTGGTTGACCAAGAATTAATCGTAGAGATTAAAAAGGTTGGAATTTTAGGATTTATTGAGGTTACTTCCATTCCTAATAAAGGTAGAACCAGCTCCTCATAGTAGAAAAAAATGTGAGATGAATCTATAAAGGGAAGTAATAATGGACTCAGGATTCCATCTCAGTATTTATCGTCTGGTGTCAAGGGAAGTGGGTCTCATACCTATTAACAATTTAGTAAGGTTGGGAATATGAATCCTTCATTATTGTTTACCCCCCAAATATTTTAACTCTCATGGAAAATTAGGTCATTTGTAGTGGTTTTGTCAATCCATCTCTACTCACCATAGTGGTTAGGTTCTTCTGCTTCAAGGGGATCCACTATGCAGTCTGATGCCTCCAGATAAAAGGGTATCGACATTATGGATTGGGAGTTAGTACCAATTATTCATATTGGAAGAGTCAATCGAGGACTAATACCCATGATAGTGGTAGTCATCAGGACCATTCAAAGGCGAGGTAGTTACACATAGTAGAGAACATATTGGTGGAGTTTCATGTGAGACCTAGAAAAGTGAGAGGTATCATCCTTATTGAATTTTATATGGAAACTAATTTATTTGATATAGATTCATATCATTCTTTTATATCTACTCATGTTTTGAATCTACTAAATCTTTCATATGAGATTATACCTTATCTGATAGAGACATCAACACCTCTCAAGAAGAAGAAAGAGCGAGGTATTAAATGCCCTTAGTGTGATCCCTAGGTATTGTAAGTGGATATAGCTTGGGATTTATTAGTTCATGAAGTGGATTTTTAATTTTATCATCAAGATGGACTGGATGACTATCTTCAATGATCATATTGATTTTCATCATCATAGTGTGTTCTTCACCACCCGGGATGGGAGCCCTCATGTGTTCAAAGGAGAGTAGGACCCACATTCTTGCAGAGTGGGACCAAATCAACCTAAAGTTGGTAGAATTTTATTTTAGGTGTCATAAATATATATATATATAATTATGAGGTAATCTTTTAATGTGAGCTTCCATTGGTCATAAGGGGGTTTCTTGAGGTGTTTTGGGATGACTTCTCCAGCTTACCCTCAGAGCGAAAGTTGAATTTTTAATTTATCAGGTACCTAGAACACATAATATCTCATTACCTCCATATCATAAAAAGATCATGGAATTAAAATAACTAAATATTTTTTTGATGATTTTTAATCTAAAGGGTCATTCCTCTGAGAGTATCTCCTTGGGCTGCCCTGATGCTTTTCACAAAGAATGTGGATGGGAATCTCCTCTTATTCATTGACTATGGAAATTTGAACTCTCTAACCATAAATAATAAGTACCACATTCCCCAAATTAATGACCAATTTTATCATATAAAGGGGCTTATATGGTTTTCCAAGATTGAACTTCGGTTAGGCTATCATCAACTCAGGGAAAAAGTGGATGATATTCCTAAGACTATGTTTTGATGTAGGTATGGCCATTTTGAGTACCTAGTGTTACCATTTGAGTTAAAAAACTAACAAGACAATATTTCCATACATTTTATCTTATTTTTCAATGATTTTAATCCCAAAATTTTATGTAATATTTATGGAAATATCACATTTAATGGTTTGGATAGAAATTAAAATTTAATTGTGAAAATAACATGAATCTTGAGTTTTAATTTTTGTATCTATATTTAGGATTATTATAGTGAGTCCAAAATTTAATATTGGATGTTTTGATTATTATTTCATACATATGAGAGTTTTTGGAGCATCAAAGTGGATCTATAAAGTAGTCTGGATTTACTGCTAGTTTGAAGGTTGAAATATGGAAAAGGCATGAACATATGCCATTGGACCTGACTATATGTATTGACTAGCATTCATAAATCTTCAACTATGGTTGATAATAAGACTTTTAGATCTGATCATATGACTTTGATCTGTACAGAAGTTTTTTACCGTAATTGTAAGACATTATATTGTATGACTTGGTGTTGAATATAAGTCTTTTGGTTCAGATTGTAAGTCTTCAAACTCATTGTATGACTTATTTACATTGTGAAAAAATAGACTTATGGAAGATAGAGTTAAAACATATACAAACTCCTCAAAAATTTAATCCAATGACTTGGGAACCATTTCAACATGCATATGATCAATAAGAGGCTTCCACATGGATCTAAATGGGAAAAATATTCTGATCAAAATAAAAGAAAGAGGCTATGAATTTTTAGGAGATTCAGATCATGTGGGAGATTTTAAAATTGAAAATTTGAAGTATGACTAATATAGAGGGTGGAATATATTAAATATTTTAAGGTTTAATAATCTCAATGGTTTTTCCAATATTAAATTAAAGAGATTGGAGACTATTCAAAAATTATGGAGACTTGTATTATGAGATGTGTTGGAGATTTTTTTTATTTAATTATTTGTTTTTTATTTTCAAGAAGATTTAGTTTCATAATACCTCATCCTTACCCTTTATTCTCCACCTCCATTCAAATAGAGTGGTAAATCCAAATTTATTAGGGAGGGAAGCTTATCCCTTATAATTCTTGAGTCCTCACACGGTATTGAATAAAACTTTCTTCTATTATTTGATTTTAGTTCCTGATGTCTATTTAATTATTTGGATGAAATTGTGTTTAAGGATTCAAACTATTAAATATTCCTACTTACGTTGATAAATAATAATCTCCTTCCACCTAGTGAATTTTTTCTTGAAGGGGATGGTTGTGTTATGTGGTGAGTGTCTAACAATTACTGGAACATATGTGAGGGCGGTGAATGAATTTTCGATTTCCTTAAAAAAACCCAATTGGGGTTTTCCATGTTTATTTAGGTGTGGCTTGCTGAATCTTTACTCAAACTGGAATGGGGACAAACCAATTGTTAATATTACGAGTCCTGCCTCCACAATTTCAATCTGAATAATGTGTTTGAGGAATCTATCAAGGAATATTGCACTTATAAAATAAAAATAAGAGAGGTAAATCATTTTTAGGACCATGATAACGTTGAAAGTGGATACTAGACCCTGATCTAGTCACCTTTCTCATTAACTATTTTCAAAATCTTGTTTCAGTTTCTTACTTTGTTTTCAAAAATCACAAACCAAAAAAATAGAACCCATTTTCCATAAATAATCAATAAGTGACCATAAGTTTTTGTGCACTCCTCTCTAGGAAAAAAACCCTAGATTCCCACTAATACTACATTTAACCTAGGTAATAATTTTTCGATACCCTGTGAATTATGTTTGTCAAAACATGGCGCTATTTCAGTGGAGATAGTTCCAAAAATCAAAAAAAATATATAACATTTAATATATATATATATATCTGTGTGTGTGTGTGTGTGTGAAAATATTATACTTACCAAGCTCTCTCTCTTAACCCTAATATAGAGGAAACCATGCTAGAAAGACTTAAAAGTTTAAACATGAAAATTGAATTTCAATAAGTGACTTTAATATACTCAAGTTAGGTTTCTTATGATCATTTTGAGCATACCATTATGGAAGCTAATCCAAATAAAATTTTGAGAGACCTTTGTACACCATAGTTCATAAATTAAAATAGACATATAGTTATGTCTAAGATAAAAAATGACTTCAAATTGAAATTTTTTATAATAAAGTTTTTTCCCATGTTTCAAGGTCTTGTAGGTGAAGATCCTAAAAAATATATACAAGGATTCACATGGGTTTTATCAACTTGGAAGGCTTAAAGAGTATCTTGGGAGAAAGTAATGTGGAGTAAATTTACCTTTTCACTTGAGGGAGAATTAAAGAAATGGTTGTACAAACTATAACTAGGAGAGATCCATGATTGAAATGATATTTAATGAATATTCATTTAAAATTTCTCCCTCCTCTAAAAGAAAACAATATGTAATGGAATTTAGGCCACCAAAAAATCATCAGGAGAAACTAATTATGAGTATTAAGAGTGAGTCAAAAATATTTATGACAGTTTCCCACATAAAGCTACAAAATAGAATCACTTAATTATGTTCTTCTTATCAAGGACTGCACAATAATTATATAAATATTTTGGATTCATCATATGGTGGAGCTTTGATTAACAATTCACAAGAATAACTTAAAGTCCTGATGGAAAATATTTTTCAAAACTCATGGTAATTCAGAACATGACGTACCATAACAAGAGGCATACATGAGGTAAGAACTTATGAATCATCTCCATTATTAGAATATATAGTTTAAGAGATAATAAGACTTATGAGATATATGGATTTGAATCTGGATAGTGGATAATAAGAAATTGTTAAGGTATGTTGTTTATGCTTATCTCCTAACCATTTCACCAATTAGTGTGTTGAAGTGTAGGCCATGGAGAGATTTGCAGCAACAGTTCAACAAAGGAAAAAATCACTATGGATTTTAGAGAAAACACAACATATTTTAACATATTGGACTCCATGAAGAACCGTTTATCTGAAAAACCACTCCTTAAATATTCCCTCTTTAAATAAGATAAACCTATAAAATAATTGGATATGTTTCATAAGATATTTACCTTAGATGGACAATGAATAATTGAAAACTCCATGGAGAATGAAGCTATATATAATTTTTAATAATTTGTTAATAGATTGGAAGATTAGGTAGCTTCATAATACCTTAATGAATTTTTTTAGTTATTTAATTATGAGATATATCACATGTATTCTTATTTGAAGGAAATAAAATCAATAGAAATGATAAACCCAAATATGATTTCATCCATCAAACAACCACCAAATCTAGAACTTAAACCCTTACCCACAGATCTCAAGTATATGTACCTAATGAAATGATAAAAAATAACAATAATCCTTGTCATAACTTTTACATAACCTAATAAAATAAATTTATTGATCTTTTGAAAGAGAATATGAAAGCCATATGGTGGAGTTTAGGTGATATTACATGCACAATTTTAAAAATATTATCACACAAAATTCTTCTTGAAGGAGACTCTAAAACTATTAGGTAGCCTTTAAGGAGGCTAAATACCACCATAATTAAGTTATTAAAAATATATATATAATTTTTTTTGAAACATAAATCATTGACTCAATCTATGGCTCAAAATGGGTCAACTCAATCCATGTAATTCCTAAAAAAATATGATTGAACATTGTAAAAAATAGCCAAAATTTATAGATCCTAGTGATAATTCAAAACAAATGTAGTGTGTGTATAGATTATGAAATTTTGAACTATGTCACTAAGAAATATAATTTCATAATATGTTTGATTAATCTGGTTCTAGATAGGTTTGAATGAAAAACACATAATTTATTTTTAGATGGTTTTATTGTACCTCCCTCTAGAATGTGTTTTCATGATCTTGAAAACTCTTGTGTGTATTTAATATTTTTTTTGAGTGATATTAATTCTATTTAATTTAACATAATGCTATTTAATTATTGAAGTAAATGATTATTTTTAATTCTACTCAAAGACAACATGATGATATTTTTAAAGGATTGTGCATATATTCTTTCATGTTTCAAGACTATGTAATTAGGCTATAAGATTAGTAGAATGCCTTTTAAAGGAGCAAGGAAGCTTTTGGTTGTATTTATATGAGTGTAGGAACCAATGAATAGCTGGTGCAAGGAACCGGCTTGCCGATTTCGTGAGGAGGAAGCTTATTTTGGGAAAAATATCCATTGGTCAACCAATACTGAAGGCATAGGCTTCCCCAGTTAACATAAGGCCACCAACCTACCAACAAAGGTGCACTAGCTAGATGTGGGGAATTTCCAGTAGTAGTGAGACTTAGGTAGTCCACTAAATACCCAATGGAGGATATAAAGTATTTGATGGAGTCAACACAAGTCTCCTGAGATGGAATTTATTATTATAAAAAGGATATAATTGTATTCTTATTTATCCCCATTACCCCTTGTAAATTCTAGAAGATTCTCACACCTCTTGGAGCATATAAAAGTTTATCCTTTGTATATTGGAGTTATCAACTGGTTAAAAAAATGCTATCTAATTGAATCAATGTTAAATCACTAGAATTATCAAAATCCTATCAAATATCCAATTCCCATTTATCAATCCCTAAAAGGCTCTCAATCTTTCTCTCAATATCCCATCCCTAAATGTATCCATACTTTTGATATATTGGAGAGTGGCTTATAATGGGTTTGTTCCAAGAAAACCATCTTCTTCTCATCACCTTCCCGAATCTGTTCTCACCACTGAAACAGTGAGGTAAATATTCCTTGGCTACTGGTGAAGCACAAGATAGTTCTCTCAAACCATAATTATGAGGGATATATTTATTGGTCACTGTAAATATCAAGGGAGTAATGATATTGACATCTCAACTCGAGGGGTGGATATATAGAGTCTCCCACTGATATATTGAAGGACTCCTTATCAAATTTTGTTTTCTCTCTCATTTGTTTTATGCATTACATCATTCTTCAATGATTCTCATAGTTTCATAAATTTTATTTGATCAATTTTCATTATACTCAATATTTTAATTAACTTTGTATAAAACATTATAAATCAAATTTAATTTATCATTTATCACTCATCCAATTTCATTACGTTAATTGATTTGTGATTTCAACATTGTTTAAATGTGAATTTTCCCTTTTCTCCCACTTTATATTTTTAAAAGGAAATTCACCCCCTCATTTTATTATACTCTGGACAATAGGTTTTTCAAGATTTTTCTAATTATAATTTCTATAAAGGTCTAAGAGAAGACACCCTTAAGATGTATCTTTGAAACCTTGAACTATAGAAGAAATTAATTTGGATTATATAATACCATGTGTACACTTAAAAGGTTCACGGTAGGTATATTTTCAGACCACATTGATAATTTTATGGAGGAATCTTTAGATAATTTCTCTGCTTTTGGAAATTCTTTTGATCATTATTTAACACAGATGGAATTTTTTTTGTAAAATTCCATTAAAAAAGTTCATACTTATAATTTTAAAAAGTGAAATATAATGGTATAAAGAGAAATATTATTAGGGGTATCATATTCTAGAAATTAATTAAGGTTGATAAGTCAAGAATTTAAGTGATAAATTCTTTATTAATCATAAATCTTTGAAACATTAAAGATCTTTTCTAGGACATATAGGGTATTACAATAGGTTTATCAATGAATTTAAAAAGATTTACCTCCCTCACTCTCAGTTAATTCTGAATGAATCTAATTTTGGTTATAATATTGAATATATGGGAGAATTTAACAAACTTAAGAGAAGATTTATCCCAATGATACAACCATACAACCAAGATATCCCTTTTGAGTTACTATATATGGATTAAAATGAGACCATGGGAGTATTTCTGTCCCAAATAATTAAAGGAATACCAAAAATAATTTCCCATGACTCAATAACAATATATGTTACCCAAATAAACTATACAACCACTGAAAATGAGATTCTTATAGTTATTTTTTACTTTAGAAAAATTAAGATCTTATTTTCTTGGAACTAAATTCACTATGCCTTCTAACCATATATTAATTATATGATTGATAGGGAAAAATAAATCCAAACCAAGGAATGTTAGACAGATTTTTCTATTATAAGAATTAAACCTAGAGATTAATGATAATAAAGAAGCTAAAAACTATGTAGTCGATCACCGGAGTAGATTTCCCAAACCTAATGAATCCAAAAGCCCATATTAGAATCCAATTAATGACCATCTATCAAAAGAAAAGTTTTATTTATTTTAAGGAGAAGTACCATGGTAATAAGAATATGTTTTCCTACATTTAAATTTGAGTCTATTCTTTTTTAATTTTATCATACTCTAGCATGTGTATGAAAATTTAGACCTAAAATAACATTAAGAAATGTTTTGGAATCTATAATTTATTGGATCAATTTTTTCAAAGACGCCCATTAGTTTTGTAAAAAGGTAAGAAATGAAAAAAAATTAAAAATATTTGAAATGTATAAGAAATTACACAAAACCCCATTTTCTTTTATGGAAAATTTTAATTATAGGGAAATGAATTTATAGAAACTTTTATCATATCTTTTTAAATTATTATTATATTCTAATTTTGGTTTATGTTTTCAAATGGGTGGAAGGTAAGGCCACCAAAACATAGGATTCTAATGAGGTGTGTGATTTTTTTAGGTTTAATATATTTTTTATGTTTTGAGTTTAAAGATCCATAATCAATAAACAAGGAAACCAATTTTTCAATAAGATCATTTAGGATTTATTGAGATAGTATAGAGTACATAATAAAACATACACACCTTACCATACAAAATGAAGTGGGAAAACTGAACTGTCCAATAGAAAAATCAAGGGATTTTTTAGAAAACTATAAAAATAAATATGAAAGACTAGAGCCAAAGGCTGGAAGAAACTATATGGTCTTACATGAAAAAATTTATGTCACCCATAATAATGATCCCATACTAATTTATTTATAGGAATAATTACCAAATCCCTGTTGAAATTGAACACAGGGCTTGTTGGGCTATGAGGAAAGTAAACCTAGACCTGGAAAAGCTAAAAAAATAAGAAAGGTGCATCTATAAGAGCGATATGAAATCAGGAGATAAAACTTTCAAAATTAAAAAATCTATAAATTACCAGACAAGATCATGACAAGATCATTTAATAAAAATAATTCCATATTAGAGACCAAGTGATATTATTTAATTCAAGACTCAAGATGATGTTGGGTATTCTTTTTTTGAGATGAGATGGCCCATTTATTTTTTCTAATGTATCCCATTTTGGTGTTGTTTAGGTTTCTAAATAAGAAAACAGTAACACATTCACTGCTAATGGAAATAGACTAAATAATTTACATGGGAATCTACCCTATGAACTAGTGGAATAGAGCATACACCTTCAACATATCTATCAATGAAGACTATTAGGTTTTACCTCTCCTAATAATTTATTTATTATCATATGTCTATTTAAAATATTCTAACATGCTGAATTAATTTGAATTCATTGGGAAAACTTGTCCATTTATGTGTGTGGGAGGGAACTTTTGGTTAGGAATTTTTTCAAAATTTCTATTTTTCAAATTTTGTGCCTTTTTTAAATTTGTGTGTGTTTTATTTTTATGTTTCAGTATGTTTTTTAATCTATGATTTAATTTGAATTACATTTAAAACTTTGAATTTATTCCAATGTTGAGGAAACTATTTTAACCCATCAACTTACTTTAGATGATTATTAAAATGAAATTAATTCAAAATTATAAGTGAAAGAATTTAATGTAATCCCACAATTTTTTAAAACTTATTCTGTCACATGTTGTCCTATTTTTTACCATTTACCATAATGGATTGTGAACCTATTTTGAAATCTTCTTTCTAATTTAATTTTTCTTGAGATAACCAAGTCATATTTTAATTACTAGAATTTTAGGAGTGATACAATCACAACCTTAAATCTTTCAAGAAACTATGCTAAAATTATTGAGGAATTGTTTAAAATTAAATCTACTTTTTACAATAAAATCTACTTCCAAGCCTACCTTGACATTTAATATATTATAGTTCTTAACAACCATGAATGAAATTGTTAATAAGACACATTAAAAGAAAATATTCCTATATTATTTTCTATAGAATCATTGGAATGGTCTTAGTTGAATTCAAGTTTAGGGGAAGAGAAAAGGAGTTGGAACAATTCATTTTGATGAAAATTGTTTGAATTTAAAGAACAATTGTCTATAAATTATATGATATTTATTTTGGGAGAAAAATATGATGGGGAGAATGGAAAAATGTTATTGATGTCATCCAAGGATACCCATTATATTCCCACACTATTTTTAAGTAAAATTTTAATCTTTTTCCCACAAAAATATTATTCTGAAGAAAAATTCTAGATCGGAAAAAGATGAAACAATACTAGTGAAAAATAGTGGAGTGAAGAAATTCAATATTATTTCAATTTTCATAATGGGATAGACTGACCTAGAAGTTGAGAGAATAATTAAATTTTATTGGAAGCTAAAATATGCTACATAATTTATTATGAATGTGTTTTACAGTAAGAGTTGTTTAAAAAGAATCACTAAATATGTTGAAGAAAGACCCTATAATACTCCATTAAGAGTGGAAATACTTTATATTTTGGGAAAATGAAGTACTCACATTCTCAAAAAGAGAATTTAGAATTCCATTTTTCCTTCAAGAGAAGTAGAAATAGAAATGGTGGAACCTACTAAAGAAAATGGAAGAAGGGTGTGTTTACTACTATCAAAATTAGAAAGGGTATAATTTGTTATAATAAATCTCAAGAGAGTGAATTTGAATCAACGTAATAAAAATAGAGTGAGTAATGTTTTCTAGAAGGATACTAAAAATTATGCATTTTGTTTCAACATAGGGCCAAAACTCCTAATATGTCTCATAATATTCCCAATAAATAACCACCATCCAAATGCAACAAAAAAACCTTGAAATTCCCTCATGATATTCATAATACATGAATCATTAGGTGTATTTGATGAAATTCATCAATCCTACGGGGGATATTATGTGAAATTTTAATGAGGAAATATTTTCTTGAAAATTGAACTTGAGTGTTCATATGTGTATACATGGTATTAAAGAAGTGGGGATTAATTGAATATACTTAATGAATAAAATGTAATCAATTACATTAGGGAGGCATGATAAATTTAGGTATATAATGTTAGAATAGGAGGTCACAATGTCTGGGTATATGAATTTTTCTTTGGTAATCCATTTGAAACATACTTGTTTGGAGTCCAAGGTTTGAGTGTGGGGGAATTGAGAAGAAAATATTTTTATGCATCTTATCTTGTGTATTAATTATTTTAATCCCACTATTTCTGGATAATTTATCTATAAACATCACATATAATGTTTTTATGAGTAATATAGATTTAATTCTGAAAATGGATTAAATCTTGAGCTTTCATTATTTTATAAATCGTTTAAATTATTAAAATGAGGCCTATATTTTAAAAAGGTTTTTTAATTATTATTTTAGATAGATGAGGTTTTTCTGAGCATCAAATTTAATTAATGAATTAATCTATAATTATTACTTGTTTTAAATCTGATATATATAAAATGCATGAATATAATCCTTTATAACAGATCGTGTGACTCTCCTAACCATCATAAGGCTTCAACCAAGGTTGATCCCAAGCCTTTCAGAGCTGATCAAATGAATTTTATTTGAGCATATGTATTTGGCCCCGATTGTAAGTCTCTGGATCATAAGACATGAAACTAAATGTAAGTATTTTAGGTTAGAATTTAAGTCTTTATTCCCATCATATGACTTCGTGCCTTTGTAAAAAAAATATTTTACTATGATATGGAGAGAAAAATTTATGCGACTCATCAACACTTCAATATAAGGCCTTGGTCACTATTTAAACATATATGTGATCAACAGGAGGCTTCTACATGGATCTAAATGAGAATAATATTTCAATCAAAAGTAAATAAGGAAGCTATGTATTTATAGTAGAATCTGGTCATGGGGGAGATTCTAAAACCATAAATATTTGGGAAATTTTTGATGAAGGAGGGGATTAAATTCAAGATTCAAAGTTACAATAATTTCGAAGTCTTAACCAGGTTGAAAGAATATAGAGTGATGTATATTAAAAAAGTACATTGACTTTCCAACGAGCTAGTACCCTAGTGGTACATGCTCCTTCTTGGCATCCGAAAGACCCAAGATCAGATCCGAGCAGGGGCGAATTTCCGATACTGTAGTAGGGCACTGTTGCAGTACTGTAGCGGTGGAAGAACTGTAGTAGCAGTGACACTGTAGAGGCAGAGGGACTATAGAAGGTACTATAGCAGACGCGATACTGTAGCAGGGACTGTAGCAGCGCGAGTACTGTAGCAGTACTATTCACTGAGGGGTCCTTTGGGCCAAAACAATGGGCTTTCAAGACTTTTATTCAGGCCACTTGGCCTTGGGCCTTCGGGCTATGTAATGGGTCACCCTCTACCTAGTCTTAAGAGTTCATGGATTTAAATAATAAATTGAGGCTTTAGCCCCATCCTTTAAAAGGTATATTGACTTGAATCGCAGGTCATGCTGGATAATTTTCTATTGTTTTTCTATTCATAGTTGTTATTTTCTTTTGGCTTTAGTTTCATAATTAATTATACTTCTGGATCACCCAACCCTCCCGATTTACTCATCTCCTTCACTAGGGTTTCCCTCTAATATGCTCATATCGGTGGCTTGTTCTGTATCCCCTCCCTCTCACAACTTTGACTTTAAGATCTGGAAGTGGTTGTCCAGGTGATTCCTCCCTGGATCTTCACTCGTCATTGTTCCTCATCGGGATCCCATTTTGTGTGTTCTATCTAGGCGTTCTGTCCCTGAATTTTGTAGTGAAGATGGTTTTGGAGCCCATCAGTGGTCATCGTTGGTTCACAGATGGATCATAGTCTTCTATATCTAGTCAACGATCATGGTCGCTCAGCATTCATTGGTGATCAATGGTGATTTCTTCAGAGTATGTTGATTCTATTTTTGGTGAGTATATTGAGAAGTAATTTTCTTGGTTCGGTGGTCTATGGTCATGTGATTAAGATTTAGCCTCACTTCGAAATGATGTGGTGAGTTCTCGTGATGGACGGGTTTTGTGAAGGATGTTGAACAACTACTATGTAGATCAGCTCCCATGTCAGTAGTCAGTGGTAATGATGTTCAGGAGAACACATACTGTTGATGGTTTCATGAAGTTAGGCAGTGTGATTTCTTCTTATTTTTCACTTATTTGGATTGTTTCACAAATTTTTTATCATGTAATTTGTTCTTATTGGTTTTGTTTTTTCTTGGGGAGAATATTTCATTACAGGAACTGGTTTTCCATAATTCCTTTTGAATCGGTGCAACATATTGTTAGTGTCGCTGGGTGGGTGGCCTTGAAAGAGGGATGGTTGTGATGACACCCATCATTTGGCCCTGCGTCATCACCTTGATGTATTTATGGGTGCCTCTCCATGAAATTTTCTCAGTGATTGTCAGTATTATTTTTTTGTTTCATTACGTTGAAATTTTTGAGAGTTCCTTTCATGATTTTTCAGGAGGGAATGTCCAAAGAGAGAAGGGTGTGCTGGAACTCTTCATCCGACTCTCCTCCACATATTTATGTTGGTTGGAGAGGTTATATTTCATGTTTTGCTTCTATCATGGTGAAAATTCTTAGAATAGGGGGTGACACATTATTTTGAATTATTTCACTATTTACTTGTCTGGTGAGGGGGCGATGCATCTTTTTGGTGCCTATATGGACGTTTTCTTCTTCTAGACTTTTATAATCTTTCTTAACATTGTTTTGATGGAATTTTTCCCTTCTTATAATGGGTTCCCTCTTTCCCATTCCAAAAATAGTTTATATATTTTTTATATTCAATAAAGGTGGCTTGACCCATAATATTTTCAAAAAATAATGAATTATATTTCCCATTTATTCTCCACTACCCTTCAAATAGAGGGGTAAATAAAAAGTGATCGAAGAATGGAAGGTTTACCCTTTTAAAGATAGATTCCTCACATGGTATTGAATAAAACCCACATTTATTTTGATTTTGACTCTTGATATCTATTTAATTTTTTGGAATGAAAATGTTCTTAAGGATTCAAACTAGATCACTATTTCTACTTAAGTTTATAGTTTATAATCTCCCTCAACCTAGTATAAATTTTCTCTAAGTAGTAGGTCATGTTAGGTGGTGAGTGTCTTCCAATTGTTTGCATGTGTATGAGGGTAGTGAATATAATTTGGATTGGTCAGGAACACCAACACCCAGTTGGGATTTTTCTTAGTTAATTTAAGTGTTTGTTATTAACTCTCTACTCACACAAAAGGGGGATATAACCAATTAGTAAAACTGAGAGGAAAATCACCACAATATCATTTAGTTTAAGGTGATTGAGGAATATATTGATGAATATTACACTTATAAAATAACAAGAAGATAAGTAAATCATTTTAAGGAATATGGTAACATTTCATGTGGATACTAGACCCTAATTCATTCAACTTTCACAGCAACTATTTTCAAACATTGGTTTTAATTTCTTTTTTTTTCACAAACCATAAACCAAAAAACCCCTTTTCATTAAATAATAAACATGTAAAAATAATTTTTTTTCACTACTGTCTAGGATTATATCCAATGTTACCAGTAATACTATATTTATTCTAGGTAATAAAATTAATTTTCCACACCCTATTATAGGTGTCTATCAATGATGATCCAGTAGTCTTCATAGTGCTCAGGAACCAGATCGAAACCTCAAATATTTTTTATGGTATTTTTGGATGATATATTTGTATATTATGATATTTTTTAGGAACAAAAACATCATTTGAGAGTTATTTTTGGAACCTTGAATGATCATTAATTTATACTAAGATATTTAAGTGTAATTTTTGGATTCATGAAGTAAATTTCATAGGTAATGTGGTCTCCAAAAAAGGAATTTCAGTCGAAATTTATAAAGTGAGAGCCTTTACGTCTTGGGTGGTTCTAAAGAATATCTTTTAAATACAAAGATTCTTAGGATTATCAAGATATTACCAGAGATTCATAAAGGATTTCTCCAGGATTGTGTCACCTATGACCACTCTTAACTAGAAAAATGGGAATTTTTTTGTAGTTCTGAGTTCCAGGCATCCTTCAATGAGTAAAATTGGCATTTGACCTCAACTACAATTTTAATTCTACCTATGGTTTTACAAGAATTTTTTGTTTACTATTATGCATTAATAATGGGTTTGGGATATGTGATTATATAAGATGATCACTTGGTGGGGTATGGTTCTCACCAACTCTGACCACATGAGAAGAACTGCCTGACCCATGAACTAAATATTTTAATGGTTACACACACCATTACGTGTTTACTACAATATCCTTATTGAGAGTGATTCATGGTGTATTATGATCATAGAACTTTCAGTTATAACTTTTCTCCAATGGGCTTAAACCTCATGAAAATGCAGTGAGTGGAATACCTTCATGAATTTGAATGTTACATCATCTATATGTCAGGAAAAGGCAATGTATCCATCGATGCCCTAGGTAGGATGTTGTATTCTCAGGAATTGAAGAAGTCTTGTGATGTAAAGTCATGTGTTCTAGAATTAGACTAAAATATGAAAGTTATTGAACTTTATTGTTTACTGGGCGTGGGTTAGTTTTAAATCCATGTTTTGGGTTGATGTTTCACGAGTTGAGATCGTTTAATGTGTTGATATTGGGTATGGGTAAAGTCTCGAGGAGTTTACCATGTGGCTCATTTTGTTTCAAGAGAATCAGAATAGGTAGTGCGTTCGAACAGGCTCTGCAGAGTTAGTCAACCCATACAGGTCAAACAGTGCGACTTACTACAGGTGAGTTAGAGGAATCTGCATGGGTTGTGCAGGGTTAATAAAAACATGAGACTCAGTCATGCGTGATACTCTAGTTATCTAGTAGCATCCAGAAACAGCATGAACATAGTCTGTCTGACCATGCAAGTCAAACTGTGTGGCCTACCTAGTTTTATATTTCAGGTTAAATTATTTAATTAAATTCAATATTAAAAAAATAATTTAATTAAATGTTGTGATATGGGGATTTTATATAATTAAATTAAAGGTTAAGATGAATTTAAATAATTGATGAAAAATAGTGGATTTATGTGATAAATTATAGTTTTATAGAATTCATTTAAATTATGGTGGAAAGGATAATCCATTTAATTAAATGCTGTTGGAAAGAATATAATTAAATGGTGAATAAATGGGGAGTTTGGGGTTTATCAAAGAAGTGTAATATTAAATGGTAATAATAATAATATGATGATGATGATTATTATTATTATATTAACTCCAATAGTTATTAGGGTTTTATTTTCTTTTTAGAAGGGATAAAATAGGGAGAGGCGCACAATTTGGGTGAGGCGCGACCCCCTTGGGTCTCCCATGGGTGGTACACCACCCATCTCACACTGCTCCCTCTCCACACGTCAGAATAATCTCACTCCTTCATAAAATTTGTACTTATTAGTGATCTTAGTCCTTATCCATGAATTATGTGCCATGAGATTATAATAAAGATAATTAATTAGTGGATTAATTATGAGTATTTAGTAGGATAATTTGAGATAATTAATTGTGAATTAATTATGTGATTTTAGATTTTGAAATGGATAATTAAGAGTGGGATTAATTATGACAGTGAATTATATGTGTTGAGATAATTAATGGTGGATTAATTAACATGCCTTGATGTTTGATCAAGATAATTAATTGTGAGATTAATTATTAAAAGTTGAAATTTAGATTGGATAATTAATTCTAGAAAATTAATTATAGAATGTGATTCGTGTTTATTGATTAATTAATTTATGAGTTAACTAATAGGGATTTTTACATAGTTAATTGTTGAGTTAACTAATGGATTTGAGGTGTTTAACTAATTGATGAATTAGTACTAAGATCAATGATGAATAATTAATTAATGAATTAATTATGTGTGAACAAATGGGAACATGGTCATTCCAATGAGAAGTAAAAATGGTAACATGGTCATTGTAATGCCCCGACCCCAGTTACCTAGATTCAGTGCATTATTTTAATACATTGACATGATTACAAGGAATCAAGTCCTGAAGTACCGATCAGTTTAGCAGTTTGGGAAAACAAATTACATACATAAATGTTACATTACACATTAGAAAAATAAAACACAACATAAATGATCCTTTGATAATTCTATTAATCACCTAGCTTAACCCTTCTTATCAATCATAATGCACTTCTTGGAATTCTGAAAAAATTAAAACATAGAAAGGGGTGAGCTCAGATTCTTAGTAAGGATAGCAATGTTGTTCCCAATCAGGATCTAAGTATCATTGAGAGGGGGAGGGGTGAATCAATGATCTCTTTTTCTTTTTATGTTTCTTGCTTTTCGAAACAACCTTTGCCTCCTGTTAAATATTTTCTTTCCCACTGATCACACACAACCATATGAACACAATATTTACAAGGTTAGCTACTCAACAAGTGTAGCTACATCCTTGGTATGGTACGGAAACAGTCCAGTACCACACAATCCACTTGAAAAAAATCCTTTGATGTGGAATACAACGAGTAGGATATAACCTTACACTCGAGGAGAATTTTTAAAACAATCCATTAGTACGTGTTCTCCCTCTTATCAAAAATAGGGTAATGTAATGATTCTATGCTTTTTAATGAACTTTCACAAATTAAATCTTTCAAAAAAATTCTTCACTTTTTTACCCAGAAGCTGGTAAGAACCTCCTGGTGCAAATATATTGCATTACACTCCCTGATTGCACGCCTCCCTACTTGCGCACCACCCTGATTGTGAGCCACCTCCTTGCACACCACCTACTTGCACGCCTACTCAATACATGCACGCCAACATTGAGAAAAACTCACAACTTGTGTGACACGTTTGGCTTATACACAACCCACTTCTTGAAAGAAAATCCCTGATTGTTTGCCTCTAGATACTTTCATGAAAAAACATGCGCATCACCCAACTTGAGAACCTTATAAATAACCCTCAGCTTGTGCGCCACTTCAGATTGCGCACCACCCTCTGCTACATGCGCGATCAGAGCACCCTCTACTACTTGAATGCTCAGAGCTCTAATTTTCTCGTAAGTTTTTAGCATAGAAAAATGAGGAGGCCAGTCATCAATTTATAGGAATTTTTGTGACTTGTGCACTAGATACACTTGTGCGCCGTTCCTACTTGTGCACCACTCCATCACTTGCACACCGCTCCATCTCTTGTGCGCCCTTCCATCACTAGCGGGAAAATTTCTTTCCTTTGTCATATTTTGATATGATGATGTTGGAATATGAATTGCGTGTAACAAACACTTGTGTGACAGTTATACAAGCACGCCACACTTGCGCACCACTTATAATTTCATGCCACACTCCACTTATACTTGCGCGCCACTTTTGGACTTGCGTTCCAATATTTATCTTGATCGCCATTTTATTTTCTTTGTCAAATTTTGATGTGATGATCTTGAAATACAACTTGCACACCACATATACTTACGTGCCACACTTGCACGCAACTTATGACTTGCTTGACACATTCTTTACTTTTCCAACAACACTTCTTTACTCCCTCTATCATTTATAAGGAAAGCATCCTAGGTTCTCCAAACTTATGATATTTGTGAAATACAAATCATTAATGAATCTTCGTAGTTTCAAGTCCTTTTACAAAGTGAATTGATTCATCTTCATTGACAACAAAATACAACACTTTGCAAAGGATAACTCTTCAAACATCCTTATCCATCCAACTTAGTCCCAACAATCTCCCATTTGGATTTTGTTGTCCACCAAGATTCATAAATCACTGAACTTTGTAACCTAATGCAATAGATTACTTATCAACAATTCTAAGCCTATGTGAGCTAACTCATTGTAGGAAACAAGAATTATTGACAGCCAAAACCATGTTGTCCAAAGACAGTGACTATGAAATATCATGATCATATCTCCTCAGCCTTCTTCAGAACATCTTTCAGAACATCTTTCAAGCTTCTACTTCAGTATTATTCACTTCTTCAACATTTATGGAATAATTTTTTTTCCTACAACCACTCAAAGAAACATTGAGAACAGTTCACACACATACATTAAGGATTCACATCTTTCCCACAAATCCCCCTTTATGAATGCATCGATAAGGATAAATTTATGAAAAAATTCTCCCCCTTGAAAACACTATACGAAGGCATGATGAGAGTGGGGACAGAAACACGTACCTTAACCTTGATGTGATGGAGGTTGGACACCCATGTTCAACCTAAATTTTTCAAATAGATCTTTCAGTAACGGTCTAGTGAATATATCAGCAACATGGTCAGATGTAGGAACATACTCTAGCCTTAATTCATTCTTATCCACTTGATCATTGATGAAGTTGTACTTTGTATCAATGTGTTCTGAACGAGAATGTTGTACCAGATTTCTTGTAAGATTGATTGCACTATGATTATCACAACCCAAGAGCAATGGAAGCTTTACTTCAACAAGTAGATCTTCTAACTCAGTCTTCATCCACATTAGTTGAGTTGAAGCTTGAGTAGTAGCAACATACTCAGCTTCAGCTGTGCTAAGTGTTACTGAATTTTGTTTCTTGGTATGCCAACTAACACAACTTTTCCCCAGAAAGAAAACTCCACCAGATGTGGATCTTCGATCATCAACATTTACTAACCAATCAGCATAAGAATACCCGAATAGATCAATATTTCCTAAGCCATCATACCTGATTCCAAAATTTTTTGTGCCCTTGATGTATCTGAGAATTATTTTTCAAGAAATTAAATGTGATTATTTAGGAGAACTCTGAAATATTTCACATAAAGTGATAGCATAGACGATGTCGGGTTTTGAGGTTGTCAAATACAATAGACTTCCAATCAATTTTTGAAACCCTTTCTGATCATCTTCCATGCCTTCTCCATCTTTAGACAACTTGGTTCCCAATGAAATTAGTGTGGAAACTAGTTTCAATTTTTCCAGGCCAAACATCTTCAAAAGTTCCTTAACATACTTTTCTTGAGATAGAAAAATGTGATTCTTAATCTATGAAATTTGTATCCCAAGAAAGTACTTCATTTCTCCTAGAATGGAAATCTCAAATAACTTCTTCATCTCAGAAAATGTTTCACATGATCTTTCATCATTTCCAGTAAATATAATATCCTCGACATAAAAAATAACAATATGTGAAAACTCCTGACATTCCATGAGGTAGAGATTGCTGTCAACTCTCCCTTTTTTAAAGTTCATCTTCTTTAAGAAATTATATATTATAGAATTCCATGCTCTCAGATCCTGTTTTAGCCCACAAAAAACCTTCTTCAACCTGTACAGATAAATTTCATCCCTTCCAATAACAAATCCACAAGGTTGGTCAATGCAAAATTCATCATCAAGGTCACCATTCAAGAATGCATATTTTACATCCATTTGAATGATTTTGTAACCTAATTGTGCATAAATAGCAAGAAATATTTTGATTGTTTCTAATATTTCCACTGGAGAAAATTTTTCATCAAAATCAATGCCTTCAATTTGTGAATACCCATTGCAAACGCATCTTTCTTTTTTCTTATTACTTTACCTTCTTCATTCATCTTGTTCCAGAAAACCCACTTTGTTCCAATAATGTTCTTGTTGTCCGGTTTGGGTAAAAGTTCCCAAGTATAATTCTTCTCTATCGGATCAAGCTCTTTATTCACTACATGAACCCATTCTAGTTGCTCAAATGCTTCATTTACATCATTTGGTTCAACTTTCGAATAAAAATAAGTATGTGATATAGCATCTGTTGTTATTATTGTTTGAACCCTTGGATATTTATCTCCAATAATATTCTGAGCCTCCACTTGTTTCCTTAACCTAGGATGGGTTGTTTGAACTTCATCCTCATCACTCGAGATTTTAGAGTTAGGTTCCTCTTCACCGGTAGGATTAACATAGTCTGTAGAATTATCAGAATCCATAACAAAAGCTTCTCTATCCTGCTCAACTTCAAATCAACATATGACTACTTTTCTTTCTCAGTATTTTCAACAACTATTATATCTCAAGAATAAATAATTCTTCCTGTTTCCTGGTTGAGACATCTATATCCTCTTCCTTCCAGAGCATATCAAAGAAAAACTCCATCATCTCCTCTTTTCTCAAACATTCCAAGGTTTCCACGTTTCTTCTTTATAATGCATGGACTCCCAAATACTCTTAAATTTATCAGACATCGAGTTTTTCCATAGAACATTTCAAATGGAGTCATATCTGAGTTTGTCCTATAGAGACATCAGTTCTGAATATGAACAGAAGTGCTCATGGCTTGCCTGTAATATTGATGAGAAATACTATGTTCATGTAACATAGTTCTCCCCATTTCCACCAGACTTCGATTCTTTCTTTCAGAAACCCCGTTTTTTTGAGGTTTGTATGGTGAACTGAACTCATGCTGAATTCCATGTTTCTCAAGATAACGTTCAAATTATTCATTCTTATACTCACCACCATTATCAGTTCTCAACATGTTCACTGAATACTAACATTCCTTTTCTGCTTTCCTCATGAAACTCTTAAATATTTTCAAAGCATCTGACTTATGTCTCATGTAAATAACACAAGTAATGCGAGTAAGGTCATCAATGAAAGTAATGAAGTACTTATCTCCATTTGTTGATTGCTTTCTCATTGGTCCAAATATATCAGAATGTATAAGTTCCAAGGGTTGTTTTAAATGAATTTCAACTATCTTATGAAAAGAGTTTGTAGTCTTTCATTTTTCACAGATAGTGCATCACTAATCTCTTCTTCTTGACAAATCAGGCATATATTAGACACTTTCTTGCATTGATTAATTACACATGTTTCTATGACACATATGTCCTATCCTTTTATGCCATAACTGATTTTTCATCATTGCTGACTTTGACCACAAACGTGGTCTTTCCAGCGTTTTTCTTATCAGAACTAGTTTAGTCTTTCATTACATCCTTTGAAGGTAACTTTTGTGGATCCTTGTTTGGTTTATTCTTACTAGAACATTCACCAACTTCTGAGATATAATTTTTGAAACTGATATTCATTTTTTTAGATTTATAATGTTTTTGTTGGACAAGTTCCAACTCCTATTCTTTCGCCTTCAACTTTACTTCAAGATGATCATTACAATTCTTTGTATTCTCAAGAGAATTTTTCAGATCATCAACCTCCTTTTCCATCTTGATTTTATCATCAGTAAAACCATCTTGATTGTTTAATGTGGAATATTCATTTATCATCTTGGTGTTTTCCTTCTCAAGCCTTCTGATCTTCCTCAAGAATTCTTTCAACTCTTCTTTTAGATGATATTCATGTTTAGTTTCTTCTTCTTTTGAACTGTTGCTCTCGTACTCGCAAATCATCCAAATATAATGTTTGAGGGTCTCTATCTTCTAATGAATACACTTTAACATCAAACTTGTCAGGTATAACTCTCAAGATCTTTTCGACAACTGTAGAATCCTCTAACGTTTCACCATGAAATCTGATTGTACTGACAATATCATTTATCCTAGTAAAGAAATCACCAATAGATTCAGATTCTCCCATTTTCAAATATTCATTCTTCAGTCTTCATAATTGTAGTTTATCCTTATTCACTTTTGTATTTCCTTCATAGATGTTCTCCAGTTTGTCACAAATTCCTTTGGCTATAGCAACACCTTTCACTCTTAAAAATTCACTCTCATAAAGAGATGATAGTAACACATTTTTAGCTCTTCCATCATTCTCAAGGTTCTTCTTATCGTCAGGAGTAAGAATAACCTTGTCAACAATTGCAGGAAATCCATTCGTTGTAGTTTCAAGAACTTCATATCCTAGAGACATAAGATAAGGCATCATTTTGTCCTTCCAGATGTGATAGTTCTTTCTATCAAAAATCCGAATCCCTTTACTTTTAATGGAATTTAGATTCTCCATCACAAATTCTCTTCAACCACTTCAACAAATAATAAACGAATGGAACCTGTCGCTCTGATACCAAATGATGTTTCCAGTCAGGATCCAATTATCACTTAGAAGGGGAGGGGGTGAATCAGTGATATCTTTTTCTTTTTATGTTTCCTGCTTTTTGAAACAACCTTCACCTCCTGTTAAATAGTTTCTTCCCTACTGGACACACACAACCACAAGAACACAAGATTTACAAGGTTCACTACTCAACAAGAGTATCTACGTCCTTGGTATGGTACGAAAACAATCCAGTACCACACAATCCACTACACAACAATCCTTTGATGTGGAATACAGTGAGTATGATATACTCTTACACTCATGTAGAACTTTGAAAACAATCCAATAGTGCGTGGTCTCTCTCTTAGCACAAATTGGTTAATGTAATGATTCTGTGCTTCTTAATGAACATTCACAAATGAAATCTTTCAAAACAATTCTTCACTTTCATACCTAGGAGATGGTAAGAACCTCCTGGTTCCAATAGCTTGTGTACCACTCCCTTCTTGTGCACCTACCTACTTGTGCACCACCCTGATTGCACGCCACCTGCTTTCACGCCTACACACTACTTGTGCGCCACCATTGAGCACAACACACAACTTGCGCACAACCTTTGTCTTATACACAACCCACTTCATGAAAGAACCTCCCAGCTTGCGCACCTCTGGCAACTTGCGTGACAAACCATTTGTGGAAAACTTGCACAACACCCTACTTGTGCGCCTTATAAATAACCCCCAGCTTGTGTTCCACTTCAGCTTGCATGCCGCCCTCTACTACATACGCGATCAGAGTACCCTCTACTACTTGCATGCTAAGAGCTCTAATTTTATCTTAAGCGTTGAAAATAGAAAAATGAGGAGGCTAGTCATCTATTTAAAGTCATTTTGGTGAATTTCATGCCACATACACTTGCACGCCGTTCCTACTTGCGCACTTCTCCAACATGTGCGCGCAGGTCCATCACTTGTGCGCCCTTCCATCACGAGCATGCTACTTTCTTTCCTTTGTCATATTTTGAAATGATGATGTAGGAATATGAAATGCGCACAACATACACTTTCACACCACTTATACTTGCATGACACACTTGAGAACCACCTATATTTGCGCGCCACTCTTACGCGCCACTTATACTAGCACACCACTTTTTGACTTGCGTTCCACTCTTTAACTTGCACGCCATTTTTTTCCTTTTTCAAATTTTGATGTGATGATCTTGAAATATGACTTACGCGCCACACTTGCATGCCAATTTTGACTTGTGCGACATATTATTTCCTTTTCAAAAAACACTTCTTTACTCCCTCTATCAATTATAAGGCTAGCATCACATGTTCTCCAAACATATGATATTTGGGAAATAAAAATATAGAAAGCATCATCATAGTTTCTAGTTCTATTACAAAGTGAATTAATTAATCTTATTTAACAACAAAATAAAACACTCTGAAAACTTGACAGGGCCTTCACCAATTCTGATGCCCTTGATAAATGGGTTTCCATCTCTAGTATTACTTTACCTAAGATTAAATCTGACCATCATACAATTCTTGTTAGTTTTTTCACCAAGGGTTCCAAATATCCTATTCCTTTTAAATTTAACAATGCCTGGGATGCGGACCCAGACATCTCCAATAAGATAAAAGATTTTTAGATCAGCATTCAACATCAAAATGAGGATTTTTCTTGCATTACTAAATTAAATCTCCTGATGCAATGCCTTAAAGGCTGGTGCATCTCTAAAACAAAACAACTTGATAATGACATATCCACCTTGGAGAATGACCTTATTCGTATCCAAAGCTATAACACCAGATTTGATTTTTCTATTGATCCTCAATCTGAATTTACTACGTCTTTGAAGATCAACTCCTTACTTAAGCTCAAAGATAACTTGAGAAAGAAAATCATCAAAACCAAATGTCTTTCAGATGGGGATAGGAATACTAAGTTCTACAATTCTCTTCAACGGGTCAGGAAAGCCTATAGGCCCCTTGCCTTTCTCAGAGTTGATGAAACTCTTCTTGACACTGAGGATGCCATTTCTAATCATGTTTTTAACTACTTCCATAACATGTTCAATGGTCTAGAGGTCTGCAAAGACCTTCTCCCTGATATCATTCCTAATATGGTCACGGTTGAGGACAATGACCATCTTTTAAGCATGCCCCCAAATCATGAAATCAAGGACACTATCTTCAGCCTCAACACTGATAGTGCTCCTAGACCTGACGGTTTCAACAATGGTTTTTTCAAACAATACTAGGAAATCATTCATGTGGACATGTATAAATTGGTCAAATCCTTTTTCTCCACTGGTTTCCTTCCACATGGGATAAATTCTCAGTTTCTTGCCTTGATTCCTAAAGTGGAAAATGTTGCAGGGATTCATCTCTTCCAGCCTATTGCCCTCATCAACATAATATTTAAAATTATTTCTAAACTCCTTGCAAATAGATTATCCCCCATCTGTGACAAAATTGTTTCCTCGCATCAATTTGGCTTCATCAAAGGTAGATATATTCAAGATTGTATATGCATTGCCTCTGAATGTACTAATATGCTGAATAAAGTGACCAGAGGAGGCAGTGTTGCCATCAAACTTGACATCAGGAAGGCGTTTGACACCATGGATTGGAGTTTTATATTAAGGGTTCTGAAAAAGCTTTGGGTTTAATGACTCTTTTACCACTATGATTCGCTCCTTATTCAATTCAGATAATATTTCTGTGCTGGTTAATGGGACTCCTAAAGGCTTCTTTAAATGCACCAAGGGGGTTCGGAAATGTGACCCTCTCTCTTCCATCCTTTTTTCTATTGTTGAGGATTACTTAAGTAGACTTCTCATGAGCCTTGTGAATCAAAACAAGATTCACCCCATCCGGGCTTCTAGAAACTTAAATGTCCCTACCCACCTTTTATATGCTGATGACATTATTCTGTTTTTAAAGGGTGATAAAAGGAACATTCAAAACCTCAAAAGTGCCCTGGCTCACTATGAAGATGTCTCAGGCCAAGCGATAAGTTGGATCAAATCCTTTTTTTTCTTTGGAAAAAGGTTTTCCTCCAACAGAAAAAGGTATATTATTAATTATTTAGGCATTAAAGAAGGCTCATTCCCCTTTACTTATCTTTGGGTTCCTATCTTTTGGTGAAGACCTAAATCCAGCTACTTTCAAAGTATCATTGATCAAATCTCCCATCAACTCTCTTTCTGGAAGGGTAAATCTCTTTCCTTGGCTAACAGAATTTGTCTTGTCAAATCTACCATTGTCTCCAAACTGGTTTACTCAATGATGGTCTACTCTTGGCCTGCTAGTCTTCTTAAGAAAATCAACAGTTACATAAAAAATTTTGTTTGGACCGATAGTACAATTGAAATAAAACTTGTGACCATTCATTGGGCCACTTGTTGTAAACCTCTGGATAAGGGTGGTATTGGCATCAAAAACCTTAAGCTTTTCAACGACTCTCTTCAAGCTAAGATGACTTGGAATCTGATTCACAACAATTCTGATTCCACTGCCTTTCTCAAGTCTAGATTCATCACCAAGCTTAAAAAGGGTAATCTGAGTTACATCACTTCTTCCATCTGGCCATCCATTAAACACACTTTCTTTAATATCAGGAACAAATCTAGATGGATGGTTAGCACTAATTCCACTTTGAATTTTTGGCTGGATAATTGGACTGGCATTCCATTGATCTCAATGCTCACATCCAGCACTCCTCCTGGAAATACCAACTCTTCTATTAGGGAAATTCTTAACTCCCAAGACATCACTCTTCCTGATGACATTGGTCACATCATTGACAATTATCGTTTCTCCAACACTGATGATTTCCTCATTTGGGAACCTGCTTTTAATGGTGTTATTGATTCGAAAAGTTTCTACAAAAACAATTTTAGCAATTCTAATTCTATCTTGGCTTGGTTGAAAAATTTTAACAAACCTTTGATCAAACACTCAAGATTTACTCTTATCTGGCGTATTTCCCATAATAGGATTCCCACTGATATGTGATTACAATCCTTTGGGATTACTCTTTTCTCTAGATGTCTTATGTGTAATCAACACCGAGAGGATGCTAATCATTTGTTTTTTTCTTGTGCTACAGCTGCAGCTCTTTGGAATTACATTTTTGACATTTTTTGTTGCAGATGGTCGATTCTTGACTCCATCATCTCACAATTACAATGTTTTGCTAATGGGGCTTGCTCCATGCAAATCAAGAATCTTTTTCTGACTGTAGTGGCCGAACTCCTACATGTAATCTTGTATGACAAAAATAATTTACTTCATAACAATTGTTCTTTCAGTCTCAATGCAGGTAAAACGCGTATTCTCATGGCCATAAAGGATGCTTCCTCTCTTCAGAAGGATCATTGTGACAATTCGGTTGGTGATTTCATGATCCTTCACCATCTTAGGATTGTGGGATTTTACAGGTAGCCTCGGCGCACTTTTGAAGTATTCTGGAAATACCCACTTCCAAGATGGATCAAAGTGAATGTCGACGACGCCTCGCAAGGAAATCCGGGTCCGGAAGGTTGTAGTGCCATTTTTATAGATCATCTTGGCAGGTGCCAGGGCTACTTCTTTGGTGGTTGTGATACGACCTCGACTCTGGAAGCTGAAATGCTATGTTTGATTCATGCGGTGGACTTTTCCAAACAAAAGGGTTGGAACAAGTTGTGGCTTGAAAGTGACTCAACCACTATGGAGGAAGATATCTAGAAGGGGGTGGTGCATCTTGCCTGGCCGCTCACTCCTCTTTGGATGCAATGCCTTGCTACGCTCTTGGACATCAGCTACATTGCCACACATGCTTACCATGAAGCGAACATGGTTGCTGACAGTCTCGCCAACAAGGGAGTCAACCAGGATATTACCTAGCTTGATGATTTTCCTGGTGATTTGCTCCCTCTTTATGATAAGGATTGTAATAAGATCCACTCTTTCAGACTTTTGTAGCTTCCCCTTTTTTTGTAAAATAATTTGTTCCTCGGTCTTTGACTGAGGCAACACCTTCTAAAAAAACACATCCACAGTCAAACATATCACAAAACCTTCAATTCAATGTGGAAGATTTGTATCATAATAAATCAACTTAAAACAAGTTCAAAATCCATTAATGGATTTTCACATAGATGAAAATGATTTATAAAGCTCTATGAGAGAAATATCCCTTTTTCATGAAAACATTTATAAGTCACACAATTTTGAAAGGAAGACATTTAAAGAGATTTTGAATCAAAGTGTCCCATAAAACTTTGAATCTTTTGAAAGTAATTAACATTTTAAAAAATTCATGTCCATTTAAATAAATCTTAAAAACCATTTTGAAATCCTGGACATTAATGAGAATGGATTTGAATAGTAAATCTTTAAAACATTTAAAATGATGTTTTAGTAAAAAGTACCTTAAAATTAATCCCTTTGAAAATTATTTTATGAAACATGGACATGGATAATAAATATTTCCCAGTAGATACTTACTTAAAAACAATCTCGGATAATAATGAGATTGTCAAATTAACCCTTACCTAGCACTTTCCTTTAGTCAAGGGTACGTTAAACCTCTTGTATGAAGATCATAGTATGTTATTAAATTTTACCAGAACAATATTAATATTTATTATATGATACATGACTCATTTATGACTTTATACTACCCATTTAAAAATAATTTCCTTGTTAAATTAACATTTCGGGTAATAATCACTTTCTTTATCGTACGTGTTTTAACTTGTTACTCTTGATCGTATCATTTTGATCACAATTTAAATGATTCTAGAATATAAACCTCGATTTATATATCATATATATTTAGAATATAAATATATATAATATATGTATATATGAAATTGAAGGCACTGTTTAGGAAGACGGCATGTCGTACGTACGCATAAACACTGTTTCCGTTTTCATATCGTATTGAATGGAAGTAAGTGAATAAGATATATGTAATTACATACATACATACATACATACAAATATATATCTATTTTAGAATAATTATTTCATATATTACACACTTATTAATAATAAATATTTTTATAATCATCATTGTATGGTGAACATGGAAATGAATCTCATCGCGTCGTGGAGACAGTAATCCATACGTACGCACGACTGGGAATATCATTCTTTTAATTTAAAATATTATGTAAGTAGATGTTATATAATATATAAAAAATCATTAACATGTTATATTTATTATTTAAATCAATTATACATCATTATTATACCCATCCAAATAATATTATATTGAATAACAACTACACCACGACGTGGAGACGGTAAGCCGTATGTATGCACGTATGGTGACATGTCATTCATAGGATGGATAAAATAATTAACATGCTTGTACCATATTTATAATAAAATCAAAGTACATATAAGATACTGTAGTTATTATTTTATAATGGAAACAACAAAGAAAGAGGAAGTGGAAGAAGAAATGAACTTGAAAGGGGTGGTGAAATATTTACCTCTTCTTCAGATTCTTCCTTTTGATTTGGTCAAAAGGGATCCCTAGGTTGGATTTCTGACCAAAGGAAGACCTATAGGATGAAGGTAGGATAGTTATAAGGATATATGGGTAGGGTTAAGTTGATCCAAATGGCTTTTATGGTGTGAATTAGAGAGAATGGAGAGTTCCCTTTTATAAGAGGGGTGAGGGGAACCTTAAGAAAAGATAGAAATATTATTTTATAACAAAATAATTTCTTATTTGTAATGGCTCAAAAATGAATTTTTTAAAGGATAAGGTTGGGATGGATCGAAAAACACTCAACCAATAGGTCTTATACAGGTTTGGGTCACTATATGAACTTTATCTTTTAGATTTAACTCTTAGTTAAAAAGTTTTACATTTACCATGTCTCTTTGCATTTTTATATTATATGGTTAATAAACATACTATAAACTTCCAATAGAACCTCAGGTGGTTAATTAATGACATTTATAATTTTATTTAAGACCTTTGGCTGCCCCATATATTTTTAGGAATAGAATATCAATTAATAATATAATATTTGTTTTAAAAACTTAATTATGTCAATTTTGACACTATTTGGTATTTTTTTACTAAATTCATAACCGCATTATTACTTCACAAAAAATTTATCTAACCAAATATAACATTTCATATTAACCTATAAAATTAGTGTAAATTATAAAAAGTCTCATATTACATTTATTTGGATATTTATAATGTCAATTATTTTACTCTTTCATTAGTAAGGTAATTACTACTTCATAATTGTGTCATAAATAAATTTGATATATAATGTATAAAAATTATAAAAAAATACCATTATATATGAAATATTTTAATATATATAATGAATATTTATATTAGAATTTATCTTATGTATAATCCTATATGAAAAATGTTTTATTTACTAAACTTTGATTATAACTCTTTTAACTTTTCTTTAAATAAAATAAAAATAAATTTCCTAATATAATAAAAGTGGACCAAAAAGGTTCATATTTTATTCCTAAGGTTGTTTTTGGTCTAATTATACTTATCCAATATAATTAAGAAATGTGTTAGGGTAATATTAATATCAATTTGTCCCTTAATTACCCTATTTACTTTTAACCATGGTAAATAAAAGTAAAAAGTTACTATCAACCAAAAATTATTTTCATCCTATTGAACCAAATTTTACTTACTGACATCAATTGTGTCTATCAGATTTTTGAAATTCAACTCACAGAAGCAGTAAAATTATGTTTTATAAAAATTTTCAAATGCTCCTAGGAGGTAGGTAAAAGACGGTAAAAGTTCAATTTTTTTTATATATCTAGAATTATTATAAAATTAATCCAATTAAATAAATTGAACTTATATATGTATTATGTATCTATTTTAACCGAAACAAAATTAAATAAATTAAATAATTATTTAAATAAAAAGTCAGTTTTAAACAATAACTCAATGTTTTTCACTATTCATCAATAATTGAATGTTTTCATAAGAATAACCAAAAATTACCCTAAGATAATTTTGATATTCAGAATTCAAAAATAAAGTCTATTTTACCAAATTCAAGACATATAAGTTTCATTTATTAATTTAAAATTAATTCCCATAGTCAAAACCAAAAGGTGTATTTTTAAGAAATAATAACTATGAAAAGATTGTCACTTTTTTATGTCCGATTTCAAAGTGAAATTACATAAAATGACCAGATTTGAATTAAATGGTAAAAATATAATCTATATATACTTCCAAACCATTAAAATGTATAATTTAACACTATAAATTATTTTGACTAAAAAAGTTGTTTTCAGTTAAAATATAGTATTTTCCCTATTCACCCAAATATGAAAGCTATCATAAAAACACTAAAAATTTATTGAAACTAAATTCTTATTTCCCGATTTTAAAGAATAAGTTTATTTATTCAAATTTAATATATAAAATTTCAAATATTGGATTTAAAAAGGGTTCACCATTAAAAGGAGGTAAAAGTTCATTTTTTTAAAATACATCTTTTATCTGAAAAAAATGAATTTTTTCTTACATTATGTATAATAAAATAATAATATGTATTCTAAAAATAAAATTATTATATAAGGTTCAAAATTCAGTTAATACTATTCATAACCTCTTTTGAACGGCAAGTTTGGTAAGTCGTGGTGCACTTGAACTTGATGTTGCGTGTAGTGAATGTTATTGAATTGATTTGGAGAAATAATGTACTATGAAATCATGGGGTGTTACAGTCATCATGATTATGAGTAAAGAGAATGGTAACATGGTCATTCAAAATTGAGAAGTACAAATGTAAACACAGTCATCACATGTATGAGTAAACAGAAATGGGAACATGGTTATTCTAAAAATAAGTATACATGGTATTATTTTCATTATACTTATGAGTAAAGAAAATGGGAACATGGTCATTGTACAGGGGAGTAAGCATGTTAACATGAACATTAAAATTATATTTGTGATAATGGTTACTTAGGAGAAAATGTGTGAATTTAAAGAATGTAAATAATGTAATTCTGAGTTATGGCCGCATAGAAGAATATTCGAACTCTGGCATGAGTCGAAATATGTATTGAGATAGGATATCACATTTGAATACTTTGGACTCTAACATGAGATGAAGAAGGCATTATGATATAATATCGTCTTTACATACTTCGGACTCTAGAATGTTTCAAAGAAGGTATTGAGGTATGATATCACCTCCAATCTTTCAGACACTTTCATGAGACGAAGTTGGTATTAGGATATCATATTACCTAGGGAGCACTTCATTCTCCAATACAAGAAGAAGATAGTATTGAAGTACAGGTATCCATTAGAACCTAGGAGTTAAGAAATTATTAAATAGAGAATGATTGGTAAATTGATAACAGTTAATTGTGCTTGATAAATATGATTTTATGGTTATTGTATATACTGTTATTCTAGGTATGAGATGAAGCTGGTATCACCGTCAGGTGTCCCTTTGGAACATAGATGGGTTATTGGTTGTTTATATGGTTCCATTATTGCTTTGATATACTTTTACACTGTCTAATGAAATTTCATTGTCTATATCAAGCTAGAAATCCAGTGGTCCTGACCTACTGAGATTTATATCTCACACCCTATTCAGTCTTCCATTATACTGGGGTACCTGAGTAGAATTTCTTGTTTGCAGGACTGTGGAATTTTTCTTGTTGTTGTATATATATACCTGGGATTGTGGAGTGAAGGACTAAGCGAGAGCTCAGAATACTCATGGATATCACCCTTGGGTATTTGAGTCTTTTTTTATTTCTATATTGATATGTAAAGAATGCTGTTTTATTTACTTCTTTTAGATATGTATCACCATGATATGCATGCGTTGTGTAAACTGTCATTTGCCATTTTCATTATTTAGTTGGTATTGCAAATGCCTTCTGTTGTTGTCATCTATTTATATATTTTTATATTGCTATAAAAAGTATGATATGAGGGAATAGTCTCCCCACTTCATATCCTTACACCCTATCTACTATTCGGAAGCCTCTGGCATGTAGGGAGGTGCACTTTAGGTTATGTGGTGACTAGTCCATCTACTGGATCGATGGTAAGCCAGGTCAGGATGTTACAAAGTGGTATAAAATGTCCAATTTTCTTTCTTTTTTTCGATTGTATTTATATTTTGGGATGGTATACAAGTGACTTGGAAACTGTTGTCACTCATTTAATAGTCAGGTCTGGGACTGATCATTCCAAATACGAGAAATGATCATGTTTCCAGAGTTGGTAATTGATGTTTATGATGTTTTCTATTACAGTTGATGTGATTTCACCTTTGGTGACTGGTGTATTTTCCTCTACTTATGGATTTTAAAATTTTTAAAATTTTACTTGGCCTGATATGGAAAGTAAGTTTCATTGTGTGAATCATATATGTAGTTAGAATTATCATGACATTCATGTGACAGGTAATGTAGTTATATTAGTAGGATTCTTGCTAATTTGGATTGTGTGCCTTGGGTTGAATGCATGTTTTGATCTTCTTTATCACACCTACTTTTATAACATGTTTAGATGATTATATTCCATGTTTCCTCTGTTATTATCATTTTTTCTATTATTCCATGCTTTTATGTTATATCTTGTTTCTATGTTACTTATTATGTAACATGATAGAGATGTTTTTATGTTTAAATAACTGAATGGGTGGAAAACAATTGATTACATTTACGATGGGATCCAGTTTTAGTTATAAGGTGTATAGATGGCTTATGATGGGAAAAGGGGAACCTAGGTATTCCAACAATTGAAAATTTGGATGATAATGGTAAAATATTAAATGGAAATTAGTTTTATTAAATGTGATCCAAATTCAACCTATAAAGTGTATGAGCACTTTATGGATTGGTAGATGGACACTCATATCACTTGTGCAACTACTTTTTAAAGAACCTAGATTTGAATAAATGGGACCCTTGGAAGTTACCTTTTTAGTTAAAAGGAATTTAGATGCTAAATTTTCTTATTTACGATGAAATGACACTAAATGTTAAATGTTTAAATAGGAAGTTGATATAGATTTCTTGTTTCTCCATGGGGCATTATAGAGAACCAAGTGTCTTGTTGTGAAAAATAACATATGGTTTGGTTAAAATTATTTCAAATGTATAATGGTTGAAATGAATTAATGATATGGATAAAATGGAAAGGTGGATTTGGATCCAAGTAAATTATATTTTTTTGTGATCAAGAGATAGGGTCGATGCTTATGCTTTGTCAGGGTCTATCCTATGGCAAGTAGCACCCTAAGAGATTGAGATGTCTTGTTTCCGCTATGATCTTTTTGATGTTGGTAGAATTTGAATGTCGTTGTATCTAGTATGACTTTTTTCTTTTAAAAGACTCCCTTTCTTAGATGCGTGGTCATTGTACTTTGAATTTTGATATGTGAATAAGTATTGATGAATTCTTGGTTTGGTAAGTTAGACGACTGGGTATGTCGTCATCTGAGTTATGGTTGTTTGATATGATCTGTTGTTTGTTTTTGTGAACCTAGGATATTATGTGTTGAAATACATTGTACCATCAAGTGTTTAGTAATGTAATGAATCAGTTGAGATCAGTGTGATCATGGAAGCTTGTGATGTTAAGAACGTTATTGGGGTAACTCTGTAGTAGAGTGATTGGGGTGTTGGGGTAAGTTCATCCCACTACTCGAGAGGAATTTTTAGGAATCAGGGGTATTGACATGCCATTCATTCTGAATTTCAGCTTTCATGAATGATTTTGACATGGTAATCATGGTTCGTGGAATGTCACACATGCGTTTAAGGTGATTCTGAACTAGTGCACTTGGGAGGGACTAGTCTCTTCATTTGACAACATGGAAGCTCCTAAGGTGGTTAGTTTCATATCGGTTATGGTATACATGTAAGTTCTTACTTGGTAACGTGACTTTGATAAGGTTGGTAGTGTGTACAACCCTTTGGAAACTTCATTGGTTTTTGGAAGAGTTTTAGTGGTAAATTTTAAAATAACACAAATTCCTTGGGTGATATAGGCATCAAGGTTTATTTGATGGCACGTCAATAGGTGAATTCGATATTTTTGAAAGGAGTCGACCGGTAATAGTTCAAATGATATTTTTGGTGACTTGGGTTTACTCTTAGTGTTCTCTTCTTAATGAGATGAGAATGTACCCTATCTTAAACTTTTCCAGGAAACACTATGATGTCATCAGTCTTACTCAATGATAAAGTTTTAAAAGTAGTTTATTTGGATAAGTGGTTGTTATATGGGTTGTAGGCGGGATTCATAGTTCTTTGGGTTACACCTTTGTTTGTGCTGGGGAACGATAGTTTTAAAATAGCCTATGTGATATCTTGACTCGATAATGTCATCAGAGGTCAAGTATGGATTTTTTTGTACATGTAGTTGGTGGGGGAGTCTTTTTAAAGGCACTTCGCGAGTTTAAGGGAGAGTGTGGGTTTATGGGTCGGTGATGTCTTTCAAGGAAAGAGTTATGGTTTGGGATTTTGAACATTAAATTCTAAGACAATAGGTAGAAAGCACAAATGAATAGGTTGTTGAAGAGATGATGATGGGATCATGTCTCTAGTTGTGTGGGCTCGGTTATGTATTGTTTTGAAGTTTTTTGTTGGTTTTGAGCTTCGGTTTGGGTTTTAAAGGCTTATGTTGGTGTGATTATGAAATGGTTAAATATGTGTTTGGTGTTTGGAAATGCAATGTGATCATTCAAGTGAAACTTCATGACTTTGGTGGGTTAATTGATGTTGTATTAGTTCCCGATGGCTTATCGGGGATGAGTAGTTTTTAAGGTGGGTAGATTGTAATGTTTCCTGTTTTTAAACCCGGTTAAAATAAGAAAGTTTTTGAACTTTTTAATTTACTGGATGGGTTAATTTTAAATCTAATCATTGGGTTGATTTTTTGTGTGTTGAGATCGTTTAATGTGTTGATATCGGGCATGGGTAAAGGATCTAGGAGTTTCGCAGTTGTCTCAATGGGTTTTAGAAGCACCGGTCCAAGTTGTGGCATTTGAACGGGCCGCATATGATTTGTCAAACTGTGCAGATCAAACCGGGCAGGTCAGTCATGTGAGATACACTATGTATCCAGTAGCATCCGCATGAGCTTCACATGGTCTATTAGACTGTGCGAGTCAAACTGTGTGTCCTACCCATTTTTATGTTTCGTGTTAAATTATTTAATTCAACTCAACATTAAAAAAGGGAATTAATTTAACATTGTGAAATGGGGGTTTTATTTAATTAAATTCAATGTTATGAGGATTTTAATTAATTGAAGAAAAATGGTGTATTTATGTGATAAATTTTAGAGTTAGATAGTTTATTTAAATTATAGTGATATGGGGAATCCATTTAAACAAATGGTGTCGGAAATAATTTAATTAAATGGTGACTAAATTGGGAGTTTGGGGTTTATCAATGAACTGTAATAAATAATGGTAATAATAATAATATGATGGTTATTATTATTATTATATTAATTCATTTAATTATTAGGGTTTTATTTTATGTTTAAAAGGGAAGGAAAGAGGGAGAGGTGCACAACCTAGGTGAGGCACAACCCCTTGGGTCTCCCATAGGTGGCACACCACCCCTCCCACATTGATCCCTCTCCATGCATTGGAATCATCTGGTTCCTTCATGAATGTTGTCTATCTCAGTGAGGTAAGTCATTATCCCTGTATTTCATTATTCGCATTGACTGTTTTGGCCCTCCCTTGCCTGATTTCTATTATGATGAAACCCTAGGTTTGATTTTAATTAATTTTATTTGATTCTTCAAATTCTAGGTGGTGTAGAAGATGTCTCGGGATCCATTGGTCCATATTACGATGACTACAAACTAATTCAGAGCAGTTGGACTCAATTTGGTTCACCAACATCATAATAAGGTAAGGTTCTGTACCCATTAATTGGGTTTTCACCCCATGAATTAGGTTCTTATGGTTTATTTTAGTTATGGTTAATTAATTGGCTGTGCGTTGGTCATCACCACACTAATTTTGGGTGCTGATTATTGTTATAAGGCATTGAAATCAATTCCAAGTATGTGAATAAATTAATGTGGAAGTGTGTGTATGCGAGTGGGTTTTGGTTTGTGTTAGAAAGCATTGTCCTGGAAAATTATTTGGGGTAGGGTCCTCAACCATTCTTTAATTGTAAAAATGAAATTTTTCTTGAGTTATTTCCTTTGATACATTTTATTTCAAAGTCAAAATGAATTATTTATTAGTGTTGAATGGTTTTTTAGTATAAAAAATCACGTTTTTCTAATAAAACCCCTCTAACAGAGGTGTGATTCCTTCAATATAAAATTATAGTGACTAGACTAATATGTTTACTTAGATTGCTGATATGTTTTTCTAATTCATTCCTAGTTAGAGGAAGATATTTAAATTTTGGTAATATGATTTCTTAGATAGGATATGTATTTCCTACTTTAGATGTCGACACACATGGGATACTGGGTAATTATGAGTTATTAAGTGGGATATGTTGATATAATTAATTGTGAATTAATTATGTGATTTGAGATTGTAAAATAGATAATTAATCATGGGATTAATTATGAGATATTTTATTTTCTATGTTAAGATAATTAATTTTTAATTAATTACATTCTTTGAGATTATAATATAGATAATTAATTGGGGGATTAATTATGAAATATTTAATTGGATAAGTTAAGAAAATTAATTGGGAATTAATTATGTGCATTGGGATTATAATTGAGATAATTATTCAGGGGATTAATTATGATTATTGAGTGGGATAAGTTGAGATAATTAATTTTTGAAATAATTATATTCCATGAGATTGTAATATAGATAATTAATTAGAGGATTAATAATGAGTATTTAGAAGAATAAGTTGATATAATTAAATGTGAATTAATTATGTGCTCTTAGATTGTGATATGGATAATTAATAGGGGTTAATAATGACATTGAATTGGTTGTGTTGAGATAATTAATTGTGGGTTAATTATGTGTCTTGATGTGTTTTCAAGATAAATAATTGTGAGATTAATTATTATGATTTGATATTTTTATTGGATAATTAATTCTGGAAAATTAATTATGGAAATGATTCGTGTTGATGATTAATTAATTGATTAATTAACTAATAATGATTGTTTACCTAGTTAATTATTGATTTAACTAATGGATTTTTTATTTTTAACTAATTGTTGAATTAATAAAGATATTAATGATGAACAATTAATTGATTAATTAATTCTGTGTTACTGAATGGGAACATGGTCATTCTAATGATAAGTATAAATGGTAACATGGTCATCATACTTATAGTAAAGAGAATGGGAACATGATCATTATAAATTGGGAACTATAAATGGTAACATGTTCATCATACTTATGAGTAAAGTGAATGGTAACATGGTCATTACAATGAGAAGTATACATGGTAACATGCTCATTATACTTATGAGTAAAGAGAATGGGAACATGGTCATTCTATTAAACAGAATGCTTGGTAACATGGTCATCTTACATATATTTGTGATAATGGTAACTTTGTCTTAAATGTGTGAATTTAAAGAATTTAAATAAGGGAACTATGAGTTATGGACTCACACGAGAATATTTGAACTCTGAAATTAGTCCAAATAGGTACTGATATAGGTTATCAATTTTGAATACTCCAGGATCTAACTTGAGATAAAGAAGGAATTCAGATATAATATCATCTTTACATACTTCAGACTCAAGCATGAGATGAAATAGGTATCGTGGTATGATATGACCTTCAATATTTTAGACTCTTGCATGACCCAAAGTAGGTATTAAGATATCATATTACCTAGGGAAGGCTTCAAGCATTGGTACGAGAATAAGTTAGTATTGAGGTACAGGTATCTATGGGAACCCTAGAGTTAATAAATTATTAAATAGATAATGATTGGTAAAATGTTAATAGTTAATTGTTCTTGATAAACATTCTTGTATGGTTCATGTACATACTCTTATTCCAGCTACGGGAAAAAGCATGCATCGTCATCAGGTGTACCTTTGGAACCTGGACAGGTTATTGGTTATTTATTTTATTTTGTTATTTCTTTAATATTCCTATACACTATTTAATGAATCTTCATCATCTAGATCAAGCTAGAAAACCGGTGTTTCCGACCTACTGAGATTTTTATCTCACACCCTATTCAGGCCGTCATTTCACTGGGGTACTCGAGTAGACTATATTGTTTGTAGAAATGTGGACTTTTTCTTCTTGTTGTATTCTTACACCTAGGAGTTAGGACAAAAGGACCGAGTGGGAGCATAGGATGCTCATGGAGATCACCCTTATGGATTTGATTCTTTTCTTTATTTATATATTAAGATGTAAACCATGTTGTTTTGTTTAATACTTTCATATATGTATCACCATGACATGCATGAATTGTGTAAACTGGCGTTGACCATTTTCATTATTCAGTGGATATTGCAATTTCCTTATGCTGTTGTCATCTATTTATCTATTGTTATACTTCTGTGAAAACTTTTATATGAGTGTACACTATCCCCACTGATTATCCTTACACCCTCATTACTAGTCAGAAGCCTCTAGAATAAGGGGAGGTGCGCTTGAGTTCATGTGTTGACCGGTCCGGCTTTTAGTTTGATGGTAAGTCGGTTTGGGACATTACAAGTGATGAGTGGAATCTTTTGGGTCTCTTTACATGGATGCATCTATAGGTAGAGGAGGTTAAGGGGGGTGTTTTTCTTATTGGTATTTAGTTGATTCCTTCTCTTCTTAAGCTCATTCACCAAGAGTATTATGGAGATTACACTAATAGAAATTATACCATTACCAACAGTCCTATACCAATTTTTGAGAAAAATGTTGGTATAGGTATGTTTTTTTCTACCTATACCAACAATTTAGAAAACTATAGGTATATGTATCACCTATTACAATGGTTTGACCAAAGCATTGTTATAGGCATGGATTACAGCCACCGATACCAATGGTTTATCCAAACTATTGGTATAGGTGACAAAATATTTATGTGTAGTAATAAAAATAATAATAAGTATTTCAAAATTTATAACTTTTTTTATAAATAAATATATATATGTGTGTGTGTGTGTGTGTCTCTGTGTGTGTGTGTGATCATAAAGTCGTTACAGCAGAGTGGTAAAGTCCTTGGAAAATAATTAGGAATCAAAACTCGCCACTAGAATTATTTTCAATAGAATCCCTATACCAATGGTTCATGAACCATTGGTATAGGCCTTTCTCTATGGAAAATAACCTAACTACTCATGAAATAGTTATTATATTCTATACCAATGGTTTGAGGGCCTATAACAATAGATCCAAAGTGTGGGTATAGTCTTTTTCTGGTATTTAGAGTAATTCTAGTGGATCATGTTTATTATAAATGGTGGGGATACCACCAATGAGAGGTCTCTATCATCCAATGGTATACTTTACTTTATAAGTCACTATGTGGTTCCATTTTATATGAGGAAGGTTATGATGAGGGATTATCATCATTCACAACATGTTATTCATCTAGGAACTACTAATATGTATTACAACATGATGTGCCAATACTGGTGGCTAAGAATGAAATGTGGAATAACAAACTTTGTATTACATTCCTATACCTACCATAAATTTAAAGTCGAGAACCAAAATCCCTCTAGTATGATTCAGTCTCTGCTTTTACCCACCTATATGTGGGATGAGATATTTGTGAAAATTATTATTGGGTTACCACATACCCCTCAGGTGAAGAATTATATTTTTTGTATTGATTGATCCGTTAACAAAGCCTACTTATTTTATTTTGATCAAGTATTCGATAAAGGTAGAGGAGCATGAGAAGTTGTTCATGGGGTAAATTTTGAGGATAAATGGGGATCCATCTTCTAACATCTTGAATAGATACCTTTGGTCCACCTCTATATTTTGGAAAGGCCTTTAGGAGGTGATGAGATTCTAGGTAAATCTGAGTACGACCTACCATCTTTAGACAGATGTCTAGATGGAGTGGGTGATCCAAGCTTCATTGGATCTTCATTATACCTATGTCTCAAAATTTGGAGGTTCATAGGATACACACTTAGGACTAGTCATGTTCACCTCCAATTAATGTTACCAATATTTTATCCGTAAGGATCCTTTTGAAGATTTGTTTATTAAGTTGTGTTAGTCTCCTCTTTGTTGGTTCGAGGTGGGTGGGGCTTCTCTAGTAGGGATTAGAATTATTCAGGAGACAACAACAAAGATTTAAGTTATATAATAGAAAATTATTATATCTAAGAGTCTTCCTAAGTATTATATTGATCATCAGTGTCATCCTTTGTAGTTTTTGGATAGTGGTCGAGTGTTTCCAAATGTATCACCCTAGATAGGTCACCGATGTTTGGTAAAGTAGGGGAAGCTTTATACAAGGTATGTGGGACCATTTAAATTAAAAATAAGGTCAGGAAGGAGTCCTATAATTTAGTGTTACCTCTATATTTAATTTCTATCCATAATTCATTCCACATTCCTCAACTAAAGAAGAGTCTACTTAAACCTTCCCATATTATAAATTAGGATGAGCTACAGTTGGAGCCAAATGTCTCTATGAATGAGTAACTGAATCAGATTGTTGACTCTCGAAAGAAGTTGATTCATGGAAAATATATTATGTTGGTGTAAGTGCTTTATAAACAAAGGAGTGATTCACATGAGACTTAAGAGTGGAAATATTTTATGAAAGAGTAGTGGTCTCACCTCTCCGTTGATTAACTATTTTTTACTTGAATTTATAGAAGAATAAAGTTGCATGGTGGGGATAATTTCCACAATTATTATACCATTTTACGGTAAAAATTGCATTTTTTTTTTATCTTTACCATTCATTTTTTGGTCCTTATCATTTAAATTTGGGGAAAATAAGGCGACAATGACTGTTGTAGGGTTAACGCATGGTTAGATCTAATTGTGTAGCAACCTAGAAAAAACGTCAATTTTTTTATTAGTATAAATTTGTATGATTGGATCATGGCCTGTATAACCATGGGACAAAATTATATGGGATGCCCATGTCACGAACCATCCTCGGGACCCGTTCCGTGACTACCCCAATCCCACCTTCCATAGGCCAGGGGCTGGCGACTAGCATCAATGCGTAAATCCAGATAAAAGGGGAAGGAATTTCCTTATATAGTAAAAAAAACACCATAGATTAAGCCATCAGAAGTAAACACTATGTAAATTGGGTGCTATAGTAAGTGCGGAATGTAAATGGGCCAGAATACAAACCCAAACTGAAAGTATGTATAACTAGAAAGAAAGTACAACAAACTGAAATTAAAGCAGCAACGTCGAGTCGTCCACTGGAAGTCCCACCTGAAGGGTGGGTACAGATAGCCTCCTCAGCCCGTCTGGTCCAGCCGTCTGCTCCATGTACATCCCGCCCAGTGGTCCACCTCTAGGTACCAACTTGCTCCACAAGCCTCAACCACGATCAGCGTTGTCCGTCGTCTACATCCAACACAATGTAGTGTGGGCATAGCCCGTGTAGGGGTGAGTATACGCTACTTAGTAGGGACCCCAAGACCCCTGAAGGTCTCCTAGATTCCAAAACGGATAATCCACAAAGGAAAGGTACAATCACGAAGTATCAACCAACACTACTTAGGTATATTCCCATACATATACCTAAGTCGACAATTCCCATTAGTCTCCAACATTCGAGCCCAAGTTCGATCATGTCCACATAGGAGTACAACCAAATCCACACAGGATAACACAACCCAATCCACATAGGAAAGAAAGTCAATCGTATCGAAGATATTGATTGAAATTCAAGACTCAGCTCACACAGGTATACTTCTTCGGTGATAGAGATGATTAGATATAGCCACTGATTCATCTAAGATAGGACCCACATAGGATACTAAACCAGCTAAGCTGTCGGACCCACATAGGATACACACCAGCTACTCTGCCAGGCCCACGTAGGATAGAAATAATAGAGTCAAACACTGCCAGACCCATGTAGGATACAAGAACAGTAGTCATTTCCGTCGAACCCGCGAAGGATTTCAGTACGGTCTTCATCGCTACCAAACCCACGGAGGATTTCAGTGTAGTCTTCATTGCCGTCGAACCCATGGAGGATTTCATTACAGTCGTCATCGCTGCGAACCCATGAAGGATTTTAGTTTAGTCGTCATCACTACCGAACCCACGAAGGATTTCAGTGCAGTCATCATCGTCATCGCAGTCGCAGCCACCTCTAGGGTTCCCGCACACAACATTCTTGTTTCCAAGAGGGTCTGCTCCATGAGCCAAGGGGTCGATACATCAACTGACACGTAGTCTGTAGTTGATGTATCTCAAAGTTTCATCTCGACAAGAGGAACTCAACGTGACAGACGACGCGTCAATCGGACACCCGGTCTATGAGTTATTGGCTTTTTCGTTCCAGGGGCCCGGTTGGTTTTTAATTCAAAACCAACCTGAACACACTCCAAATACATCCAAACCTCGAGCGGAGTAAGCCAAAAGGTCCGTATCACTAAGAGGAATCCAACAAAGTCGACGAAATGTCAATCGGACGTCTGGAGCTCATGTTATAAGCGTTTCCGCTCCGAGGCCCCGGTTAGTCTAATGTTCGAACCAACACGGTCGTACACAAAGTTCTCTTAAGCCTTGAGTGTAAAATACCGAAACAACCTTATCGATCCAAGGATCACATCGCAACTGAAGGTGCATCTTTCGGAGGTCCATAGCCCAAGATATGGGCAAAAGAACGAACCTGTCTGGTTTTAGGGGGTTTTGGGCCCGGACCGACCAGGCCCGAGACCCTCTGGGTCGGCCCGAACCGGGTCTTGGTCCGGCCCTTTAGGGCATGACTCGGCATGGTGGGCATGGCCCGGCCCGACCTGGGTGGCCCAGCCTGGTGCGGACGGTCCGGCTTGGGCGGCCGGTTGCCCCGGTGCGGGCACGCCCCGCATGGCCCACTCGGTGCTGGCCGTGCCGTTGCGGAAAGGGGGGGGGATGCACCCCTTGATTGAACTGCAGCGTGGGGGCCGCTGCCTTTGCCAGCCGGGGGTTATGACCCCTGAATCCATTCTGAAACAGCCGGCCTGGTCCGGCCGGCCGGTGCTGCCGCCGCGGGACCCCGCGGTCCTACCCCTCCGAGGTGCCGGTAGCCGGCGGTTCCGGCCGCCCCGCCAAGCACCACCGCGGCCTTGTCTGACCAGAGTGGCACAACGGCGCCGCGCCCCTCCGCCCCGACCCTACTCTAGCCGCGGCCTCTCCTATTTCTCTGGCGGGGCACGACAGTGCCGTGGCATTGTTCGGCATCAATGGTGCGGTGCGATGGCACCACGCTTCTTTGCCCGTTCTTCTTTGTTTCCGTGCGATGTTGTTGCACCGTGCTACCTTTGTTCGTGCCGCGACAAACACATCATCAAAGGGGGGAGGAGGGTCGGCCGTGTTCATGCGGTCCGACCTCCTTCCGTTAATCCAATATCAAGCGACTTAAGAAATTGATTTTTGACGGTTAGGAATATTCATTAACTAAAATCAAACCCCTACCTCGATGAAGTCGTCGAACCAAGTTTTTCGCGGGAAAGGGACGTCGCGGAAGACGGAGTCGCAGAAGGAGGATTACTGGCATCGCTGTATACGGCGTCGCGGTACACGGCGTCGCACAGAAGAGGACCATCAGCATCACGGTATATGGCATCGTGTCGTCGATCTCCGAGAAATCAGCGTTAATCATCGTCCTTCATCGGAGGTCGGCATTCTTCGTCGGTGACAGTGTGTTCATCGCGTTCTTCGATGAAGAAGATGAAGATTCCTCTAGATTTTGAGTATTATCTCCCAATCCATAACACCAAAAAAGTAACCCAATAATAAAATAAGCTCCACGTATTTTATTAATCCATGTCATGAGATTAAAAATTTAAAAACTCAAATCCATTAATTGAATTAATGTGTTGGCTTGATTAAATGATAGGAGAGGGAAAGTCACAACATTAAAGAAGGAGTTTCAAGGGTTTATGGGGAATGTGAAAAGGTGGGGGAACATGTGGGCCCCACCTCTCCTTTATTCTCCCAAGTGAAGTTAGCAACCCAACTTCCACAAAAATGATAAAACTACTTAGAAGAAAAATAAAATTGGATTACAATTTTATTTTATTCTTCACTTAAACCTCAAATTTTAAACAACTCGTCCCATGGAAACCCACCTTCAGAAAACGTTTTCTTAAGCAATTACCGGCATTGCAGTTCTATCAGTGCCCTTGGATTTCGATTCCGAGCACCGGTTCAAAAGTTAGGAAAACCTGCTCGTTCGTTCACTGAATGTACCCGAGAAAAACTTCGGAATATGATTACGGGCATACCGGGCCTCGGAATCAAGTGCCATCAGAAACCGCATTCTTGTAAAATCCCAGAGAAAATTAAGAAAAAAATTCCATTGAATTTTATGGGTCTTTAAATTAATCCCACCTCAGGGATTTACGTCCCCGTAAAGATAAATCATAAACTTGGGGAACAAATGTGGGTACTGTGCACGCATCTGAGCCTCCCACTCCCAAGTGCTCTCCTGGAGGTTCCCGTGCTGTCATCTGATGTGCACTAGAGGTATCGACCGTCCATATAGGACCCGATCCTGTCGTTCCTCGATCTCCACTGGGACTTCTAAAAAAGTGGCCCCATCGTCAATGTCCAACTCCCCATGGTCGACGATATGTGTCGGGTCATGCACGTATCTCCTCAGCTGAGATACGTGGAAGATGTAGTGCACTCGATGCAACTGAGGTGGTAGAGCCAGGCGATAAGCCACCTCACCTATCCTGCTGAGGACCTGTAATGGTCCGAGGAAGCACAGAGATAACTTGCCATCTCGGCCAAATCTCTATAATCCACGTCGAGGTGAGACCCGGAAGAATACGTGGTCGCAATCCTCCAACTCCAGTGGCCTCCGCTTCCTGTTAGCATAAGACTTATGCCGGATCTGAGCTGTCCTCATCTGCTCCTGGATGACCTGGACCTTCTCTGTCGTGGCCTGGACCATCTCCGATCCCACATGTGCTGACTCCCTAGGGTCTGTCCAGCACAGAGGTGATCTGCAAGGTCAGTCGAACAATGCCTCATATGGTGTCATCCCGATGGTGGAGTGGTATTTGTTGTTGTATGCGAACTCTACCAAGGGCAGGTGGTCCTCCCAACTGCGACCAATGTCGGGAGCACATGCACGAAGCATGTCCTTGAGAGTCTGAATGGTCCTCTCCATCTGACCATCCGTCTGAGGGTGAAAGGCGGTGCTCAGACGTAGCTGTGTCCCGAGTGACTCATGTAACCCCTTCCAAAGCCAGGAAGTAAAGATACCATCTCTATCAGAGATGATAGATGATGGAACACCATGAATCCGTAAAATCTATTGAATGTAGAGACGCCCCAAGCTCTCCACTGAGCCCTGCTCTCTAATGGGTAATAAGTGGGATGATTTGGTGAGTCGATCGACAATCACCCAAATGGAGTCGTGACCTCTGGAAGTATGTGTAAGTCCAGTCACGAAATCCATAGATATCCCGTCCCACTTCCACTCCGGGACCTCCAAGGGCTGCACCAAGCCTGCTGGTACCTGGTGCTCCTCCTTCACCTGCTGACAGGTGAGGAATCGAGAAACGAACTCAGCTACATCCTTCTTCATACCCGGCCACCAGTTCTATCATCCGAGATCCTGGTACATCTTCGTCACTCCTTGATGTACCGCTAAAGGGGAAGTGTGAAACTCTCTCAACACCTCCTCCTGTAAAGCAACTGGTACCATGGTACATCCTCTGAAAAGGATGATGTTCTCTCCTCCTACAGATAATTCATCAGCTGCATGTCCTAGGGATATCTTCGCACGCCGCATCTCACAGTCAGCGTCCCCACGCTGTGCCTCTCTGACCCACTGCATTAGTGGAGGAGTGGCTGTAAGTGACTTAAGAAAGGATGCTCCATCTCTATCCACAAATGATATTTGCAAAGCGGTTAGCTGCTCTGTCGCCTCCCCGAGTTGCTAGATGCCCGTCATACTACTGAGATCATCGGGTACTACGTTCCCCTTTCCAGGAGTATAGACTCTCTCAAAGTCATAGTCCTGTAGGAACTTTAGCCATCACCACTGTCTCAAATTCAGGTCCTTCTGCAAGAAGATGTACCTGAGACTCTAGTGGTTAGAGTAGAATGTAAAGCGCTCGACCATCAGATAGTGTCGCCACATCTTCAGAGCGAATACCACTGCTGCTAAATCCAGGTCATGGGTAGCGTATATCTACTCATGCTGCCTCAACTGACGTGATCCATAGGCGATCATGGCCCGCTCTTGCATCAGGACACATCCGAGTCCGGTCCCTGATGCATCGCAGTAGACTACGTACCTTCCTCCCTCCTCCGGTAGCCTCAAGATAGGCGCGTTGGTCAATCTCTGTCTCTGCTCCTGGAAGCTCTGCTGACATCTGTCTAACCACACGAATGGTTTCCCCTTCTTCGTCAAAGATGAGAGTGGTGCCGCAACTCTGGAATAGTCTGGCACCAATCTCTGGTACAACCTATCTAGCCCCAAGAAACTCCGCACCTCCGCCACACTCCCGGGTGGCTCCCAAGCTAGCACTGCCTTGATCTTCGCATGATCCACTGCAACTCTCGCCTCAGAGATGTCATGTCCCAAGAAGTGGACCTCACGTAACCAGAACTGACACTTAGAGAGCTTTCCATAAAGATGGTGCTCTCGGAGTGTGTTTAGTATAACCCGTTAGTGGTAGGCGTGCTCCTCCTCAGTGGTCGAGTATATCAGTATGTCGTTGATGAAGACCACGACAAATCGATCGAGGTATGGCTAAATGATCCTGTTCATGAGACCCATGAACACTTCTAGAGCATTGGTTACGCCGAAAGGCATAACCAAGAACTCATAGTGGCCATACCGACATCTGAAGGCCGTCTTCTCCACGTCCTTGTCTCGAACTCTAATATGATGATAACCTGATCTATGGTCTATATTTGAGAACCACCATGCTCCCTTGAGATGATCGAAGAGGTCGTTAATACTCGGTAGTAGATACTTGTTCCTCACGGTCACCTGGTTTAGGCGATGATAGTCGACACACAGTCGCAAGCTCCCGTCCGCCTTCTTGGCGAACAATATTGGGGAAGCCCAGGGTGAAACACTGGGTCAGATGAATCCCTTGCCATGCAAGTCCTCCAACTATACCCGTAGCTCTTGAAGCTCAGCGGGGGCCATCTGATATTCTGGAGTGGATATCGGGGTTGTCCCAGGGTACATGTCAATATAAAAATCTACCTCTCTGTGAGGAGGTAGTCCTGGAATGCCGTTAGGTAAAACGTCCACATAATGATCCACCACTACAGGAAAACTAGGACTCTGTACGTAAAATAGTCCTAGGATGAGGCTAGCCAACTGATGAGTGATGGGCTGTCCTCTCCTCTGTGTGAGTCCATCCTGCGCTGCAAAGGCTCCCTTCTCGCCGGTGAAGGTGAACCTGTTACCATCGGTGCGAACACGCCACACCTTGCACCTAATACAGTCGATCTGAGCATGTACTGTGGATAACCAATCCATGCCCAAGATGATGTCGTAAGGCCTCGAAGCCACTACAAGAAGATCCCAGCAGAAGGTCTCGCCTCCTAGAGTAATCTCACACTACCGGCACCAATGCGTAATCATCGAGTCTGCTCCCATAGGAGCCTCTAGCCGTAAGGATCGAGCCAACGGCTCTGTCGGAATCTCTGAGCTCAGAACAAGGGTAGCGACAATAAAATAATGAACCGCTCATGTGTCTATAAGAACTGCAGAAAGGGTGGAGTAGACACAGATAGTACCTCGAATCATCTCTGGCGCACCGTGGTCGTAGGCCTCCACTGCCTGAAGCTGAGCCTATCTCTGCCCACCAGCTCCCTATGGTCGGGGTGGACCTCCTGATGGTAGTGGTGGTAAAGCCTCAAAGCGTCACCCACCACATGCTGCTCAGCCAGTTCCCCTGCCTCGTCTGCCTGCTCTCGGCAGATTGTCATAGTCGACCCTATGCCTCTGCCTAGGTGGCCCCTCAATCATCTTCTGCTCCTCTGCACGGTGGGTCGGGCAGTCACAAGCCATGTGGCCCTGCCCGCCGCATGCCTAGCACTCCCTGCTCCTAGGAAGGCTAGCTCCGCGCCGTGTGCCCCGCACCTCTGAGCGAGTGTCCTGAGGTCGTCTTCCTGATGCTATGGTCTGCCTGGACCTCTGTGACATCCGTAGACTGCCAGCTGCAGACGACTCTGCTACGTGCCGCCCTATGGTAGGTCTCGCTGCTGGTGTAGGCTCCACAAGAAAGCTCTCTATGAGAAGAGCTCTCTCTAGTACTCATTCCTGTGTCGGAATGCTGAGGGAGATCATTGATGCCCTGATCTCATGCCTCAGTCCCTGTTCGAAGGTCCAGACCCGAAAGAATGGTTCTCGTACCATGTCCTTCAAATAGCATGAGAGATTGGTAAATCTTGCTGAGTACTGGGAGACCGTCATGCTGCCCTGCCGCAGCTGTAGAAGCTCCTGGATGTGCACCGCACAGAGGGTGTCTAGGATGAACACCGAGCAGAAGAGGGCTCTCAATGTCCGTCCAGAGGAGTGATTCCTCACCGTGCACCTGGAGCATCATGCTCCACCATCTTCCTGCTACCGTGTGTAGGAGGCTCGCTGCGAGGATCACCATGAGGTTAACTGGTTTCCCCACTAACCTGAAAAATCGAACAACCGCCTCCAGCTAATCCTCGGATGCATGAGGGTCCGTCTCCTCGCAGAACCTGGGTGGTCTCTGACGCTAAAACTCAAGCAGTGCACTAAGGCAACGTGCACTATCAGCAGCTGGGGATGGTGGCATCAGTGGCTCGGTGGGTAGTGGTACCACCAGTGACCCCTCTAAAGAAGGGCCTTACACCGAGGTCTCGTCGCTCGGCAGGCTGTCGTCTCGCACAAATCTCGGAACCCTAGATGGCTACCGTCGTGGGCCCATTTGGACGAGAAAGAGGTGCGCCACGGTCAAACAGTATACCTGGTGATCTGACATAAAGTAATCACAAAGAAAACTTTTGAAACACACATGCAATCAATGTTTTCGTGCATTGATTCGGAAATCAGAAGTCAGGGTCCAGGTGTACGGATACGTCGGCCGCCACACCAACACTGGACTCCCTGGACTGATAACCACACTCAATACCATTAACAATATTGCTTCACATAGAAGAAAGATCAGAGTCCTAAGTTCTTCGGTAGAACCGAACTCCTCTGATACCAATTTGTCAGGACCCGTCCTCAGGACCCATGTCGTGAGTACCCTAAGCCCGCATCCCATAGGCCTGGGGCTGGCGACTATCACGAAGGCATAAATCCCGATAAAAGGGGAAGGAATTTCCTTATAAAGTAAACAAACACCATAGAGTAAGCTAGCAGAAGTAAACACTAAGTAAACTGGGTGCAATAGTTAGTGCGGAAAGTAAATGGTCCCGAACACAAACCCAAACTGAAAGTAAGTACAATTGGAAAGAAAGTGCAGCAACTGAAAGTAAAGCAGCAACGTCGAGCCATCCACTGGAAGTCCCACCTGAAGGGTGGGTACAGATAGCCTCCTCAGCTCCCCGGGTCAAGCCGTCCGCTCCGTGTACATCACGCCCAGTGGTCCACCTCTAGGTACTGACTTGCTCCACAAGCCTCAACCACGATCAGCACTGTCTGTCGTCTGCATCCAACACAACGTAGTGTGGGTATAGCCCGTGCAGGGGTGAGTATACGCTACTCAATAGGGACCCCGAGATCCCTGAAGGTCTCCCAGAATCCACAAAGGATAATCCAAAAAGGAAAGGTACAATCAAGAAGTATCAACCAACACTACTTAGGTATATTCCCATACATATACCTAAGTCGAAAATTCCCGTTAGGCTCCAACATCCGAGCCCAAGTTCGATCATGTCCACATAGGAATACAACCCAATCCACACAGGATAACACAACCCAATCCACATAGGAAAGAAAGTCAATAATATCGAAGATATTGATTGAAAGTCAAGACTCAAATCAGATAGGTATACTTCTTCGGTGATAGAGATGATCAGATATAGTCACTGATTCATCTAAGCTGGGACCCACATAGGATACTAAACCAGCCAAGCTGTCGGACCCACATAGGATACAGACTAGCTACTCTGCCAGACCCACGTAGGATAGCAAGAACAGAGTCAAACACTGCCAGACCCACGTAGGATACAAGAACAGTAGTCATTGCCATCAAACCCATGGAGGATTTCAGTATGGTCTTCATCACTTCTGAACCCATGGAGGATTTCAGTGCAGTCGTCATCGCTGTCGAACCCACGAAGGATTTCAGTGCAGTCATCATCGTCATCACAGTCGCAGCCAGCTCTAGGGTTCCCGCACACAACAAGCACGTTTCCGAGAGGGTCCGCTCCATGAGCCAAGGGGTCAATACAGCAACTGACACATAGTCCGGAGTTGATGTATCTCAAATTTCCATCTCGACAAGAGGAACTCAACGTGACTGACGACGCGTCAATCAGACGCCCGATCTAAGAGTTATTGGCTTTTTCGTTCTAGGGGCCCGGTTGGGTTTTAAGTCAAAACCAACCCGACCGCACTCCAACTGCATCCAAACCTTGAGTGGAGTAAGAAAAAAGGTCCATCTCACTAATAGGAATCCAACAAAGTCGAAGGCACATCAATCGGACGTCCGAAGCTCATGTTATAAGTGTTTCTGCTCTGAGGACCCAGTTGGTTTCGTGTTAGAACCAACCTGGCCATACACAAAGTTCTTCGAAACTTTGAGTGTAATATACCGAAACGATCATGTCGAATCAAGGACCACATCACAAATATGGGTACATCATTCTGATGTCCGTAGCCCACGATATAGGTAAAATAACGAACCTGTCTGGTTTTAGGGGGTTTTGGGCCTGGACCGACCCGACCTGAGACCCCCTGGGTCGGCCCGGCCCAGCCGGTGCGGCCCGGCGCGGCCCAGCCTGGGTTGCTCGGCCCGGTGTGGGCGGTCCGAACTGGGTGGCCGATTGGCCTGGCGCGGGCGCGCCCCGCACGACCAGCATGGTGCTGGCCGTGCCGTTGCGGAAGGGGGGGGGGCTGCCCCCTTGATTGAACCGCAACCCCAACGTGGGGGAAGCTGCCTTTGCCATCCAGGGGTTACGACCCTCGGCTTCCTTCCGAAATGGCCATCCTGGTCCGGCCGACCGGTGCTGCCTCCGCGGGACCCCACGGTCCCGCCCCTCCGAGGTGCTGGCGGCCGGCGGTTCCGGCCGCCCCGCCTTGCACCGCCACGGCATTGAGCCGTGGCCTTGTCCGACCGGCGCGGCGCAATGGCGCCACGCCATTCCACCGCGGCCCCACTCCAGCTGTGGCCTCTCATGATTCTCCTGCGCGGTGCGACGACACCGCGACTTTGTTCGTCCTCAACGGTGCAGCGCGGTGGTGCCACGCTTCTTCGCCCGTTCTTCTTTGTTTCCGCGCGGTGCCGTTGCACCGCGCTACCTTTGTTTGTGGCACGACAAACACATCATCAAAGTGGGGAGGATGGTCGTCCATGTTCATGCGGTCTGACCTCCTTCCATTAATCCGATATCCAGCGACTTAAGAAATTAATTTTCGACGGTCAAGAATATTCGTGAACTAAAATCAAAACCTTACCTCGATGAAGTCATCGAACGAGGTTTATTGTGGGAAAGGGACGCTGCGGAAGATGGGGTCATAGAAAGAGGATTACTGGCGTCGCAGTTCGCGGCATTGTGGTACACGACATCGCAGAGAAGAGGACCATCTGCGGCGCGGTACACGGCGTCGCGTCGTCGATCTCCGAGGAATCAACGTTAATCGTCGTCCTTCATCGGAGGTCAGTGTTCTTCGTCAGTGACGGTGTGTTCATCGCGTTCTTCGACGAAGAAGATGAAGATTCCTATCGATTTTGAGTATTCTATCCCAATCCTTAACACCACAAAACTAACCCAATAATATAATAAGCTCCACTTATTTTATTAATCCATGTCATGAGTTTCAAAATTTAAAAACTCAAATGCATTAATTTAATTAACGTGTTGGATTGATTAAATGACAGGAGAGGGAAAGTCACAACATTAAAGGAGGAGTTTCAAGGGTTTATGGGGAATGTGAAAAGGTGGGGGCTTATGTGGGCCCCACCTCTCCTTTATTATCTCAAGGAAAGTTAGCAACCCAACTTCCACATAAAGGATAAAACTACTTAGAAGAAAAATAAAATTGGATTACAATTTTATTTTATTCTTCACTTAAACCTCAAATTTAAAACAAATCCTCCCGAGAAAACACACCTTCAGAAAAGGTATTATTATGCAATTACTGGTGCTTCAGTTCCATCGGTGCCCTCAGATTTTGATTCTGAGCATCGTTTCAAAAGTTAGGAAAACCCGCTCGTTCGTTCACTGAACTTACCCAAGCTAAACTTCGGAACATGATTCCGGGCATACCGTGCCTCAGAATCAAGCGCCGTCAAAAACTGTGTTCTTGTAAAATCCCAAAGAAAAATAAGAAAAAATTTCCCTTGATTTTTACGGTTCTTTACATCCCATGTGAGTTGGTGTTATCTACTAGTTGATGGAGAGTTTTCCAAAATATGCATCCTAACCATGCAATTTTCCCAAATCCATAAAAATACGAATTTACTAAAATATCCTTACATGTTTTAACCCCAAAACCCTTCCTTCTATCCTAATTTCGACTCACTGAACCCTCCTATCATGTAACACCATCTCCATTCCTTCCTGGCTTGGATTTGGGTGGAATTTCATATATTTTCATCCTGAAACCCTCTTGGAATGTTGTTCTTTCCTCCCCATTTCTTTACTTCCTCCCTCCATAGTTTTATCATTAAACTAAAGTTATAGTGGATTGAGGTTTGTCTTATAAGACCATAGTGAGAGGGATTTTGTTTTTAGGGTAATCTATTACTTTCAAAAAGCCGTTTCTCTCCTATACTCATGGATCCACACTATTGGAAAATATTTCCTTTGGAAAAGGTAGGTTGTTTCATTGGTTTCTTTTGTTTAATGAACCTTAAGTGTTTGTTTTCAAATGATATTTCAAATCATTTTAATCATGTTATAGAATCCTGAAAAATGATATGAGTATTATACTTGTTTGAATTTTTTTTTATTAATTTAAGAAATTAAATTGATTTGAAAGGAATGCTTTGTATATGAAATTGATGGTTTCACTTGTGGTGTTTGATAAAATGATGATTTGTAATAGAAAATGGAGATAATGATGAATTATTAACACTTCAAAAAGGGTGAAGAACCAACTTTGTGGGGGTTGTATTTTTTATCAATTGTTTCTATTGGTTGTCAGTAGTTGTCATTAATTGTCAATGTTTTTCAATAAATTATAAATATTTCACTGTTTTCAATATAGTTTAGAATTTTTAAGGAATAAGTTGATTGATTTTTTGGTTAAACTATCCAATCATATTAATGAAGAATATATAGATTGATCGATTGAATGAAGATGAAAATATTTTGACTAAGAGGGAGAGAAGAAGTTGGAATCTAAGATTGTATAGGAAGAGAAGAAGTTCCCAAGTCATTGAATCTTAGAAAAAAATGAATTGTGCTTTTTCCTTTGAAAAATTTGGAAAAAGTTCATTACTTAAAGGTGAAATATTGTTTGAATATTTTATTTACTTATAGAGATTGGTGAGATATTCTTAATATATTGAATATGTTCCTTGATGTTTGGAGAATCACATTTGTTTTGAAGGTTTAGATGATCATGAAAAGTCTATTAGACAAAGTGTTTTTCTAATAGTGTTCATAGGGACATAATACATATGTGAACTGACTGGGTAAATAAAATTAAATATGGGATTAAATGTTTGACTTATTGTATTCATAATTACATCGAATACCGAAAATGTACTAAGGCCACCAGATGAATGTTATGAGACATAGTTGACTAAATGAAATCCAGTGATTCTTTGATGTTTTTCAGGTAATCAAAACATCATTACTATTCTAAGGAATTTATGATTCTAACCAAGAGGTTTTAAAAGGAAAATGTTAGTGTGACTTAGTGAAGCTAGTCTTACCAAATAGAGGTTTCCTAAAAAACCTACCAAACTGAATTTTAGCAGATTGATCTAATCGAACAATTTTGTTCTGGACAGAGTCCACCATATGAAGATAGTGTGTGGAGGCATGATGTCTATCAAAAGAACTTTGTGACTCCATAGGATAAAGATATCTGAATGAAAATTTATATGTTTATCAGGATGAACAATGTTTTTAATTTCATCAAAAAGAAAAATGTTTATGATGTCAACCTATAAGAGATTCTAAGTGAATCAAAAAGAAATTTTAGAATGATCGAATAGAGGTTTATGAGTAATTATATAGAATATTATTAATGAATAAATATCACATATAATTTCCCTAGAAAATTTATCAGGTATAAGTCTCTAAGATATTTCATTAGACGAATTTTTAAAATGATATCTGATAAATCATTAAAAATTCATTAGATGGAGTTCTGTGAAGTCATCAGATAGATGGAGTTGATCAGATATTTAATATTACATTAGATAGATAATATCATATGGATGTTAATGATTTCAGTTAAAAAAGAAAAATGGATAAAAATTGTGAAACCTTATGATAGAGGAATATTGAAAAGGGTTTAGGATACCAGATAGAGTGTGTCAGATAGACATTTAGTATTGAAGGAATAAGGTTTTAGAAAAAGGGACTAGACTAACGATACTAGATAGGGTATTATTATACAAAGAAGTTCCTATGAAGAATTATATGGTGAAGGTTCAAATATATTTATAATGTTTTTATAAAGTAAATTAATGTGATTATTTTGAGATTGACATTCAATGACTTAATAATAATTAAGTAAGGATCAAAATTCTTGTAAATATTTCAAGAATTTCAAAGATATCATCAATGTTGAGATATAATGAAGTCCTTATGAAAAATTTTTGAGTGCAATTTATGCATGAATTTGAAGGTCGTAAACTGAAGCAAGATTTGAGTGGGATGTTGAAATTTCGAGTGGGAAATTTGTAATTAAAGTTTATGCTACTACTAAATTTTTATATTAATTATACCTCTATAAAGTAGAGTATGTGAACAATTAAAAGGATGATTAAGTTATTTTAGCTGTGATTGTTTTTGAAAAAGTGAATTTCTACAATGAGGTGATGACCACAAAGAATTAGAGTGCCAATATTTTGGGTAAAAGTATCAGATATAGAGGTATTAGACAGATTGGTAATAAATGAAGAAGTTATGTTTTGGATGAGCTGGTGGACTTGATGAACTATTAGTATATAAATATCAAGTTGTATCAGACAGATAGGTGGTATCAGATGAATAGGTACCATATAAATAATAAGAATAAAGGATCATATGAATTGGTTCCAGAGGAACAAAATCAGATAGATAATATTGAATATAGAATAATTGAATTGGTAGGTTCCAAATGGAGGATTTGGAAAAGAAAACTACAATTTTTTATTTTCTTGTGAAGAAAAAAAATATAAGAAGAAGATGAAGATTAAGAGTTTTTTTTGTGTTGTTGTGCATGTAAGTATAGAGAAAGAATAACTATGAAGAACTATGACAATCAAAAAAAATTATATTGGTGGAATATTTTCTTGGTGTTGCAAATAACTTGAAAAGGTTGAAGACTAAAGGTCCAATGAGGAGTCATGGTTAGACTAGGATTTCACTTGTCAAGGGAAGTAATATCATTTCTCACCCCCTACTAAGGGGTAGGGAACACCACTTGGGAGTTTTATTATTTATAGGCCAAACCACTATATTTAATATCTCATTATAGTGGATAATTAATGTACTGGTTTCCACCAATCATGGAAAGTACTAAATACCGTTATTGAGTTGTAAACATTGTAAAAAAATCATGTTCTATCCTTTACTCACTTTCATATACTTTCATGAGATAATGAAAAAAACAAGAGAATAAAGATCCTATTAGGTCTAAGAGGTAAAGTGATAAAAAGTACTAATTGGTTTAAAAATATCCCCACACTGATTCACCCCCCCTGCACAGTATTGATAATACCCCTAAGTGGTCCTTATAATTTGAATTAGAGGTACAATTAAACTATATTTTAGTCTATACATTGAAGTTATTCACATTTTAATATTTGTGGTTCTTTATTAAATTTACAATAATGTGAAATTTTAGTGATGATTTGGTTATCATAGAGCATAACTTTATTTCAATCAAGACCGTAATGAATAGGAGAAATAAAGATATAAGAAATCCAAATAAGATTTTCCTCTTAATCTAATACGAAGAAGGAAGCTTAGTATCTCTATTCCATGATAAAAAATAAGATATAACTGGATTGGGAAGTGAATAACATGTGGTTTAAATTACCAATGAGGAGAAGGAAAACATTCCTACCTCAAGAGGATCAAGGTTAAGTGATCATGAGGTATGTGAAAATTCGGGTACAAACTATCACTCAAAATAATATCCAAGCATTAGTTGTGATGATGATTCATCTATAACTTCCCAAGAAATATTTATTAGTAGATTAAAATATATTCAGTACTGTATTCCTAGAGAAACAATCTCTTTTGATTGTAGAGTCCTTGAATGTATGTAGGAATAAATCACCCAACATGAAGAGGAAATGAATAATATAGAAAATTATTTTTAATAAATGGTTCTATAATGTATAAATCTCTCTAAGAAGTTTGGATAATTTGAGACCATAAAGATATATCTTGAAATAAGTTTCTCAAAATTTTAAAACAAATGGCTCAAAGAATTTTAAGAGAAAGATGGAGTCAAGATAACTATTGATGAAAACATTCATTCACTTGAATAAAAGTTGAAAAATAAAACATTCATATCACGGTATTTCAATTATAAGTGAAGTAAAAGAAGATAAAGTTACACAACTCATTATTAGAAAACAAATTTAAGATGAAATATGAAGAGGTCGATAGAATGAATAAATATTTTCAAGAAAACAATTTATGATTAGTGATTATAAACACACCCACAATATGAAATGTCTAGAATTATAAATTAAGTACACCAATCCGGATAATAATAATTTGAGTCTTCACAAAAGAAAGGGAAAGTTTTAATTACTTAAAAACTTTCAATGGATCATTACTTTGATAAAATTCCTCTAACATGTGATAAAAAGATGATGTATTTGTTTAATTATCTTTCTAAAAAATTTGTGAAGAAATAGGTACCATCGATGACTTTTTATAATGTTTTATCTAAATATAGTTTCATGAACAATATATGTATAATTTTTTTTTACAAGTATGGTTGGATACAATTGAGAAGGATCATACCTCTATATATAGGGTGGATTTGAGAAGAAGTATAGAACCCAGTTCCCCATGATGATAATAATAAGTTGGGAAGAAAACCCAAAACTATAATGCAGTAAATATAAGAAGAACAAAATGTTTGAGTCAATGTTGGTGCAGAAACAGATTCATTCATTGTGCACTAGATTTTTGGTACAATACTATAAATATTAAAGCATAATGAAAGGACATGAATAGGGGGAGAAATCTAGAGATGAATAAAAAACATCTATATATTAAGGATAATTTGTATACTCCAAATATATTTTGGAATGCTTGGAAATATTTGTGTTGTATGTAACAATGGTGGTCATAATATTGGTGTATGATCATCTCAACATGTATCGAAATCAGATAAGACAATAAGAACACATAATTTGGTGAATAAATAAGAAGAAAACTTGGGATGTAATCATAAATAGTGGAGTAAATAGAGCAACTTGGTTTAGAAAAACATCTCAACCATTTTATTCACATTAATAAATATGCAATAACCACCACATTACCTTAACCTTTATGAATTGCATATATACATATTATACAAGTAATTGAAGGTGAAGTATGTTCTTAGGCGGACATCCTGATAATGTGAATGATTTCCTATCATTGGATATCATTATCTAAAATAATTTATCATCATAGAATGATTCCTAAATTAGGAAACCCATAAAATCTAATGAGATGACACTATTTGATGAAGATGAAGTTGTTTTTGTCAACACATAATAAAAAACTGATGAATATTACATCATAATTTGATTTTATATTTGATATTCCTAACTAATATAATGAAAAATATCATCCTTGGTTAATAATTTATAAAATTTATGACTAGACAACCACATGAAGAAGATCAATTTTGGGGTATTCTCAACATAGAGACCATGAAGAATGTCTATTGAAGAGACTCGTCATTTTGAATATTGTGAGAAATAACTCCTTGAAGGAGAGTTATTTAAAAAGGTAAATCTTTATTAATCTCAAATATTTTAATATAAAAATAATAATCTTAACAAGGGGGGATTTGAATTGATCAGTGATATAAGAAAAGTGGGTGGTTGAATATACCAAGGTTGGTTATCCTGCAAATTTATACTTGAATGTTTTTAACATGTTTATTTATTTAAGTGTATGAGTTTTAGGTTTATTTATTCTATAAATATTTTGTAACATAATTGGTATCTTTTGATAATAATTCAAGTGGAAAACTCTTGAAGACAAGATTGTGAGTTCTAATTTCATGTGGTATCGAGTTCAATTGAAAATGGAAAACTTTTTTTTCCTAAATAAAAACCTCTTATTTTTTACATAGAGTATGGCTCATATAGAATTTGAATGAGATGGTTTATTACACATTTCTTAAGAAATAATTCAAATAATTTCCCCATGTATTTATTATTTGTTATCAATAATGGGGAGAAAAAGTGAAGTGATTTTTTGAGAAGAAAGGGAGAGAAAAAAGATAATGATTCACATTATGACATATTCATTTTAAAGATACTTTGAAGGTATTTATAATAAATATAAATGGGGTGATTATAGATCCCAAATTATGTGTGAGTTGTATTTGTTTTCAATAGTTTTCATTGGTTTTAAATTTTTTTCACTTAATCAGAAGGATTTCATTGATGCAATATTTTATAAAAGATACAAGGAAAAAGTTTCTTGTAAGTTTGGTTGAACTATCCAAGACTATTAATGAATAAGATATATCTTGGATGATTGAATAAAGATGATGAAGTCCTGACTATGTTTATGATAAGAAGTTAGTATCCATACTTATAGAGGAATGGAAGAAGTTACTAATTCAAGTTATCTTTGAAAAAGGTAAATGGTTCTCTTTCCTTTGTAAGCATTACAATATAGAAATTACATAAATCCAAAATATTGTATGATGATTTAAAGTAATTATTGAAATTGTTGAGTTGTTATTAATTTCTTTAACATGTGACTTGATGTTTTTAGAATCACATTTGTTAAGAAGGCTGAGATGATCGGGAAATGTCTATAGGACCAAATGATTTTTAGATAATGTTCATAGGCACATCGAACTGATGTGAATGGACTGAGTCAATTCGATGAAATATAAGACCAAATTTTTGATCAATTCTATTAATAGTTACATTATATAGATATGAATGAACCAAGGACACCAAATGAAGTCTATCAGAATTAGGTGACCAAATGAAATCGTGTGATGCTTTGCTATTGTTCAGAGTATAAAAACATCATGGATATTAAAACTAATTCCTAAATATATCTAAAAGGTGTTGAATGTAATAATTTTTTGTGACTTGGTGAAGTTAGGATTTCCGAATAGAGGCTAAATAATAATGTTATCAGACTGAATTTTAGATGTTTGATATGATAGGACAAAGTTGTTCTACATAGATTACACTAAATGAAGACTATATGTGGAGGTATAAAGGTCATTAAAAAAACTTTATGAGTCCCTTAATGAAAAATATATAATTCCATCAGGATGAACAATGTTTGTGTGTTCATCATATGGGAGAATGTTTGTGAATTCAATTAACAAGTTTTCTGAATGAATCAAATAGGTTTTTTTAAATGATCGTATGAAGGTATTTGAGTCCTCGATATAATATTCCAAATGAAGATGCATTAGAAAAAATTTATCAAGAAAAGGAATCATATAGATGTCTTTAAGAGATTTTACTAGATAAAGTGTTATAAATACATCAAACAAAGTATTAGAAATTCATCAGATGGAGTTCTACGAAGTCATTGGATGGAAAGATTATAACATACCTTCGAGAGTACATTAGATGTAAATTATTGGATGAATATTTATGAGTTCACCAAACAAAATAAAATTATATGATCATTGTGAAAACATTTGATGAAAGAATTATAGAAACCCATGCATATCATGTATAGATATTAAATTATTTTTTATGAATATTAATTATATTACACAAATACTTGCATATTCACCGTAATAGTTTAGTGTCTTTAGAAACTTGGAAACCCAAATAATTTCTTTATAGGTAAATTACATCATCTCCCAATATGATATTCATAACTATCACCCTTCTTAGACATATCACATGTATTAAATTTCTTCATAACCTAGGAAAAGGAAACATAAGAAAGTATGAGCTCAGATTCTCAATAAGGGTAAACAAGGGAGATATGTAAGCATAACATGAATATAAGGGTATGATAAAATGATAATAACATTTGAAGACCATAAATTTCATATCAAGTATCATAATATTAAGTCATGGAATTAATATTAGAAGTTCATAATACATGAATCATAATGGAATCAAATAGCCTGGTCCATAAGCGCATAACATTTTTATAGGGCGTAGATTTTTAGTATACGTATAATCATAGAAATACATTTCCATATTAGTAAAGGATTATTTCCCAGGCTATAATAGTGTGATTTATATGATCCAAAAACTATCATAGTAGTCATGGTTCACTCCCAAGACCATCATAGTGGGAAAATTTCCTTAATGAACTAGGTTCACTCCACATTCCAATCATATCTATCTCATGAGAAATAAATCATTACCCAATTCATTAGAGGGAGATATTGGTCCCACATGTCTCAAAATGAAAACCATATTTATGTGCACCAAAATATCATAAAAAATTCATCATATCACAACCCATGAAATTAAATGCGGTTCATAAAAATTTCATCAAATCATAACCAGCATGAAATAGATAGGTTTCATAATCATTTCATAATAACATAACATGTGGAAAAAGAATCACGTTTCATAAGAATTTTATAATGGTATAACCCATGGAAGAGAGACAGGTTTCATAAAAATCATTCCATCATAAAAATAATCCATTTAGAGAAATAATATTAATAGTATCTTTGGATCATATCCCCATTAAGACATAGTTAACATCAACGAATGTCATTTTATATAAAAGATGATTTTAAAAGATCATTTAAAACATTTCTTGAGGAAAATATCATTTACAATTTTAAAAACACTTTTTAAAACCTAAAAAAAATTTATTTGAAATAAACTTGAAAACCTATAAAGTAATGTTCAAAGAAAATAATGTTCATGATAATGGGATGTTTCGTTTACTCTATGCACATTAAAACAAATATTCCTTTCACAAAATCAGTAAAATCCAAACGACTATTGTTTGGAAAATGAAATGAAAATTTCATTGAAAAAAATGAAGAAAATTAAATCAGGGGTAAAAATTTCTTTTAGAAATTATAGGAGAATAATAAAATATTTTATAAAAACATGGTTAGTAAACATGGTTTCGGATGAAAATGGATTTCTAACTGAAGAGAGAAATAATGATGGATTTTCTTAAAAATGTTTTCTTAATTATTTTACATAATAAAGATTAGGGAAATGGTTTTATTACTTGGAAATATAATGAATAAATAGATGAGAATAAAATTAATGAGTTTCTTCAGATATGGATCATAAAATTTTATCTTCAGGAACATAATCATAAACAATCCCGATAAACTATGAGATTGTAACATAAAATCATTACCACCTTAGTAACTTTGAATCATAAGCCCCATGAAGGAATAACATAAAATGAAACTTAAAATATCATGATGATAAATAAATTCATGATATTAAATGTCAAAGGTGTTTTATAAAGACCTCATGAAAGGATTTAGTTTCATAACATAACGTACGTCTAAAATAATGAAAATTAAGACAAAAATACCTTAATTTAAGTCTTGAATTCCATTATACACATTTGAACCTATAATATAATAAATATAAGTTTACTATAAATATATTATAGAATAATATTTATATATCATACCATATATTATTTTCATATGACCTTTTATTACCCGTTTATTAACAATTACATCTTAAATTAAGTTTCAGGTTATAACCGCATTGTTTTTTGTATATGTATTGATTTGTAATTTTTGGTCCTCTAAATTTGATCACAATTTCATAATATATATAATTTTATACTTGATATAAATAAAATATATATTTGTTATATATTTATTTATATTAATCCATAAAATTTTGTAATAGAAAATGAAATACATCATTTATGGAGATGGTAGGTCGTACATGTGCATGAACATTGATTCCATTTTCTTGTTGGATTTAAATAAAGAAATTTAAATGATATTTTATCATTATAGAATAATTTTTCTGTTATATATATCACATATGTTCATGAATCCAATCCTTATAACCTTCAATTTAAAGCATGAACAGATCACATCTCTTCGTGAGGTGGTAGTTCACTGTACACATAAATGATGCTATTGAGTTCCCTCAAAAATGAGAGTATAGGGTTATGTATGATATAATAATTATATAATTATATTAATATAAAAAATATAATATATAAAAATTAAATCCATAATTATTTTCATCCTTGATATGTGGTAATGGAAAAGTGATTGACATCAGTTCAGGAGGCGGCTGTCTATCATACACCTGAATGATGATTTCGTAACTCATTTGATGGAAGTGGAGATGGTTGTAGGGAATTAACATAAAATAAAAAAAATATCATTATATTTAATATAATGAGTTTATTATATCAACACAACATAATTATAATTTAAGTAGGTGTAATAAGAAATAGAACAAAAATGCTTGTCGACGAACGTTACCTCTTCTTCAGGTATCCTCCTTAGGTTTTCACCCATAGAATTTCTAGATTGGATTTATATCAAAATTTAGGATTCTAGAATGAGAGTATGGAAGTTGGGAAGGGATTTGGGATTGTATTTTCTGAATTTAATGGGTTTGAAGTTGTGGATAATAGAAGAGAGGGGGTGACCTTTTATAAGAATGATGAGTGACCCACTTGTAATTTTTTAAAAGAAATAATTTCGCCCAAGTTTTTTCATATAACAAGGCTCCATACAATGGGTTTTTTACAAGGTTTGGGTTTTTTAACCCTTATCTTTTTAGTCTAACACCTAGTAACCCATTTTTACCTTAACAATGGTAAATAATGTTTAATTATTTTACTATTCATTTTGGTAAAAAATATAAGTTAAACTTGCTAAAAAATATAAATTATGATGATTATAAATATGTAATAAATTTTTCTAAATCAAATTCACATATATGGAAAATTTTAATGCAAAATTAATTCCGTAGAGGTGATGAGAATGTGGGTTTTTAAAGATAAATTGTATACAATATTATAACGTTTTTATATTTAAATTAAAAATGAAATTGATTCCAATAAATTAAATTGGATTAATTTATGTATAATTGAACAAATGTTAATTTAAAATAAATTTAATATGTTATATAACCTTATAAATAAATGAAACGAAAAGATAGTTTTCAATTAAAATTTAGTATTTTTCACTACTCATCAAAAAGTGAAACTTTTCAGAAAAATCCAAAAAATTCACTATAATATAATTTTAATATTATGATTAATTTTTTTTAATTTTATCAAAATCATTATCTAATATTTTAAAAAATTAATTTTATTATTATTCATAAAAACATTTTTTAGATATAGATTTCAAAACATATAAAATGTCTTTAATGAAAATTAGGTAATTTTTTTATCAATGTGTTTTATTTATATAAAAAATTATTGTAACACTCCAAGACATTATGGTATCTCTCTTTTAATTTTAACATCTTCGATAGTTTATGCCTCACACAACATCGAGTTTAAAACCGTAGTATACTTTTAAAAAATGATTGTTGAATAGTTATGTGACCAATAGAATAGTAAATTCACAAATTAAAGTATAAATAAGATTTCGGTAACTTATAAATGAAAAAATGGAATATTTAAATCAGGGAATAAGAAAATAAATGTTATAATCATGATAAATTAATTGTTGGTATTTTTATGAAAAAAAAATGTTTATTTACCAAATTATAATTAATATAATGATTTAAAAGTTTTTTTTAGTAAAATAGATTCATGAATTAATATTTTTTTTATGATTATACGATAATTTCATATGATCTTAATTAATTTCTCAAAGTGTTATAAAATCAGTTATAATTGTAAAATCGATGCTTTTTGAATAAATGGTGAATTTAAATAAAAATAAAAATTATTATATCTAGAAAAATATTTTCATAAAATGGAGTCCATTTATGAATTATACATATAAAAAAGTGGTTGTGGTGAATTTTTAGGATTTTTTTGAAATAGTTGAATTTTTGTGAATAATGAAAACCGAAAATTTTTGGTATTTTTCATTTTAGAAAAATACATAAATTATTGAGTCATGGAAGATGTATAGTGATGGTAAGAACCCATGGTTTTGAACTCAAATACATCAGTTACTATATTTAGTCACATGAATTTTCATTATTCATTGTCCTGATCCAAAATAATAAACAAATGAATTAACAAATCAAAAAACACATCTTTCCTCTGTTATAAATACCACTCATCACCACCTCTTCTCTTCACACCTCAAAAGACTTGAATCTTATTTAATTTATACCCAATACCACTCCCAAACCTCTCCTCCATATCCTAGTCTTGTTGGTCTCACCCAAAATACATTTTTAATTTTCCTTAAGGAGGTTCTCAAGGAGAGGAATTAAAGAGGTAAAATCCCCTTTCGCTGTTTTATTTTCCTTTCAATTTCATTTATTTTATTATAATTTTCTTACCTCCTCTATCTAAACATGCATGATAAATACATTATCTAATATGTGATATAATATTATTATGATAGTGTTATATCCATCATCAATTATTTTCTCTTTTCATTTTTATTTTAAAATTGAAAACATCATCTGCAAGGTGCCAATTTATCGCCTTCGTGGACAACGAGATTTTTTTTTCAATTCCACCTTCAATTATGGTCATAAAAACATTTTTATCATTAAAAAAGACGTTAATACATGTAATATAGCTTATTTAATGTTATGTAACTGGTATATATACATAATATTAACTCATAAAATAAAACTATTATGTGGTGATCGAAAAATTGCAAAATAATCCAAACAGTTATCATTAATGATTTTTCTGATGAATCATATTCATATATGGAAACAAAATGATACATAATAGAATTAAATATTATTGATGTTCATTAATAAAATATAATTTTAGTTTTGGATAACTATACCCATTTCACATGACCTTTTGTACTCGTATTCAAGTGAACCAATCAAGAAAACCAAGGAAACGAACACTTTTGAATGATGAAATTGAATCTTATAACTCATTAAAAATAACATAAATGAACATCATAAATTTATAATTAATAAAATAAATTTTTATTGAGTTATGAATTAAATTATTAATGAATCTAATTTCATTGGCCAGGATGTTATGTAGAAGTTTAGAATGCCTTTGGACATAAGGTAAGGGATTCTCCCCAATCCTCCATTTTTCAATCGAGTGATGCTTTTTCTTTATTTAACCCAATGTAAATCTTATTTATTTGTATAAAATATTATATATTCTATGTATATGATCCAAAATCATAATATTTAATTTTTTATGAATATTAATTACATTACAAAAGCACACACCTAAGGACCACCATAGTTTAGTGTATTTAGAAACTTGGTAACACAAACAATTAGTCCATAGATAAACTACATAATATCCCACTATGACCTTCATAAATATAACAGTTCTTCAAAATATCATTCATAATACATTCCTTCCTAACCTGGGGAAAGGAATCAAAATAAATGGTGAGATTAGATTCTCAGTAAAGGTAAACAAGGGAGATACATAAGCATAACATGAAAATATGGGTATGAGAACATGAGAATAACATTTCAAAATCATACACTATATATCAAAAATCATGATTTGATACATCAAATAAATATTGGCATTTCACAAGACATGAATCATTAGAGAATAAAATAACATGAGCCCTGAGAGCATAACATTTGCATAAGACATAGATTTTTGGCACACAAATAGAATAGAAAATAATTTCCATATTATTCAAGGAAAATTACCAAGGCCATCATAGTGGAATGGGTTCACTCCCCAAACCATCATATTAGTCAAGGATCACTCCAAATAACATCATAGCAGACAATGTCCCTTACTGAACTGGGGTCACTCCCCATTCCAGTCCTATCTATCTCATAAGATATAATTATTTAAGCAAAGAATTGGAAAGAGATATAGGTCTCACACATATCATAATGAAAATAATATTTTTGTATGACACAAGATCATAAAACATTTATCATATCATAAACCATGAAAGGAAATGGGTCTTATAAACATTTCATAACATCATAATATATAGTAAATAGTCTAGTTTCATAATCATCTCATCATATCATCATAGAATAATGTTAAATCCAAAAGAATCCTAAATACCTTGAGAGGGGGTGAATCATGGTATAGATATTCTTTTCAAAGTTTTCCCTACACCATTGTATCTTGACCTCTTTATTATAAGGGTTAGTTTGTTTTCTCTTTGGTGTTTATATTGATCTTGTCCTTTCCAAATTTATCTGATAATGATGCATAAAAAGTAAAGTAGTAAAAAAATAAGGACATACATATTTTTACTTGGTCCACCCTCAATGGGTTACATCCAAGGAGTTTACAATGATAAAGAACCAATGTACCAAATTTACTAACTCTCAGTACCAATTCAAGGTTCTAGATTAATAACATAAATCCCCTGGCTCACTGTCTTTACAAGGTTTAGAGATATCTCCATACCTTTGCAAGGTTTAGGGACAACTCACTAAATTTCCAAGGGTCGCTCCCTAAGTCTCTTTATAAGGCTCACTACTGGTGGAAAGGATCACATTCTTCTTTTTTCATTTGTTCACTACTCTAGAAAGGATCCACACCCAGTTTATGGGCACGTAGGTCCCATAATTATTAATTATGAATGCATCCTCAATTTTAGGTAGATGATTTTTTGAAGTTATTTATTAAATTCACCTTCACTCTTGTGAAAACACATGGATGCATCACTTCAAGTTTCTAGACAACCGGAACAACCTTCTCTTTGCTGTAAACACCCAAATTTTCTCCTCATTGGAAATATCTCTATGTGATTCCAAGTATTCCTTTAAATGATTTGAATGTAGAAGTAAATAAACTCCAGTTGCATGTATTGTCAAATGGTTCAGTTCCTTTATCTTCTTATTATCCTTCAGAATTCCGACATTACAATGACACTATTCACATGGTAATATAGGCGCATACCTCTACGCACAATATTATAGTGTGACACCCCTATGTGATACCCTTGTATGTAACTCCTTGCATTAGATCCTTGTGCGTACCCTTACTTTAGATCCTAATGAGTACCATATTTGTGCTTTACAGGAGCTCCTAGTGCAAACTCCTGCCGCAAACCCCTGGTAGGAACCCTATTCACACTTTGCGCAAGGAATTTTTTAGATCATGTTCAACACTTATGAAATTTATATTACATCGTGAGTCCTATCCTCAAACAACCATTATGAGATATCTTTGTTAACTTCCTTCTCGGACATTGCTTTAGATATAACAATGATGAAAAACTTCATCAATATTTAAGGATAGGTTAGGGGTATTTATATATATAATTAGACCTCCTAAAATAAACAAATTGTGGGGAAATGTTTACTCCATTAGTATTAGGCACTCTGTGAACCTCTTAACATGAGATCTAGACATGAGTCTTATTCTCTATTTGCATGAGATTTGGATGTGAGTCATTTTTTTGCTTTGCACATGATCCAGGTGCGATCACCAAAGACAATCAAGAGAACTGTGTGAGAACCTATCACAAGGTCCAAATAAAATCATGAGCATTGTGAAAGATACAATCATATGAAAAAAAATCATATGCTTTGCGAGATCTTAGTGTGATATCAGTTTAGACATTCTTGCTCCACAAGACCAGTTCATACATTCATGCTCTCTGAGATCAGTTCTGCATTCGAACTTCACGAGATCAGTTCATCATTCACACTTCACGATCTCAGTTCATTATGCCTGCTCCTCTATCTCAATTTAGCATCCGCACTCTGCGACCTCAGTTCAACATTTATTTTTTGTGAGCTTAGTTCATCATTCATTCTCTCTAAGATTAATTATTTTCCATTTGTGCGAGATCAGACATTCACTATTTTGTGAGATTAGATATTCATGCTTGCATGAGATCGAACATCCATGATAACTCTTCATGCCTTCTTTGAAAACCAGAATTCTTCAACAACATCAAACCATGTCAACAAACACAATCAACCCAAAATCCCCAACATGAGGAATTTTTTCGTAAGACATAACCTGTGAAAAAATAAGTGGGTTTCATAAGAATTTTATCATGGTATAACTGATGTAAGATAAATGGGTTTCATAAACATCATGCCCTAATAAATATATACCATTCAAATAAATAATAATAGTGGTATCCCTTTTTCATATCCTTAGTAAGTCATAGGCAACATCAATGCATGCCATCTTATATGTAAAATTATTTTGATCGATTGATTAGAACATTCTTAAAGAAAAACATCCTTTCTACTTTGAAATTTTTTTTACAAAATAAAAAATATTGAAAATATTTTTCTTACAAAATATACATGGAAAATTATAAATTAATCATCAAATAAAATAATGTTCATGATGATGGGATTTTTTATTCATGTCATGCTTCTTAAGGAAAATATTTCTTTCACATTTTTCATAAAAGCCAAACATGAATTGTTTGGAAAATGACATGGAGATTTTTTTCAAAAAAAATTGTAAAAAATTAAAATGTGGGTAAAAATTTCCTTTAAAATAATATTATAATAATAAAACATTTTTTAAAAACATTTTTAGAAAACATGGTTTTAGAAGGAAACATATTTCCGATCGAAGAGATAAATGAAGATAGATTTTATTAAAAACATTTTCTCAATTATTTTCAGTACCAATGAGTGGAAAAATTTTACTATTACATGATAACATAAAGAATAACTATAGTATAATAAAATACATGAGTTTATTGAGAGATATATCATAATAGTTTATCATCAAAAAACATAATTATAAACAATCCCGATAAACGATGAGATTGTAACATGAAATAATTATCACCTTGGTATCTTTGAATCGTAAGGACCATGACTGAATAATATAAAATGGAACTTAAAATATTTTGAGGATAAATAAATTCATGATATTAATTGTAAAAGGGGATGTATATACACCTCATGAAAGAATATAAGTGCATAATATAACATACGTCCCAAAGAAGGCAAATTGAGACAAAAATCTCTAACCATAAGTCTTCACTTTATTCATATGCGTTCGAACCTACTTAACAATAAATATATGTTTATTATACATATATAAAATAATAATATTTATATATACCATACCATATATTATTTTCTTATTATCTTTTATTAAACACTTATTAACAATTCCATGTTAATGTTACGTTTCAGGTAATAACCGCTTTGTTTTTTGTGTATTTTGTTGATTTTTTACTTTTGGACCTCTTAATTTGATCATGATTTCATAATATACATAATTTTAAACATAATATAAATAAAAAATATATTTATTATATATTAATTTTGATTAATCCGTATAAATTAGTGATAGAAAATGAAATACACTATTCATGGAGACGGTGGGTTGTACATACACATGAACACTGATTCCATTTTCATATTAGATTGATTGAAAACAATTGAAATGATCTATTAACATTAAATAATAATTTTTATTCAATATATATCACATATTTTCATTAAAAAATTACTTATTACCTTCTAGGAAAATCATGAATGAATCACATTGCTTCGTGAGGCGGTAGTCTGCCGTACACATAGACGACATTATCAAATTCCCATAAAAAGTAGAGTATTAAAGTATGTGTGATATAATAATTAAATAATTATAACAATATCACAAATATCATATAGAAACATTTAATCCATCATTACTTTCATACTTTATAGGTGATAATAGAAAAATGAATAACATCATTTCGTGAGGTAGTAGTTAGTCATACTCATGAGCTGTGATTTAGTAACCCATTTGTTGGAAGAGGAGATGGTTGTGGGTTATGACAGTAACATAAAAAAATATAAATATATTTAATATAATTATTTTATTATAACATAGTGGTATAATATTATTTGAATGTATTTGAGGAAGAAATAAATAAAAAACACTCATTGATGAATGTTACCACTTCTTCGGGTATCCTCCTTAGGTTTGCACTAAAATATTTACTTGGTCGGATTTTTTTCCAAAATAGGGATTTTAGTATGAGGTTATGGGATTTTTGAATTAATTTGGGAAGTATTTTTATTAACTAATTGGGTATGAAGGTGTGAAGAAGAGAGGAGATCGGGTAATCTTTTATAAGTGAGGTGAGTGGTACACTTGTATTTTTTTGAAAGAAATAGTTCTACCCACATTTGTTTCATGTCACAAGGCTCAAACAATGGTCCAATATTGATACAATAAGATATAATGTCTAACTATGTGCATAAAATGGGTATTGTAAAATTTTGGGTTATTTTTAACCCTTTTCTTTTTAATTTAACCCCCAGTAAACCAATTTTTACCTTAACCGTAGTTAATATTTTTTGATATTTCTACTATTTATTTTGGTCAAAAATTAAGTTGGAATTATTATAAAATATAAATTATTTTGAATAAAAATATGGAATCCATTTTTCAAATTTCATTCATTGAAGTGGAAAATTTTTATTTAGAATTAATTCCGTAGACACGACAAAAAATTTATTTTCTAAAGAGAAAATGTTCAAAAGTTTACAAAGTTTTTTTTCCAAAATTCAAGATGAAATTGATTAAAATGATGTCAATTGAATTAAAGGATGTATAATTTAACTAATATTTTTTAAATAAACTTATCAAATCATATAATTTTAAAAATAAATTAAACCAAAAGGCTGTTTTCAATTAAAATTCAGTATTTTTCACTATTCATCAAAAAATGAAACTTTTTTGAAAAATCCAAAAGATTCAAATTATTATAATTTGGAAATTTTTATTTCAAAAATGATATTTATTTTATAAAAATAATTATCTAAAATTGTCAAAAATTAAATTTTTTATTGTTCGTAAAAAAACTCTTTTTTTAGAGAAATTATTTTCAAAACGTATAAAGATTTTAACTATAATTAAGAACATTAATTATCACTATGTTTTCTTTATATAAAACAATTATACATAATATTTAAAAATTATTTATTGCTATTCATCTCACTATGTTTATCGACTAGGTTATAATGGTCACAATTGAATAAATATATTAATAGTATACTGTGGTTTTTTTAAAACTCGGTGTCATGTATAATGAAATCATACCCAGTGCTATGTATGGAATAATCATAACATGATGTATCATGTAATACATGATTAAATTGGTGTTTCATATAACAAAATCTTTCAAATAAAATTAGTTTATTCAAAAAAATCACAAAAACTCTTGGTGTTAAAAGAAACTTGCAAAAGGGTGAGGATATCATAGAGAGTTTATCAGACTAATTGTTGGCATCAAAGGAACATAGTGTCAGATAGAGGGACCTTACCAAGGATACAAAAATAATAATTATAATAAATTTATGTTCTTATGAAGAATTATTGGGTGAAGGTTTCAATATATTTTGAATTTTGGATAAAGTCAATTAATGTGACAATGCACAGTTTGACATTTAACACCAAAATAAACACAAAATAAGGATCATGATTCATTACAATATTTCAGGAAGTTTGATGATATATTTAACATAATGATATATGGAGTTACCTATGGAAAATGTTGACTCCTATTTGTGTGGAATTTTGGATGCGGTCAAATGAATAAATATTTGGGTGGGATATTCAAAGTTCAAGCAAGAACATTGAATTTGATGTTCGTGCAACTCCTAAGATTTTGGAGAAATGTTTCCAATATAAAGGGGAGAAAGTACATTGTGAAAAGGATTATTGAGTTATTGTAGTTGTGATGTTTTTTGAATAGGTGCAGTTCTTTAGTGAGATGTTGTCCATGAAGCTTAAGAGTAATTCTCTTTTTGGGTTGAAGTATCAAACATAGAGGTATTATATAGACTATTACTAGATGAAGAAGAGGAGTTCTAGATGAGTTGTTGGAATTAGAAAAATTACTGGTATCAGATGGACATGTTGTATCAGATGGACAGGTAGTATCAAACGAACATATACCTAATCAAGAAGAATAAGGGATTAGATGAACTGGCTCTGGATGAAAAGTTTCAAACAAGAAATATCATATGAATAATAGCTAGACGAATTGGTTTGAGATGAAGTAAGATGAAAAGTAAACAAAAAATTTATGTTGGCTTCTATGAATAATAAGAATATAAGAAGAGGAAGTGTTTCTTGTATGTTGTTGTTCATGTAAGAATAGAGGAAGCATAACTAATTATCACCGTAACATTCAATAGAAATTATATTGGTTGTATACTTTCATAGTGTTGCAATGAAATTAAAAAAGCTCAAGACTAACCACACATGAAGAATAAATATCCATCAAGGAACTCCAATTGGACTAGGATTTCACTAGTCTAGGGAAGTATAATCATTTCATATCCCCCATCCTAAAGGTTAGATACCCACACCTGGGAATTGGATTATTTATAGTCCAAACCATTATATTTGGTATCTCATTATAGTGTAAAATTCATGTAATGGTCCCCACTATAAATGGAAACGACTATCCATTCTTATTGAGTATTGAAGCTTGCAAAAAAAATTCACTATCCATTACTTTCTTTTATATATTTTCTTGTGATGAAAAACATGAAAAAGAGAATATAGATCCTAACATATCTACAAGGTAAAGGGATAAATGATGTTGATTGGTTTTTAAAATCCCCCAATACTAAATCACCCCTAGTGTTGATCATATCCCTAAGTGGTCTTTATAGGGGGAATAATGGATTAGAGCATATACCAAAGTGGTCCTTACGGAGGTGATAATGCATGGGAGGATATGCCTAAGTGGTCATTATGGGGATAATAACACATGGGATAATATATCTAACTGGTCCTTACGGGGGAAATAACACATGGGTGCATAGATATTTAGGTAGTAGGACTGGGAAAAGAATTTTTGGACATGTTACTCCCTACCAAAAATTTTAACTATGCTACAACACTAACTAAATATTGTCATTATATTTTTACGGTGTCACCTACTGGGGTGACCCCTTCCAACTAAGCATTGAGACTACTCTCTCAGGTGATTGTGCGCAGTTGATTATGATGGTTCGATCACCAAGATAGTGTGAGGATCCTATGATTCCATTGACCTTAGATACCTTAGTGATTCCACATGGTGATTTATTGAAAATTTTTATTCTTGTGGCATTCATTTTTCATATTTAAAATTTTATTAATATTTCTCTTGATTATTACCCCTTTAAATGTTAAAATTTTATATGCATATGGTTTGTTTTTATATTAGAATTAATGGACTTATTGAGGTTTGGTTATTAAATATTTGGTGGGAACCTACTATACTAGTTTTTCTCACATTGCTCATACACTGAATGAGTGTATGCAGACCTTGTTTTAGAAGATTTGAGTAAAGGAAAGGCATCATTTAGTGGTGGGAAGTATTCTAGTTAGCGATGTATGAATTTATGTTGGTGACCTAGTGGGACCAATCCCTCATGTCACAGAATATTGGTGGTCGTATTTTTATTTATTTATTTTTCCAATTTGGTTTTCATGTGATTCTATCTCATATTCAGCCTCCTATTCTGCTCCTTTGGTACACGTGAATACTTGAATCTTATTTTGTTTAAGATTCATTTTGGATGATGTTTATATTTATGTATGTGGTTACAATTTTCGTTATGGTATTTATGTATGTTATAACATGGTGCATGATTTGAGTTTGTTTTAGTTCTTATGTGTTTGGGATCATGACTCGCTAAGCTATGCAAAAGTCATGCCAGGATCTCAGTTCAGACCCACTTGATGTTTTATTGGGAGAATTGTTCCCAATGATGTTCTTGATGTGCACACACTAGTTTTTAGCATGTGAGGATCATGAATTCCCTTCGGACCTTTCCACATACAGGTTTAGGTGCCCATTTCAGGGATGACCCAAGTTGGTTCATGACAGGTATAGTTAATAAAGATCTGTTTGAATTTGAATTTCTCACCAACAAATAATGCAAGGTGGATGAGATCTCATTTGATGAAGGACCTGATTCCTCTATTCATCATAATAATCCAAGTGGCCCTCCCTTTTTTTGTGTTTAATACAATTTACAAAACACATTTTTCAAGCCGATGGTGTCACATTGGACCCCTACCCCCTCTTTTGTTAAATTGAAATGTGATGCATTATTTTTTAGAAAAGGGAATCATTTGTTCCTTTCCAATTGTGTGGAAAATATAGATGCACTAGTGTTCCTTTGTGTTTTGATGCGTGCTGAGGAGAGTAGTTTGTGGTTTATCATTGTGGAATCGGGTGCAAAGACCATCTTCAATGACTTGCTCAATTGGATGGATACCTCTTGGAGGCTTCAGGATATTGTTTTTTCAAACTCATCACCTTTAGTCACAAGGGAGGCGATTTTTGCAACAAATCATATAGAATATCAATTAAGGTGGAGGTTGTTTCACCAAGAATGGTTTATTTCACCTCCTACTCAATTTTATTCGTTTATCTTCTGAGTTAAATTGAATTATTTTGATGTAATAATATTTGTACGGTATAAATAAATGAAAAAAATATTCATGATAAATAAATTTATAAAAAATTAATTTATAGATAAACTTGTGACCAAACAACTGTATTAAAACAATTCATTGATCGCAAAACACATCATTATAAAACAATGCATTAATCACAAGGTGAAAATCCCAAAGTGTGACTATCCCTTGAACATCATAGTTGAAATAATTAAAATGTAAAACATAATATCATAAAAAGTTTTAAAATCATAGAATCCTTCATGTTGTTTTTAAATAAGAGCTGCATATTGGTTGGTCTTTTTTTAATAATAACCCCGTAAAATTGACCATGGAAATGGGTACCTGAACCTATTATACATGGTTAGATAAATGGTTTAGTGTATATTTATATGGTTAGAGGATCAATTTAAAAACCTGATCAATAAACAAGTATGGTCAATGTACATTTATGGTACCATAAATCCAAACCCGATTATACAAATTATTATTCATTAATCATTAGTAAAATTCTAAATGATATTAAAATCCTAAAAAATATTTATTTATTTTGAAACTGGTTTATATTAAATTTATAATTAAATATTTAATTTGAAATCATTAATTATATGATATTAAATGAAGTAAAATTAAAAAATATATTTAAATAAATTTTTTATATGTTATTAATAGATTCATAGATAAAATTTAAAAATATTAATTTCTCATCGGGTAATTTAAAATTATATATTATTTAAATAAGTATTTAAAAATATAATAAAATAGCTTTAAAATAATCATGTTAGGGTTAGAATTATAATTTTATAAAAATAAGCTTGTTGTGATAGAGATATCCCAATTTCACAGTCAACGAGATCCAACTCATTGATCACAATGGTGTTCCCTATGGTTTTTTACATCCTAATGTTTCTTCCATCCTGTTTGCACGCATATCATCAATGACCTCTTATATCTCGAATTTCCTTTGGATCTTCTGTCCACCAAATCACCCCTCAGGTACATTGTCATTTACCTAATTCATTTTCTTCACCCTTCCCTCCTATCATTTTTCATTTCCACTATGTTTTGTGTGATTTTAATAAAAGAAAATAAAAGATTTGATATTTTATAAAAGGAAGGAATAGAATAGAAAAGATTTTGATTTCTCTCCTCGTGTTTGGATCAATAACTTAGTAAAAGAAATGAAATTAATTTTATTTCTCTCCATCTTGTTTTGTGAATCTTTTTAAAGAAAAAGAAATTAAATTATTTTGTGATACATGTAGAAAATTGGGATAAAATTGAAATTTTAAAATATTAACAACCCTCCACCATCATTTCTTTCCAAATCATCCCAATTTTTGGGTGATTTAAAAAAAATTTCCAGAGAGAAATCTATTTCTCCCCATTTCTCCACTTATCATTTCTCTCCTCTTAAAATTGTCTGTCCAAACATGAGAAACCCATCCCTCCTCTAAAAACCATTTCTTTTCTCTCCGTATCACTCCTTCCAAACTAGCCCTTCTTTCTTGATTGGGTTTTGAAGACATAGAAAAGAAACCATTCCACTCACTAGATACTATTTTAAAACAAAAATTGGGATTGAAAAACAACAACTCGAAGTATTTCATTGTGTTTGAATCAGTTTGTTTCAATCTTTCTCATTTTGTACAATATATTATTGAATTCACACTCCGAACTTCACGATCTCTCATTCCATTTAGTTTGACATCCTTAAAATATTTTTTGGCTACCATTCTAAATCTTCATATACCATCTAAAATTCCTTTGGGTGTTCACGATATGGTCATGGACATTTAAATTATACTTAATTAAAATTTTCAATTTTATTTTATTTAATTATATTTACTTTCCATTTAATTTTTACCTTTTCTTTTTATTTAATTATGTTGAGTCTCTATTTTTAATTTTAGGGATTTATTTTATTCAATTTAGTAGACTTTTTGTTTTATTTTTGGAAATATTTTTAAGGGAAATACCAATATAAATCCATGGACAATCACTTTGTAAGCTATTGTTGAATATTATTGAATTTCATGGTGTTATTGTGTTTCTTTAATCTATGAATTCCCTGTAGTGAGGATTCCCATTTCCATTTTTCATCCATCTTCTTGCATCATCCACTTCCGACCATCCCTAATAAGTGAGTTGGTATCAAAGAGAGTACTTTCCGTGTACACTTCCATCAATTGACAATTATTTTGATTCTCTTATTGACCCTTAATCATCCCCATAGTTGGGATATTTTGCGGCACTACCCAACATATCTAACTTCTCTTCCATCCACATCACCAAGAGGCAACTCATTATTGTGGAAACATTGAGAGCCACAGTGAAAAATAGGGTTACTGAAGAAGAAAAGATAGATCAAAAGACCATGAAGAAGATGAACATTGACCTAGCGATTTACGTGGTTCAGAAAAAATACTTACCTCCAATGAGAGATAAAACCACTTCACTTATTTTGGGAGCAATATCAGAGGAAAATAAAATATTTTTTGGACACAGAAACTCTAGATTAAATGTGCTAATAAATAAGATGACACACTATTCCACCCACTGCAAAATAATTCCACATTGATACAGTGTTGCAAGCACCCATGTATGTACTCCTATAGTACCGCAGTCACCAATGTCCCAACCGGTACAATGTCAGTGATAAGAAGTTCACAAAGCTACAAAACCATTGTCTCTAAAAGTCAAGGATGTTATAATGGCTGGTGCCAAATTCTTCACTACTACCTTGTCCCATCACATACTAGTACATTAAGTCCACATTGCTATAATTCCTTGTTGGTTTCGCCAGTCAGGTTTGTTATAATTAGTTTGAATTTATACAGGTTGAACAATGAAGTTGTAGTTTGATGAGAAGTCTGGGCCACTATCTTTCATCCAAACTTCTTCCAAATGAAATCAGGCTACACCATTATAACACTTATGTTGACCATTGAGCAAGAGATGGAATATTCACAAGGATATAACCTTTTCTGAATTCAATATTGGGTTGATAATAAAGAACATGAGGTGATTTATGATTGGGGGAAGCTTTAAGATCTTTATCTTTAAGGGATCAATCAAGAAACTCCACCTAGAGACAATACACTCATAGCCTATAAAGTTGACCAGGTTGGATTGGAGAAAGACATAAAGATTATGGAGTAGTGTAATGCTTCATTATCGATTGGACACTACAATTACCATGTCATATGTGACGTGGTAGACATAGATGCAAGTATACTATTTCTAGGACACCATTGAAAATTTGAAAACAATTTTTTCCACAATGGTCGTGCCAACATGGTTGAATTAACTAGTGACTGGGTTAAATTCACTTTGTTCCCTTTAACAAAGAATTATTGTTGAGTGACTCTTTGCCATTTTATTTATTTTATTTTCATAATTATATAACTCTTATCCTGTGTTTTTTTTTATTTTTTTTATGATAATTATCATAATTTTTTGTTGAAGATTTTTTTTAAGTACAAAATTTTTACGCATTCAGAAGTGACTCTTACATATTGGAGTAGTCTATAATATGGAGATCTAAATTTTACGCTTTCTAGTGACATTTGGTTTTGACTCTTTCATATGAGGTTTTTTGAAATTTTAACTAATTAGATGGATCTTATGTATTATAGTGTTTCTTGTAGTTGGATTTTATGTATGATGATACAACCCTTAATTATGTATCAGAGTTGAGAAATTTTTCTATGTGTTTGACTCTTATATTTCAAAGTAAAGGTGATTCAAAAGGAAGAATTTTATGTGTGCTTCACACTAGGAATATTAAATATTACGTAATGATAAAAAGTTTTAAATTTCATAAGTTACAGATGAATACTCTTTCATGGAACCACTGTATAATTATTTATCACTAATTACAATTCGACCATCTATCGTATCCGACAACTCATATTCTAGGATTATAGTATTCAAAATTCAAATGTTTGGATTTTCAATGGTTACTGATTCACGTGATTATCGAGATTATTCAAAGTGACTAATGATGACTATTATGGGAGTATTTAATGATGTTTTAAATGTTTATTTGAATTATCCTTACCTTTTTCATTACATACTGTTGAGGTAATTAAGGAAATCGTATATAAAGTTTATCGTTGATGATAAAGGAGTAATATTGTTGAGATTATTTCTGTTGGTGTCTGTCTAAAAAAGAGATCCCAAGCTATATATAGTGATATGTACATCTCATTTTCTAACATCTTGATATTTTTAAAAATATATATATTTCAAATAAATTTAATTTTTTTGATAATTTTCATTACATGCAACACTGAGTCTAGACGAATTGTGATATACTATGAAAATATTGTTATATAATGTGATAATAATTGCCTAGCTATTGGATTCAATGGTATGGATAATATTATCCAAATTATAAAAAAATTATGATTTATATATGTATAAAATTAATTATTTGGTTGTCAATTAATTAGAAATGAAAATAAAAACCAATTGAAAATAAATGAGTTGTTTTTTTCTAAAAAAATGTTTTTACATGCACAATGTGTGTTTATATTAATAACTTAAACTGATCACTATTGGTGAATTATTTTAATGAAATTTACATATTATATATTCAATGCAATGTTTTATCATTTATCTAATATTTTTTTCGATATATAGGATAAGAATAATTTGAGTTGTACTCTTAAAAAAATATTTTTTTTCTAAAAAGCGGTTTTGTTTTGTTTTACATATTTATTTTAAAATTAATTTCTGTCACATTTTGATATGAAACCATTGGATGAAATTTACTTGATGTAATGTGTTGATTTGTAGTTGCAAGGCATAATGATGGAAGGAAGATTAAATTGACTACAAGAAGAAATGAGAGCCCATCTCTCCACATTAAAATTCCCAAACCCATGGTGCTTTCATGGATGGAGAAAATGGGTATATTATCTTACTTATTCATGCTTAAACAATACGTTTTATGATTTTCCAAAAATATTTCAAGAATTTTGTATGGAATGCCCACATTGAGATTCTATAATGACATATTTGGATACCAAAATAAAATTTTGTGTGCTAGGTACTCAACGTAAAATATGATGGGCTATGGGTGAGAATAAATTTGAAAATTTACAAAAAAATCTTGGTTCGACTTTATATTATTGACTTTAGAAGGACAAGGTAGGTTTAACCTTTATGACGTTATGGTATTAGATCCTTGAATATTTTATCACCCCATGATATTAATATCCACCCACCTAACATTTGTAATTTCATTCAAGATTGTAATTGGGAGCTTATGATTTGTTTCTATATATAATATGAAGATTTTTCCGAATTTCCTCCCTGCTCATGTGCATTATTTCCATGTAAATATAAAAGTTAGATTGATGATCCATGATCCAAAAACCCTCAATTATGTGCATCAATCCGAGTGCATTGATATGTTTGTTGACCACCGCATCCCTCCCTTGTGTGAATTGTCTAATTAGTAGGTAATTCTACTTATAGTGTTAGTTTACTAATTTCTTCCACTATTCATACCCATCATCTGATACTTATATCCTAACCCAATCCTTCATCTGTCGCCCTACTTTGTGGATATCGGGCCACCCCCAACATCTCACATCAATTCGTATCAGAGCTCTGACAGACATGGTTGACATATATAACCCTTTTCCCATTCTAATTATCCATTACCCATATCCACTTTTCATATTATCCACCTTTTTAGAAAATCCATTTTCTTTTGAAAACCTCCAAAATTGACCTATATGTTGTGATAGATTGAAATATTTTACATTGAGCTAATTAATCATCCATCTTTGTTTTTTCTATTGATTCTCCTCATGTGATTTGTATACAGAAAAAATTCATATTCTATCACCTCATCATTTAGTACTTTCTAAGAACATCCTTACTTTGAGATATTTCAAAATAAAAATTGTCTAATCCTCCATTCATCTTCATGTTCATGCACAAATATTTTGAGGATATTTGAAAAATAAACAAAAAGAAAAAAGAAAAAAATAGTGGATACAATTAATTCTTCTTTGTGATTTACATTATTAGAACTTTACATTTTTATACATCACTTTATACATCATTTTACTTCATCACCATATCATATTTTGGCTCATATTATTATAAATTTTTCTTATCTAGCCTAATAGATCCAAACAAACATAAAACAAATTTATACCATATAACAACCCATTACTATTTTATCAGGAATTCCCTTGAACTCGTCATGGTTTTCCCCACCTTTTATATCAAGAGGATACCTATAACGGTGAAGTCAAATATTTGTTTGACTTTTAATAATAACCATTTTTTTCTACAAGCTGTAGAGCAGTTACATGTCATGTAAATATGTTACACGCCGTGTAATAAGTGATGGATGTAATTTGTGAAACGAAATATCATGCTGTGAACTAGTAAACATTGTGAATGGTGATTACACATCTTGTATGGTTTAAAAGATAGATTTTTAATCTAAGGTGATGGGTTTATCGGTGTATATGGGACGTGGAAGTTAAACACTGTGAACATGGGTTACACATCATGTAATGTCCTGTGTACAGTTTTTAATGATAGTTTGCGGCTATTTTGTTGGAATTCATTCACCGGTTATTCATGGATCTCCACCAAAGGTAGTTCTGGTACATTTTTTAGAGACTCAACCCCCTATAAATTGATTTTTTTGACATCTGATCTCTATTGCGATCACGGTGTGTCTCTCTGAGTAAGTTTTCCTTACATTTATTTGTTTATTTTGATAAAAAAAGTGCATTAGGTATTATTTATCATATCCTTTGGTTTAATGTTGGTAGATATTTTTAGTTTCTTCTTTATCCATTGTGTGTTCTCATTTTGGAGGTATTTTCTTCCATTGTTCATGGGGCGGCGGGTGATAGTCCTTGAGGTATGTGGGTTTCCTCTCTTCTGCTGACCCATAGTCTTATAAATTGAATCAAACTTGATGTGGATATGATTCAAGGTCCTTATTTGATGTTACTAGGTTTCATTGATTTTTTATTTCATTGCAGGCTAGTGTGACCAGAGTTTTAAAGTTGGTGGTTCTATCTCTAGCCTACGTTGACGAACCTGATTGATTTAATTTATAAACTATTTTGTATATTGAAATTGGCATGATTGTTCTGCATGTGTTGAAAATGGTTTTTAGTTTAAAATGGGGTTTTCCCAAAATATTAATAAATTGAGGGAAAATGGGTATATTCAAAACATTGAAATGGAAAATGTGAAATGGTTTTCAAATAATTGAAATTAGTTGTGAAAAATAGAACATGGGTTACCTTTGGTACTTATGTGGAAGGTTTATCTTGAGGCCATCATCCATTTTTTTTGTGATTATTAAGGAGGTCTTTCTTGGGTATTTTCTCTATTTCTTGGGCATGTTGGTCTAGGGGACCGATATTGTAATTTTGGGTGGTTTACTCATGGGGTATTCCACTACATCCTAGGCCTTTCTTCTACGATCATATTTGTGCACTTGATTATTGCATTATGAGTAGTATGTGAAATGAACCTATAGAATCCCATGATGTTGTGATAACTATGCTTTGGTTTTGTATTTCTTTTCATTATGAGTTAGCCTTGATATGCATGTTTATGCTTGTGAAAACTAATATGGAAAATATTCTATGAAATTTATATACCTTCTTTTGTTTAGGACTATGGAAAAAGGTAAATGTTTAAAATGTTTTCTATAATACTTCCTTAGTGCTTATGATTAAATGTTTTTATTAGAAATGAGCATAGAAAATTTTTTATATAGAGACTTGTTATGGAACACCTAGGTGAGATCCTACTGAGCCTGTTAGCTCACACCATGCACACCACTTCAGCGATGCATAGGCCTTTACTTGTGTTCTTGTATAGGGAAAGGAAAGGCACCACAATGAGGCAGTAGGGTTCGTGTCAGCTAGTTGGGTAGTTGGTGGTGAGATGGTGGGAGTTTGTCTATACCATCTTTTGGAGTAACTGTGTGGTTTTTAGTTCTTTGTTTTTGGAATTTTCATGGAGTTTTTGGCCACTTTTGTTATTTTATGTTTACATTGTTTCCTTTTAATTATAACTTATATATTTGGTAGAATTATTATATTTGTTTATTGATTAATATATGTCTGGAATATTGTTGTTTAGGTTGGGTAAAATTGTTCCCTCAGTTGGGTTGTTCGATGCCCGGGTGTTTTTCGCCAGCCCGTGGGGATTGGGAACACACTTTGGGTAGGTGACAGGTTGGGTCAAGTACCAGGTTTTAGGGTAACTAGGTAAATTCGTCATAGTTTGGTATCATAGGAGGTATTTACCCAAGAGTCCATGTCTTGGGTCATCTATTATACTGAAGATAGGATTTTCCAGACTTAAGAGGAATGGTGTGATAAGTGGCTTGCCAGCTCTTATTGTAACGAGACTCAAATTACAAAGGGATGTTGGGATGTGTGTCTCTAGTTTTGATTTTTGTTTTAAAAATATATGTTTTTGCTTATGGATTTTCTAGTTTGAACTGAGAATTTTTCTGTTTTCTGATCGTTCTTGTGTTTTAGTGTGATGTAGTAAGCCTCTGAGATGTCTTCCACTAGTTCCTTGGGAACGTGAAACTAATTCTCATCAAAGGAACCCACCTTTAGATCAGAACCTCATCAATACTATCATATGAGTATTCTGTGTTGTTGATCTGGATGTTACACTAGTTCAGAACGCATTGGTTGAGGCACAACTGGAAGTTGGAAGAGAGAGAAATGGATCACGGGATTTCATACACATGAATCCACTGTCCTTTAAAGGGATGACTGAACCTCAAAAGGTGGAGGATTGACTGGACAATATCAATAAATTTTTTTACTTCTTAGAGACACTTGAGAATATTAGGGTGAAGTGTGCAACATTCATACTCGAAGGACCCATCAAGCGATGGTGGGGTTCTATGGTCCAAGTAGACAGGCACGTATACATGGATTGGAAGGGTTTTAAAACCCTATTCTTTCAAAAAAAAATCCAGAGTCATTGATGATGGAAATGTTTTTGGAGTTTTTTCTTTATAATAGGGAGTGTGTTCGGTGTCGGGTTACACCAATCATTTTTCAATGATTTTTCGTTTTTTCTCCATATGTGGTGAAGAATGACTAGTTGAAGGCTTAGGAGTACCTACAGGGTTTGTGACCAGATATCAGATCACAAGTGTCCATGTTGAAACTTTCTAATTATGTAGAGATGGTAGATAGTTCCATGATGGATGAAATGAATATGTAAGGAATGGTTGGATTTTCCAACTCTTCTCTTCCATTGTGTGGTAGCTTCAGTGGAGTGGATGAGAAGAAGAGGAAGTGGCATGATCATTGTAGAAGTGGTGGAGGTGGGTCTGAACAGCAAGCCTCCTCTGCACCGTCTGTTGCAACTGGAAGTGTGTATCTAACTTTCTATCAGTGTAGAAAGTAATGACACACCAGGCATTATTTTCCTATGATTGTGAAGACTTGATATAGCTACGAACATTTTGGTGATCTACAACACGTCGGTCAGGCTATGATTACACCTCATTATTGTCAGGGTTCATCGGCTCCAATGGCTACTGCGGTGTAGTCAGAAGCTTTAAAGACTATAGGGATCTAGCCAAAAACCTCAGGAGTGAAGCATTTTCATGTAGTAGATGAGTGTACAGTGGAAGATGATGCAAGTCTAGAAAAGTGAGAGGTACTATCCATATTTCATGTTCAGTAGCAATTGCATTATTTGATATTTGTATCTCCCACTCGTTTATATCTGCATCTTTTATTGGTTTTCTTAAACCTCAAATGGAAATTATGTTCTTTAAAATGTTGTTAGAAACACCTCTTAGTATGAGGAAAGGGCAGGGGATTAGGTGTCCTAGTTCATTAACGATATTTGATATGGAGTTGGTCTAGGATTTTCGCATTCTTGATCTAGATCTATTTTACACCATCATTTGTATGTCTTGGATTATTTTTCATTGAGCTGAGATTGATTGTTATCATCGATGTGTTTGGTTTCTTACTGCTGATGGGAGCTCTCGTGTGTTTCAAGGGGATTGGGACCCGAGGTTAGGTCCTGCATGACCTTCTCACCCAGAGCTTAAGAGTTTTTTGGATACTTTTTAATTTGAACATGATGATGTTTCTTCTATTTATGATTTTACCATTGTTGTTCTAGACATTATTTATGTTTTCCTAGATTTTTTCTACAGTCTTCCTCTAGAGAGAGAGGTAGATTTTACGATTGAGCTAGTTTCATGTACATATATAATATTGATATCTATTTATTGTTTGTCACTAGTAGAGTTGAAAGAACCCTAGATTCATTTGGATGACATGATAGAAAAAGGTTTTGTTCACCCTACTATTTCACCTTATGAGGCCCCAGTGTTCTTTTTCAAGATATTAGATGGTTCACTTTGGTTGTGTGTGCACTATCAGAAATTGAACCAGGTAACAGTTAAGAAAAAAAATCTTTTGCCTCATGTGGATGATCTATTTGATCATTTAAAGGGGGAAAGGTGGTTTTAGAAAATTGATATTTGGTTGGGATATCATCGTCTCTAAGTTTGAGAGTCTGATATACTAAAGATGACCTTCAAGAGAAGGTTTGTGCGTTATGAATATCTTTTTATGCCTTTTGGTCTAACTGATGCTCCTGTAGTTTTTAGGGCTTAGATCAATTTGATATTCCACCAACATCTCAACAACTTTGTGGCAGTGTTCATGGATGATATTCTAGTTTATTAAAAATCTGATCATTATCAAGAAGCTTTCAAAATGTAGTTTCTAGATTCAAGAAGTGATCCACTTGGGGAAAACAAATTTAGCATGGATTATCATTTTATGCAGATAAGGTAAAAACTATTTTTTCTTGGAAAAAACCATGAAATGTGTTTTAAATCAATAGCTTCCTTGGTCTTACTAGATAATACCGACATTTTGTTAATTATTTATCTTAGATGGGGTCACCTTTGACTACCCTCACTTGGAAACGATGAAATTCACCTAGGATGAAAAGTGTTAGACTTATTTTGATGAACTAAAAAAGCCTCTAACATCGGCTCCTATTATGAGCTTACTTGATCCTTGTAAGGGATACTTGGTGTTTTGTAATGCTTCTGTTGCTGTTTTGGGATGTGTGCTTATATTGGATGAACATGTGGTAGCTTAAGTCTCTCGTTAGCTTCGAACGCATGAAATGAATTACCCCACTCATGATTTAGAGATTTCTGCAGTTCTTCATGCACTTAAGTGTTGGAAGAACTATGTTTTTGGGGAAAGGTTCACAGTCCTCTCTGATCATAAGATTCTGAGTTATATCCTTTCTTATAAAGACATGAATCTCAGGAAAAGGAAATGGTTATAATATATTCAAACATTTGACTTTGATATCGCATACACCCTAGGAAAAGGGAATGCTGTTTCAAATTATCTTATCATGAAAGTACCATCACATGCTATCTTGGAATTGAAAAAGGAGTGGAACCTTATTAGTTTTTTCACTTAGTTGAATCTGGATGCTCAGATGTATGTTTTAGGCATAGATCAGGATAGTGTTAAATTATCATCATCTATCCTAGAGTCTATCTTGCAGAGTCAAGAGCAAGATGATGAATTTAAGAAGACTCAAGAAAGCCTTTATGGTGGGGAGACCATTTTGGGTTGGTCTCTTTCTTTAGATGGTATGATTCACTTCACGAAGAGGGTTGTCATCCCTACATCAGTGAGGAGTTTAGCATTCTTTGATTGTCTCATATAATCATAGTCCATTCATCCTGACACTACAAAAATGTATTATGACACGAGAAGAAGATTTTGGTTGCTAGGTATGAAGCATGACATTGCAGATTATCTGACCTATGACTACACCTTCCAAATAATAAATATAGAGCTCCTGAAACCATTTGGTTTACTTTAGACTCTTTCAATGATGATTTGTAAATTGGATGAGGTATCCATGGATTTTGTTATTGGATAACCATTGACTCCCTTTGGGAGTAATTCTATCTGGGTGGTTATTGATCGATTGACAAAGTTATCTCATTTCATTCCAATAAAATACACTACTAAAGTTGAAGATCTGGGTAATTTTTACGTTTAGGAGATCGTGAGGTTACATGGAAGTCCTTCTGCTATTGTTTCACATAGGGATCCTAGGTTTACATCAAGGTTCTGGATGAGTCTTAAATAGTAAATGATAACTCAGATCAAGTGGAGCACAACCTGCCATCCACAGATAGACGGTTAGATGGATCATGTAATTCAAATCCTAAAGGCTATGCTTCATGCCTGCATCTTGGATTTCATAGGATCATCAGATAGCCATCCGTGACTCGTTGAGTTTGTTTATAACAATAGTTATCATTCATCAAACAGAATGGCTCCCTTTGGTATGTTTTATGGTCAGCCATGAAAATCACCTCTTTTTTGGGCAGAGGTGGGTGGAGTATCATTATTTGGATCAAGTTTGGTTTATGAAATTCATGAAATGATTTAGGACGTGTGGAAATATCTGGTTGCAACCCAAAGTCATCATTAATCTTATTTAGATTGGTGGTGTCGTCCATTGGAGTTTATCATAGCTGACTGGGACTTCATGAATGTTTCATCTCATTTGGGCCACCATTGATTTGGCTAAGAGATATGTTTGACCATTCGAGATCACTGGAAGGGTCATAAAGGTTTCTTATCGATTATAATTTCCAATTCAATTGATGAACATTCATGATGTTTTCCACATATCTCAGCTTGGGAAGTATCGCCTTGATTCTGCTCACATTCGGAGTTACGAAGAAATTGAGTTAGATCTAGATGATTCTATTTTAGTGGAACCAGTTGAGATCGCTAACACGTAAATGAATGTCTTGTGTGAAAATTTAATTCCGTTGTTCATAGTTTGATAGCAATAAGGATCAGATTCTCATGAGACTTGGGAACGTGAGTCATGACGAGGGAGAAGTGGCCTCATCTCATTCTGAGAATTACATTATCCACATGACTTCTCAGGGAGGGAAATTATTTATGGTGGGGAGTTTGTAATGTACTATTTCCATTTTATTACGTATGACCTTGACCTCATCATGGGTTTTCCTCCTTTGAGATTGGAAGGATACCTCTAAGGGTGAAGTCAAATATTTTTTTGGACATTTATTAAGAACTGTTCATTTCTATAGGCTGCAGAGTAGTTACACGCCCTATAACTATGTTACACACCATGTAATAAGTGATGGATGTATTTCATGAAAGGAAAGATTATACTATGAACCAGAAAATGTCTTGAATGACGATTACATGTTTTTTATGGTTTAAATGATGGATTTTTTATCCGAGATGATGTGTTTTTTCAACGTATATGGGACGTGGTAACTACACATCGTGAAACTGGGTTACACATCGTGCAATGTCCTACACCCATTTTTTAAAGACAACGTGTAGTTTTTTGTTTCAATTCCATCACTGGTTCTTCATGGGTCTCGACCTATGGTAGTTTTGGTGCATTTTTGAGATATTCAACCCCTTATAGATCGATCTGTTCAATGTCCGATCTCTATTGAGATTGTGGTGAATCTCTTCAGGTATGTTTTCCTTCTATTTATTCATTTGTTTTGATTAAGGTAGCTCCTTGGGGTTGCATTATCATATACTTTGGTTTAATGTTGGTAGTTATTCTTAGTTTCTTGTAGATCTTTTGTTTGATTTTTTTTAGTGTCTTTTTCTTCCATTGGTCATGGGGAAACAGTCATTCATCATTGTGGTATGTGGGTTTCCTCTCTTATTCTGACCCCTTGTCTTCTAAATTGAATCAAACATTATGTCGATTTGATTATAGGGAATTCATTGATGTTTTTGGGTTTTATGAACTTTGAATTCCATCAGGGGCGTGTGTGACCCGAGTTTTGATGTATGTCGTTGCATCTCAAGCCTATATTGATGAAAATTATTATTTTTATTTATACATATTTTCGTATATTAATATTTTTCTGATTTTTGTATGTGTGTGAAAAAGTGTTTTTAGTGAAAAGGGTTTATCCCGAGTTATTGATAAATGGAAAGAAAATGGGTATTTTCAAAGAATTGAAATCGAAATTTTGAAATGGTTTTCAATGAATCGAAATGAATTGTGAAAAAATAGAACATTGGTTAGATTAGGTACTTATGTTGAGGGGTTATCTCAGGGCCATTGTCCATTTTTTTAAGATAATCAAGGAGATTTTTCTTGGGGATTCCTTTGTTCACTAGGACATTTGTTCTAGGGGACCTATATTGATATTTTGGGGGTTTACTCATGGGGTATTCCTCTACATCTTGGGCCCGTGTTCTAGGATCAGATTGTTGCACTTGATTATTATGGTACGATTAGTCTACCACCTAGACCATTATTATACCTTGTTGTTGTGATGATTGTTCTTTTGTTTTGTATTTTTTGGATTTCTGAGTTAGCCTTGATATTATTTTTTTATGCATGTGAAAACTGACATGGAAAATGTTCATTTAAATTGAAATACAAAATTTTGTTTAGAACTATAGAAAAAGAGGAATGTTTACCATGTTTTCTATAAAACATCCGTAATTCTTATCATGCCATGTTTTTATTTAAAATGAGCATATAAGATTGTTTATGTAGAGACTGGTTATGGAACACCTAGGTGGGATACTACTGATCCTATTAGCTCACACACTATGGACCTCTTCGGTGGTGTGAAAACCTTTGTTTTTCTTCCAATATAGGGGAAGCCAATCTGTAATAGTTATGGGGAGATGTTCATGCCAGTTGGTTGGGTAGATGGTGGTGAGATGTTTGGAGTTCCTCCATACCATCATTTGGAGTAGCTCTGTGGTTTTTATTCCTTTTCTATTGGTCTTGTATTGAAGTTTTTGGATACATTTTCTATTTTCTTCTACATATATTTCCTTACAGTTATGGTATATATATATTTTATTCTTCCATTGGTTCATTAATTATTTATATATTTATTCCATGTGGTTGTTCAGGTTGGTCAAAATCATTCCCTCTGTTGTGTTGTTCCATTCCTGGGGGATTTTTTTTCAGCTCGTAGGGATTAGGAATTCCCTTCAAGTATGTGAAAGGTTGGGTCAAGTGTCGGGTTTGAGGGTAATCGGGTCAGTTCGTCACATACCCCATTTCCACATTTTACCCAATTTTCTACCCTCTTCTCCACCCATGTCCATTTTTTAACCCTTTACCACTCAAATGGGTTATGTGAATACGTTACCATATACCATCTTGGTTGGGTATAGATTAGCAGTTCATGATCTCCATAAATGACGTATTAGAGTTTATAAGTATTTCGTATTTGAATTGAATGTTGAGAAGTGGAATGAAATAAGCACAACAAATCATTCTTGAGTGTGTATCATTCTATTTGTGAGTGTGTACATCCTGTGTGTGTGAGGGAGTATCCTTGTTCTTGTGATTGTTTCCATATTGTGTGTGTGAGTGTGTACATATTGTGTGTGTGTTTGTATCCTTTTGTTTTCATAGATCTTGTGTGCGTGAGTGTGTATCCTTGCATGTGTGTGTGTATCTATGCATTTGTGAGTGAGTATATTTTTGATGTGTGAGTGTGTGCATATCATTGTGTGTGTTTTTGTTTATGTTACTTATCATGATAGAATATTGTGGGATGAGAATTTCTCAATCTCATGATCAAGGTAGTTGAAGAGATCAACCACACTGGAAGCCGCACAACTCCAAATGCATGCTTTGGTGAACCAATTTGAGAAAATTCATGATAGAAAGTTGGAGGACTCTACATGAGAGGATAGACGACCTGGAGAATAAACCAAGCCTTAGGATGATTCATGGTAACTTGTGATGTGCCCTGACACCACATGGACTCTATATCATATATGAGGATATGGAGAAATTTAATGATGATTTTGAGGATGTCCCATAATGTAGGAGGAGGTTCCAATAACCTAGTGGAGTCTAAAGGAAAAATGAAAAATAAATCCTTAGAGATATTAAGTTGATTATTCCCTATTTTTAAGGAAAAGTGATACAAAAGAATACTTGGAGGGGGAGATGCAGATTGAGAAAGTGTTTTCATGCCATGCATTTCAGAGGATAAAAAGATCAAACTTGAGTATGTTGATTTATTTTGGTTATGCTTTAATTTGGTAGGATAAAATGAAAAAGGAGAGGGCTAGATATAATGGAAATCCCAAAAACACTTCAGACAACATGAATTTTTTCATGCAGAAGCGATAGGTTCACTCACACTACCATAGAGATCTCCACAACAAACTTCAATGGATCACCCAAGGGAATAAGAGTGTTGAGGATTACTACAAAGAGATCCAAATTTCCATGATCTGATCAAACATTGAGGAGGATCCTAAGAAAACCGTGACATTGTTTTTACAAAGACTCAATCAGAAGATTTCCGATGAAGTGTAGATGTACCATCATGTTAAGATACAATATATGATCCACCAAACCACCAAAGTTGAACAAAAAATAAAAATGAGGAGAAACATGAGGAAAACAACTACCCATTTCAGTCCATAGAGAAATTCAAGGAAGGATATTAGAGAGTCATCAAATTCGAAAGAGGTGGATGATCATAAAAGTGATGAGGAAATTCATCTACCCAAAAAACCTACTTTTGAGTCTAACCTAAAAAGGATTTATGATATTTGATGTTTTAAATGTCAAGGAAGGGGTCACATTGCTAGTGAATGCCCAAAATGATGCACCATGATCATCAACAAGTATGGAGAAGGGAGTTTAATGAAGTGAGCTCAGAGGAAGAGGTGGAGGATTCCCTAAAAATCAACAATGGATAATTTTTAGAAGAATTTGATATTCCCAACACAAAGTGGGTTTTCCATGCTGAAATGATTTCTAATGAGAAGGAGAAAAGGGATAAATTTTTCCATGACCAATCTCAAATTAATGAGAAGGTATGTAGTGTCATCATTGATAGGGAAAGTTATAGCAATGTGGAATGCATTGAGTTGGTGGAGAAGTTGAGACTTCCAACATTGAAGCACCAACATACATACTAGGTCCTAGAAACTAGCCAACCTTTGAGCGGTGAGTTACCTTATCTCACGGTGGCTAGGGTTTTCCACCAAAGTCTTTTCATTCCATCCTATGGAAGCTTGAGTCTTGGAATGTCCTCCTCTAGAGATCTGTGTGGCACGACGTCAGATCAGGAATGGTGCGGCAGGGTTGGAGTGGCTCGGAGACGGCTATGATGTTCTCCGGTGTGGCTCGTCGATGGCTCTGGAGAGGCTCGGGATAGGGTAGGTATTCCGGGTCTATTTTTTTCAGAATTTATTTTTGAGTTTGGTTTCTTTTTTTCATTGGAGATGGGTTCAGTTTCATGGAGAATTAGTTGGTGTCCTTGTGATGCTATTTCCGTCAGCTTGACCCTACATACAGATCTGGTATCTAGTGGGTTCGTCCATATAACAACCCAAACTTTACATAAATTGTTAATACTTCAAAATTGAAGCATACTTATTACAATATATAACAAAACCATGAAAGGACTGTATAGGTATTGTGTCTTTAGAAACTGGGAAACATAAACAACTCGTTCATAAATCATCTATGCTGTCTCCCATTTATTTCATGATATATAGAGTCCCTTTTTGGAATATCCTACTTAATAACCTTCTTCCTGACCTGGGAAAAGAAAACATACAAATGGGTGAGCTCAAATTCTCAGTAAGGGTAAACAAAAGAAATATCAATCACATCATTTTCATAAGAACATAAAATTTTGGAAATCTTAACCTGCAAAAGAGATCATAATTTCATAACATGGGATAAATTATAGTAGTGAAATTTAATCCCAATAATCATAACATAAATCATGAAACTTTGTGGCATACATACATAATAATAGAAAATCATTTCTTGTTAGTCCAGACTATCTTAGCGGACAAAGTCCATTTCTGAACTAAGTTTACTCCTCGTTTCAGTCCTGTTTCACTAAATCGGTTTAACCTGCCATTCCATCCATGTTTATATCATGAGATATAAATCTTTACCCAATGAATTGGAGGGAGATATAGGTCCCACCGATCTCATAATGATACCATTTTTATGTGTGCCACAAAATCATAAACCATACATCATAGCATAACCCATGTAATAAAAATGGGATTCTTAAACATCGTGACATCATAAAACAATTCATATAAGATAAAGGAATTCATAAAAATAATTCCATCACAACATAATCAAATCAATTTAATAATAGGGATAGAAACAGAACCCTATATTATCTTATATGGAAAATAATTTTGATAAAACACTTGAACTCTATTCTTGAGGAAAATATCCTTTCCACTTCAAAAACATTTTTCCTTTCTTAAAATGTCATAAAATTTTAAACTAAAAGAAGTTGATTAAAAATAAACATAAAAACTTGTAAAGGAAGCTTCTTTGAAATAATGTTCTGAAAATAAATTCATGCCGTATATGTTAAAAAAACATTCTTCTTATACTTTTTTCGGAAAAGTCAAAAAGTACCTCATACGAAAAACGACAAAAGATTCTTTTCATATCTTTTACTAAAAACTCACCAAAGGGTAAAATTGGATTTAAAAAATTTTATGAGGATATAAATAATATTAAATATTGAGGAAAAGTGGATGTGGACGGTAAATATTCCCCAGTAAATTCTGAAGTATAAACAATCTCAGATAAAAATGAGATTGTGAGATTTTCTCTTACCTTAGGTCCGATTTGTTTCGTAAGTGTCCTAACCTCCTGTATAATGATTTAAATAATGTCGTTGACTTATTCCAGAATAATAATAATTGTTATGATATCATATATGGTTATATTCTTAGCTTCTTATTAGTAATATTTCATTGCTACTTGTTATTCGGGTGTTTATTACTTTTTGTTCTTATGCGTGTTTTGTCGAATAAATTCTTATTCTTTTTTTTAGGTTATAGATACCTCATTTACAGAATGGTATTAGTGTAATATATATCATATTTATTCACTCAATTCATTTATGTAATCATTATGCAATGGAAATCATGTAGAACGAGTCGCATCACATCGTGGAGACGGTATTCCGTACGTACACACGAGCGATGATATCGTTCCCATGATCGTGGAATTGTATTGGAGTGTATGTATACTATTTCAGAATCAATATCAATTTACTATAATCATATATAGTTATTATTTACACCATTATACCCATCCAAGTAAGGTGGTGGTGGAAAATAGATTACACCACGGTGTGGAGACGGTATTCCGTATGTACGCACGTGCGGTGATTTCGTTTTCTGTTGGATGGATAGATGGTGAAATAGGGATGTTTCATACATATAATAACATATCAGTATATTAGTGATAATGATTTTATTACTTTATAATGAAACAACTAAAGAAGAAGAAGTGGAAGAAGAAATAATGTTGGAAGAATTGGTAACAGACATTACCTCTTCTTTGAAGCACCTCTTTGAGACCTCCTCTTAGGGAACTAAAATTGGTCTTTGAAGAAGTCCAGGACCTCTAGAATGTTTCTATGGAAGTGTAGAAAAGAATTTTGTATGGTTTGGACGATCTTTAAGTCTCAAAGTGGTGTGAGGAAGAGAGGGACGAGGTTCCCTTTTATAAGGGAGGAGAGGGGCACCTTTGGAAAAACTAAAATTATTATTTTATTATAAAGCAGTATTCGGTTTTTAATAGCTCCAAATTGATTTATTTCTAAGATAAGGTGGGGATGGGTCGAAATCCTCTCATACAATAGAATTTTGAGAAGTTTAGGATTCTATTTTAACCTCATTATTTAGATTTAACTTTAAGTTAGATAATTTAACTTTTACCGTGTCTTCTTGTTTTCTTACACTATAAGGTTAATAAACATACTATAACAAGACAATCGAACCCCAAGATGTTTATTATTAATATATATAACCTTATATAAGTCATTTTCCAGAATATTATATTTTTAGGAATAAAATAACAATTAATAATATAATATTTGTTTTAAAAACTATTTTATGTCAATTTTGACACTATTTGGTAATTTATTTTTGTGAAAATCATAAAAGAATTATTAGTTCGAAAAAAGATAATTAAATCGATAATAAAATGTCATATTAACATAGAAAAGTATTTTAATTCATGAAAAGTCTCAAATTACATTTATTTGGGTGTTTATAACATCAATTATTTCAATATTTCATTAATAAGATAATTACTACATCATCATTGTGTCATAAATAAATTAAATTATTTAATGTATAAAAATTACATATAAAATACCATTATGCAGGAAATATTTTCATCTTTTTAATGAATATTTATAGTCGAATTTATCTTATCTATAACCCTATATTAAAAATGATTTACTTATTAAATGTTGATTTTAACTATTTTAACCCTTCTTTAAATAAATTAATATTAAATGTCCTAATCTATTATCAAGTGGGACTAAATGGTCATATGTTATTCCTAAGGTTGTTTTTGGTCGAATTACACTTATCCAACAGAATTAGGACATTTTTTAGGGTAATAATAATATCATTTTTACCCTTAATTTCCCTATTTACTTTTAACCGTGGTAAAAAAAGTAAAAAGTTACTATTTACCAAAAATTATTTTCATCTCATTGAACTACATTTTAGCCCTTGATATTAACTGTGTCTCTTGGATTTTGTAAATTCCACTCACAGAAGTGGTAAAATTATGTTTTATGTAAATTTGCAAATTCTCCTAGGAGGTGGGTAAAAGAAGGTGAAAAGTTCAATAAAATTTTTATATGTCTAAAATTATTATAAAATGACTCCAATGAATTGAATTGAACTTATATAGGTATTATGTATCAATTTTGACCTAAAATAAATTTAAATAAAATAAATAATTATTTAAATAAAAAGTCTGTTTTTAAATAGTAACCTAGTGGTTTCACTATTCATCAAAAATTGAATGTTTTCAGAAAAATACCAAAATTTCACCCTAAGATAATTTCAATATTCTTAATCCAAAGATGAAGTCCATTTTGAAGAATAAAATTTATAAAATTTCAAAAAGTGGGTATTACTATTCATAACGGCTAGTTTTAATAATATTTTAATAGCATATCGTTGTTTAGTGAAACTCGGTATTGCGTACAACGCAAGCTATCGAGGAAGGATGTGGTTGCGTGTAAAGCAAGCCAAGCTAGTGTTGTGTGTAGTGAAAGATTCCTTTGATGATTTATATAACATAAAAACAAAATATTTCTCATAAAATTCTCGGGTGTTACAGTCCAAATCAGACGTGACTTTCTCATCTGGAGGTCTGTTTCCATCTCTTGCACTGTTCTTTCTCCTCCCATAGTCTGCTCATGGATGTTGTTTTCCTGCTAGGGTCCTTCCCCAGCTTAGATCCGCCTACACTCAAGCCAAGGGTGGTGCTTCTTGGTTGGATCGGCTGTGGTCCCCTCTCCGGTGGTGCCTCTTGGGAAGGATGTTGGGTCATCTAGCCCAAGGTGGCGGTGAAATGCCTCCCTATCCCATGGGGCCTCTGCCTGAGATGTGGTGGAAAGAAGATGTGGTGATGGATAGATTTAATGTGAGGATGGGGATGTTCTTGATGGCGGATCTCAGCCCTCGCAGTGGTGACCATGATTGTAGTGGGGCTGGTGTGAGCTGGAATTGCAAATGACTCGTGAAAGCTTTTGGATATGATGAATCTTTTGACTACGTGGAATCCCCTTTGTGGAGTGTTTTATTGTTGTTGGATTGTCTCAGACTTTCTTACATATTCTTTAGATGATGTTTAAGAGAATCTTTTCCTCACCTTGCATGGATATTAAGATTTCAATGATTGAGTGGGTATGACATAGCCATGAGTATCAGACCCATGAATTTCTGTATGTGATAGTTTGTTGAGCAGTCACACACAGGTGGAGGCACACCATATTGATGTTGATGTCAGGGAGGGGTTTTTCTATAGAGTCTGTTATGGGTTGTTTACGACACTTTGTTTTTTGGAAATTGTTTTTTTCTCTATGTCTTGAAGTCATGTGAGGTTTCCCCCTTTAACCTTGAAAGGGGGTTTATCCAAAAACCAATAAAACATTTTAGCCTTTGGGCCATTCAGTCAGTTCATACTGGCTCCAATGGTTGAATTATTGTGGAGAGATGGAGGTTACCAAACAGGTGAAGTCATTGTTCACCATCAATAAATATAAGGATGAGGTATTGTGGGACATTATTCCTATGATGGTGTTCCATTTACTATTGGTTATACAGTGACAAAATGATTGATGATTTACTCTTGATGGGTTCTTGAACCGTCACTTTTTTGTACTCTCAGGAAAACCTATAACCCTCAACCCATTGTCCTGAAAGAAAATTCTAGAAGATTATATATTGAGAGAGAAGAAAAAAATGAGTGATCAAGAAAATGAGAGACAAATAGAGAGAATGAGGGGAGATGTGAGAATGAGAGAATAAAAGATGTGGAATTTAAAGAAAAATCATGAGAAAAAAGAGAATTCAATGCGTGAAAAAATATGATGATGGAGAAGAGAGTGGTTAAGGTATATTTGATTTCATGAAATATTATTTTTCAAATATTGTGGAATCTTTGTCATAGGTGTACACTGGTGTCATCCATGGGGAGGCATCACCATTTTTTCTACCTATTGGAGAGATAATGTAATTTCAAAGATACATTAACAAAGACATGAGCCTAATGAATTGAAAAGAGCATCACCGCATGTGGAGTTTTTTTATAAAAGAGGAGATCACTCGAAAACTCAATTTTATCCATATGAATGTCCTATTGAATTTATCCTCCTTACCCATATTGGTCATGATTCATTTCCTTTTCATGAAAGTATATATATGGAAAAAAAAACATGTTAAGCATCACCATGGGAAATCAAATAAGATAGATAGGTTTTTAAAGAAACATAAGTCACAGATCAAGATACATGGAGATGAACCATAATCAGTGCATGATATGAATGATTACAAGACCACATTTCAAGGTGAGTATTATGCTCTTTTTAAAGTCAATATTTCTAATCTATCATAATATTTGGATGAAAATGATGAAAAGTCAAGGACACCTCTTTTTTAAGAGGGGGATGATGATATGAAATTGGTGGATGACATTGGCATGATGGCATGTGCGGAGTTGGATTTTCCAGGAGCAATGAAGAATGAAATATTAAAGAGACTACAATAAAAAATGAGAGTGCATCTTGCTACATTAAAATGCCGAAACCTATGGTGTTTACATGGATGGAGAAAATGGACATATTGTAGAACCCAAACATTTTATGGTATGTTTCTCTTAAATACATTCAAGTAATAACCTATATTTCATAAAGCACTGAGTTTCTTTGAAAGAACACTTCGTTATTTAAGAGATAGTCATAGCCTAGCCATTGAACTTAAATTTTCCACTTATGTGTTTTGAATTTTGAAAATCTGACATACAGGGTTGTGTTTAGGGTGATATTTAGAGTCTGATTGAATTAACTAAATTTTGCTGGTAAAATACCCTTATGAATATTAACCTACCATTATGAATAGTAACATACCCTTATGAATAGTAATATGATTCTTATGAAAGATATCCACACCCATGAATGTATAAATAAATTTAGGCACCTTAAAAAGGAAAATGAATAATTTATGTGTTTATATTTTTCGATTAAATAATTATTTTAATTAAATATTTAATTAATCATATTTAGAAAATTATTTTTGAAAAATGGACATCATTTTTGGATTCTACAAGCCGAAAAATGTTCAGGGAGAATTTATCGGATTTTTCTGAAATACTTGAATTTTTTTATAAATAGCATATTACAATAAATTATGATAAATGTTAAATACATGATTTACTGCATCATAGGTGCTGTAAACCCACTTCATTCAAACTCACATTTCATTATTACTATTTAGGAACATGTGAATTAAGACTATTCATAGTCTACAAAAAATATTAAAATAATAATTAAAAGAATGTAAAATAACTTCCCCCTCCACTATATAAACCACCCTCACCCCCTCTTCCATCCACACCACACAAACTTCAAGACTTGCCTAAATTCTACCAAATACTCTTCCCAAGACCTCTCCCCATGTCCAAGACTTTCTGGTCTCACCAAAAGGCCAAAAAAAGGTCTTAAGAAGTTTCTCAAGGAGGAGTACTCAAGAGGTGAACCTCTATTCTCTTTCAAATTATTTTACATGTTTTATTATTTTTTTCCATCTTCTCACATCAACTCATAAAAATTCCATGATAATACCTTTACCTTACATTTATTGGATTTTCATTATTCTAATGGAATATTTCATCATAATATCTCTCTTCCCCTCTTTTTATATAATAAATTCAAAAACCGTCTGAGATGTGTTAATTTATCACACTCAAGGAAGACAAGTTTTCAATTTGAATTACTATCTTCAATACTGGTCATGAAACCATTTCAATTGTTGAACTGGATCATAATATTTTTATTTTAACTTTTTTAATGTTCTATAGTCCTTACACATTCATAATATGGAATAATAATACAAAACAAGTTTATTGTGAAAAAAACAACCAATCCAAATCCCAGTGTTTATTTTAACTCATCAAATGATTCATCCTCATGGTATATAACCAGAATCATTATATGATCATTTTTATCGATTTAATGTCAATATTAATTTATATTAACAATTATTTATGTTTAACCACATTTCAAACAAACATCCATTCATGAATACAAGTAAACAGACCATGAAAACAAAAGAAGAAAATGATACCATAACAATAAAATTGAATCTATTAAACCCATAAAAAAGGCCATTAATGAACCTAATAAGGTTATAAAATATGAATTACATGTTTATGAGGTTCTGTAATTATTAATTGATGAAGCTAAATTTTATTATTCGGGTTGTTAAGAACAATCAAGAACACCTTCAAGCATAAGGTAAGGGATCCTCTCTCTCACTTTTGATCAAGAATCTCCCCTATGTTGTACTCTTTTATTTTTAATACCTAATGATGGGGTATGTTTTATCACTTATCACATAATTTACTTATGATATATAAATAATGGGATACCTCTATACCTCTCATTAAGCCCTCTCAAAAACACTCATTACCATGCCGAAATGTTTGTAAGGGGTTTTCTCATCTCACTTTCAATTCTGTGAGATTTCCATTGTTCGAATCTTATTTCTTATATGTAATATAGGTGTACTGACATTTAATATATATTATCAGGATTATATTTATTTTCATGGTATTCTGTGATTCATTTGGTGGTTATTGACTTTTGGTCATACGACTCAATTGATTACAATGTTGTAACGAGCTTTGTCTCAATTTTCACTTCATTGTGACTTGCTTAGTATTGGGAACCTGCCATTTATTATGTGTTATACCTATTGCACATTTGAAATATCTTTTCAATTGAAATTATATTCCATTTAAATTTACATATTCTCATATCATGGATATGATTATTTTCTAAGCCGTATACCATATTACATATGTTATTTATTTTGAATGTTGTTTTGACTGTGGAAATATTGATGAATACATATCCTCTATTCTATATGGATAATGTAAAGGAATATTGATATTTTGTGGAATCTATGTATAAATAATGATTTGTACATGCAGTAGTGGGTGGTTCTCGCTACAACCCCTTGATGCATCGGTAGGTCTCACGAGACAAATCAGTTGGCGACAAACCCTTTGAGTTTGTTTCCAAAAATCAGACAGGTCTATACCCACAGAACTAAAGAATTTTTACTTTATTATTGTATCATGTGATAGATATATTATGTCCAATTAATAAAAATTCTATTTATTAATTATCAGTTATTACTATCTATGAGGTTTTCACTATGACAAAATCTATGGATGCAGTTTCATTATCAGTTATTAATGGTGTGAGTTTTTCATTTATTCACCAAGAAAAATTGATTATGTCTAATTGTTTACAATCCAGTTATTATTGATTGATGATTCTTCTATTTTTAACCCTTACTGAGCATTTGAGCTCACCCATTTCGTTGTTTACTTTCAATAGGTGATGAAGAGGAGATCGTTTATTGAGTTCTTGTGGATGAAGTTTTTTAATTTTTGTTATGTATTGTATTTTGTAACATTTTCCAATGTAATTTGAATTACAACTATGCATCTAGATTTTTCAAGACTACTAAACTGATCGTTCCCTCAGGATTTTCATTCCTTCTATCCATGCCAATGTAATTAGTAATTCACTAGCTCTAGTTTAGCGAGGTCGGGGCATTACACATATTACCTCACTTATTTAAGGCAAAACATGATGTTTTAAGCTTGACCTAGATGGTTGCACAAATTTTGGAAACATTTACCACATGATGATTTTGGAATGACATATTTAGACACCAAAGTCAAATCTGGTGGGATATGTACTCAATGCCAAATCCAATGGTCAATGGGTGGAAGGAAATGTGCTATTTTCCCAAAAATTCTTTGTTAGATTTTATCTTTTTGACTATAAGGGGACAAGGTAGGTTTAGGCTTTCTGAATTCTTGGTATTAATCTCTTGACTATTGTTGCACTGCTTGGCAATAAATAACCAGCCCCATGGAAATTTTATTTCATTCATGATTGTAATAGAGAGTTTATGATTCAATTCTCCCCATTATGTAAGAATTATTCCGAATTTCTCCCTTTCTCTTGTGCATCCTTGCCTTGTCAATCTATAAGTTATATTGGTGATTCTAGATCACAAATCCCCCAATTCTGTGCCCCAATCCAAGTGTATTGTTCTATGGATTGACCATAAAATCCTTCTCATGAGTGTGTTGTATAATTAATAGGTAACACTTATTATAATGTTGATTAACTACTAATTTTCATTATCTATACCCATCACCCTATCATCACGGTGTAGGGCGGTGGATGAAAGATGCAGTTCTAGGCTAAGTATCAGATGATGGATATGGATAGTGGAAGCAAGTTTCCAAACAACTCTATAAGAATAATGACCTATTATTTAGACAGCACACATAAGGGAGGGATTTTAAGATCAATGCACATAATAATGAACTTGGGTTGAGCCACTAAATTGGGAGGTTTGTGATCTTGGATCACCAATCTAAGAAAGAATTTTTGAAAAAATATAACATTATTTTCCACTCATAGCCCACCATATTTTACATTGAGTAGATAACCCACAAGATTCGACATTATATAGCTAGCCCACCATATTTGACTTTGGTGTTTAAAGATGTTATTATAGAATATCCATGAAAGAAATACTTTCAAAATATGTGCACCCCTGTGGGTGAAGATTAAAATGTCATGTTTGGTCATGAATAAGTCATATAACACGGCCATTTTCTCCATCCATGCAAATCACCTTGGTTTTGGGCCTTTAAATGTAGTGTAATGGGCACTTGTTGCTACTTGAAGTCTCTTTAATCTTCCCTACTTCACTCGGCTTTGCAACTCCAACATCACAATTTCCATCATGTCAATGACATCCACTAGTTTTATATAACATTTTTCAAATTTATTTGATAAAATGAACTTCATTTTTGAAACCAACATATCAAAATTATCTTTGATTGAAATTTTTAAAATTTTCTAAAAAGATTAATTTTTCGATGAATAGTGAAAAATACAAATTTTTATTTAAAATTGATTTTTGTTTAAAAAATTTACATAGAATAATTTTGTTGAATTTTGATATAATTTTTTTATACTAAAGAAAACCATTTATTTGGAAAACTGCCTTTCATTACGTTTGTGGGATTAATATTAAATGATATTATGTCATTTATGGGAATCAAATTTGAAAAAACAAATTTCATATTTTGAATCAGCATAATTAATAATAGATAATAAGGTCAACTTAATTTTTTTGAAATAATGAATAGTAAAAAAATTAAAAATAATCCTCACAATTAAGGTTACTATAGTGTTTTGGAGTTACATGCGTATGTGTTAAAATTTATTTCCACACACATAGAATTTTTATTTGATAAATTATATTTCATATATATAATCATTGAGTTTAAATTATCTAATAATTCCTATTTACTTTTATGTTTAAAGGATAAATTAACTATATAAATGAAATAGCATGGTTAAAATGGTAAAAGTGAGTAACCTTAGAGGTAAATGAATTAAAATGTTTAAAACATGTTTCTTTTTTAGTGGTGGAGGTGTGAATAAACCTTTTCTTCCTTCCACTATATTATTTATCAATTTTGTAGGAACTTGGTTTGATAGTGACTTCCCATTATTAAATAGTGTTAAAATGAAGGAGCAAGTAACCCAATACCCAAAATGCCTCTCTAAGGGAGGTCTTGATTTTAATTTATATTGAATAATAATTATGACATAATACCTCAAGTCCTATGTGGTACTTGACTCAAAATAACTTCTAACCCCCCCCCCCCACTCCTCAAGAAATGTGCAGTAGCTTGGATACATAAAAAAAATAAACATCTAGGACACTCCCCCTCAAGCAGGACATGCCCAGCTTGCAATACCAATTCATAAACAAACTAGTTACAGAAAAACACCACAAAGAAGCTTGATAGTGAACCAGACGGATTGACAGAGATCCAAGTAATGAGGAAAATTCCTGATTGTAATCCGAGTATCCTGATGGAGATCCAAACAATGGTGAATAAGTCCTTTATTTTGGAAGGGAAACAACAATAGCCCCATGCGTAATGACCCAATTATTTATGAATAAATTTCACTTTATTTTAATGTCTTATGGATTTGGAAAACACATGAACTATTTTTTATTTTTATTTGGTTTAAATTATCCATAAGTATCATTGCTGTTGATAATATAGTCCCTGAATAGTGATTACAAAACTGGTATAAATATAAGGTTTTAGCAAATCCTTTTAATACAAACAAAATAGATGATTTCCTCATCTAGTAGACTCAGGATTTACGAAGCTCATTTGTTAGAATTCAGAAATGAGGTAGCATCACTGGTTTTTTCTCATGAACAATACCAAGATGAGCTTCAACATGTTAAGATTGAATGGAAACGCAAATGGGAGAAGTTCATTTTAATAGAAATTACCACCATACGATGTTATCTGAGCCACCCAAGAGTTTGTCACCATTTTACACCTTACCCTTAGGTCTTATACGGTTGTTATAAGGGGTTATGTAACAAGGTATTAGTTACATATTGTGTAAACCCTTTCGACAAATAAAATTCTTATTCCATCAATACCTTTATGGGAATAGTCTTTCTTAAAAAAGTTGAATTTAACAAAATTATATTTTGGGTTAAAATGTTACTTTTAAGAAATATATGAATTATTACGTTTTTATTATTAATATTATAAAAAAATTCTTATAAATGATTATTATATCAGTTACTTATCTGTAAATGAATAGGTAATCAGTTTGATAAGAGTTATATTTTTATAGAATAAAGTAGAAAGTGTATTTTTTAAGAATTTATTTTATAGAATTAATGAATTTTTGAAATAATTAATATTTTAATAAAATATTATTTTGAAATTATTTCTATTATTAATAAATGAGTTTATAATTTTTATGAATTAAAATCTAATTTTTATTATGTTTTAAAAACAGTTTTGGTCAAAACACTTAATTTTTTTAATAAATGTCGGCTCCCATTTTAAAAAAGAAAATTCAAATATTTTGAAAATTATTTAGATAAAATGAATATTATTTTTTGGAATCAGGATGTGAAAATTATCCAAGAGTGAATTTTTCATCATTTTCTGAGACAATAGATTTTTGGGTAAAAATTAAATAATATATAAATATATAGTGTGTTTTATGACATCATAATGACCTAAAAGTGACGTAATAAATACAATAAAAGTGTTATTAGAGAAAATATATGCTTTAAATTTAAAATAATTTTATTTTAGATTTATTTGACTTATTTTATAATGTATTAGTTAATCCTCCAAAATGTATAACATATTTTATGATTTTATGTTCATTTCTTCAATAATGTTACTCAACTAAACAAAATCAAGGCTAATATTTCAATATCTTAAGCCCATGGTCTTATAAAATAATTTTTTCCACTACTCTTTGGAAATAACCTTGGGAAAAGACCATGTGAAGGATTTTTGTTTTTAATATTTAATTATATAGATTCCAAAACATAATTTTGTGAAATATTAATGAATTCCCCTCTTATTTCCTACCCATCCAATATCCCACATCTATTCACTCAAAATCATTGTATCACGTCCCTAATCTTCACTCCCCTCTCTAGATTCCCACTAAGTCACCCCAATCTTTCAATAATCCCTTCTTCAATATTTTGAAGTCACACACTCAAGTAAGGGTTTCTTTCATTTCCCATTTTTATCCAAGTTTCATTATATTGTTACTCCCTTTTATTTTCAACTAAAAATGATGGGTTATGCTTTGAAACCTCCCACATACTTCCATTATTATGTTTTATTGATGAGATACCTCTTTCTCTCTCATCAATCCTTCCCATGTACACCCATTTTCACACTGTAATTTTGTAAAAGTTATTCCATTCCTCCTCTTTCTTAATGATTCTCTATTATGTTATGACTTCTATTTAAAAATTCTTTATGTTGGAACATGTATTTATATGATCATATTAATTACCATTTCATTTATATATGGTGAGAGACACCTTTCTCTCTCATCAACCCATTTTATGAATTCCCATGTGATGTTGTTATGCTGCTGAAAATGCACCGCAATTTTCCATACCAAAATCATCATGTAGTGAATACCATGACCATTTATTTATCAAGGGTATTCACTTTTATGAAAATGTACTCAATTATTATAGACTTTAATATATGTATTATACATTCATTTTTCATGGAATAAATGATGATGTATAACAAATCCATGTTATATGATCTATGTGGCACACTTAAGAATGAGATTGAAATGTTAATGAACGGTGCACCCTGATAGCGCTCCAATGCATTAGGTAATGTTTAGAATCATGATAAATCATGTTGGGATAGGGGTTTAATTGATTCATTTATATGAATTGTTTCCATCATGTTGGGATAGGGGTTTACCTGATTCCTTTATGTGAATGATGCAGTGTTTTAAGTTGTTTCCACATTTTCATTTTATGATGATCATGCTATATCATGCCTTTATGTTCATGTTTCTCTTATGATCCATTGATATCTCTATTTCCTAACATGTATTGTATTCTTCATGTTATTCCTTACTATTTTACTAGGCTTTATAGGTCACCCTTTTCTTATGTATGTCCTCAGGTTGTCCCACAAAATGCTAAGTACAAAGGATTGTTGTGGTAATGTAAAAGATTCCTTAAATAAAGATGTTGTATTTTATGTATTATATTTTCATGTTATGTTTCTAATTTCTAAAGACACTAGACCTCATGATTTTTTGGGTTGTATTAAGTGAAATATTATATAATAAATCATTACTAAATATGAAATAAATATTAGAGTTGTTATAGTTGTTATCAAAGGATAGGTTTAGTTATTTTTGGGATTATGATTAGAAAAACCTAGTGAAATCCTTAGGGATAAGAATAAGTATAAGAAAATAATCACTAATTTTTTTTTGAGAATAGAGAAGGTGGTTTATCAAGAAAATACATCCCTGTCTGGATACAAACAAGTATAGGGGGCTCTAGCACATATGTATCTTGGGGTAAAACCCAAAACATCGCTTGGTGCTAGACTCGAACAAGAATTGGTGCATAACAACGGGCCTTTATGCACTCTTGGTTTGAAAATCCTATGGGATATGATTAGTTAAATTCATAATCTTAATATGAACCCTTATCAGGGGAACAAAAAAAAATTACCTTAAGAATATATGTTAGGACGCAGATCCTGGATAACTTAGATCGAAGCATATAAATTCATAAGTGAAGGAGATAAATGTAATTTATAAGTTATCCCGTTTTTATTGGTTTCCCATTTATGTGTTTAATAGTTTTAAATACATACCCCTAATTTTCCTTTTATTCTAGCTAGTGGATGTTAATAAGAGGACTCATGCTAACAATCGATGTGGAGATCTATGTGTGACTATTCTAATGAGATGCCCAATCTGATAGAAATGGGAATCGTAAACATTATCATGATAATCTCCAAGTTAACTCAAGTTTTGAGTAGGAAAATGGGCCAAGAGGAATGTCCACCCCCCTTTGAATGCAAGGTTGGATTCTTCTTTAGTGTTCTAAAACCTAGCCTATAGAAAGACCTGAAAAACCGCGACCTTGACAGCTATGTGACTATTGTCTGATGCTCCCTCAAAGTCAATATGGAGATCAAAGAATCTCAGGGGTATCATGGGGATAAGAAGTGGAATATGGATTTTAATTTCAGTGTTCTGATAGATAAATCCAACAGTGCTAAGAAATTATAGCATCCCACTTGCCAACGGTGTGGAAAGAATCACCTTGGAAGTTTGCTGAAGGGGAGAAGAAAATGCTTTTGTTGTGGGAAGGAAGGACACCTAGCTAGCGATTGCCAGGAAGAAAACCCGGTACTACAAAATAGGAAAGGAAAGATCCATTCGATGCTCAACATATTTTTTATTACTACAAATTCAAATATCCAATGGAATTTGTGAACCTGTTCCCTAAGCCAAGGGTTTTTGAAGGCAACCAACAACCTCCAAGGAAGAAAGGAAAATATTTTTCCATCACTACTTCTAAAACCAATCCAAAAAATGAAGTGGTGATAGGTACGCTAGTTATTCATTTAAGAATAGTTAATTTATTTTTTGATTCTGGTTTTATGCATTATTTTATATCCTAAAATTTTATTAGAATAATCCAAACATACCCACAAATATTTTAATTAGAGATGTCGGTGGAAACATTAAAAAGTTAAATTACTATATCCCATGAATATAACTCCTGCCATGTCACAATTGTTGGATTTAACTTCCTAGAGAACCTCATTCTACTTCCCATGGTGGAATTTGATGTAATTCTTAGCATGGATTGTATTTCATTATATAGTGCCAATATAAATTATCGTGAGAGGGAAATTACTATCTATATGGTGAATCAACCCCCGATTCTTTACAAGTGCAAGGAGGATGATGAATCTTTTTTAGCACAATAATCTCAAGAATGGATATTAATTCCCTAGGAGAACATGTATCTTTCTCAGATGATTGATTCCAAGTAAGGAACTATCCTAGAAGACATTCCTATTGCGAGGTAATTTGCTGATGTGTTTCCTAATTATTTTTCTAGTCTTCCTCCTAAAAGGTATGTTGAATTTTCTATTGATCTTATACCTTGGGAATCACCAATATACAAGAATCTGTGTAGAATGGTTTTTGTGTAGATTGAGGAGCTAACGAAACAACTACAAGAGAATCTAGATAATGGATTTATATTTCCAAGTGCTTCACCACGGGGTGTCCCAGTCCTATTCTTCTAGAAGAAAGATAGGTCGATGCACTTTTTCATTGATTATCGTGATCTCAACACAATCACAATAAAGAACAAGTATCATTTTCCATGAATTTATGACTTATTCAATCAACTATATAGAGCATAATACTTCTCCAAGGTGGATCTATAATCGAGATATTACCAAGTAATGGTGAAGAAGGTGGATATCCCCAAAACTGCTTTTCGTATAAGGTACGAGCTCTACGAATTCATAGTAATACCTTTAAGACTCACCAATTCTCTATAAATATTCATAGACATGATGAGTAGAGTATTTAGAGATTACTTATATTTTTTGGTAGTCCTTATAGATGATATTATATAGACTCCAAAACCATGGAGAATCATACGGAGCATCTACGCACTATACTAGAGACCTTTCAAAAAGAGAAGCTCTATGAAAAGTACACGAAGTGTGAGTTCTGGTTGAAGGAAGTCTTATTATTGGGGCATAAAATTACAAGAAATGGGATAACTATGGATCCTTACAAAATAAAATCAATTAAGGGATGGCTAAGACTAATATCTGTGATAGATATCCATAGATTTTTGGGGTTTGCTGTATATTATCGCTGATTTGGGAGAAATATCTCATGATTTTCAAACACTCTTCTCCAAATACATTTTTTTTCATTTTCAAAAAACAACTTTTTGGATGAGTGGGAACCTCACAAAAACCAGAAATCAGTTCCAAAAATTTCCCACATTACACAAAAAACCACGTTCCAAAAGCCACATTCAAATTTCAAAATTCAAATTTAAACCTTGAAAAAAGCATAATATCGGGCAAGCGAGAAGCCCGAGAAACCAACCACCAAGGAGACACCTCACGTCCACAATCACCACACCATCTTATCCTCTCAGATTCATCACCACCTTCACATAGTCACATCACCTTAGACCTCAACCTCATCCGCTCATCACCACTAGCCTTTTCTCTGACAACCACAGCCTGTACATAGTCATCGCCGTCTCGCAGAGCCTCCCTCACCATGACTGTCATAAACTCCGGTCCACCATCACCACCGATGTTGCCAATCAACCCCAAACCAAAACATCAAATCACCTAAATAGCGTCAATTCATCATCTCCCATCACCATCCTACAAACATGCTACAGAAGGAATCAATCGAACATGGAATTTTCCTCCTGGAACACCGATAACAACTTGAACACTACCTACCAAATCATTCATGATAGACACCTCGCCAAACTGGCCCAGAGAGGAGTGGTGATACCCAAAGATAGATCAGTGTAGGAGAAGTATCATGTCTTCATAGGGAGTCAAGATCTTTGCCGAAAGCACCCATCCAAACTGAAACCCCACCGTCGCTTGAACCCGGGCCGATCCACCTGGAACCCCCCACCACAATGCACCACAAAACCCAAAATCGCTTGGAATTCATTGAACCCAACCAACCTGGAAGGGAGAAATGGATCTAGAGGACAAAGAGGAGTAAAATAATGCATGAATTCTATAACAACCCATGACCAAGGAAACACTAGACTCACCATAAAACATCAACGATGAACCATCACGAGCAAACCAACGACAGTAGATCCATCCATACTCCTCAACGGTATTAGAATCGATACCCCTGAAAACCATGGATTGAGGAAGGATAAAATGGGGTTGAAACCCTAAAAAGAACATGGGATTGATACCCAAAGAAGAATAAAAAAGGGATAGACAAATATGGGTCGTAGATGAAACCCTAAACAAAAAAGGAATCGGGGGATGGACCCCTGGGAATAAGGAAAGAGATATATATAGGGATCTAGTCGGAAGAAATTAGGGCCGAGAGGACTCACCATCGCCGGTGGAAGGAAACCAAGGATGGAGAAGAGAAACGAGTTTAGGAGAGCGTTCTGGGAGAGAATGGGGCCATCTGTAGTGACCTTATGAACTAGTATGATCTTGGATCTGTCTTAATGAACTTCGATTGTCAAACACTCTTACCAAGCTAACTCTTAAGGGAGTCAATTTTTCATTGAATAATGAATGTGATGAAAGCATCATGGAGTTGAAGAAGAGGCATATCACTTCCCCTATGCTCACACTACCCACAAGTTGGGATCTTTTCATAATATTCTGTGACGCTTTGAAGAAGGGCTTGAGATGTGTGTTTATACAAAATGACTAAGTCATCGCCTATGCCTCAAGGAAGTTGAAAATTCATGAGAAATACAATACCAAACATTATATGTAGTTGGAAGCTATGATATCTGTGTTGAAAATATGGGGGCATTATCTCTTTGTGAAAAATTATGAAATATATACGAATCAAAAAATTCTCAAATATTTATGCACACATAAAGAGATAAACATGCGCCAATGAAGATGGTTAGAGATCATCAAGGATTAAAACTGATCAATCCATTATTACCTTGGGAAAGTGAACAAGGTGGCAGATTATCTAAGTAGAAAAGACCAATTGATTCTATCATTGATGATAATTTAAAAGGATTCAATCATCTTAGATTTGGTAAATATTGACATGGGAATCATAAAGAAGGGAACATCATCAATCCTATCACAAATTATTTCTCAACCGTCTCTTTTGTAAAGGTTAAAGGATTCTAAAAAATATGTTGTTGGAATTTCGAAGCAAGTGGAAGCTATCAAAAATATTAAATCCTTGGAGTTCAATGTTAATGAAGAAGGAATTGTAATATTTGGTTAAAGAATTTGTGTTCCATCAAATTAGGAGTTAAAAAAAAGAACTTTTGGATAATGCACATAGTAATAATTTCTCCATTCACCCAGTAAACATAGATATGTATCAGGATCTCTGAGAGATTTATTGGTGGGATAAAATGAATAATGAGATCACCTAATATACATAAATTTTCATGGTATGTCAGCAAGTGAAGGCTAAGAGGCATATGTCTAAGGAGAGGATGCAACCATTACCCATACCAATATGTTAATGGGAGAACATCACTAGGGACTTTGTCACCAGACATCGAAAGACATCCAAAGGAAACAATTCTATATAGGTTGTGGTGGATCATCTTACAAATATTTCAATCTTCATTGTTATTAGAGAGGATTCTTCATTGGATCAACTGGAACTAATATACCTCAGATAATTGGTAAGGCTACATGGTGTACCACTATCGATTATATCTTATTGAGATCCAAGATTTACCTCTATGTTCTGGAAGAGTCTCCAACACGCTCTGAATACTAAGCTGAACTTCAATATGGGTTATCATCCTCTAACAAATGAACAATCTAAGAAGACTATAAAAACACATGAGGAAATGATGAGATCATGCTCAACGGACTTCAAGGGAGGATGGCATCAACATTTTCCTATGGTTGATTTCTCTTACAGCAACAGTTTCTACAAAATAATCCAAATGGATCCTTATGAATCCGTTTATGGGAAGAGGTGTAGAACATAGAAATGTTTGGATGTATTTGGGGAGAGAATACTTATAGGTCCATATGTAGTCGAAGAAATGATAGAGAAGGTTAAGACCATCCAACATCACATCAAAGATGCTCATAGTGAAAAAAAGAGCTATCCTGACAATGGCTGATGAGACCTAGAGTTTGATTTTAGAGATATGGTTTTCCTTTTCATATCTCCCTGGAAGAGAGTGATGAGATTTGGGAAGAAGGGAAAGCTTAGTCCAAGGTACATCATCCATTTTGAGATCCTTGATTGAATCAGAGTAGTGGTCTATCAAATAACACTCCCAACAAACATGTCTCGAGGACATGATGTATTCCATGTATTACCCTTGAAGAAGTAAATTCCTAGCCCATCACAGGTACTCAATCCAGAGGTAGTACCATTGTATAAAGACCTTTGCTATGAGGAAAATCTGGTGAAGATATTAGATCATATGGAAAATGTTCTAAAAAATAAGATAACTCCCCTTGTCAATGAGTTTCGGAGAAACCACAAGTTTAAAGAAGCAACACGGGAACTGTAGGATGTGATGAAGCAGAGTTACCCTCATCTATTTTCGTGTGGGAAAAGTAAATTTTGAGGGTGAAGGTTGTAACTACCCGATCATTTATGAATAAAATCACCTTTTCTTTTAATGTATTATGGATATAGAAAACACATGAACTATTTTTTTATTATTATTGTGTTTAGATGACCATAAATATCTTTATCATTGATAATATTGTTGTTGAACAGTGATCAAACAACTATAAGGTTTTAATATAAATATATGGTTTTAACAAATCCATTCAATATGGACAAAAGAGATGATGGCCTCATTCAGTAGACTGAGGTCGTACAAAGCTCATTTTTTGAAGCTTGGAAAGAAGGTAGAATCTATGGTATTTTCTCTTGACCAAGCCCAAGCCTAGATTCAACACGTTAAGCTTGAACAGAATCACCTACAGAAGAAGTTGATGTTAATTGAGATTACCACCTGTGTGATCTTATCTGAGCCACCACAAGATACTGTCACCATCACCCACATTACCCATAGGTCTTATGTGGGTGTTATAAGGGGTTATATAACAAGTTATTAGTGACTTATTGTGTAATCCATTTTGATAAATAAAATTTGTATCCCATCAATTCCTTAATGGGATCATTCTTTTTAAAAATTGATGAATTTGATAAATTTATTTTTTGCATAAAAAAGGTACTTTTGAGAGATATATGCATTATTATTTTTTAATTAATAATATTAGAAAAAAATTCTTATAAATTATGATTATATCTGTTCCTTATCTGTAAATCATTAGGTAATCATTTTGATAAGGATTATATTTTTAAACGATAAAACAAAAAGTGTATTTTTAAAGAAATTATTTTAAGGAATTAATGATTTTTTGAAATAATAAATATTTTAATAAAATATTATTATCAAATTAATTTTATTAATAATGAATGATTATTTAATTTTTATGAAGTTAGATGTAGTTTTTATTGAGGTTGAAAATCAAGTTTTGTTAAAACATGTAATTTTTTTGATAAATGTGAGTTCTCATTTAAAAAGTGAAAATTCACATATTTAAAAAATTATTTATATAAAATTAATATTATTTTTGGAACCAATAGTTTTAAATTATCCAATAGGGAATTTTTCAATATTTTCTAAGCTAATTGAATTTTTGGGTAAAAATTAAATAATATAAAAATATATAGTGTGTATTATTACATCATAATGATGCAATAGTGATGTAATAAATACCATAAAATGGATATTTTACCAAATCTATTTTCTAACTTTAATATAATGTGATTTTAGATTTATTTGACTTATTTTATAATGCCTTAGTGAATACTCCAAAATGTATAACATATTTTATTATTTTAAGTGTATTTATTTAATAATCGGACTCACCTCCACATAAAAAGGTCTAATATTTTAATATCTTCGGCCCATGTACTTATAAAATAATTTTTTATACTCTTCTTTGACAAAAAATATGGGCATAAACCATGGGAAGGTTTTTGGTTTTGAATATTTAATTATATAGATTCCAAAACCTATGTTTTTGAAATATTAAAGAATACCCCACTCATTTCCTATATTTTTCCTCCAAATATCCCAATTATCTTCACTCAAAATACTTGGAGAACGTACCTAATCTATCCTCCCATCTCTATATTCCCCCAGAGTCACCCAAATCTCTCATAAATCCTCTCTTCAATCTTTTGAATTCACACACTCAAGTAAGGGTTTCATTCCTTTCTCATTTTTATGCAAGATTCCTTATATTGTTACACCCTTTTTATTTTCAATTTCAAATGATTGGTTATGTCTTAAAACGTCCCCAATACTTTCATTATTTTGTTTTAATGATAAAATACACCTTTCTCTCTCATTAATCCCTCTAATGTTCACCTGTTACCATGCCAAAATTTGGTAAGAGTTATTTCATTCCTCCTCCTTCTTCAACTTTCTTTATTATGATACGCCTTCTATAAAAAATTTATCAAATATTAAAATGTATTTATATGATCATATTAATTTCCATTTAATGTATAAATTATGAGAGACCCCTTTCTCTCTCATCAACCCATTTTATAAATCCCCTTGTGATGTCGTTATGCTGCCGAAATTGCACTGTGATTTTCCATGCCAAAATCTTCATGTAGTGAATACCATACCATTTCTATATCAAGGTTATTCACCTTTATTCATGTATACTTATTGATTATTGAATTTCATATGTGTATTCTACATTCCTTTATGATGGAATAAATGATTATGTTGAATGAATCCATGTTATATGATCTATGTGTCACACTTAAGGATGAGATTAAAATGTTTATGAATGGTGTGTCTTGATAGCACTCCAATGCATTAGATAATGTTAATTATCATGATGTTTCATGTTGGGACAGGGGTTTACCTAATTAATTTATTGGAATTTTGACCATAATGTTGGGATAGGGGTTTTCCAAATTTCTTTTTGTTAATGATGCAGTGTTTTAAGTTGTTGGAACATTTCCATGTTATGATGATCGTGCTATATCATGCCTTTATGTTCATGTTTCTCTTATGATCCATTGATATGTCTATTGCATAACATTTATTATATTATTCATGTTATTCCTTATTTAATCCCTTACCGGGCTTTATATCTCACCTTTTTTATGTATGTCTTCAGGCTATCCCATGCAATTCTAAATACTAAGGAATGTTGCGGTCATGTAAATTTTTTTTGAATAAAGTTGTTGTATTTTATGTATAAAGTTTCCATGTAATGTTTATAAGACCCAAATACACCATAACTTTCAATATTCTAGGTTGTATTAAGTTGAAATAATGATCAGGGTTGTTATATTGTGCACCACTCCTTTTTTATGAGTTTGTGCATGTTGGCACATGCTTCTCAAGTGGAACCCCCTAATTTTTGGGGGGTTTTTTATTATTACTGTCAGACTCCACCTTGACATGCCTACAAATATAATTTAATCCACTATACTTCTTAATACCATATTGGGTGATAACACACCATTTATGACCTGATTTTTTGTAACACCCCGAGATTTTATGAAAAATATTCTTTTCATTAATGTCTTGTGTTGTACGCTACACCAAAAGGAGCTTGTAGACATCCTTGACTTGCCTTGCATTACACGCAATCACGAACTTCCTTGATAGCGTGTGTAGTACGCAATACCGAGTTTCACTAAACAACGATATGCTATTAAAATATTATTAAAACTAGCTATTATGAATAGTAATAATCACTTTTTGAAATTTTGTAAATTTTATTTTTCAAAATGGAATTCATTTTTGGATTTGGAATATCGAAATTAGCTTTGGATGAAATTTTGGTACTTTTCAGATAACTTTCATATTCTGATGAATAGTGAAAATTACTAAATTATAATTAAAAACAACTTTTTAATAGAAATAATTAATAGTGATAAATTATTAATTTGAGTGGTTTTAAAGTATATTTAAATTATATTTTTACAATTTAATACAATGTTGGTCATTCTATGTAATTTTACATTTAAACCAGTTATAAACAAGTGTCAATCTTTTGATAGTTATTATCTCTTAAAAACACGCTATTTGTTTTGACGACGAGAACTAATTTTTAAATTAATTAATTCAACTGATATGTTCTGAATTTGGTAAAATAGACATCATTTTTAAATTCTTAATATCAAATATAGCTTAGGCCTAATTTTTGGTATTTTTCTGGAAACTTTCATTTTTTGATGAATAGTGAAACCCCTAAGTGGTAGTTAAAAAACTGATTTTTTCATAAAACATAATTTTAACTCTTCTGTGAGTGGAATTTCAAAAATCCGAGAGACACGGTTAATATCGAGGACTAAAATGTGGTTCAATGAGATGAAAATAATTTTTGGTGAATAGTAACTTTTTACTTTTTTTACCACGGTTAAAAGTAAATAGGGTAATTAAGGGTAAAAATGATATTATTATTACCCTAACACATGTCCTAATTTTATTGTACAAGTGTAATTCGACCAAAAATAATCTTAGGAATAAAATATGACCATTTAGGCCCACTTGGATTAGACAGGACATTTATTATTAATTTATTTAAAGAAGGGTTAAAATAGTTAAAATCAAAGTTTAATAAGTAAATAATTATTAATATGGGGTTATGCATAAGCTAAATTCGCCTATAAATATTCATTAGAAAGATAAAAAGATTTCCTACATAATGGTATTTTATTTTTAATTTTTAGACTCTAAATAATTTAATTTATTTATGACACAATGATGATGCAGTAATTACCATAATAGTGAAAAATTAGAATAATTGATATCATAAATACCTAAATAAGTATAATTTGTGACTTTTTATGAATTAAACTAATTTTTAGGTTAATATTACATGTTAGTATTACTTTAATTAACTTTGGTCGAAGTTATCATTCTGTTATGAGTTTCAAAAAATCAACTATTGAATAGTGTCAAAATTGACATAAAATAGTTTTTAAAACAAATATTATATTATTAATTGTTATTTTATTCCTAAAAATCTATGGATCGGTAAAAAGACTTATATAAGGTTATATATATTAATAATAAACAACTTGGGGTTCGTTTGACTTCTTATAGTAAGTTTATTAACCCTATAGTATAAGAACACAAGAAGACACGGTAAAAGTAAAATTATTTAACTTAATGTTAAATCTAAATTATAAGGTTAAAATAGGAACCCAAACTTGTCTAAATTCTATTGGATGATAGAATTAAGACCCATCCCCACCTTAGATTCTAAATAAATCAATTTTGGAGCTATTTAAAACCGAATTTTACTTTATAATAAAATAATAGTTTTAGTTATTCCAAAGGTACCCCTCTCCTCCCTTATAAAAGGGCACCTCCTTCCTCTCTTCATCACACCACTTTGAGCCTTCACGCTCGGCCAAACCCTGCCAAATTCCCTTCTACACTTCCCTAGTAACATCCTAGAGGTTCTGGTCTTCCTCAAAGACCAATTTTAGTGCCCTAAAAGGAAATCTCAAAGAGGCGCTTCAAAAAAGAGGTAATGTCCGTTACCGATTCTTTCATCTTTCTTTCTTCTTCAACTTATTATTCATTAGTTGTTTCATTATGTAGTAATAACATCAGTATCAATCATATACTGATATGTTATTATAAATATGAAACCACCTTATTTAACCATCTATCCATCCTACGGAAAACGAAATCACCGCGCGTGCGTACGTACAGAATATCGTCTCCACGCCATGGTGTAATCTATTTTCCACCACCACCTTACTTGGATGGGTATAATGGTGTAAATAATAACTATATATGATTATTGTAAATTTATATTGATTCTGAAATAGTATACATACACTCCAATACAATTCCACGATCATGAGAACGATATCATCGCTCGTGCGTACGTACGGACTACCGTCTCCACGACGCGATGAGATTCATTCTCCACGTTAACCATTCATGAATGATTATAAAGTATATATAATAATTAATAATGAAATATATGACATAATAATGATTCTGGATTTATGTGTATATATATGTATGTCATCTACTTAATTCCATTCAACTCAATAAGGAAAATAAAACAGCGTTCATGCGTACGTACGGTCTACCGTCTCCATGAACGGTGTATTTCTTTTCATTTACTGATCTATAATATATATATTATGAATATATATTATATATAAATAATGTTTTATATTCTAGAATTTATTAATCATGATCTATGTAATCATATGAATAATTACAAGTCAAAACACAGACGACAAATGAAACGATTTTACCCAAAATGCTCTTTAACATGGAATTTACTAAAGGATGGGTAATATAAAGCCATAAGTGAACCATATATGATATCATAACAATGAGTATGATTATGGAATAAGTCAATGACATTATTTAAATCATTATAAAGGAGTTTCGGATACATACGAAGAAAATCAGACCTAAGGTAAGGGAAATATCACAATCTCATTTTTATCCGAGATTGTTTGTACTTTGGTATTCACTGGGGTGTATTTTACCATCCACATCCATGTTTCCACAATATGTAATATTATTTCCATACACCTAAAATTGTTTAAATCCAATTTTACCCTTCTGTGAGTTTTTAGTAAAAGATATGAAAGGAATATTTTGTTGTTTTCCATACGAGGTACTTTTTGACTTTTCTGACAAAAGTATGAGAAGAATGTTTTTTTAAATTATACGGTATGAATGGATTTTTAAAAACATTTTTCCCAAGAAGATTCCTTTACAAGTTTTCATGTTTATTTTTAATCAACTTCTTTTAGTTTAAAATTGTATGACATTTTAAGAAAGGAAAAAAAATTTTGAAGTAGAAAGGATATTTTCCTCAAGAATGGAGTTCAAGTGTTTTATCAAAATTCTTTTTCATCTAAGAAAATATAGGGTTCTGTTTCTATCCCTATTATTACATGGATTTGATAATGTTGTGATGGAAATATTTTTATGAATTCCTTTATCTTATATGAATTGTTTTATGATGTCATGTTGTTTAAGAATCCCATTTTTACTACATGGGTTATGCAATGATGTATGATTTATGATTTTGTGGAACACAAAAGAATGGTTTCATTATGAGATGGGTGGGACCTATATCTCCCTCCAATGCATTGGGTAAAGATTTTATATCTCATGGGATAGACATTGATGGAATGGTAGGTTATACCGATTCAGTGAAATAGGACTGAAATGAGGGTGACTCGGTTCAGAAATGGACTTTGTCCACTAAGATAGTCTTGGAAATGAGTCTTGACTAATAAGAAATGATTCTCTATGATTATGTGTGTATGCCACAGAGTTTCATGTTTTATGTTATGATTATTGGGATTACATTTCACTTCTATGATTTATCCCATGTTATGATATTATGATCTCTTTTGCAGGTTAAGATTTACAAAATGTTATGTTCTTATGAATATGATACGATTGATATTTCTTTTACTTACCCTTACTGAGCATTTGAGATCACCCTTTTACGTTTTCGTTTCCCCCGGATATAAATAAAGGTTTTAGGTAAAAAAAGGGAAGATCTCTATGGGAGATGTTGAAGATATTTCACCATGATTAGAAGATTATATTCCAAGTTTCCAAAGACACTAAACTATTACGATCCTTGTGTGTGTGTTTTTGTTATGTACTAAGTATTCCACAAAGTAATGTAATTTCCATGTACGTCAGGCTTCGGGTCTCTACAGTTGGTATCAGAGGGAAGGTTTAGTCAACCTTTGGAAACTATGATGCGAAAACGTTAGTGAGATCCCTTGAGATATTTCTAAGGTATGTCTAGGGATGTCTCTAAGGTTAAGTATACATATAGGTTATAGTCCTAGAATTGCGCTAACGATCTTAGAATTTATCCTAAGATGTTAGATATTGAGGGTAATCCCCCTTTACTATGTTGTTTTCTCTAGCATGATTTTCGCCACTCACAAGATTCTTTTTGTGTTTTAGTTAATGGAGGGAACCAGAAGGAATTCGGATAACATTGAATCCAATGGACAAATTGGTGACTATGAGCAACAAAATTGTGTAATTACTAGAGAGAAATATATTGTGATTATGCCGAATCAGTCATCGCGATATATGATTAGCAAGGTGAAATTTAGTGGTATCCCTAATTCATCAAAGAAGAGGAAGATAAACTATTATGATGTTCGCATGTTGAGGATCATAAAGAAAGGAAGATTGAGATTTATAAATAAGGGAAGAAGAACCTTGAGGAATATATCAAATGGAGGGACCGATGTTATCTGTGTGGAGAAAAGGGTCATAGAGTGACAGACTATTATGGAGTTCAATGTCTTATTTGTGAAGAACATGGGCATTACCCAACTCAATGCCCTGACTTAAAAAGTTACTTCTAAATCAAGGAAGGACTTATTCCAGGATAATCATTGAAGTGGATGGACTGAAGTTTTTAAGTATTGGTATTCAAGAATAATATTGTTGAGGTACTTTTATGGTGTATTGAAATATTTATGTATTGGTCTATTGTGGTTTTCAATAATTTTAAGGTACCGGTAACCATGAAAAGTGATTCAAATATTTTGGAAATTAGATGATATGCACATAATGAATGGATAAGGAGAAAATGAAATGTTTGACAGTATTCATGAGCTACTGATTGATATAAGGACTAAGTGATATCATGGTTAGAGTATATACAATTTTGAGGATTTTGGTATGTGTAAAGTGTTAACTTTTAACTGCATTAATGTTTTCCCTAAGGTTCAATGGGTATTCATTTTTCAAGAGAATAAATGAATAAGGCCTTAGAATGTTTGGAATGTGACCAACAAGACATATCTCAGGATATACGGGGATCAACGATGGTATTAACATACTTGTTATATGAACTCTTTGGTAATCGTTTTCACTATAATATGAGAATGGACTGTAGTATTATGGATAAGCCTAAAGACTAGAATGGATTATGTTGGACATAAGTTAGTATTGTTTAAGGATATAAGTTTTTTTTCGATATTATTGATGGGATTTTATAGTAATATAGTTTTAGAAAAAGGAAAACCTGCAGGACGGGCGACAACCCATCGTGTCCGACAAGGCTGTGGGAATCGAACCCACAACCGAAGTGCGACTGGCCTTTATCGCCTACCACTGGCCTACATGAAGTCACTGTTTAGTAGAAACTTGTTTTATTATATTAAGCAGTATGATATATGAAGTATAAGTCCATTTTAGGAACTATATATGATTAATCTCACTATAGATGGACTTATGTATTTTTTGATAACCTTTCTAACCTTTTGTTTGAGACAGATGGAATGACCCATCATTCTATCACATGATCTGCTAACACATCACGAGTGACAAATTCAACTTCATTTCATTAAGAGATGAAGTGTAAATTGTCCAAAGAACGACAAACGGTGAGACTATACCAAAATCATGAAAGTATTTCTTCTAATTCCAATTTCATCAACTTTAGGGAAATGACCATGAAAACCAAAAATCTTGTCCTAGTGCTCTTATATCTGATGAATCAGATGGTACCTCAGATCGTCACAAATTTATGGCTTTGTGATTGCTGGCTTTTCCATAGCCATGTTCTCTACCACTCTCCATCAGAACATGATGGTTAGATTTCTCTTCCTTATCCATATCTTCACCTATGTGGAAACCCAGTGATTAGTTTATTTGGGTAACCGTTACGTTTCATACTTTTTTTTGAAGAATGGTTTTGGTATTCCTTTTTACGATGTGGGTTTCTATTAAAGAATCTTTCAAGTAGTAAACCATTTATAACCCCGAAGAATTTCGAGGGTGAAATTCATTTTAAGGGGGGTAGAATGTAACACCCCGAGATTTTATGAAAAATATTCTTTTCATTAATGTCTTTTGTTGTATGTTACACCAAAAGGAGCTTGCACACATCCTTGACTTTCCTTGCATTACACGCAATCACGAACTTCCTCTATAGCGTGTGTAGTACGCAATACCGAGTTTCACTAAACAACGATATGCTATTAAAATATTATTAAAACTAGATGTTATGAATAGTAATAACCACTTTTTGAAATTTTGTAAATTTTATTTTTCAATATGGAATTCATTTTTGGATTCGGAATATCGAAATTATCTTAGGATGAAATTTTGGTACTTTTCGGATAACTTTCATATTCTGATGAATAGTGAAAATTACTAAATTATAATTAAAAACCACTTTTTTAATCGAAATAAATAATAGTGATAAATTATTAATTTGGGTGGTTTTAAAGTATTTTTAGAATATATTTTTACAATTTAATACAATGTTGGTCATTGTATGTAATTTCACATTGAAACCAGTTATAAACAAGTGTCAATCTTTTGATAGTTATTATCTCTTAAAAACACGCTATTTGTTTTGACGACGAGAACTAATTTTTAAATTAATTAATGCAACTGATATGTTCTGAATTTGGTAAAATAGACATCATTTTTGAATTCTTAATATCAAATTATATCTTAGGCCTAATTTTTGGTATTTTTCTGGAAACTTTTATTTTTTGATAAATAGTGAAACAACTAAGTGGTAGTTAAAAAACTGAATTTTTCATAAAAATTAATTTTACCACTTCTGTGAGTGGAATTTTGAAAATTCGAGAGACACAGTTAATATCAAGGAGTAAAATGTGGTTTAATGAGATGAAAATAATTTTTGGTGAATAGTAACTTTTTACTTTTCTTTACCACGGTTAAAAGTAAATAGGGTAATTAAGGGTAAAAATGATATTATTATTACCCTAACACATACCCTAATTCTATTGTACAAGTGTAATTCGACCAAAAGAAAACTTAGGAATAAAATATGACCATTTAGGCCCACTTGGATTAGATTAGGACATTTATTATTAATTTATTTAAAGAAGGGTTAAAATAGTTAAAATCAAAGTTTAATAAGTAAATAATTTTTAATATGGGGTTATACATAAGATAAATTCTACTATAAATATTCATTAGAAACCTAAAACGATTTCCTACATAATGTTATTTTATTTGTAATTTTTAGACTTTAAATAATTTAATTTATTTATGACACAATGATGATGCAGTAATTACCATAATAGTGAAATATTAGAATAATTGATATTATAAATACATAAATAAGTATAATTTGAGACCTTTTATGAATTAAACTAATATTATAGGTTAATATGACATGTTAGGATTAATTTAATTAACATTGGTCGAAGTAATAATTCTGTTATGAGTTTCAAAAAAATCAACTATTGAATAGTGTCAAAATTGACATAAAATACTTTTTAAAACAAATATTATATTATTAATTGTTATTTTATTCCTAAAAATCTAAGGTTCGGCCAATTGACTTAGATAGGTTATATATATTAATAATAAACAATTTGGGGTTCTTTTGGCTTCTTATAGTAATTTTATTAACCTTATAGTATAAGAACACAAAAAGACATGGTAAAAGTAAAATTATTTCACTTAATGTTAAATCTAAATTATAAGGTTAAAATAGGAACCTAAACTTGTATAAATTCTATTGGATGAGATAATTTCGACCCATACCCACCTTAGCTTCTAAATAAATCAATTTTGGAGCTATTTAAAACCGAATTTGACTTTATAATAAAATAATAGTTTTTGTAATTCCAAAGGTACCCCTCTCCTCCCTTATAAAAGGGAACCTCCTTCCTCTCTTCCTCACACCACTTTGAGCCTTAAAGCTCGGCCAACCCCTAACAAATTCCGTTCTCCACTTCCCTAGAAACATCCTAGAGGTTCTGGTATTCCTCAAAGACCAATTTTAGTGCCCCAAAAGGAGATCTCAAAGAGGCGCTTCAAAGAAGAGGTAATGTCCGTTACCGATTCTTTCATCTTTCTTTCTTCTTCAACTTCTTCTTAATTAGTTGTTTCATTATGAAGTAATAACATAAGTATCACTCATATACTGATATGTTATTATAAATATGAAACAAACCTATTTAACCATCTATCCTTCCTACGGAAAACGAAATCACCGCGCGTGCGTACATACGGAATACCGTCTCCACGTCGTGGTGTTATCTATTTTCCACCACCACCTTACTTGGATGGGTATAATGGTGTACATAATAACTATATATGATTATTTTAAAGTGATATTGATTTGGAAATAGTATACATACACTCCAATACAATTCCACGATCATGAGAACGATATCATCGCTCGTGCGTACGTACGGACTACCGTCTCCACGACGCGATGAGATTCATTCTCCACGTTAACCATTCATGAATGATTATAAAGTATATATAATAATTAATAATGAAATATATGACATAATAATGATTCTGGATTTATGTGTATATATATGTATGTAATCTACTTAATTCCATTCAACTCAATAAGGAAAACAAAACAACGTTCATGCGTACGTACGGTCTACCGTCTCCATGAACGGTGTATTTCTTTCCATTTACTGATCAATTATATATATATATTCTGAATATATATTATATATAAATCATGTTTTATATTCTGGAATTAATTAATCATGATCTAAGTAATCATATGAATAATTACAAGTCAAAACACGGATGAAAAATGAAACGACTTTACCCAAAACGCTCTTTAACATGGAATTTACAAAAGAACGGGTAATATAAATCCATAAGTGAATCATATATGATATCATAACAATGATTATGATTATGGAATAAGTCAATGACATTATTTAAATCATTATACATGAGGTTCAAACACATATTATGCAAATCAGACCTAAGGTAAGGGAAATATCACAATCTCATTTTTATCCGAGATTGTTTATACTTTGGTATTTACTGGGGTGTATTTTATCATCCACAAACATTTTTCCTCAATATTTAATATTATTTCAATCCACCTACAATTGTTTAAATCCAATTTTACCCTTCTGTGAGTTTTTAGTAAAAGATATGAAAGGAATCTTTTGTTGTTTTTCATACGAGGTACTTTTTGACTTTTTTGACAAAAGTATGAGAAGAATGTTTTTTTAACTTATACGGCATGAATGGATTTTTAAAAAAATTATTTCAAAGAATATTACTTTACAAGTTTTCATGATTATTTTTAATCAACTTCTTTTAGTTTAAAATTTTATGACATTTTAAGAAAGGAAAAATGTTTTTGAAGTAGAAAGGATATTTTCCTCAAGAATGGAGTTCAAGTGTTTTATAAAAATTCTTTTCAATCTAAGATAATATAAGGTTCTGTTTTGTTCCCTATTATTACATGTATTTGATTATGTTGTGATGGAAATATTTTTTATGAATTTCTTTATCTTAAATGAATTGTTTTATGATATTATGTTGTTTAAGAATCCCATTTTTACTACATGGGTTATGCAATGATGTATGATTTATGATTTTGTGGGACACATAAGAATGGTATCATTATGAGATGGGTGGGACCTATATCTCCCTCCAATTCATTGGGTAAAGATTTTATATCTCATGAGATAGACATGGATGAAATGGTAGGTTATACCGGTTCAGTGAAACAGGACTGAAACGAGGGTGACTCGGTTCAGAAATGGACTTTGTCCACTAAGATAGTCTTGGCAATGAGTCTTGACTAATAAGAAATGATTCTCTATGATTATGTGTGTATTCCACAAAGTTTCATGTTTAAAGTTATGATTATTGGGATTACATTTCACTTCTATGATTTATCCCATGTTATGATATTATGATCTCTTTTTCAGGTTAAGATTTCCAAAATGTTATGTTCTTATGAATATGATGTGATAGATATTTATTTTATTTACCCTTACTGAGTATTTGAGCTCACCCTTTTATGTTTTCTTTCCCCAGGATATAAAGAAAGGTTTTAGGTAAAAAAAGGGAAGATCTTTATGGGAGATGTTGAAGATACTCACCATGATTAGAAGATTATATTCTGAGTTTCCAAAGACACTAAACTATTATGATCTTTGTGTGTGTGTTTTTGTTATGTACTAAGTATTCCTGAAAAGTAATGTAATGTCCATGTACGTCAGGCTGCGGGTCTCTACATTTTTTTTCATGCCATTCCAAGAAAATGAGGTTGACGCCTTCTGAGTTGTGTTCTATGCTAAAATGCCCACGAATATATGCAATGACCACATCCTGGTGAATTCATGGAGGAGGATGAGGGTTATACCTTTAGAGGTGTAGATAAAGAGAGAGGTTTCACCATTAGAGGTCATTATATAAAGAGGTGTTGTGTGACTTTAGTCAAGTGACTAGCATGGTTTGTGTCTGAGGAGGATTATTAGGCCTAGGATGTGACATATATGGGTGATGGTCACATAGGTGGGGAATGCATCTAATGAAACTTCAACAGTGAAAGGAGTGATGGAAAGAGGCATGCACAAAGGAAACATGGGGGGGGGGGTCTGAGATTGCTAAGAGACAAGACAAGAGTTGATGATTAGAGGAGGGGGGATGAAACAGAAAGGAGATAAATGCGTTGGGAAGAAAACAAGAATGAGGTAAGTGCATAAGGAAGGGGTTAGGATGAGAAACTAATAATTTTTATGATGGGAATCGCAGGTAAGGGGAGATGGTATAAAATTAGGGCCTACTATCAATGGGGGGTTTCCGCACCTCTTGGAGGGAAAACTTGGGTGCAACTTTAGTCAAAGAAAAGAGAGACGAGACATGGAGGGTTTGGGTTAGAACTCCTTTGATACCATGTTAAAATGGAGGTGCAAGTAAGAAAACATCCAATATGCCTCTCTAAGGGAGACCTTGTGGTTTATTTTTAATTAATAATAAACACGACATAATACCTCAATCCTGATGAGGGACTTGAATCAACATAAATTATAGCAAATAATTTTGGTTATTTACAAACTTTTCGCTCATCACTTATAAAAGGGCACCCATTGTTGTGTCCATTGTTGATTTTTTGTCAATGATTCTTCAATATGAGTTTGGTGAGTTTGAATAATGTGGTGATGGATGGATAATTATTATGTATTCATCTAATGGCATTGAATGTCACGGTTGGACAATTATCCTTGTTAAAAATTGATGATTGTTTCTAATGATCTTTGTAGAACAGTACTCCTTACCTCTATGAGATGTCAAACCCTTTATTTAAAGATAGAAGAAAAGGAATAAAAGATAGAATAAACCAATATTGTAATATAAAATATACATAACTGGGTCCAACACTCCCCCTCATGCTAGAAAAAGAATAGTCCCACAAACAAAAAACAAAGAGAGAAGAAATCACAGACCGAACACACTTCCCCTAATGATGGGTAGTGAATGCTATGGATGGCCAACATAGTGAATATAGAATATATTAAAACTCATGAAAAGTCTTTGGTGAAGATGTTTTCAAGATAATGGCCAGTTGGAATGTAGCTAAAACTGATATGTATTTTATCAAGGTGATAATGAAGAAAGTGACAGTCAATATCAATATGCTTAAAACTAGATTAGAAACAATCATTTTGGCTTTATGATTATCATTATAAATATAATAAGAATCATATGATGGGAAACCATTTTCATGATGAATTTTATGAATCCATATAATTTCATTAGTGTCTGTGACCATCTCCTATTATTCAGATTCAACACTGGATCTAGAGCTGGAAATTTGTTTTTTTGCTTTTCCAGAAGATTAAGTTACCTGCCCGAAAAACCGCAAACGTAGAACTAGAATTTTGGGAAGATAATAAACCAATGTAGATGACATAATAGAAGACCTCAATGTCCAAATTATCATTACGTGAATACCAAATACCATGGGTTGGTCTGCTTTTAATGTATTTGACAATGTGAAGGACAATGTCCCCTTGATATTTTTTCAGATGTTCCATGAATTTTCTGACCTTACTAACAACGTATAAAACATCCAAACAATTTATTGTATGATAATTGAGTTTTCCCATAGGACAATGATATCTATCTAGATGAGAAAATGGGTCAGTGGAATTATGCAGAGACCATTCCCCTAGTTCATGAACATTTTCAATGACAGTTGCTTGAGACAGGATAATATTCTGTAAGATATCCAAAGCTTATTTTATATGTGAATTTAAGATGTTAGTTAGAGAATGGGAGACTTTAATTCCAATAAAATATGTCCTAGGACCCAGGTATTTGGTATGAATCTTTTGTTAAAGATAATCATTTATATGTGCAATGCCATGTGAGTCGCTACGTGTAATAATCATATCATCAATATACTCAACCAACATGATGTAGCCAAATGATGTTTTTTGATAGAAAATAGTGTGATCCTTCATACTTTGGGATAGAAAAAATGTAGTGATGATGGTAAAAAATCTTCCAAACCACACATGAGAAGACTTATTGAGCCTGTAAAGAGACTAGAGTAACCGACATACATGAGAACCAGCTCCTAAGGCAAGGAATCTAGGAGGTTGTTCCCAATATGCTTCTTCTTCAAGAAAATCATGAAGAAACACATTCATGACATAAAGTTGATGAAGATTACAATTATGAGAAACTGCACAAGATATGGATAATAGAATAGAGGAAATTTTAGCCACAAGAGATAATGTATCAAAATAATCAACACCATATGTCTAAGAAAATATTTTCACCACGAGATGTGATTTAAGATGACGAAGAGTACCATCTGCATTTAGATGGACTATATAAATACAATTTCTACCAAAAACCTATTTACCTACCGAATGGGGTACCATATACCAATTGTGATTGTTGTCCAAGGCTTTTAATTCATCATGCATTGCTCAAAGACAACTGGGATGATATTTAGCCTTGGTAACTATATGAGTGACCAATATCATCCCCATAGAGGAGAATCCTTTATATGAATTTGTATATAGAGGATTATTATAGAAATAATGAGTACCTTTCCATAATGCAATTGAAAATTCATCGATTCCTGTAGAAGGAGTGATAGACGAAGTTAGAGAATAGAATCCTCGGTCTGGGTAGAGGTCTTGTTTGATGGGAGATGAGAGTTGATAGAGCCAAAAAAATGATTATAAGACTAGGAAAACGAATGTAGAGGTGGGTGGATAGTGAGAGGGAGATAAACATCGATGGTGGTATCAGGGTGGGTAGAGGGTGGAGAGGATGATTATAGAGAGTTATCAATGATGGAGACATCAGTAGAGATGATATAACATTCCAAGTTATAAGAGAAATAAAGGTAGCCAAGATGGGTAAAATAGTAGTCTAGAAAGATGCAATAGAGGGTCTTTAGAGACACTTTAGAGATATGAGGACTAGTGTCATGAACATAATAGACACCCAAACACGCGAAGCGGAATAGGGTGAGGATAAAGAGAGAGGAACAGAGCAAAAAACAAACTTCCCCTAAAGGATAGAAGAAAAAAGACGATTGATAAGATATGTGAGAGTAAAAATCACATCCCCCCCCAAAGGAAGAGGCACCTACATGTGAAATAATAAGGAACAAACAATTTCATGAATATGATGATGTTTACGCTCATCCACACCATTATATTAAGAGGAATCGAGGGAAGATTTTCTATGGAGGTTGTCGCGATATTTGATAAATTTATAAAGGGAAGAAGATAAATATTATCAGCCACCATCTGAGCATTGACATTTAATAGACTTGGATAAATGAGTGCTAATTTCACGGTAAAATGTCTTAAAAATATCACACACCTCAGAACGATCATGAAAGAGACATAAAAATTTAATTAGAGATAAGTCATCAATATAGGATACATAATAATGGTACCCTAAATGATTGGGGACCCTACAAGGACCCCATACATTGGAATGAACCATGTAAAAAGGGTTAGTTAGACACGTCACCAAATGAGGAACATATGGTTCCTGAGGATGTTTGAAAAAAATTCCAGGATTCAAAATGGAATTAAATGTGTGGATTGAAATGGGGAAAATGTTATGTAATACTGAAGGTGATGGATGACCTTGAAAAAAATGTAGGTTTAGGGCATGGGAAGAGGTGGATGAGAAAGAGATGGTGCAGTATCAAACATGCACACCCCTATTGGATTGGTGTAGCCTGATCTTTTCAGGATGATGTTGGGCCAAATAGTTACAGCTCATACTGAACACCAGGCTCCAACTCTGCAGATTGATCTCTTTGGTGAGGTTGTTGGGGTTACAGGGGGCAACGCGACCCTACTCCAATGGAAGAAGGTCCCTGAACCATTTTGGGCTATTGTAGAAACTTTGAATGGATTTAGTAAAGCTGGTTGGGAAATAATGACAGGGAATTGTAGCAACTCGTACTTTAGAGATAACAGAACTGTAGCTCTAAAAAATTCTAGCAGTTGACCACTGTAGCATTTTGTACATGGGTGGCGGCGAACTGTAGTGATGAGAACTTCCAGCCAACAATTATGGTAGTAGTTTAGACTTTCTGTGTGGTTGGTGGAACAATTCTTCATCTTCTATATTATCCTATTTTGGGATAGGGTTTCTGTGTATGAAACATTTAGATCTTCCTACGATATTTTTTATCTAAAAATAAGATAAATTTTGACTCTAAATGTATGTATGGATTATTATAGAACAACATAAATCATTGTGTTTTTCTTCTTCTTCTCCTTTACATATTTTTTATTTTCTTCATCTGAAAACCTATTTTTTCACTGCGACTACCAGTGTATCTACAACAATACCATCACTAAGACCTCTACCTAGAACTAGATTCATCGACCGCTCCTGGAAAAAAACACTAGAGGATATGAAAATAACATTACAATTTAATTCCTTTGTGATCTTAGCTATGGAAAGAAGATTAAAAAGACTGTAAGAAATATGGGCCACTAAATTCATAAAAATAGTAGTTAAGAATCATGTGCCCAATCCCACAATAGGAATCATTGATATTTATCAACAATAATTGAAGTGGAACTAGTATACAGATGATAGGTTTTAAGCATAGTTTCATCACCAGTGAGATAATCTGAAGCACCATAATTAAGCATATAAACATTCGGTTCACAAGATACACAAGAGTTACTGCCACTATTTAGAAAAATTTAGGTTGAAGATGAGGCATGTGGAAAAACATTCCAATGAGAGTGGATAAGCACAATTTCATCCATAGAGAGTTCTAGGTTATGGGGGATAATGTATGGTGGCACAAATGCTTCTTTGATAGGAGGGAGATGGGGAATAAAAAATGTTGGAAATAGGAAATCAGGCCTAGGCAGCATATTACTAGTATGGATAGCTAGATAATGTCATGGTAGGAATATATAGGTCAGTAGTATCAAGGTGTGTTGGAAAAAGATGCAGTGGGACACTAATAAAATATCTAGGAGGATCAATTGGAGTGTATCAATTTTGTGAGAAAACAACTCAAGGGGCATGTGGGAATATGCATCACATTAAGAGCAGTGTCAGAGGAAGGGGTGTCTAGAGGCATTTCCTAGTGGTTCTGACCACATCGGCACACGCGTGTGTGCAGTAGGGACCGAATATTGTAAGAGTAGTCGTGTGATAGGATCACACAAGAAGACAGAGTGACAGGAGAGGTCAATGATAATCGGGGGATGTGAACAAGTAGGACCACTGTTAGAAGGGATGTTGGGGTGCACCTAGGTAGCATGACACCACCAGTGATGGCGGGTAGAGGCCTAGTATCCAGGGGAGACACATGGGTGGCTTTTCACACAAGGGAGAGATGATGAGGTTGCAGTTCAGGAGGAATTCATGCTTAGTAAGGAAAATATCTAGGCCTTTTTCTCTTAGGATATGGTGACAAGACATGGCAAGGAGGAGCGATGGGCCTGGAGGAGAGGCATGAGCGGTGGGGGGTCATGTAAGGTGAGGTTAAGGGAGAGAGGAGGCACATGGGGGATCATTTTATAGTGTGGAGTGACATGCGAGACAACATCGGGGGGGGGGGGGGGGTTGGTAGTGTCATAGAAGAGGTGGCTGGGAAACATGTGGGTTTGAAAAAAATAAATTTATGGTGTAGAGTAAAAACCCGTGTAGGGAGGGGTTGAGGTTTAGACCTCCTCAATACCATTTAGAACTGTACTCCATAACTCAATAAGAGGAATAATTCATTATTTTTAGATAAAGTAAATGGAATACAAGATAGGGTAAACTAATGTAGGACTCTAAAATACATAATAAGGCCATGCAATATGAATTTCATACTACATGATGTAAAATATATATTAAATGGTTTTTATGAAAAACTCAATTACATTTTTCATGAAGACATTTGAGAAGTGAATCAAAAAGGAGTTTATTGAATTTTTTTAGGAGGCTTTGGCATGAAATTATAATTGAGAATACTTCATATTTGATTAAACCATTGGTCGGTTGAGGTCAAGGATGAAAGACATTCCAAATTGGGCCGTGTACAATCTCATAGTGGGCCCATATATAAGAGAACAACATGCCCATGCATAAGAATCGAAAGAGAACCATTGTGGTGGCATGTGTGTGGGTGCAAGAATTTGTGTGCACTGCTTGCACACATCTTAAGTGAGGTAGAGACATCATTCAAAAGCAATAATTCAAGCCCGATCATTTTTTTCACTAAGGAAACTGATCATATTGCAGTGGATTAATCCTTGAATTATAGGTGATGTCTTCAATTGGATCCAGAGCAGAAGAAGCATATTAGTTAGAGCTAGGATTAGGAGACAGTGGGGGGGGGGGGTATAACCAACCAAGGTAGAAGAGTTGGATTATTGGTGGGTATAACCAGAATCAAATGGAGGATCGATTATTAGGGGTATAATCGGTTGCTGCCAAAACCATTATAATCACTTGAATAAGATTATTGTGGAGAATCTATGTAGGGGTATAACCAACTTGATAAGGTGTAGGTCTTTCAGCCGAAACAGGTAAATACCGCATGCTAATCATCCATTATTACTACTATAGATTAAGTGAGATTTAGAGACATTATTTTGTGGATAGAGAACCTTAACAATTTCAAGAGGTTGAATTCGAATGAAAAATAATTCATAAAAAGAAACCACTATTTCATCCTTCCCCCCTCAGTGGTCTACCCTACCTGGGGATCTAAAAGTGGTATGTAAGGGTAGATGACCTCTAAAGATTTAAATGAGTCATTATGAAGTTATGATTTAATAAATGAGTTTTCTACCACAGATGGATATTTTTTCATAGACTCAGAAGTGGTGGAAGAAAATATAGAAAAAGAATTTGAAGAAGAATCTTATAGTGAAGCCAGAGACAATACCAGCTCAAGGTAAACAAGGTGGTATACATTACAATAATTATTTTGATTATGATTATTCTGAAGAAGCCTGCTCAAATTATGGTGATGATGTATCACATTGTGATAATATTTTTGAATTTAAAGGGAATTTGAAGAAACTCCCTAATGAAGATGTAAATTCTATTTTTTGAGGTTTCAAGTCTATTTAGAATGAAAATTCAAAGTTAGAAGAAGATGCTAATGTCATGGAAGAGGCATTAGTTAAAAATTACAACATATCCAACACTCTCACAAAACTTTTGAAAGTAAGGAAGAAAAAATTTCTATTTTCAATAAATGATATGCTACAGATGTTGAAGAATTTATAGTGTTTGTGAGAAATAATTTTTTGATATTGTCTTTATAGAATATTTCCATGATTTTCAAAAAATTTACAAGGTTTATATGATTGTCAAAATGACACAATTGGATGATAAGTATAATAGTTTAAAGGAGCCTGACCATTATTTACAAGAATCAAGAATAATACATGGGGAACAAATGAAGATGATGAATGAGGATTGAGAAGACAAGCTGAGATCAGCTAAGGATGATAATTACTTCCTCAACATGAAGTGATTATATATTGAGTTGAGATTGAAGAATCAAGAATCACCCCAAGATAGAACTTCCCAAATAACTGGAACAAGAGTTTTTGTTACACAAGTGTTCTTTAATGATCAGGAATCCAAGAAGAGTATGAGAACATTCTGTAATCAAATCGAAACATCCTTTAAAAAGAAGGTATCCCATAACCCATAATCTATTTTTTGTACTAATGATGTTTCAAGTGATGGTATAGGTTTAAAACCAAACAATGGAAAATTATGGATTGTGAAAAATGTTGTTAAATCTACCACATCAATGGTGAATGTGAAAATAAGAATAAAGATATGTTCCAAAAAATGTGTTCAAATGAGAGATGGTTCAACTCATAAGCAGAAAGGTTCAAAATCTGTGAAATAAAATTATACTACACCTCAATAGAAAAGAAGCAGGATCATAGAATCGTGTTGGTGTTGCTGGAATGTTTGGCCCAAGGCATTGGAATGTTGTCATAACATGTCAATTCATGAATCAATTAGAAGGCCAACATTTCGGGGGATAAAAGATGAAATAAAGGAATATCTTCACCTAGAAAGAAAAATACATAGAAAATGGATGATGAGAAGTCCACTTTGGGTAGAAATACAAAAAATGATACAGATCATATTACTCCCAAGAAGTTTCAAAAGAAGATAAACAGAAGTGTTACATCTTAGAACAAATAAGTAAATAAAGTCACTCCTATAAAACCATGTGAGAAATTCAAACAAGCTTTAAATAGTTCCATATATATTCTTTAGATTTTTTAAGTTGATTTGGAGAAATCCAGAAATTTAGAAGAAGCATATGAAAATGATAGAGCTAAAGGAAAAATGAATATTTCACATGAATAAGACAAATTTAATGAGAGGATGTAAACAAATGAAAAATCATGTATTAAAGAAGATCTATGTGAGATATCAATAAAGATAGAAAAGGTGCAAGAGAATGTTTATCCACATTTCTAGAACATTAAGAATCCTTGGAAATATTGAATCTTGCATCAGGAGATGCGTATGATTTTATGGATAAAGAGAGAAGAAATATCTCAAAAAATGAAGTGGTAGGAGTGAGAAGATCCATGATACCAAAGGATAAATCAGATTTGAAATATAGATTCGGAATCATGAAAATAGAATAATGTGAAATAACTTGGTTGAGAAAACCATTTCAACCTTACAGTTCACATTGAGGAACAAAAAAATACTCATTTTTTCCTATAATTTTATGAGTTTTAAGCTAACATGTAGGTAATTAAAGGAGATTTTTGAGGATGTCACTACTGGAAAACCTGAAGAGATTGGCCTTCATGGAGTCTACCTACATCTATGAAATAGAAGAAAAATGTGCATCCCTTAAAGGGTACAACCATGAGATTGAATTTGAGAACCATTGGAATAGATTCAAAACTAGAAGACAAGGTGTGATAATCACAATTTCCACCCTTCTTAATTATATTTATCATATCAATTAAGGGGGAGTGTTTGGTTGATGAAAAACTGAGATAAAGGGGGAGATTTATCTTTTCCCTTGAACTTTATGATGTATTTTCTGAATTATGTGCATGACTCATCAGTTCATTGATAAATATAATTTCTAAAAACCCCAAAAATGAGAATTCATAAATTCGAAGAATGATTTTACATTCATGGTTGTTTATGGACAACATTGAAAACCATGGTCATATATCTATTTTTTTCTACATTGAGTTAGACCAAGTAGACTTAGAGTTGATTCATTGAAGGCTCTTTGCTTAGAAAAACCATGTGATACCATACCTCTCTCAGAATTATTGATGAAATAATCATTAAATGGAGGAGAAAATGTTTTTGAGAACACACTTATTTGTCCTTTGCATTTGATTTCCAATAAGGGGGAGAAATGTTTGATCCCACACATTGACTCTTACAGTGTGTTCTAAAGAGGTATTGAAAAAACTATACAAGGGTGGGGGGATTGTTGGGCCCAGTGTTGCATTTGTTTTCAATGATGTGCCAATATCTATTTGGTGAGATTGGATAAAGTAGTGATGCCTGAAAAATTGTTATGGATTCATATAAGGGTATTGAACGTCACAGTTGGAATTTCTCCTTGGTAAACTCTGATGATTGTTTGTGATGATCTTAACTGTACAATACATGTGTTATTGATGAGACCCATGTTGAAGGCACCAAGTTGATTTCTCGGGTGGATATGGATGTACAAGGCCCGATGCCGCGAGAGAGATTAAAGTGGTTGAATTCTACAACAGGCACCCATATCCTTTCATTAATGTCCCAATGGATCATTCCTTGCATGGATAGAGAAATGGGTCTATTATCTCATTTATTCAAGCACCACCATGAATTTTAAATATTTTCCCACATGGTTGCATGAATTTTGGATGCCTCTCCCAGATGAAAAATTTAGAATTACATCTTTGAACATCAATGTCAAATCCAGTGGGCTAGGTACTCAAAGTCAAATCCAGTGGGCTATGGAGGAAAATTCATGTGCTAGTTTTCCTAAAAGTCAATGTTTGACTTTTACTTGATTACATTATGGGGACAAGGTAGTAGCATTCTTTACGATTTAGTGTATTATACCCTTGACCTTTTGTGGCATCGCTTGGCTATAAATAGCCACCCCATGACATTATATTCTCATTCAAGTTTGTTTTAGTGAAACTCTGTGTGTTTAATCTCTCCATTTTTAGGACCATTACTTTCTTTTTAAACTCTTGTGAATTCTTTACATTTCAATCTACAAGTTAGATTGGTGATCAATGAACATGAAGCCCTTAATTCCATGTCCTAACCCAAGTGTGTTGTTTTATGGTTTGGTCATAATGCACCTACTTTGAGTGTGTTGTCTAAGTAGTAGGTTTCACCCCTTATAGAATTGATTGAATACTTTCATCCACTATGCATACCCATCATCCGTCACTTATCTCTGAATTGCATCCTTCATTCACCATCTTACGCCAAGAATTACAACTCACATTAGTTTGTATTAGAGATCAGGTTGACATGGTATACATATATCAATTAATTTACATTACTTTTAACCATTAACCTCCTTATGCTATCCATATTATCCACCCATTCAATAAAAAACCCATAAAAACATTTTTTTAAAATCCTCAACAATTGGACAACCTTGTGAAAGCTTGAAATATTATACATTGAACCAAATAGTCATCCACCTTTTTTTCATTTAATTATATATATGTGATAAGTATCCAAAAGAAAAAAATAAAATTATCCCAACTCTTGATTTTGAATTTTTTAATATTAAGCACATCATTTCTTTGAGAGATTTAAAAAAAATTTCTTTCTCTTCGTTCATCATCTTGTGATTTAAAACTCTAAACACAACACTTTTTGGAGGTATTTGACAAAAAAAGTAGATAAAATTTCCTCTTCATCTCATTGTTCTTTGAATCATTAGCACTTTCCATTTCCATAAATCACGTTCTCCATCATTTTACTTTAAATTCATATCATTTTTATCTCATTGTTATTAAAATTTCCTATCTTGCACAATTGGGAAAAAACCAAAACCCTACTTTCTACACCCTTTTCACCTTTTACCCATTTTATACCCATTTCTCACCCATTACCATTTTTTTACCTTTTACCACTCAAATAGGTTGTGTTAAACCATCCTCCAACACGATCTTGATTTGGGATGGATTGGTGACACGTGATCACCCCAAATAACGTATTAAATTTCATATGAGCATGATATTTGAGTTGAGTGTTGAGAGTAGAGAGAAATAAGCCAAATAAATATATATTTTTTGTGTGAGTGTGTACATATTATTGTGTGCACGTGTGTGTACATATCCTATGTGTTATTGGGTATCAATGAGAGATATAGATTGTGTGTATTCTTGTGTGCATGAGTGTATATATCTTGCACGCATGAGTGTGCACGAGTTCATACGTCCAGTGTTCATGTGTGTTTACATATCGTGTGTGAGAGCGTGTATCAATGTGTGTATTTATCCCTGAGTGTGTTTTTTTTGTTTAAGATATAATGGAAAATGTTCATGGGAATAAAATTTATCATGTTTGTGATGAAGAAAGTCAAAGTAGATCTGCCACACCAGAATCTATGCAACACCAAATGCAATCTTTATTTAGCCACTTCGATAACCTTCATGATAGGAAGATGGAAGTGCTGTATAAAAGGAATAAAAAATAATATAATAAACAAAGCTTGGGGAAGATCCATGACAATCCACAGTGTGCTCTGACACCACGTCATCCCCACATCATGGATGACGAGATGATGGACTTTGATGAGGATTTTGATGATGTCCCACAAAGGAGGAGGTTGTACCAACAACTTAGAGGAGTCCAATGGATAAAAAAATATGATGACCTTCTTGAAGGGATCAAGGTGAAAGTTCCCTCTTTTAAAAGAAATATTGACTCTGACGAAAACATGGAGAAGGAGATGAAAACTGAACAAGTGTTTTCATGCTATATGTATTCTGAGGAGAAAAAGATCGAACTTTATTCCTGTGAATTTTCTGATTATGTTTTAATTTGGTAGGAACAAATGAAAAAGTTCTAGATATGGTAGACACCCCATCTACAATTTTGAAAAAATGATGTTTTCCATGAAAAAACAGTTTGTGCCCTCATGCTACCACAAAGATCTCCATAACAAACATCAGCGGCACACCCAAGGGAATAAGAGTGTGTAAGATTACTATAAGGAGATGAAAATTTCTAGGATTTGTGATAACATTGAGGAGGATCTAGAGGCAACCATGGAATAGTTTTTACATGGGATAAATTGGGATATTTACAGTAAAGTGGAAGTGTACCACCATGTGGAGATACAAGATATGATCCACCAAGCCACCAAGGGTGAGAAAAAAATCAAAAGGAGGATCAATATGAGGAATCCCAATTCCCCTATCACTTCATGGAGAAATTCGGGGAATAAAATGGAGAATCATCATTGAAAAAATAGGTGGTAAATCTCAAAAGTGACAAGGTAATTCTTCCACCTAAGAAACCATATTTTGAGGCTAATGAAGAAAGGAATCAGGATATATGTTGTTTCAAATGTCAATAAAGGGGTTAAATTTAGAGGGAATGCCCAAATCGGCACACCATGACCATCAACAAGCATGGAGAATGGGAGAGCGATAGAGAGATCTCATAGAAGGAATTTGAGGAATCCTCTAAAATTGATAATGGAGAATTTGTGGAATATGGTGAGATTCTTGTCTCCAGGAGAGTTCTAAGAACACAAATGACCATGATAGAGGACTAGCGAGAGAACCTTATCCATACACAGTGAAAGATCCATGGAAAGGTATATAGTGTTATTATTGATGGAAGAAGCTGTAGCAACATGGAGGTCCTAATATTGGTGGATATGATGGAGCTCACATCTTTGAGGCACCATCATTTGTACTAACTTCAGTGGTTGAATGATTTTCGGGAGATGAAGGTCACCAAGAATGTGAAGGTATTTTTTTCAGCGTCTGTTGATTTATTTGTTTTTAATTATGTATCCAAGATAGGTACAACTAGATTAAGGGAGAGTGTGGGAGTCTATATTTCACATCACATCTACCCACATCATATCCAACACACAACAAACCATGGAAAGTATATGATGCATCTAAAATGTATCCCGATATAAAATATGATAGTTCTCTAACTCCAACCAGATCACATCCATCTCAATCCACATCGTCTGCCAGCATGATCACACATCCCATGAATCCACACTAAGCGAACATGTTCGCGCATCCCCTCCATTATCGCAATCAATATCCCAAGGATGGCTGATAGCCCTCGACCCAAATTTTCATCCATGCCCCGAGGTAGTCCTGTGATGGGCGTAGCTGGCCACCCCACCCAGGCATCGGTCCTACCTGTAGATCCACCGGCCAAGGGTCTGTATCACCCCCAACCCACTCCTCTCAATGTTTCCAGTAGAGGTTCTTCTTTCCTAGGCCATTAACTGCCACTACCTACCCTCCCTTGCCATATGCTATCATCATCGACTAACACAACATCACCGACCCTCGAACCCCATCGCGCCATCAAGGTTATAACCCCCACATGTGATCACAATATCCACTCAACCTGCATGAGGTCATCACTTCGAGGTCTAGTGACCTTCCCCTATGTTGTCGCCAGAACCCACTCCTGACTGCACATGCCGACACATTCATGTTGTCTCTCCCACACCATCTGTCTTCTAAAATTTTCCTCCATTACCACTCTAGAAAAGATGAACCATCAAGATCCCAAATCACTGTCGACAACACCAACACCTACATGCCTCCATCATGACTCGCAAGACTCTTCCACACCACAAGGTTTCTATAAACCCAAAAATTTAAATCCAAAAAAAATAAACTCCACTCAACATCTATTGATCTCTTTTTTTTCTTTATATAACCAAGCAAGGTGCACATAGCTTGAGGGGAGTGCTAGAGTTTTCATCTCACATCAGACTTGTAGTCTGATTTGGTCATATTAATTATAAAAGAACATCAAGTCCTTATTTAGATAAAACCTTTAGTATTCATTCCATGTTTTTTATGATTCTACAGTATTGTTCACTATAGGTATGTAAAAATATGAGATTTTGTGTGACGTTGTTCCCATAAAGTCATTCCATTTTTTGTTGGGATGACCACGGTAGTAAGATCGACATGTTACTCATGATGGGTTCTTGAACCATCCCTATTTTTTACTTTTATGGGAACATATAACCCTCAACCTCTTGTCCCCCAATGAAAATTCAGGAAGATCAAATTTTGAGAGTGGAAAAAAAACGAGCGATGAAGAAAGGGTGAAAATGAAAAAGTAGAGAATCAGGGAAAGGGAAAAAATGAGAGAGGAAATCAAATGGAAAAAAATGAAAAATCAAGAGGAAAAAATAATTTGAGAGAGGATAAAAGTGTGATGTTGGTAAAAAAGTGTGAGGTTAAGGAAGCACTGTTTTCATAGAAAACCCTCCTAGTGCTAAAGTACAACGAAGTGTTGCAAAATACAAATGAATTTCCCTCTTTTCAAAATGTTGTTTAGTCTTTGTTTCAATAGTATTATGATGTATTTCCAGAAGATGTTCCACCAGGTTTACTGTCTATTAGAGGTATTGATCATCAAATTGAACTCATACATGGAGCATCGCTACCAAACCACCTTGCATATCGCACCAACCCATATGAGTCAAAATAAATTCAAAGGCATGTTCAAGATTTATTGGATGTAGGATATAGCAGAGAAAGCCTTAGTCCTTGTGATTTACCCATGCTTCTTGTAATGAAGAAGGATGAGACATGGAGAATGTGTATTGACTGTAGAGCCAACAATAACATCATGTTCAGGTATAGTCATCCAATCTCTAGGATAGATGACATGCTAGATGAGTAAAACGACTATACTATTTTTTCAAAAAATGATTTAAGAAGTGACTACCATCAAATTAGGATGAAATAAGGAGATTAGTGGAAGACAACATTTAAGACAAAACATGAACTTTTTGAATGGTTAGTCATTCCCTTTTTTCTCACCAATGCACCTATCATATTTTTGAGGTTAATTAATCATTTGTTACGTGAATATATTGAAATATTTGTGGAAGTTTACTTTAATTAAATTTTTGAGTATAGTAGGACTTTTCATGAACATGTAGATCACTTAACAAAGGTCATAGTGGTGTTAAGGAAAGAAAACTTGTTTCGAAACATCAATAAGTGTGAATTTTTCTTGAAAATATTGTTTTCATTAGATTTTTTGTGAGTAGAAATGGAGTTGAAGTTGGCACTGAGAACATAAAAACCATATGAGAATGACCCACTCCAACCTCCGTTGGGCAGGTAAGACGTTTCCATTGGATTACTAGTTTTTATAGGAGATTTGTTAAGGACTTCAACATATTAGTATCATTATTGAATTAATTTACCAATAAGAATGTTGTTTTCTAATGGGGACAACTTAAGAAAAGGATTTACATTCTCTTAAGGATCAACTCACCCATGCCCCTCTACTTTCACTCCTAGACATTGGTAAGACCTTTTAAATTGAATACGATTCCAGAAGAATTTGTATTGGTGGAGTACTAATGCAGAAAGGTAAGCCTATTGATTATCTTAGTGTGAAGTTAAATGGCCCATATCTAAACTATGAAACATATGGGAAAGAGTTTTATGAATTTTTTAGAGTAGTAGAGACATGGTAAAAATAAATTTGGCCTAAATAATTTGTGATCCATTCAGATCACGAGGCATTTAAATACCTTAGGATCCAAAAAAAACTAAATAGGAGACATTCTAGATTGATGGAATTCATTGAATCATTTCCATATGTCATCAAACATAAAAAGGTTAATGAAAATAATTTGGTGCACTTTCACGTAGATATTCTCTTTTATCCTTTTAGATTCAAAACTCCTTGGTTTTGAATTCATAAAGGATTTATGTACCACAGATAGTGATTTTATTGAAGCATATTGAAATTGTAAACCTAAAGATAGTTTGAAAAAGTTATTTTTAGATGATGAATTCTTATTCTAGATTAATAAGTTTTTCATTCCCAATTTCTCAATCTGTTTACTTTTACTAAATAATTCACATTCTAGTGGGTTAATGGGATATAATGGTGTTTCAAAAATATTAAATATTCTTATTGAGAATTTTTGTGTCCTAGGATATTTATATATGTTTAAGATTTTGTGGGAATGTGAATTTTCTTCCATAACTCCAAATTGAAACTAAACCCAAATGGATTATATCTATATCAATGAATTTTATTGTGGGTTTATCAAGGACTAATAGGGGGAGAGATTCTTCTTTTTTTGTGGTTGAACTATATTCTAAAATGGAACATTTTATTCCTTGTGATAAAATAAATGACACCAATAACATTGCTACACTTTTCTTTCTAGAAGTAGTCAAACTCAATGGAATGTGAAGGGAGACTTTATTGTATCGTGGAAAAAAAATTCTTCAGGTACTTTTGGAAGACCTTGTGGAGAAAATTTGGAATGTAGTTACTATTTTTCACTACTTTTCATCTCCAAATTGATGAGAAAACGAAGGTGGTGAATCAAATAATATCATCCCTCCAAAAAAAAAATTTCAAGAAGAACCTCAAGAATTGGGAGGAGTGTCTGTTTTATATGGAATTAACATATAATAGGGCCATGAAATCCAGTACTCAATATTCTTGATTTTAAATTGTTTATTTCTTTAAAGACTTTTCCCCTATTGATCTAATTCATTTAAATTTGCAGGAAGAATCTAATATAGATGTGAAAGTCCTTTAAAATTTCATCAGTTAACTCTATGAAATGGTGAGTAAAAATATAGAGTAGATGACCCATAAATATGTTGATCATGCAAACAAGGGTCATAATAATGTTTTGTTCTAGCTTGGTGAATTAGTTTGGATTCATATGCAAAATGAAATATTTCCCAAAAAATGGAAATCAAAACTCATACCAAGAGGAGATGGGCCATTCTGAGTGTTCGAGAAGATTATCAAAAATGCTTACAATATAGCTTTTCAATGTGAGTATGGTGTAATTACAACTTTTAGTGTTTTAGGTGTATCTCCTTTTTTGGGTGTAGAGGATTAATATTCAAGGACGAATCCATTTCAAGAGGGGGGGGGGATAATTAGAACTCTATTGAAGGCACTGAGTTGACTGCCCAGGTGGAGCTATATTTGCAAGTATTGATGATGCAAGGGTTACTAAATTAGTTGAATAATACAATGGGTGCCCATCCCATTTCATTAAAGTCCCAATGGATCTTTCCTTTCTTGGATGGAGCAAATGAGCCTATTATTTCACTTATTCAAGTCCAAAAATGATGTTTAAATCTCGTACAACATGGTTGCATGAATTTTGGAATCCTTAGACACATAGAGAACCATGTATCCTTGCATCTATAGGGATATGAATCTGTTATCTGGATTAAGGTGACATACATTCCTTACTTTTGTATAAAAAAAGAAAATAGAACCCTCAGCCTTATTTTTTATAAAAATTAATGAGTCTGTTCGACAACTTACGAGAAGGTAAATAAACTTCTCCTTCTGATGGAACTACAACTAAATCAAATACCATTTTATAAGAAAAATTATATCTTTTACCAACCATTGTGAAAGATACTTTATATTTTCCAAACTCTATAACAAACTTCACTAAAGCATAGAATTCAGATACCACTTCTGGTAAATAAAGATCAAAGTCCTTGTCCGGATTTTCTACACAGACTAACTCCCATCCTAGAAACAAAATAACCATCTTGAGAGTTGAATCATACTTTTCAAACCACAACCTTTCATTAAACATTTTCCTGAACACAAACCACTTATCATAATCTTCCTTGGTTTTCATTTGAACTAGAATCTGAAACCGAAGATTCGACGTAAATGAAAGTTATCGGACTAGAATCTTTTAAGGGTGCATCAAATCTGGGGATAAAACACTGAAGTATTGATGTAGAACACAGGGTGACCCAACCTTATATAAGCACTCGGGATTAAGTTCAACATTCATAATAAAATATATGGTTGGGATTGAAACCATTCTAATCTAACAGTCAAGAATGATTCAAATAATTTTTAAAAGTATTATTGAACTCTCAATGTTTTTAATAATTTTATCGATGTGAAGATCATTTTGATTAGGAAAAACTTTAATATTTTGAAAAAAAAAAACAAAGTTTTTACAAAACTAAATTTATAGCAATCACATATATTATAAACTAACGTAAAGGAAAAGTGAAAAAACTAAATGAATAGAAAAACACCTTTTGGAGTAAAAAGTTTCATCGGTAAGATTAACCTGTTCTTCATGGATTTTGAAAACAAATTATGATAGTTTTGTAAAGATGTGTAATTATGATAGTTTTGAAATAAAAAGAAGAATATTATAAGTTCTTAATCCAAAAAAAATTGTAATAAGATTTAACTCTAGAAATTTTATAACAACTTCTCAGTCCGATTTTTTTTTGGGAATTCCTACTCTTATTTTTTTAAAAAATATTGATTCCAGAAAACTCATTACGGTTAAGATTTTAGAAAAAATAACAAGTTTGAAAACATAAAATATTTAGTAAAAATATTAATGATCTCTTAACATTAATCATTTCTAGCTTCTATTTAATATATTCAAATCTATCGTAACTAAGAGGTTTTGTTAAAATATCAGTATGTTCTTGAATTCTAATGAATTGTAAAATTATATCTCTTTTAAGTGTGTTCTCTGGAAGGAAATTTTTTCTTATATATATGTGAATAGAACATGATTTATGTGGTGAGTTTTTACTTAATTAAATTACACTTATATTATCACAATGTATTTGATTTTTAGTAAAAATCATGCCATAGTCAGTGAGTGTGTGTTGCGTCCACAACACTTGAGCACAACAACTTCTAGCTACCACATAGTCGACTTCAACAGTGGAAATTGCTACTGAGTGTTTTTTATTACAAGACCATGAAACCAAATAATATTCTATGAAATGAAAAGTTCTATAAATACTTTTTATATCCATTCTACATTATCCAAAGTCAGCATTCAAAAAACGTTTTAACTCAAAAACATTTTTCGAAGAATAGAAATGTCCTTAATCCATTGTTCCCTTAAGAAATTTGTTTACAACTTTTAAATTGGATTCTTTTGAATTTCTTTGATATCTTTCATAATAGAATACTAAAAACTTTAAATCTTGATGACTAGTTGTTAAATAATGTAAAATTCCAATAACACCTCTAAATTTTTTTTGATCAACTTGTTTCCCAGCCTCATAAAGCTCTAAAGTATTGGAGGTACCAATGCAAGTGCTAGTTATCTTAGTATTTTCCTATCCAAATTTATTAATAGGATATTTAATATACTTATGTTTAGATATAAATGTTCCTTATGGTTTTTGTGAAATTGGAAAACCAAGAAAATATGTGGACTCACCCATCATACACATTTCAAACTCAGACTTCATATGATCTACAAATGAATATGTTAATGATTTTTGAGTTGAACCAAATATAATTTCATCAATATAAATTTGTACAATAATAATGTTTTTATTTACTTATTTTATAATTTTTTTTGATTCACAACTCCCTTAACAAAATTATTTTGTAACAAAAAATCTAGTTAATCTATCATATAAAGATCTAAGGGCATGTTTAAGTCCATGTAGTGTTTTAGTAATTTTATTACCATATTTTTTACATTTTTTATTTTCAAAACCCGATGGATGTTCAACATAAATTTCTTGCAGAACAAATCCGTTAAGAAAAGAACACTTCAAATATATTTGAAATAATATGAAACCAAAGAATGCTGCAAAGGGTAGAAGTATTAGAATAGATTCAAGTCTTACTACCGAAGCATAAGTTTCTTCACAAATCACTCCCTTCTATTGATTATATCCCTTAAAAAAAAGTTTATATTTATTTCTAACTATTATTTCATTTTCATCACATATATTCTGAAATAAACTTTTTTACTTCAACTATGGATGTTTTCATTGGTTGTTCAACTAATGTCTAGTCATTGTTCCTCTCAAATTCATTGAGCTTATCTTGCATCGTCTTAATCAAATCCTCATCACCTAAAGCCTCATCAGGATTCTTAAGATCAAATTAGGATAATAAATCCACATGTTCAATTCCATTCATTATGTAACATCTTGTTCTAACTGGCTGATCTACATCACCAATGATACTTTCACTAGGATGATTCCAAAGAAAAAACCAACTTCTTGAGTTTTCAAAAGTTTTTTACTTCAACAATAGGTAGAAAATATTCCTATGTAATAAATTTGAAAACTAATTCTTGAGTTATTTCCTCTGAGAAGAACATTATAAAAATGGTTAAAGATATGTTTTAGAAATAACATTTGAAGATGTAGGTTGTGGTTGATTGAAAACAAAGAGATTTGTTTCATCTAACATAACACATACTATTTCCTAAACAGTACAACATTTTTTATTAAAAAATATATAATCCATAGAAGGAGTTGAATGACCTAAAAATATTCCTTCATCGGATTTTGGTGAAAACATATGTATATTATCATTAGTTTTCAGGATGAATACTTTACAACAAAAAACCTTCAAGTAAAAAACTTTTGGTTTTTTCCTGTCCACAACTCATAAGGATTTTTATTAAAAAAAGTTTTCGTTAAAATTATATTTAGAGTATCAATAGAAATACTAACCATTTCAGCCCAAAAATGTTTAGCAACTGATTATTCACTCTGCTTGGTTCTAGTAATCTCCTAAATAATTATATTTCTTTTTTATACTAGACCATTTTTCTGTAGTGTATTTTGTTTGGAAAAGTTATGTCCAATAACTTTATACTAAAAAATGTTTCAAAATAATAATTTCTATATTATCCTCTATGATCACTATGAATAGTTATCAAGGATATATTTTTCTCATTTTTTTCTATTCTGTTTGAAATAACTAAAGGCTTTAGATTTCATTGTGAGAAAATAAACACATGTGTATCTAGTATAATAATCAAATATTACATATAAGAAGTATTTTCCACCAATACTTTTAGTTTTTGTAGGACCAAACAGGTTTATCTGAACTAACTATAAAGTATCAGAATTTGATATTTCACTAAAATATTTAAAACTTGACTTATGTTTCTTATCATATTGACATGGGTTACAGACTTTTTAAGTATCAATCCTATGTTTCAGTAGATCCTTAAAAATTCAATTTTTATTCAATTTAGATATGTTTCTTAGGTTACAGTATCCTAAATTTCTATTCCATAAACAATATTGATCTTCCATTACACTAAGAAAATATAAATCTCGATTCCTAAGGCCTTCTATGTTAGGTATTTAAAAATTCTCATGCCTATGGGAAGAAAGAATAAACTCATCCTTGGAACGATGTACACTATTTTTATCATTATTAAAGTTCACAAGGAAAACATCATCACATAATTCAATTATTCTTATAAGGCTGTCATTAAGTCCCAAAACAAATAAAACATTTGAAATAAATGTTTTTTCATGAATAATAATGTTACCTATACCAATTATTTCTCCCAGAGAATTATCTATTAAAGCTAAATAGCCACCATTCTTCTTGATTATCTTCTTAAAGAAATATTTGTTTCCAGTTATGTGATTGGAACATCCACTATCTATAAACAACATATTTTTGTTGTTTGTACTATCATTATTTTCCTAAAAAAAGAATTAGTTTTTTGAAACCCAAAAATTCTTGGGATTGGTATTATCAGAAAATAGAATTTTTGGTAACCACAATTTTCCAACATTGTCTTGGGAAAATGTCATTTCTTTATAAAAATAAACATTATGAAATTTGTTTGATTGTAATCTATTTAGAGAATAATTTTTTTTCATTGACCACCACTTTGGCACATAGTACAAAAAGGTGAACTTTTCGAAATAATGTAATTTTTAATAAAAATAGGTTTTTTATTAGTAAAACCCATTACAGATCTATTATCACGAGGTTTGATTTGTTTATATATTTTTTCAATGTTTTCCTTATAAGTGGTAAACTTTGATAAAAGTATCTTCAAACTAATAAATTCAGGTTTTATTTTGACAACTACGTTTTCATCCTCATTTGTATTAGATTTAAAGCTATGTTTATCCAAATTAATTTGTAAACTATTTTTATCAGAAATAAGTTTTACAATTTTTTTTGAAATAGTATATTTTTTAAAAATAGTTTTATACAAATATTTTGAAATATATAATATTTCATTTGTAAAAATAGTTATTCTTTAATTTTTCTTATAAAGATTAACTTTGGCATTATCATGTTTTTTACAAATATTAAAATTTTCATTTTCTAAATTTTTTTAAAATCTAGAAACATCATCATAACTCGTTATAGTATTTTCTTCACTAGATAAAGAAGATTATTCATTAAAATATGTAAATTTTTTCTTATCATTAGGATAGTATTCATTTAAATATAAATTTAAAATAGATTCTACAGTGTGTACCATTTCCATTAGACATTGATTTACCATAGGTAATTTTGAAAAAATTCCAATGTTTCTTTTATCATAACTTCATATATCATGATGAATTTTCAGAAAAATCACCTCCAATGACACTCTATGTGTTCATATTTCCTTTTCAACTTTGGACAATCTGGTCTGATATGACATTTTTTGCATTCGTAACAAGTGACTTCAAAATATTTCTTATCACTTTTATCCTTATGACTTTTCTTATATGTGTACTGAAAATCTTTCTTTACAACTATCTTTTTCATTCTTCTGGCAATATTATTCAACTCATTTTCAGAATGTCCTATTGTATTATAATTTTATTGAACAAAAACATTATTCTTTTTTGAATATTTTACAACTTTCTTAGGATAACTCACATTATAAGGTATAATAGATGTTGTTGCAAAAACAACTCCACCATTTTTATTTTTATCTTTCTCAACATCTCTCTTAAGCCTTGCCTCACATTGCATGAGAATACCAATCAAATCATCAAGAATAAGACTATTTAAATTTCTTGTATCATCCAAAACTGTTCTTTTTGATTCCCATTCATTGGACATTATATCAATAATCATTTCAACCAAAATTTCATCAACAAGACCTTTTTCTCCAAAATAATATAAACTGTTTATAATATTCCTGAATATTTGGTGCACCATTACAACTGACTCATTATGTAGAAAATCAAGGGCTTGATAATGATCTATAATCACAGATCTTCTTTTTTATATAACATTAGATGTAACAAAATATATTACTTAAAATTTACTCCAAATACTATTTACAGCTTCACAAGATGGTATCTAACTATAGATATTCCTTTTAATAGAAAATAATAAAGTATTTCTGACTTTTTAGTTCAACTAATATTCTATCTTTTCAGTATTAGTAAGACCAGAAACATCATTATCGGTAATCTTGTATTTTTCAGTAATTATTATGTAATTATTAACTCTAGTGTTGATTAAAAAAGTTTTCATTATATAAATACTGACATGATGATCTCGTTTCTGATGGACGTGGTTCACATCGATGGGGTGGTTATTCTTGACTGGTATGGCCTTCAGTGATAGTGATGGGGTTGATCGTCGGACGACGGTGGTATGGAGGTGTTTAGATCTTGTTTTTTTATTTGTTTTTGATTACCTTGCGTGTATTGGAGTCTGAATTGTGGAATCTATATGATGTTGCTTCATCCTGTAGCTGATGTTGGGTGGGTGAACTCAAAAGAGGTATGGGTGTGATGACATCCATCATCATCCATCTGTTCATTTGAATTGATGGAAACCATGCTGATATTTTGAACTTTTATTTTTTCTAGTTTTTCATTGCATCAAGTTGATTGTGCAAGTGTCTTTGAATGCACTATCAGGTGGGTGGCTCAAAAGTGAGATCAGTGTGCTAACACTTATCGTCTGGTCCTACTCCTACATGTTAGTGTGGGTTTGAGGATTAATCTATTACATTGTGTTGTTACACCATGAAACATCTTCATGGTGGGGGTGAGGAATCTCCACTGACTAATCTCATTCTACATGGTTTAGAAGGGGTTGATGAGCCTTTTTTATGATTGTATTGATGTCTTCTAACTTTTTGACATTCAGTTCCTTGTTTTCTTTGGATTCTGAGTCTCATTTTCAAGGAATTTGGGAATCGTTCATGTAATGGGTTCTCTCTTCTCCGAGTCTTCAAAAGAGGTTATCCATTCATTTATCTCTTTAATAAAATGGGTATGAACCCTCAACCTTTTAAAAAAAGGTTCATAAACCGGATTTTATATCAAAATGTAAATAATTGTTAATAACTGAAGAAAGTAAAAACTCATAACGTATTTAAGTAGTAGAAATTTTCGTTGATACCAATTGTAAGATTATAAATGTAGTTTATGATGACTATACATACAAAAGGGGGTGAATTGTAGTTTAAAAATTTTCAACTAATCATAATACAAAACCCTCTTAAAGTAAATTTATCGGACTCAGGCTTAGTTTGATTATCATAGTGAAGAATTGAAATCACAATGGATTGGATTAAATCAAAGTATGTTATTATCGTATTGACAATTTTATCGATAAAAAAAGAATAGAAGGTTGAATAAAAAGACTAAATTGTTATTATATTCACACTTATAGGCTATATTAAAAGAAAAAAACTATTTTAACCTTAAGAGTAAGGTAGTAAATAATCTTGACTAAAGGTATCCACAGTTTTATACTTACTGTGATGTCTATCTTTCCTTACCAGGAAATCCCTTGAAACGATGGTCAAAATAAGATTTGTGTTCCTATCCTTGGAAGCCCTTGATATGATGATTGATGTCTTTCTTGCTATCTCTAAAATACCTTGATCTGATGGATCAGATTCATTGTCTTACTATAATCTGAAGACCTCGATCGTAACAGTTATCAGATGTGAATACAATTGAAAAAGTTTTTAAGGAAACAACCCTGACAAGAATTCCTTAGAACAAAAACTCTCTAACGTATTACAATGACTATGAAAGATAAGTTCATGAATAACAAACTTTAGAAGACTAGAGTTGTGAGACGTAATCAGCCAGCAAATATATCAATTGATTCCAAACTCTTCAATGCCCTGGTATTTATAGGTAAATCTCCAACAGTCATACTTTTGAGTTTTTTACAATGACCTCAGACTGCTGGCTCCTTGATATCTCATAATACTTTGAAATAACTGAATGTCTTATGTAGTTTAGTTTAACACCAATACAATGTTAATGTTATTACATAAAATAGAAATAATTATTATATATTAAGAATATAATCTTAGGATAGTTCGATGGACTTACTAATCAATTATCAATATGATTACCCTTGTGAGAGTCAATCTGATTGTTTCAGTGCCAGAATTAGTCTGAAAGTTATAACATTTGTCAATACAATAAACAAGAAAAAATTCTAACCCTTGGTCTAATTAAAGGTAAGTATGATTGATCCGAAACATGCTCAATATGATGATCTTAATGAAGTAAGATAAGTATATATTTGTAATACAATAGATGTTTATTCTATATATGGTAAAATATAATGTTTTATAAAAAAAATACTAAAACACTTGAGACATAAAAAGTTCGTAAACTAAGTTGTAAGTAAGTGTTTGTGATTTCAAAAAATAGAGGAATGAAAAATTAAGAAGTTATATTTATGACTCAACACAACTAATTAATGATCCAGAATGTGGTGATTGGGAGTTTGCATGTGAGATCATAGAGGCATGAAAGTAATGTTCTTGGGTCATTTAAATGACAGAAATAATGTGGTCCATCCGATCGTGTTGATCTTGGTCGTCCATCGAAGGAGTGTGGTTTTATTTAACCTCCCAATACTCGAGCGTTTCTTCTCACCGGAGTTGCTGATTAGCCACTGAAAGTGGCTAATATTCATTTTCAATATCTTAAAAATAATGTGTTTCAGAGTCCACAAACATCATTTTTAGTGCATTATAGAAATTGATCTTCATTTCTCATCTTAAATGTAATTCATGTTTAAAATGAAAATTTGGGCCCAATAATTAATCTACATGGGAAAAAAATTATATTCATTTTTTTAATTTGATATTTTTTTATATGATTGATCAATTTGATTGGAATATTTTATCTTTTAGGATTGGTGGATTAATCTCAAGAGATGATGGATATTTTTCAGCATGAATGCATAAATTTTGTGGACAAACAATAATGGGCCTAAGGCCCATCTAATAGAAGTGGGGCCCACAAAACAAGCCCAATGAAGCCCAAATTTTTTCAATAAAAATAGAAAAATATGGGGATCATTTTATTCAGCTTTTTCTGGAGTTAATTTCGATGTTTTCATGGAGATATATGGATCTGAATTTTACATTTAAATGGTGGGGCCGATATGAATGCGCATATATTCTTCCCACCATTTTGGGAATAACATTCAAATGGATGCACAAAAAGACCTCAACTTTTGACAGATAATATAGGACACATGGAAAAATATATATGTCTTCTACAACTGCTGATGATTTGGCCATATTTAATGTCAAATTCGAACGTCCAAAAGGAGGATGAATCTGGACAGTTTTCTGGGTCAACTTTGAAACGTCAAATTCCCATGATTTTCTCACCCCCTATTAACTCTCCCAATTAATGGGGATGGAATTTATTTTTGTGGTGTGTCTCTAAGGATCCTAATATTCTTATATAAGGATCTGGTGGTGAAGGGAATTATCATCTATTTTTTTTCTTTCAATCCAAGTTTTTCATTCATCTATTGTATTTCTTTCACTTGTAATTTCCTGCTTTCATTTTGTAATCGCATTTTCAATTTCTCTAATGTAAGTTTTTCCTTCACATTTATTATCTTAATAAAATTTATTCTTATTATTCACTTTTTTATCTTCCTTTTATTTACATGTTGATACCATTGAATCAAGGTGTTAATTTATTCACACCATCACTTGTTAATTCTATACATAACGGTTGAGTGTTCATTTTTCATAATGTTCTTATTCTTCAATTCCACTCTGATAAGTGTGCATCATGATTCCATTAATATCATAACATAAACATAGGGATAAAATTTTATGGGTTGATCTTAGGGAGTTTCATGGGGAATATTGAATGTTATTTGATGTTCTTAAATTCTTAAATATGTTCTTCATTTCAAGAGTTAATTTCTTTGATTTATCTTCATCTTTGTCTTCACCAACTTTAACAAAGACACATTTTGAGGGATAGTACGATCCAATTCCATAAAGTGATAATTAATGTGATCATATAAGTAAATTAGTTGTTAGCCTTGAAATTATGTATGGATTAAATTAGAGAATGATATTAAGGAATTATTTCATTTAATGGATACCTCTTGAACCGATGAACAGAAAATCCAAATAAAAACAAGTACATCCAATCATTCCCTAGAGACAAGTTAGGATAAAATCATCTTAAATAATTGTTTTAGATCAATTGAATTTGTGTTATTTTAATTATTATTTAAATTAAACAATTAGTTTTTCAATCAAAAGGAACCCCAAAGATAGACACTTCATAGCCAGCCCCACATCTAGTATTAGTGTCTCAAGGTTTCTTCTTCGGTCCCTATGGATTCCATCTCTACTTGTACTTCAATGACCTCCTTTACCGATAGGGTAAATCTGAGCGCAACCAAATTTTGGCACTGTTTCCAGGGACCAGGTAAGTTACCTTAAAACATCTTTCTATTCTCCCCCATTTCTCTTTTCTCATCAAATTTCTCTTCTCTTTCCCACTTTCTATTTTTTTATATTTTTTGGCTTCTGAAAATCACGGTTACAAATTTTCAAATACATAAAATTGAGTATAATATACAATATCACTTCACAAACTCAGGATGGAATCAATATGTAAATCCACATATGGAATCACTAATATTTTTTAATTACTTTGATCAACCTTTGAATGAATACCCCACATCCGATAACATGAATGATATTTGTAATGATGAATGTTTAAAAGATCAAATTATATATCTATAAAGAATGATTGTAAAGATAAATAATGAGGATTTACCTGATGTAAAAACATCTATCAACCCTAATCCTGAAAAAATTATTGAACAATTGTTTGAAAAAATGGTTAAAATGAATTCAGATGTTTCATCACTGAGATTAGAAATACAAAGCATTGAGGCTTCTGAGCAACCCTTTCCCACTCAGGATGTCCTTTCCTCATCACTGATAGAAGAATATTTTATCCCAAAAACCACTCATGAATTTTAAAAATAAATAACCTTTGGATATGGCATAATTGAAGATGATCAAGGAAATGTTGAAGGGTATTTAAAATAGTAGGAAATTAAATATTTGGATTTACAAGGGGAAAATATTTCTTCTTGGATTGAGTTTCCAAAATATTTCTCTAATAATGATTTTTAGAATCACCTTTCATTGAACCATTGGAAGAGATAACAACTATTGAGCCTATACCCACTCCTATCATGAAAATTTTAAATTTTGGGGATGAATCATATTTTCAAAAGGAATCAATTCTTTTAAAACGTTTTGTAGAAGAAACCAATTTGGATTCAAATTTCAATTCTTCTTTGGGAAAATTCAATCAAAATAAATTCAATGTTGTGATCCTTCCTTCCTTGCTCAAGAATCCCTCTATTTATGATAACCAAGACCGTTCAATTACCATCTATTTTCATCAATAATATTACAAAGTAGGAAAGAACATTTAAATCTTAGGAAACAATCCAGATGAAACTCAATCAACCATTACCAAAATTCCTTGTACTTTGACACTCATTGTTATGCATGGGATTTAACATTGAAAAAATTATAAAAATAATAATTAATCTAAATATTGTTGAGGTGGATAAATATGGGGTCCTAAAAGTGTTGAAAGTTGGAATCATATAATTTTTGTGGGTCAAGCCAGGCTAACTACGTTAAACAAAAGTACTGTATGGGAGGCAATCCATGGTTTTCATGTTTCCAATCATTTTGAATCGGTTTTTTCATTTTAAAAAATACCATATGTTGTTGACCTGTTCTTCTATTATGAGTATGGATGGGTATGAAAGGGGAGAGATATATTCATCTGTATCACGTGGTGTCATCTCTGAGTAGTACTTTACCCAGAAATTTAAAAAGAAGAAAATGTATCATCAAATTTTTTTGTATTATTTTTATGTTTTTATAGGTTAAAAAATAAAAAAAATTAAGGACATGTCGTTGGTCGTGGGGAAAATCCCATCCCAACTGTCCAAGTCGCCGAGACACAAACCTAGTATTGAAGGGTTATTGTGGCACACGCTTTCATCATCAACCACCAGGTGACATTATTCCATAATTATCATTTTCAATTTCCTCTTTGAACACCTCTCTCATACCCCCTTATGAGTTTTCTTTATTGACTGGGGATAGTGGTATTCTATGTGGGGGGGGGGATTAAATAAAAAATGATTTTTTAGTGAATAAGAACATGCATGGAAAAAAATTCCATTAACCTTAAACATGATAACACACATTTCAAAATCTGGAATTTGATATCAAATAATTTTGCATTCCATGATTTTGATTTTAATTCTAGTTTTAGTTCATGAGCATAGTTTTTGGAATGTACGGTTCTCCAGTGTGATTTTTCAAATTTTACATTTTCATCCTCTTAATAAAATGGAAATAATGCACGTTTACTAGATCTTTGGTGTAAATTTGAGTTCTTGGGTCCCATTCATTATAGCATAGGGTTATGGGGTCAATTTTATTTTAATTTGATTATCCAAAAAAAAATATTAAAAAAAATATTGACCACATAGAGAAATGTTTTGTCCAAATTCGTGGCATCCGACATTTGGGGATCGTGACTCCATAGTTGTCTTGCCCAGAGTTAAGCATTATTTCTCTATTTTAGAGCATGGAATTGAAAATATGTGTGGCATCTGGCGTATGGGGATCGTGACTCCATAGTTGTCTTGCCGAGAGTTAGTCTTTTCATATCTATTGTGGTTTAAAAAATAAACAACAAAAAAAATTGGATACCCATCTTAAGCTTTTATGTGATTCCCACACAACGCTTCCATTTTCTCCCCTTGAACAATAAAATGGGTCCCAAGTCTTTTCTGATGCACAACAATTTATCATGTTGAATTGAAATTGGATGAAATGTGGTGATGAATTTGAACAAAGGAATGGTCTTGGGTTTGGGATATGCTTATGAAACTAGCTTCTTTAAAAAATTTTGTATGGGTTTTATAATTTTTTTTTTGATATGAGGTCTTTGGGTGAGCAATGTGTATTAAAATGTTTTTGGAAAAGTAAATTCTAATTTCATATTTGTAATATATTTTTCTCGGGCCTAGAAAAAATCCAGTTGGGGTGGGGGGGGGGTGATTAGCCGCTGAAAGAGGATAATATTAATTTTCAATATCTTAATAATAATGTGTTTTAAATTCCATAAAAATAATTTTAGTGCATTATATAAATTGAACTTCATTTATCATCTTAAATTCAATTCATGTTTAAAATGAAAATTTGGGCCCAATAATTCATCGGCTTGGGAACAACATTATATTCATTTTTTGAATTTGATACTTTTGTATATGATTGATCACTTTGTTTGGAATATTTTATCTTTTATTACTGATGGATGAATCTCTAGAGATGATGATGAACTTTCAGCATGAATGCAGAAATTTTGCGGACAAATCATAATGGGCCTAAGGCCCAGCTAATAGAAGCGGGGCCCACAAACAAAGCCCAATTAAGCTAAAAGTTTTACAGTAGAAAGATAAATATGTGGGAATCCTTTTATTCAACTTTGGCTCCAACTAATTTTGATGTTTTCATGGAGATATATGGGTCCGAAGTTTACATTTAAATGGTGGGATTGATATGAACACCCATAAATTATTCCCACCATTTCAGAAATAACATTCTAACGGTTGCACCAAATGACCTCAACATTGTACAGCTGATAGAGGAACCATAGAAAAAGATATATTTCTTCTATTATTTCTGATGATTCTTCCATATTTTATGTGAAATTCGAACATCCAAAAGGAGGATGAATCTGGATAGTTTTCTGGGTCAACTTTGAAATGTCAAATTCCATTGATTTTCTCACCCTCCTTTTAACTCTGCCAATTAATGTGGATGGAATATATTGTTGTGGGGTGTCTATAAGGCTCATAATATGCCTATATAAGGAGGTGGTGGTGATGGGAATTATCATCTAATTTTTTCTTTCAATCCACGTTTTTCATTCATCAATTGTATTGCTTTCACTTGTAATTTCTTTCTTTTGTCTTTTAATCACATCGTCAATTTCTCTAATGTATGTTTTTCTTTCACGTTTAGTATCTTAATAAAAGATCTTCTTATAATTCACATTTTTATCTTCCTTTTATTTACATGTTGATACCATTTAATGAAGGTGTGAATTTATTCACACCATCACTTGTGAATTCATCACACAACAGTGGAGTGCTCATTTTTCATAATGTTCTTCTTCTTAAATTCCACTCTCATAAGTTTGCTTCACGCTTACATTAATATCATAACATCAATAGAGGTCTAACCTTTTATGGTTTGATCCTAAGGAGTTTCATTGGTTTTATTGAATGTTATTTGATGTTCATAAATTCTTAAATATTTTTTTCATTTTAGGGGTTCCTTTCTTTGATTTTTCATCATCTTTGTCTTCACAAACTTTAACGATGCCGCATTTTGAGTGCTAGTATGATCCAATTCCATAGAGTGATCATGAAAGTGATCCTCTAAGTTAATTGGTGATTAGCCTTGGAATTTTGTATGGATTAAATTAGGGAATGATATTGAGGAATTAGTTCATTTAATGGATACCTCTTGAACCAATGAACAAAAAATCCAAAGAAAAACAAATACTTCAAATATAGACCTAGAGACAACTTAGGATTAAATCATCTTAAATAATTTTTTTAGATCAAGTAAATTTGTGTTTTTTTAATTGTTCTTTAAATTAAATAATTAGTTTTTCAATCAAAATCAACCCCAAGGATGGCCACTTCATAGCCGAACCCACATCCAGTATTAGTGTCTCATGCTTTTCTCTTCGGTCCATGTGGATTCGATCCGTACTTGTATATCAATGTCCGCTTTTATTAATAGGGTAAATTTGCGCACAACCAAATTTTGGCACCGTTTCTGGGGACCAAGTAAGATACCTTAGAACATATTTCTATTATCCCCCATTTCTCTTTCCTCATCCCATTTCTCTTCTCTTTCCCCCTTTCTATTTTTTTTATTTTTCTTTGCTCTCAAAAATCACTATTCTAATTTTTCAAATACATACAATGGAGTATAATCTACAAGTTCCCTTCAGAAACTTAGGATGGAATCAATTTTTAAATCCACATTGGGAATCACCAATATTTTTTAATTACATTGATCAACCTTTGAATGAATACCCCACACCTGATAACATGAACAATATTTGTAATGATGAATGCTTAAATGGTCAATTTCTATACCGATCATGAATGATTGAAAAGATAAATAATGACGAAGTCCAGGATTTACAAAAAATATATCTAACTTAATCCTGAAAAATTCTTGAACAATTGTGTGATAAATGATTAAAATGAATTCAGAAGTTTCATTACTATGATTAGAAATACAACGAATTGAGACTTCTAAAGAACCCATTCCCACTCAGGATGTCATTTACTCATTACCGATAGAAGAATATTTTATCCCAAAAACCACTCCTGAATTTAAAAAAGAAATAACCTTTGGATATGGGATAACTGAAAAGGACCAAGGAAATGTTGAATGGTATTTAAATCATGAGGAAATTAATTTTTTGGATTTATAAGTGGAAAACTTGTCTTCCTGGATTTAGTGTTTGAAATATTTCCCTAATAATGATTTTTTAGAATCACCTTTCATTGAACCATTGGGAGAGATAAAAAATATTGAGTCTATACCCACTCCCAACATTCAAATGGAAAATTATGGGGTTGAATCGTATTTTCAAAAGGAACCAATTCTTTCAAAAAGTTTTGTAGAAGAAACAAATTTGGATTCAAATTTCAATTATTCTTTTGGAAAATTCAATCAAACTGAACTCAAATTTGTGATCCTTCCTCTCCTGCTCAATAATCCCTCTATATAGGATAACCGAGACCATTCATTTATCATCAATTTTCATCAAGAATCTCGCAAAGTAGGAATGAACCTCGAAATTTTAGGAAACACTCCAGAGAAAACTAAATCAACGATTACCGAAATTCCTTGTACTTTCACACTCATTGTTAAGCATGGGATTTCACATGGAAAAAAATATAAAAAAATAATTAATCAAAATCTTGTTGAGGTGGATAAAAATAGGGTCCTAAAAATGTAGAAAGTTGTAATAGGATAATATTGGGGGTTCAAGTTGAGATAACGGCATTAAACAAAAGCACTGCATGGGAGGAAACCCATGGTTTTCATGTTTCCAATCATTTTGAATAAATGTTTTCATTTAAAAAATTACCAAAGGAAATTGACCTGTTATTATATTATGAGTATGGATGGGTACGAATGGGAAGCGCTATATTCATCTGTGTCACGTGATGTGATATCTGAGTAATACCTTACTCATAAATATAAAATTAAGACAATGTATCATCCGTTTATTTTTTTTGTTTTTATGTTTTTATAGGTTAAAAAATAAGAAAAATTTAAGGCCATTTCGAAGGTCATGGGGAAAATCCCATCACAACCATCCAAGCCACTAAGACTCGAACCCAGGATTTAAGGGAGACTGTGGAACATGCTTTCATAATCAAACACCAGGTGACTTTATTCCATAATTATCATTTTCAAATTTATTTTTGAACACCTCTCCTATACCCCCTACCAAGTTTTCTTTAAATACTGGGGATAGTGGTATTCTATGTTGGGGGGGATTAAATAAAAGAAGATTTTTTTTGTGAATAATAAAATGAATTGAAAAAAAAATCTATTAACCTTGAACATGACAACACACATTAAAAATTCTGAAATTTGATATCAAATAATTTTTCAAGCCATGATTCTGATTTTAATGCAAGTTTAAGTTCATGAGCATAGTTTTTGGAAAGTGCGGTAGTCTGATGTGATTTTTCAAAGTTTACGTTTTCATCCTCTTAATAAAAATGACACAATGAACACATACTAGATCTTGGGTGTAAATTTGAGTTCTTTGGTCCCTTTCATTATTGCATTGGGTTATGGGGTCACTTTTAGTTTAATTTGAGTATCCAAAAAAATTGTGTGGTGTCTGACACTTGGGGATCGTGACTCCATAGTTGTATTTCCTAGATTTAAGCATTATATCTCTATTTTAGAGCATGGAATTGACAATATGTGTGGCGTCCGACACTTGGGGATCATGACTGCATAGTTTTCTTGACCAGAGTTAGTCTTTTCATATCTATTGGGATTTAAAAAATAAAAAAAAATCAAATAAAAAAATTTGGATACTCATCTTAATCTTTAATGTGATTCCCACCTAGGGCTTCCATTTTTTTCCTTTGAACAATAAATGAGAGCCATGTCTTTTGTGATGCACAACACTTTATCATGCTTAATTGAAATTGGATGAAATTTGGCGATGAATTTCAACAAAGGAATGGGCTTGGGATTATGATATTCTTATGGACCTAGATTGTATTAAATTGTTTTTATGGGTTTCAATTTTTTTTGTTATGATGTAATTGGGTGAGAAATGTGTATTAAAATGTTTTTGGAAAAGAGAATTCTAATTTCATATTTGTAATATATTTTTCTTAGGACTAGCAAGTATCATGCTTGGGGGTGTGATTAGCTTCTAAAAGATGATAATATTAATTTTCAATATCTTAATTATAATGTGTTTCAAAGTCCATAAACATCATTTTTAGTGCATTATAGAAATTGAACTTCATTTCTCATGTTAAATGCAATTCATGTTTAAAATGAAAATTTGGGCCCAATAATTCATCTACTTGGGGACAAAATTATCTTCATTTTTTGAATTTCATATTTTGGTATATGATTGATCACTTTTTTTGGAATATTTTATCTTTTAGGATTGATGTATTAATCTCAAGAGATGATAGATATTTCAAATCATGAATGCAGAAATTTTGCAGACAAAGCATAATGGGCCTAAGGCCCATCTAATAGAAGTGGGGCCCATAAAACAAGCCCAATGATGCTCAAATTTTTATAGTAGAAAGAGAAAAAGATGGGCATCATTTTATTTAACTTTTTACAGAGCTAATTCCGATGTTTTCATGGAGATATATGGATCTTATGTTTACATTTATATGGTGGGACCGATATGAACTCCCATTAATTCTTCCCACCATTTCGGGCATAACATTCAAACGGATACACTAAATGAACTCAACTTTGGACAGATGATATGGAAAAAGATATATGTATTCTAAGACCACTGATGATTGTTTCATATTTAATGTCAAATTTGAACATCCAAAAGGAGGATGAATCTAGAAAGTTTTCTCGCTCAACATTGAAATGTCAAATTCCATTTATTTTCTCACCCTCCTTTTGACTCTCCTAATAAATGGGGATGGAATTTATTATTGAGGGGTGTCTCTAAGGCTCCTAATATTCCTATATAAGGATCTTGTGGTGAAGGTAATTATCATCTAATTTTTTTACTTTCAATCCACATTTTTCATTCATCCATTGTATTTCTTTCACTTGTAATTTCCTGCTTTCGTTTTGTAATCGCATTGTCAATTTCTCTAATGTTAGTTTTTCATTCACATTTAGTATATTAATTAATTTTATTCTTATTCTTAACATTTTTATCTTCCTTTTATTTACATGTTGATACCGTTGAATCAAGGTGTGAATTTATTCACACCATCACTTGTGAATTCTTCACACAATTGTGGAGTGTTCATTTTTAATAATGTTCTTATTCTTAATTCCACTCTCATAAGTTTTCTTCCCGCTTCCATTGATATCATAAAATCAATGGAGTGGTAGAATATTAAGGGTTTATCCTAGGGAGTTTCATGGGGTGTATTGAATGTTATTTGAGGTTCTTAAATTCTTAAATATGTTCTTCAATTTAAGAGTTACTTTCTTTGATTTATCTTTATCTTTTTCTTCACCAAGTTTAATGACGACGCATTTTGAGTGCTAGTATGAACCAATTCCATAGAGTGATCATGAAAGTATTCCTCCAATTGAATTGGTGATTATCATTGAAATTTTCTATGCATTAAAATAGATAATTATATTGAGGTATTATTTCATTTAATGGATACCTCTTGAACTAATGAAAAGAAAATCCAAAGAAAAACAAATACATCCTATCAAGCCCTAGAGACAACTTAGGATCAACTCATCTTAAATAATTATTTTAGATAAGGTAAATTTTTGTTTTTAAAATTTTTTCATTAAATTAAATAATTAGTTTTTCAATCAAAATCAACCCCAAGGATGGAAAATTCATAGCCAAACCCACATCCAATATCAGTGTCTCAAGGTTTCTTCTTTGGTCCCTGTGGATTCGATCCCTACTTTTACTTCAATGACCGCTTTTAGTAGTAGTGTAAATTTGGGTGCAACTAGTTGTCGTCGAACCTTCATTGATCGTGCATTAGGGCTTCTATGAAGATCATGCCGAAGGGATGACTTCTTTGGATCAAACTGAAATCATACATGATATCTAATGTCTTGCATGCATACAAAGAGTTTGATGAATGAGATCTACCGAATACAAACCGCACTTGAAAGAGAAATTGGAGTTTTATAATGCATTCAAGCTATACATATGATGAGGATCATACGATCAAATCATGCACATGCATTCTGGAAGAAGAATCTTGCGTAACAATAGGAAAATTGTTTTTCGGCGTCTTCTAAATGATCACATGTGTTCGGAAAATTTGAATGTCGAACTGTATTGGGATAGCATGATCTTTGTATCTCTATTTTGCACAAACGATTTGAGGATCCTCGTGATAGTGTACACTTCTACACCATATTCACGAAGAAGAAGAGAAGTTAATCATGCAGAATAATAGCTCGTAGATACTGTTTTCATGAAGGAATCTTGATACTCTACATAGTATACTTGCGTGAAGGATTGCATGAATAACTGCACACATGCAGTGTGACTTGCACGAAGTACAATGCCGTGAGTTTTTCCCGAAGAAGAAACTTTAACTTACATCCATCCGGGTTTATGAAAAGGAGTCATTAAATGAGAACATGCATGATGCAAATATATTGAACCTAAACTAAAGAAATATGTGAACCATTTGTGTCCAGGTTTTCATGTAACATGAAATACAAGCATGAATTCATTCATGATCTTTCACACATGAAGAATTACGGAGATACCCGAAACACAACACATTTAGATGTCATGAAATCCACGCATGAAGTGTGATTTAATTGAGAATTCAAGAAAAATTTATTTGAGATAGTGAAAGTATTAATGTTGCATATAATAATCAACAATAATTTGTGTGCACTACTTGGACACATATTAATTGAGATTGGTACTTAAGTTAGAACGAATAATTTAAGCCTGTGCATTTTTTTGCACTGAGGAAACTGATCAGACATAGGTGATCATAGATATTTAAGCAATAATAACAAAATTTTCAAAGGTACCTGAACAGGTAGACAAGGATGTTTGATTCAGAAAGCTCATGGATGAAGTTTAACAGATCATCTTGCAGTAGATCATGAATTTAAAGAAAGGTGATGTCTTTGGTTGGGGGCAGACCAAGAGAAGTATACCAGTTTGAGCTGAGAGCATGAGATGGTTGGGGGGTATAAAAAATTGAGGCATGAGAGTTAGTTTGTAGGGGGTATAAACAGAATCAATTAGAGGATCAATTACTGGGGGTATTACCAGTTGCTACCTAAACCATTGTAATCGCTTGAATGATATTATAATGGATACTCCATGTTAGTTGGTCTTTCAGTTGAACCTTATAAATACGATGTGCTTCTCTTTTTGTTATTACTATTAAACAAAAATTGAGATTCACAGATATTAATAATTGGATCTATAACCTTCACAAGATCAAGTGGTTGAATTAGAAAGAAAAGAAATTTTTAAAAAGAATATTCTAATTCACTCCCCCCTCTTAGTGGTCTATTTGGCTTGGGGATCTACACCCCTCTCATTTTTCTTCACACTTAAAAATCCTTTTGGTTTAGTGTAGAAGTTCCAAAATTTATTCCTTACTTACCTTCCCACATTCTAGAATCCTTGTTTTTTCTATAAAACCTTCATAGGAAGGCTTTTGGTGAAAACCTAAAGAGGTTGTCTCAAGAAGATGTATTGTTATTAACAGAGTATTTTTGTTTTATTTTTTAGTGTTCTTTAATTCCTCTTCAACTATGTTGAAATAATAACATAGATATCTTGCATATACAAGGATTTTATTATGTTAATTACATAAACTATATCCCTCTCATCATCCATCAAATGGGAAATGAAATCATCGGTCGTTTGTACGACGGAGTACAATCCCATGCATCGATGTAATTTTTCTTCCATCCTCGCATCTCACATATGGATAGTATGATGGATTTAATGCACACACACACACAAAAACACACACAAACACACACACACACAGATATATATATATATATGATATTTATGACATAATTATAGTTTATTAATTATAATATTACATCTACCATCTTACCTTTTAATCCGTTGGAAGATGATAAAGTCGTTCATATGTAAGTGTGGACAACCTCCCATGAAGCGATGTGATTCATTTTTCATTTATTTTTTACATGTATGGTAATAATGATGTATTTAATTAATATATATAATCTATATGATATAATAATAAGTTTTTAAAGGTAAATTATTATTTACCTTTCTCTTACTCGATCCGTCAAAAAATAAAAACAACATTCATGCATACGTACGACCTACCTTCTCCATGAACAGTGAAAATAATTTTTCTGTCTCTAACTTTAATGGATGATTATAAATATATATAATTAATATATATAATATTTATATAATTATTAACATTTTAGATATTATGGAACCATAATAAATATATAAGTATCAGAACAACCATACCAAAACATACATGAAAAAACTAAGCACTTATCACCTGGAATAATGATTTATATAAAGGATTGTTAATAAATGGGTGATAAAATGTTATAAGTAAAACATATATGTCATTATATATATGATTACGGTTCTTTAATAGATGTATAATAAATCTATATTTATTATACAGGAAGTTTGATCACATATGAAGGAAGTCAGACCCGAGGTAAGCGATTTTAGTCTCACTTTTACTTATTTGAGGTAGATTCCATATTCCCCACTTGTTTCTTTTATGTGAGGTATATATTTTCAATGAATTTATTTTATAATTCTTATAAAAATTATGGGTATTTACATATCCATCTATGTTTATTTCCTTCGTCGGGCTTATGATTGAAAAACTACAGAAGTAGTAAGGGTTTTATGTTACAATCTCATTGTATATCGGGAATGTTTATGATTATGGTTCTGATTATGAAATATCATGATCTAAACCTCAATAATATCATGAATTTTCTTCCCCTTTGGTTATTTTTATAAATTATATGCTTTACATTCATTTTACTCTCTTTATGTATTCAATATTCGAAATGATTTTTTATGGAAAACCTTCTATATTTGTGTTTTCTAAAAATGTTTTCCAGAATGTTTTTAATATTCCTCTATGATTTTTTAAATAAATTTTTACCCATGTTTGAATTTTTATAAACTGGTTCAAAATTAATCTTCTTGTCATTTTCCAAACTAGGTTCTTTTGATCTTTTAAAAAAAATGTGGAAAGAGCTATATTTTAATGTATATAGAATGAATATAATTTCCCACTATAATAAAAATTGAATTTGTTGAAGATTTTCATATACTTTAACAAAGATATTTTCAAATAATTTTTTTTCTTTAATGTTTGAGAAATTTTGTGATTTTAAAAAGTGATTTTCAAGTCAAAAATGATATTTTCCTCTTGAATGTTTTAATGATATTTTAATGGTATTTCTATTCATCAATGAAAAAAATATTGATTTTACTTATGATTTATAGGGGATATGATCAAATGATACCATCCTTATTCTTTCTTTGGATGGTTCATGATTAAGATGATAATATTTTTATGAAGCCCGTACCTTTTCCAAGAGTTATAATATGAAAAATAGTTGAAATGTTTATTATACCGATTTATTTTTTATGGGTTGTTCTATGATTAAATATCTATGAAACTCATTTATTTATCATGGGTTATGGTATGATGAATGTTTTATGATCTTATGACACATATATGTATGATTTTTATTATGTGACCCGTGAACCCGAATTATATATCCCACCAATGTTTTAGATAAAGACAAATATCTCATGAGAATAAATAGAACTTGAATGGGGATTGAACCTAGTTCAGTAAGAAACTCTATCCACTATGATAGTTTTGGAAGTAGACATTGACTACTACAATGGATTAAGGAATTAAATCATTCCACTAGTATAGTCTTTGAAATAAGCCTTGACTACACAAGAAAGGATTTTGTGTGCTTATGCGTATGCCAAAAGTCTATGTCTTAGGAAAATTTTATGCTCTCATGGCACATGTTCTTTGATTCCTTTATGATTCATGTATTATGATTTACCATGATTTATGGAATGAATCAAAATTATGATCTATGATATGCAGGGTATGGATGTCAAATGTTATGATCATGTTTTCATGCCCTTATACTCATGTTATGTTTATGTGATCAATTATATCTCTATTGTATACCCTTAATGAGAACTTGATATCACCCTTTATTTTGTTTCCTTTCCCCAAGTTATGACAAAAGGTATTGAGTATGATATGTCTAAGAAGGGTGCTAGTTAAGAAGAACTTAATATGAGATGATTTAGCTCATTTATGAACCATTTATTTGTGTATCCATGATTACAAGAGCACTATACCTATATGGTTCTCACATGGATCATTATTTTATGTAATGAATGTTTATATATTAATATGAGATATCTATTTAGGAGTAGTATGAGTCATTATAGTTGGTATCAGAGTAATTTTTAGTCACCTATAGAAACTAGGATGAGAAAATTTAGTAAAAACCCTGTAGATAAGCCTATGTATATGATAAAATCCTAATGTTTTGATAATAATCATGGATAACATATATTAAACCTGATGTGTCTTCGATTTAAAATATGTCTTGATTTATTCACACTATAAATGATTTTTCTTGATTGTGTTTTCTAACTATGATTATTGTTTCTCAAACAATGTTTTTATGTATTAGTTGATGACTAAAACCTGAAGGAACGATGTTAATGATGAATGCGACAAACAATGAAATGATTTTACACTTGAGCAACCAAAAGTTATAGGAGTTGGAATAAAAAATCTCATTTCTCTCACAAAAATTTCTCAAGCTATGAATCATGTTTAACTTCCAAATGAGTAGAGGGAATAATGTTTTATTGAATCCTTTATGAGGTGAAATCCACCTTCTTTAGAGGGTTTGCTGATCCACTTGTTTCTGATCAATGGCTTAGTACCATTGAAAAGATATTTTCCATTCTCTAGTGTCTGAAGCATGAAAAAGTCTTTTTGATTATCAATAATTTTAAAGCTGAAATAAATAAATGGTTAACTCTTATCAAGAATATAGGGAAATAATACAAAATTGAATATATGGAGTGAGATGAGTTTTAGAGTTTATTTTTCAATTAGTATTTACTTGTATTATTCGTACAGAAAATGAGAAGTAATTCATTGAGTGAAAGTAGATAGATGATGAATCTGTTGGCACCTATGTGGGAAATTTTACAAGACTTTTGTGGTACGCTTTTGGTATTATCATCCAACCTAAAATTAAGGTTAATCGATTCTTTAGTGGCTTAAAATAATGTTTTTGAAGGTTCATAACCATAAATGCTATGGGGATGTAATGTAATTGTTACTATATTTTGGGATATAGGTATATCAATAATAGGAATGTCTTAATAGGGGACATTTAGTCGTTCGAGAAGTTAGGGGGCACAGAACCTTGGCTCGAGTGGGGAGAGCCTTGGCTCGAGTGGGGAGAGCCTAACCAGGAATATAGTTCAAATGGTTTTTACAACACTACCACTTGTTTTCTAAGTGTTTTTTGGCTTATTCTAAACTATATTCTTATCTCTAATTTACACTCTATCATCTTGTTCTTTCATTGAGAGAGTCTGATTTTGAATTAGAAAGAGCAGAACTGCAAGAGATTTTATGGTTGAAGCGGATGTCTATGAAGACATTAATGGAAAACATAATTATATATATGGAAACTAATATCATTGAGTTGATGATAAGAGTTTTATAGAAGGTGAACCACGAGATGACAATCATTGAGATGAAATCATATTTTCATTAGTAGATGTAGGAGATTTTGACGGCAGCGAGTCAACAAAATTCATTTGTCTGTAGTAATTTAGTGAGTTCTAGACGAGTTCATGACAAAAGAAATTCCACCATCAAAGAGTAATTTTAAAACAATATAATAATTTCAATGATAAAGAATTTATAGAAAACAAAGGAAACAATGTAGGGGAAATGAAGTAAGAAGATCGAAGGGGACTAAGCACACACAATAAGCAGTTGGAAGTACCGATATTCACCAATGATGATCTAGTATCTTGTATTTTTTCACAAGGAAATGTACTTTTAAATAACTAAAATATGAGAAGATTTGAAGGTGTTGGTGTCTCAGATATGAATAGATGAAATGGTGCAATATTGGACGATCTCTTTGAAGTTAGTACGATCAGAACATAATTGGATGCAACTAAAGGAGGAGATGCTTGGGAGTTATGATGGTGAAATGTAATAAGATACACTAATGGTTTTAATGATTATTCGAAAGACTAAAATGATTGACGTTTAAATTGATGGATTTGATCACGTGGCTCTGTGGATTCCGGATATCTCAATGAAGTGGTATATGAGGTTGTTTATCATTGGGCTGAAGGACAAGATTGGTAGTATTGTACTGATGCATGATCGTAGAGTAAGGAAAGTATACTAACATTTATACGTCGTGTGGAGAGGGAGATTTTAGTGAATGTAATTCTCAAACAGCCTATGATTTGACCACGACAAGTAGTTCTGGGGGGTTCAAGAATGGGATGGAGCATGAAATCCATAAAACTTCTTCCTCCATGTGAGGGATATGGGTGGGAATAAAGAGGATGAGTAGTGTCACACTATAAGGGAGTTTAGATGTTGTATCAGTGGGAATATTAATATATATCGGAGAAATGACTACTCTTCTCGTGCATATAGAAATTTATCCCTGGCCACAAGCACCCTGATAAGGGCTTAAAACTCACAGTGTGGGAGTGTATTGAGCCACGAAAGGAGGCAGAGATGGAGTTTGTTGACCATGAGGTAAAATAGGAGATTTTAGGAGAATTTAGAGAATTGTAAATTCTAGGGACAACTATGTTTACATAGGGAATGCACAAGGCGAGGCACAATCAAACAATGATGATTGAAAGAAACATTGAAGGAGTACCGATAATAGTATATGGGTACAGTGGGGACAACCATAATTTTATCTCAAAATAGTTATTAAAGTATCTAATAGTACATTTCACAGAGATGATTACATTTCATATCTAGATGGGAGATGGACATTGGGTAGTCTAAAAGTGATTTTTTAAGACATTGAAGCTGAGCATGGGAACAAAATAATTCGAGGTGGATGCATATATCTTTGGCACCACATGACCAAATTTGGTTTTGGGAATATCTTTGCTCAAAATTTTGTGGTATGTGACTACACATTGAAGGAAGGTGAAGATGGAGTTTGTTTATAAGGGGATGGTAGTAGTGTTTCAGGGAGTTGAACAACAACAGGGGATTCTAGGAGTGGTGTAAGAATATTTGGGGAGGGAAATCTGTATGGAATATGATGGTGATGATATAAATATTATTCTATGAAACTCATTTCTTTCCCATGGGTAAATTAGTTTAAAAAATCTATTTATTTTACATGGGTTATGATACGATGAAATGATTAATATAGGGAATTAAATAGATATTGGGAGATAGCATAGAAAAAGGAAGTACATGAATCAGTTAAAATCACATGAACCAGTTGCGAAAGTTGTTGCGGTTGTATGGAGATATCTTTGAGGTACCAAGGGAGTTACCTCTTAGTAGAGAAATAGATCATGTCATTAAACTTATGGATAGTGAAAACCTAGTTAACATATGACCATACAAGTTAGAACATCATATAAAGAATGGGGGGGATTAAAAAATTCCAGAATTGTTGGAATAAAGATTCATTAAACACAACACATGCCCATATTTAAGTTCAATAATCATGTTTTAAATGAAAAGATAAAGTATGGAGGATGTGTGTTGATTACTTGAAACGCTAACGGTACTAGACTAGTATCCATTTTCAATGATAAAAGAGACAATGGATGAGTTTCATGGATTAGCCTACTTCACCAAGATGGATTTTGAAATCCCCCTTCCATGTGGTTTGGATGAAGACTAAGGATGTGGAAAAAATGACATTTAAGACTCACGAGGGTCATTAAGAGTACTTGGTAATGACATTCGAGTTAATGAAAGCACCAACAACCTTCCAAGTAACGATGAATTCAATTTTTCATCCAATATTGAAGAATGCAGTATTTGTTTGATGATATACTAGTCCATAGTAAAGGGCGGAAAGAACACTTAGACTAGTTATGAAAAGTGTTGAAAATTAAGTTATTGAATGCATTGTTTTCCAACTGGAAGAAATGTACCTTTTTAAGGAGGTCATTGGAGTATTTGAGATATATAATTTTTGAATTATGGGAATTTATGAATCCAAATAGGTTGGAGGTAGTTAAGCACTAGCATGAGCCAAGGAATGTCAAACAGGTGGGGTTTTTTTTGGGCCTCATAGAGTACTGTCAAAAGTTTATCCAAAAATAAAGAAAGTTTGCTAGACTATTGACCACACTGTCCCAAAGGATAATTGAGTCCTGGGAATCCTTCAAAACACTCAAAGATAGAATAACCACAACACCAGTACTGGTGATCCATAATTTTCTAAAATTTTTATAGTTCATTGTGACATTTTATGGTATGGAGTAGGTGTGTGATGTTATAAGTGGGAATTCCACATTCTTATTACAAAAAATCATTATCTGATACCACGTTTTCAAAGTCAGTGTATGAAAAATGGATCATAAAACCTGTGATGTCCATAAAACACTTGAAACAATACTTTTTGGGACAATGATTTGAGGTATTTTCGGATCATCATAGAAAAAATCATATGATAAGTCAACAGGTAATCTTGATGGATCAATAGTGTTGACACTCCAAATTAATGAGGTTTGATTTTGAAGTTATCTAAAAGACAGAGAAGTAAAATAACGCAACAGATGATCTGTTAGGGGTAGCTAAGGATGAACAGTGTATGGCTAGCCGTATCACAGCCAAATTGGGAAGAATTTCATATTTTAAGGGAGGAAATACTACAAGATGACCGATTAATGAAAATAAACGATGAAATATAATAGGGTATTCCTGGAAAATTGGGGTATACATGTCGAAATGGCCTCTTTTTTTCCAAAAAAACGTTATTACTCTCAAAATAGTCTCTTTTTATTTTGAAATTATTGCACTACAACCATTCGTCTCCACTGGGCGAGCTTTTTGAAATTAAAAAGGAAACATTCTAATAGAGTGGTATGAACTGGGATGACCTAAAGTGTACTGCAGTTTGTATGGGAGTGTGCAGTGTGCCAGAAAAATAAATATGAAATTTTAAGCCCACCTGGGCTACTACTATCCTTTCCGATTTCAAATTTGGTGTGGGAGGAAGTTACTATGGACTTTATATCTTGGTTTCCAAAGTCCCAAGGGTATGATATTTTGTACATGGTGATTGATTTGTTAAATAAGTATGTAAAAATCATTCCAATAAAAAATACCTACATGAAAAATATAGTGGAAGAGGTTTTCTTGATTGAAGTAGTCAAGATGCATGGCATACCTCAAACAATAATTAGTGACTAAGATCCCATGTTTATAAGTTTGTTCTAGAAATATATCTTCAAGTTTCATGGAACAATCTTTTTTGACACATTTATGTTTATTTTGGAGTCCTACATTGGATTTATCTTTTTTATATTCCTTTTCCTCTATGTATAAATATAGGGATACACCTCTCATTGTGGTAGGGAGTACGGTTTTACATGGTATCAATGGAGGTGTAACCCAACCCTTCCTTATCCTTGTTTCTCCTTCTCCGCCCCAATTTTCCCCTATGCTCCCTAACATAGATTTTGTAATGCCCCCACCTCAACATCACCTTTCATGATGAACCCCCACCACTCCCATGTGCCTCCTATCCCTCACACCGCCCTTCGAAACACCCTCCCACGTCCTGCCTCCAGGCCCGCACACCCAACTGACGACCTTCTTCACCGTCAATACCAGCCCATCCGCCAACCGTTGTCCATAGAGATCCCTCCAGTTCCATGAAAACACCTTCCACTATCCCTTACATGTCCTTCCAACCTATCCTTATTGTTACATCCCTATATTCATTCCTTCTTAGGAACACGTTTATCCCCGGTGCACACCACCAACCATGTGTCTTCCCCCGCGATTGCGTCTCCACCTTCGAACGTCCTAATTTTTGGAGTTGGTGGCCTAAAACCAACTATTTTGTACTTTATGATAAACTTTTATTCATGGATTTTAATATTAACAATTACATTATCACATATTTATTGTTCTTATGCATGATAATGCATGGTATAATATCCTGTGGAAAGCTGTTGCACTAAAGGGTCATAGAGGATCCCTTATATGATGAGAACCTGGAAGTGCCATAACACAATTATTGAATATACATTCTATAAACAGATGATGTTATTTCAATGACATAAATAATACAGGCCATCAGGGGTGAGGACTCATCAAAATGTGAGTCACCCTCTCATGGTGTGTGCCCTTGGTAATATCCATGATGATATTATAACAACGTGACCTACTAGTAGGAAATCCACATTTCATACTGTCATTGGATGTTCCTATCTTCGGACGTGTGTATAGGTCCTTCGTCTTTATGATTATTATTAATGGGTATTACAACTTGTGCACCTAGATGTATTGATGAAAAATATGACAACACACTATTTGCAATGAAGTAGGATATGTTGGGTGCGTCACGAGTAATACTGCATTAATAGATAATACGATAAATGGGGTTTCCCTTCTGTTCCATAACAGAAGTTGATATCTTAGGCCCTATAATGGAATTGATGTAGCCTAAATAAAACCATGTCCATGGTGAGGAATGAGAAATATCATTTCTGTAATGTCAAAGAAATAACAATCGAGAAAATGGGTCGATGACACTAGCATGAAACCTGCTTGATTCGAGATATCGTGACAAAGGGATTACATTACACGGTAACTGTTCGTATGAGGTGACACGTCATTGCATCATTATCTTCTTTCTCTATCGGTGCCTTGGCATGCTTCGAGATGCTAACCTTGTAATTTAGGTAGGATCTACCTATTTCCACTAAGAAAAAGGCCTAGAGGGTTACACATTACGTGTATCCAAGTATCTCAGTTAAATATTAATTTAACAAGTTGAATAAAGAATATTCTTGATTGTAGTTTTATAATTATTCAATGATGCATGATCAAATTTATTTAGAAATTATTTATTTAAGAGAATTTATTTTTTGTGAAATAGTATTTTTATTAGCAATTAATGCATTGATATTGATTTAATAAATTAATAGTCATTATTCAAGGTGAAATAAATGTGGTGGAGGAAATAAAGAAAAAGGAAAAACAAAAGTAATTGTCATGTATATTAATGTACCTTCTGTGTAGTTTTTCTAGAGATTTGTGAGAAAAATATTATTTATTTAATTAAATAATATTATATGTAATTCGTTGGGTTCATGTCATGTGATAATAAAAGTCAAACGCTATTATTGGACATGAGGTCTTACTTAGAATTAAATGAAATAAATAAATACCAATAGCTAATTATTTAATTTCATTATTCTATGTATTATAAAGCACAATAACCTTATTCTCATTAATCCTAGAAATTAATTGTGGTTGTTCACAATGGATAGGGATAAATATCTCATGTCAAGAGAGAAATCCATTCCTCGAAGAATGCCCCATGTTATGAGAGAGATCCTCCTCCACCGGATCAAGGAGGGCACTTTTGAAGTGGCGCTCAAGGCGATCAAATTCGGACATCGAAAGCGAAGGATCTTCCACACTAGCACCCAGATATCCCTTTCGCGATGTCCAAGGATACATGGAGCACATGTGGATCACCGCTAGAGTAAAATTACACTAGGATTCTATGACACAAGGATAGATCACATTGGACCGTGACCAGAAGCATCAATAGAGAGAGAATTACATCAAGGTAATTACTATCTTTTAATTAAATTAATTATAACCAACATATGATGATCCTCTCTATGGTTTGGAACTTCACTCTTCCCTTTAGATTCATCATTCTATTTCAAAGATCTGATGTTTATCATCTTGATGGATATCAGATATATCATTGTTAATAGTAAAATCAAAGTTAGGTACACCCATCCACATGTTTCCACTACGCCTGAATCCTACACCAATGGAAATATCATTCCTTGATTATGGTTTAAGATTTGGATGACCTGATGCATGATCTTTTGGTTCTTTTCCTATGCATATTTCTAGAATTTATCACTAGGCAGCTCCTCTAGGCACACCCCAACCTCAGCCTCGTGCTGAACACCTATAGCTTTCCATGTTTCGGCTTCTCAGTGCTCCTGCTCACCTGTGACATCTCTCTCTAGAATCACATCATCATCAAACAGTGTTCACAGTTTCTGCATACCATTGGTTCAACTCTACCTTTCCTGTTGTGGAAAAATTTCACCTCTCCAACTATTCCCACTGGATTCCATGCTCCTCCCCTATTGTTGTCTCACTGCACTATTCATGGTGTATCTTCTAGAAAACTGATTTGTGTTCAACTACATGATTTTCTTGCATGCCTTGATGTTATTGACCTAGTTATTCTTATGGAGTGAGTTATCGTAGCCTCTTTCTCATATCCTTCTGGAAATGGTGGGTTCCTCACCACCATCCAATATCTATCACAACCTAGAACTCTATATAGATAAAATTGCATTTATAAACTTTTATCGGTATGCTTTTCCACCTACCTCCTCTTCAACTTCTATTGTTCATAATGGTGACCCTATCAACCTGACTATTCATACCAAGTGGGTTCTTATATATTTTTCCCCATACCCTTCCAAACTTGAAAACATCCTCGATATACATCACAATATAGAACTCTCCATGTATGAATTTTTTTTATACACTCTTATTGGGATGCTTTTCCACCTAACTCATCTTTAGCCTCTATTCTTCAGAATGGTAACCCTACCACTTGTGCATCTCATCAAATGACAACTTGGATGCTTGATTCTGGTGCTTTGGTCATCTCAATGGTGAATTAGGTATGCTTAATACCTATCATTCGTATACTGGTTCAACTGCAATTACTATTTTTGATGGATCTACAATCCCAAATTGGTTTTCTCTGTCTTGTATTACTTTTCCTCCAAGAATTCCACATTAACATGAAAAAAAATTCTACCACCAACAATCAGGAGAGAATGAAAAAATGATTCACACCACACATACAAGATCTGTATCTGAAGCTATGGATAATCAACCTCAAGAGGATGGGTTTCAGGGATGTAACAAGTCTGGCTAAGAAATTAAAGGGTGGTGGGACTACCTTCTCAACTACTTGGGTCAGCCCACTCAATGTTATGTCATGCAATGGATAATATATTTCACAATTAGACCATGTAATTTGTCCAAAGTGAAAATCACCACTCACAATGAAGACTCTGTCTCTCTGCATGAAAAAAAGTATTATAATCTGTTAAGCTTATACAACAATGGCACCCATGTTGAGTGATTTTGAATAATGGATAACATGGTTGAAAATTGGTACATATAAAAAATTAAATTATGTATTTTTAATCCATAAAAAATACAATATACATATATTTTGTATTCATGTTGAGTTGATAAATGAATTTCAAAATTTGGAATTTATTTTTTGTTATTAAAATAGGTTCTTTGATTTAAATGGGAATAATGTATATTAAAATTAATCCGGATATTAATGGATTCTAGTTTTGAAATTTTCAAAAAGGCTTGGATAATAAATTAACCCTCAGATGATAGGTTCACATTGTCCTTTAAAAAAAATTGATCACTAAAAAGGGTTGGATAAATCAAGTGGGAATTTAAATAATAATTTAAGATGTGACTAAGATAATTTATTTAAAAGATAATAATATTATAAATGTATTGAGGTTTTGAAATTTTGAAACAGGTCTAGATTCTTGTACCTAAAATTTAGCCTATGTACCTCATCCTATTGACATAAAACAACACAAAAAATAGCAATAATTTGTTAAACACTAAAACAATGCAGTATGCATGCCTCTTCATTAATGCCATTAATTTTATTTTGAAACGTGGAATATTATCACCTTACTATACTTAATCAACCTATATAGGCAATCTTATTCCTTTGTGAAACATCCACACGACTCTATATAAAATAGGGTATTTCTCACTATTGAAATATTTAATACAACCTGAATCGGGGGAAATCATAGCACAATTAGGCTATGTTTTGTATGAAGAAACATTTTTTAGGGAAAAAAGAAATGGGGGAGAATGAAAAAGTGATTGGTGAGTCAAATTTTTTCTTAGAATATATGACAAATGTGAGAAGAAATTTGTTAATTAGTATAAATATATAATAGTAAAAAAATATAATATTGGATTTTATTATCAATTTTAAATCATATTAGATACAATTTTTCATAAAATTTATTATTCATTGAAGGAATGTGCATTACACCCAAATTTGAAGAAGTTCTGTGTAAACAATGAAACTCATTTTCCCTGGTTTCCCTTGGCCTCATGAAAAAAGTGACTCTGAATTTTCCTTCAATTATAGAGGCCTTCAAAGTTATAAGATCACTATCATAAGGGAATTGATTAAATGAATCCTACACAAAAAAATGAATAACATTTAGGGACCCAGCCCTAACATGAACTGACTTCTTTAAATATTAAGGAGTATCAGAATAGAATTAAAATAAAGAGGAAGGAGATGGATGGATGAAGATAGTAGAATGCTCGGGAGGCATCTTTGCACTCCCACCCAAGCCTTACTAACAATTTCTCAAGATAAAGGGTCAACTAATCAACAGAAATAACCCCCCCCCCCACCCTCCTACATTTACACCACAAGGAAACAGGTGGTACCCCACCCAACCCTAACAAATCCTTCCCCTAGAAATATAAAAATTCCCCTAGAAGTTCATAACCACCTACGTACAGTCCCACCCCAAATACCTAACAATGAAAACTAAATTTTCATTATGATTGAATATTCACTACTACAAAAATGGGCAATATCAGTGCTAAAATAGGGCTTTAATAGTGCTAGAAAAGTGCTGTAAATCTCAGCACTGATAAGGGGGGGGGGGCTTTAACAGTGCTAAAAAAGCGCTGTTAAAAGTAACCTTTACCAATGCTAAAAAACGCTGTTAAAGGTCTCCTTTAGCAGTGCTAAAAAGCGTTGTTAAATCCATGACTTTAACAACACTTTTTTAGTGCTGTTAAAGGTTACATTTAATAGCCCTAAAAAAGCGCTGTTAAAGGACACCTTTAACAGCGCTAAAAAAGCGCTGTTAAATCCCTGCCTGTTGCAAAAAAAAATCTGCATCAGTACAGCTAGCCGAACAGACCTGCAGAAAAAACATTATATCAACCACAAACATGTCATCAACCGATCACAACCCAACCATTAAATAATTACATTGCCCTAAACACCCATAACACAACCCAACCACAACCACAACCTTCATCTCAATGTACTCAACCGATCTAAACACTTAAGATGGATTTTACCCAAGACTATCTAATTCAAAATGCTGATCATGTCATAAAACGACCACATAATTTTTATAGTGCTCCCCACTATACACTTTAGCTCACAAACACCACCATATTATGTTTAACACCTCCATCATCAGGATATAACCACTAGAACCCCACATGATATAAGGCTATTGCATGATGTTCAAACATAGCGAGAGGAGAATAGAAGGTGAAAGTCCTGTAAACGAACAACATCAACAATGAACATCCACCACCCTTTCACTATATACATCAAAATCATATCTTTAAAAATGCCCATGTGAATTTCTATCTTACTTCCATCGAGGATGATGCATGTTGGTCAACTTGTTTTGGAAATTGTTTATCTTCATCTGTGCGTTGTACTTGCAACCATGAATTTGAAGCTGGGTATGTGTACACGAGAGTTGAGGTGGGGTTGACTCATACACATCACATATGACCCATGAATCATTTTCCTAAAGTTTCAACACAATCCGAAGGCGTTTGGTCGGTTTCTCATATGTCAGTTGTTGATTTCACTTAAAAATAAGTCCATTTTGAACAAAACAGAGGCACTTTGAGTGGTGTCGGCCACACCGGGCCTCAGATTGAGTCGGGGTTGACTCGTACACATCAAATTTGACCCATGGATCGTTGTCCTTAAGTTCCAATAGAATCCTAATGCATTTGTTCAGTTTCTCGTATGTCAGTTGTTGATTTCTCACTTAAAAATAAGTCCATTTTGAACAAAATAGAGGCACTTTGAGTAGTGTAGGCCACACCAGGCCTCAGAATGAAGCGGGGTTGACTCGTACACGTCACATTTGACTCATGGATTTTTTTACTTAAGTTTCAATAGAAACCGAATGTGTTTAGTCCATTTGGCATATGTATGTAAAATATTGTCCATTTTAAACAAAATACATACACTTGGAGTGATACTGACCACATCGCGCCTTGTATTGAGGCAGGGTTGACTCATACACATCACATATGACCCATGGATAATTTTCCTAATGTTTTAACACAATCCGAAGGCGTTTGGTCAGTTTACCATATGTATGTTTTGGATTTCTCACATAAAAATAAATCCATTTTGAACAAAAGAGAGGCACTTGGAGTGGTGTTTGCCACACCAGGCCTCAGATTGAGGAGAGGTTGACTCATACATGTCACATTTGACAAATTTATCATTTTCCTTATGTTTCAATAGAATCCAAATGCATTTGGTCGGTTTCCGGTATGTCAGTTGTTGATTTCACATAAAAATAAGTCCATTTTGAAAACAATAGAGGCACTTTGAGTGGTGTCGGCCACACCGGGCCTCAGATTGAGGATGGGTTGACTCTTACACGTCACATTTGACCCATGGATCATTTTTATAAAGTATAAACAGAATCCGAATGCATTTGGTCGGTTTGACGTATGTCAGTTGTTGATTTCACTTAAAATTAAGTCCAATTTTAACAAAAATAGAGGCACTTTGAGTGGTGTCGGCCACACTGGGCCGCAGATTGAGGCGGGGTTGACTGATACACGTCACATTTAACTCATGGATTGTTTTCCTTATGTTTCAATTGAAACCGAATGTGTTTGGTTGGTTTGGCGTATGTATGTAAAATATTGTCCATTTTAAACAAAATACATACACTTGGAGTGATACCGGCCACACCGCGCCTAGGATTGAGGTAGGGTTGACTCTTACACATCACATATGACCCATGAATCGTTTTAAAAAAGTGTCAATACAATTCAAAGTCATTTGGTGGGTTTTCGGTATGTCAGTAGTTGATTTCACTTAAAAATAATACCATTTTGAACAAAATAGAGGCACTTTGAGTGATGTCGGCCACACCGGGCCTCAGATTGAGTTAGGGTTGACTATTACATGTCGAATTTTCCCATGGATCATTGTCCTTATGTTTCAATAGAATTCGAATGCGTTTGGTCGGTTTGTCGTTTGTCAGTTGTTGATTTCACTTAAAATTGAGTCCATTATTAAAAAAACAGAGACACTGTGAGTGGTGTCGGCTACAACGGGCCTCAGATTGATGCAGAATTGACTCGTACACATTACACATGAGTCATGGATCGTTGTAAAAAAGTATCAACACAATCAGAAGCAGTTAGATTGGTTTGGCTTATATACATAAAATATTGTCCATTTTGAACAAAATACATACACTTGGAGAGATACCTTTCATAACGTGCCTCAGATTGAGGCGGGGTTGACTCTTACACGTCTTATTTGACCCATGGATCATTGTACTTATGTTTGAATAGAATCCAAATGCGTTCGGTCGGTTTTTCGTATGTCAGTTGTTGATTTCACTTAAAATTAAGTCCATTTTTAACAAAACAGTGACACTGTGAGTGGTGTCGGCCACACCGGGCCTCAGATTGATGCAGGGTTGACTCGTACACATCAAATATGATTCATGGATCTTTTTGAAAAAGTATCAACACAATCAGAAGCCGTTAGATCGGTTTGGCGTATGTACGTAAAATATTGTCCATTTTAAACAAAATACATACACTTGGAGTGATACCGGTCACATCGTGCCTCAGATTGAGGTGGGGTTGACTTATACACATCATATATGACCCATGAATCATTGTCCTAATGTGTCAACACAATCTGAAGGCGTTTGTTCGGTTTTACGTATGTCAGTTGTTGATTTATCACTTAAAAATAAGTCCATTTTGAACAGAACAGAGGCACTTGGAGTTGTGTCAACCACACCAGGCCTCTGATTGAGGCGGGGTTGACTCGTACACATCACATTTGAAGGTGATTATGCATACATGATAGTTGACCTTCTTAGAGAAGAGTTTCTGGCAGAGTTTAAGAGACATGAAGCAATGATGATCATTAGAGTGTTGGAGCAAATGTGGTTGCTACAAACAATGTGGCAATCAGGTTGTGCAAGGCGGCCTAAGTTACAAATTGAAGGTATTGTACTTTATTTTTTCTGAAGGGTTTAAGTTTAAATTCATTTTGGAATGATCATTGCTATCCATTGTCTTTTAGGTTTTTTTAACAGCCAAGGGGAATGGGTGGGGTCTACAGACATTGGAGGATATGTCGAAGGGTGATTTTGTGTGTGAATATGTTGGAGAAATGTTAACTCACACAGTTCCGAAAAGAGTCACTATTTAAAAGAAAGTTGAAAGTTTAGATACATCTCAATATGGTTAGTTTAAAGGCATTTTGAGAAACACTACTAAAGACATGATCAAATATGCACACATCCCCCACTTTTAGATCGTTGTCTACTACAATGATCTTCTAACCAAGATATGCATTAGAACGCTCATGATACAACGATCTAAAATTGGGGGATGGGTGGATATTTGAGAATATATTTAGTAGTGTCCCTCAAAATGTATTTAAACTGACTATGTTGAGATGTATCTAAACTTGCGACTTTCTTTTAAATAGTGACTCTTTTCAAAACTGCGCGAGTTAACATTTCTACAACATATTCACACACAAAATCACCCTTCGACAGATCCTCCAATGTCTGCAGACCCCACCCTTTCCCCTCGGCTGTCAAAAAAACCTAAAAGACAATGGCTAGAAATGGTCATTCCAAAATTCATTTAAACTAAAACCCTCCAGAAAAAAATAATGTACAATACATGCAAGTTGTAACTTAGGCTACCTTGCACAAGCCGATTGCCACATTGTTTGTAGCAACCACATTTGCTCCAACACTCTAATGATCTTCTTTGCTTCAGGTATCTTATAATCTTCCAGAAACTCTTCTCTAAAAAGGTCAACTATCATGTATGCATACTCACCTTCAAATGTGATGTGTACGAGTCAACCCCACCTCAATCTGAGGCCTGGTGTGGGTGACAACACTCTAAGTGCCTCTGTTTTGTTCAAAATGGACTTATTTTTAAGTGAGAAATCAACAACTGACATACGAGAAACTGACCAAACACCTTCGGATTGTGTCGAAACTTTAGGAAAACTATTCATGGGTCTTATGTGACATGTACGAGTCAACCCTGCCTCAATCCGAGGCGCGGTGTGACCGGTATAACTCCATGTATATGTATTTTGTTTAAAATGGACAATATTTTACGTACATACGCCAAACCGATCTAACGGCTTCTGATTGTGTTGATAATTTTTCACAAAGATCCATGACTCATGTGTGACTTGTACGAGTCAACCCTGCATCAATAAAAGGCCCGGTGTGGCCGACACAACTCGCAGTGTCTCTGTTTTGATAAAAATGGACTTAATTTTAAGTGAAATCAACAACTGACATACGTCAAACTGACCAAACGCATTCAGATTCTGTTGAAACATAAGGACAACCAAGATATGCATTATAACACTCATGATACATAGAGCAATTCACTTCCCACCTTGGAGAATGATCTGAATCCAAAACCATGACAACATTATGTTTTTCCTTGAAAATTCTCTTGGCGAACTAGAATGGCAATAGCTGCACACATGAAGAGACAAGTAGAGACGCAAAATCAGAAGAGTGAGTTTCCATTCTAGTTCCCTAAGAGAATTTTCACTCGCTTGATGAAACAGAGGAAAGATCATTAAATGTAGTGTCAATTTCCAAATCATTGGAACAATTTCCTGTATTGGATGTTCAAAATGCCAGATTTAACATCCCATCTTGTTCATCAAATGGATTGGTGAACTTACAATCTATCATGGTAGTGGCCGCATACATGCAACTAATGATTGGAGATTTTACTAGTTCATGCATGATATGAAGGTATTTTTGTGATTTTACTGGTTTTTTTTCCAAAGGCCAAAGAAATGTGGTTCATCATTCTTGCATGTTGCTGGTGCATTTCATCTGTTAAAATGGACAAATGACCCATTGGAGAAAGAATGTTTTATTTAATAATAATCACAATTTTTTTACAAAAATTGACTTACAAGAATGTTTCATCTTTTTATCCCCATGAACCCAACACAAAAATTTCTGCCAATTATACGCGTCTGCAACTCTTGCAATAAAAGTCATATCTTGATGCTATTTCTGGACAATCCTGCATGAGGTATGTAGCCCACTCGTTCCTGAACATATCTACATCGTCGTTTGAATATGACGCTTTTCAGAATTCATAATAGTACTACAAAATATATAAATAAAGAATTAATAAATAATTTAAATGAAATAGTAATTGTTTTCGGAAATACCTCTTTAGGGACGCTAGTTTGTCCATTGTCAACGATCTCTCTCATGAATCTACAAACATAATAACCGCAATCTTTGTCGTTTGTTTGTTTTGGACACTGTAGAAACACTGATCATGAGGCAAGTAAGTAACTTGTTTAGATATATGTTTGGATAGTGCAATTTTATTATATATACCCTGATATTTTTTTCAGACGTAGTACTTGCTCGGCTCCTTATGCTTAGCCCCTGTCCTCATACCATGATTTAGATGATATTGGTACACCGCTCTATCATAACAGAATCCTCAGTAAAAGATAATATATATTATATAACTTGATGTTTAGATCTAAAACATAGGATGTAGTGTCTTACAGATTGAAAAACTGCGTGACATGTGGTAGGTTTGTTGGATATCCGTGCTTTGAATCCAGAAAATAAATCTTGGGAGTATCCAAATTCACCGAAGTTAGCAACCAATGTTGCCTAAATACACAAAAAGGAATAATTAATGAATGAAATAAATATATAATTGATATGCTTTAATCGTAGAGTTTTACCCCTGCATGGTTGGTATGAGGAAGAGTTTGTCATCCGTTATCTTGCTGTCAAATTCTTTCAGCAAAGCAGTAGCTCTTTCCTTAATTTTTGATTCTGATAATTGTATTTCTTGTGTTGATATGATATGAGGACTGACGAGCCCGAAATTTTGGATCATGTGGAAAACCCTTCAACTGCTTTTCATATATATGTCTTCCAACAATATAAAATGTATTTAATCATAATTATCACAATATATCAGCTTTTGGAAAAGCAACGGGGTTGAAAACATACCTCATGTACACATTTACACTTGTAACGCCGAGCCACCCTTTCTCAAGGACCTCATTTACATTCTCAGCAGCCAAAAAATCTTTTATTTCCTCTCCATACATATTCTCTTCAAAAACAACTACATGGATAATACTATTTCTCAACTTCGTATCCACATGAGTCTTCAATGCAATTAAATGTGGATAGAGAATAGGAGGTGTAATTCCACTTTAAGTAGATCTTTTGGATCGGCTGGTCGATCCTTTCGATGCTCTCAAGTTTCCTTTCAACTCATCCCCTTTCTTCGTCTACAATAAAATTCATTGGCTCAGACCTTTTTTTGTTAAAGGCTTGGCTTAAAAAACTGTAAATAAATACCTATTTTCGGCATGTAGCCTCACAAGTTGTGATGACCATGCAATGAATGTCCCAATAACCCGTTAGGATATAAAAATATCATCATCATCAAGTGGAACAAGTAGTTGTGCTGTTGGCTCATGAGCTACTGTAATCGTCACTTTCAGATGATCTTTTGGAAGTGGTCAATTGTGCAGCGTGTCTTCTGAGATGATGAATACTATAGCCCTCGCTATAAGGCGATAGGTGGGTGTTGAAAGATATAAATCACAATCATTATCACCCTACAGAAGATCAGTATAGGAAGAAATCAGTGTTTTCCTGATTCACATTTCATCAGAACAATTAATAGAATATTGATTACCACAGCTAAGACAGCCCTTTGAGGGGAATGGCTCGCCTCAAAGCTGGTGGGGTGTGGGGAATGATCTTCATGTGCTGGTTGTTCCTAAGTTGTCTCGTCTCTTGGATTCTCAACCATTAAAGTTTCTAGAAACTGTCTCTGCCATTGAGTCTGTTCTTCAAGAGTTGTTATTCTATTTTTCATTGCTGTCATTTATTAATTTTTTTCATCCTCTTGTTTTTTTTCTCGTAATATATTCGGGGTGTCACCCCTAACCCCCAGCTCTGACGTGACCATATTGTTCTGGTCACTTCAAAGCTATCACTAATATGTCTGCACTAGCTGCAGGAGTACCTAACTCCTGTGACTGTCAGATATAAGAAAATAAGTAATTATTATTATGTAATAGAAATTTAAAACAAAACATTTTATCGTGTCATACTTACACATGTTTCCCACAATTTTGTGTGTTTTCATCAACTAGATTCCCTTCCTTATCCACATGTTCCTCCTTCCATAGCACACGACGAGGGATGGATGTGTGTTTGGTTTCAGAGGCATCAATCTATATATAAATAGATAAAGATTTTTATAAAGTTGTTTCTTGACACATAACAATATCACTGTAAATTTAAAATACGCACCACTTTCTTTTCTAGTGAGGCATACCCCATCCTTGCTTTACGATAGGGGTACGTCAGTTTTAATGCGTGTTCCTTGTTTCCAGTACTGAGTTTCTATTTCATAAATGAAATATTGAAAATCAAAGTGATGAATACATGTATATCCTCAAACAACATATTATTAGTCACAATTTACCTGAAACTTTTGATCCCCATGATGACCAACAAATGAATCCCATAATTCTTGGGATATCAAGTGAGTGTAGACAATGGGTGGGTGTGGGTTTATTTTACCCTTGGAATCTTTTAGATGATATTTTGTAAGAAGAGTGAGAAAACCTTGATGACACCTTCCCGCAAGCCTTAGTACATAAGTCTTGTGTGAATTATCTACTATAAATGCACTCTAAAATGGATTGTGAAGAGTAAGACATTGTTTCGTTATTTTATTTACTAGTAACATAAAGAAATTAATTCAAAATGTTACCATAATTTCTTCCCACATCACATCCTTCAGGCGAGACGCAACATGGTGCCATGAAGCTATGTAAATCGGCACGCGTTTCCGAGTGACAATTCCAATGTAACTGCTAAACATTGCCTTGTTGGGGTTAAAGTGTTGGCCCCGTGCATTCCACCAAACATCAAATTTTATTCCTTTGCTCTCTGCCTTTAGAACGTTAGCCAACACTGTTAAACTACCACACACCTATTTTTTCTGCGATGCCACTCCTTTATCCCCGACCATTTCATCTATATCAGCATCACAAATGTTTTCATATAAAATGCTAGCATAAGCATGTTCATATGGTTGTTGGACCTCAACAAGAGGAGCACCAATAGCAGCAGCAGCAGCACCAAAAACAATAGGTTGAGGTTGAGAGGATTGAGAGGCTTGTTCAGAAGCAGCAGCAACAGAAGTAGCAGCAGCAGCTTGAGAGGTTTGTTCAGCCTCGACGTTAGGAGCACCAGAACGTACAGAAGTCATTATCTTTAAAAAAGGTTTAACAATTAAGTTGGATTACATAAATGCAATAATGATAAGATAATAACATGAGATAACAAGATCTCTATGAAAAACAAAATATAACCTGTTTGCTGAACTATTTTTTTTCAAAGGCTAAAGGGATTTGACACCTCTATCGATAATCCAAATCCCTTCATTGTGGTCTCCTCTAACATACAAAAAATCGTCTTAATTGGGACCGCTGCGAAATTATTGCGACGTCCCACTGAAAGGATCATCCTCAATTGAATTTTCATCGAACCCTTCAGTAGTTTTGGACGATAACAGAACAATTGACCACTTTCGGTTTGTGGGGTCTGGCACATAAAATACTTGTACCACATGTGATGCCATTATAAATTGTTCGTCTTTGTACCCTTCTTTACTGAAATCAACTATCACAAATCCCAATTCATCCATTTTAACACCACTATTGTTATCAACCCAGTTTCATTGAAAAATCAGCAATTGGAATGACGTATAATCCAACTCCCATATTCTTTTGATAATGCCAAAGTATGACATATTCACGTAAATTGGATTTCTATCCTTACTACCAGAAACATGCATCACTTCAGCCATAATTGTTACTCCACTATTTTGCATGGTACTATCTTCATCATTTTTATCTGTATATAATGTATAACCATTAATTACATAACCATTGTAAGATAATACATTCATGCTTGGTCCGGCAGCTAGCCATCAAAGTCATTCTGAAATTGAATTCAGATTTTCATCTAACTCCTTAATAATATGGTCTTGAAACCATCCTATAAACTGGTGATTATGTGTATTTGATATCCATTATTCATCCCTTTATGGATTCAATTGTCTCAAAATTTCTTTATGGGTTTCAATATATGGAGCAACCTCCAAACTGTTATGAAAAACATAATGGTGGGCATGATTCCGATCTGTAATATTGATTTTCACAACATCTTTTCCAAAAATTCCCTCACTCTCAATGCGTCCAGTGTGACGAGATTTCAGAAGACCAATGCTTTCCACATCAGATAGGTATTCAGTACAGAATTCAATGGCTTCCTCAATAATATATCACTCCACAATACAACCCTTTGGCTGACTTCGATTTTTGACATACTCTTTCAAAATCTTCATATACCGTTCAATGGGGTACATCCATCTATAGTGCACAGGACCACAAAGTCGAACCTCTCTCACCAAATGAACCATCAAATGAACCATCATATCAAAGAATTTTGGCAGGAAAAACATTTCTAATTCACATAATATAATGAAAATTTATCTTTCCATAGCTGGAAATTTCGCCGGGTCTAAAACATTGTTGCATATAGCTTTGAAGAAGAAAAAATGTTTGGTTAACGTATGACGAACATTCTTGGGAAAAATGCAACGTAAAGCTATAGGAATTAAATCTTTCATCAAAACATGAAAGTCATGTGATTTCAAAGCTTTTAAATTCAAATAATTCATTGAAACAATGTTTTTTATATTTGATGAATACCCCTCTGGTACCTTTACATCATTGAAGAAGCTGCAAAAGTGATATCTCTCATCCCTGGAAAGAGTGTACACATATGGAGGAAGAAACGTTCGAGTTCACCCTTCACAGGAGCCATCTCTTATCTTATTCCCATGTCTACCATGTCCATCCTTGACTTAATTCCATCCTTTGTTTTGCCAGGAACATTTAGAAACGTTCCGATAACACTGTCACATACATTTTTTTTCCACATGCATCACATGAAGAAAATGTCTGACGTACATACATTTTCAGTATGGTAAATAAAAAAAAATTGTTCTCTTTTTCCAACCGATTTTCATAAGGTTTATCGAAAATGGTTTACCAAAAACAGTGTTCACATATTTTACTTTCTCAAACAGCTGATCACCTGTTAGTGGAGATGGTGTTTTGCATTTTTCTGAACATCCATTGAATGATGTCATCCAAGATCGGTACTTATGTCGACGGGGTAGAAATATACGATGTCCTAGAAACATAGATTTCGATGAATGTTTCAACCTAATTGATTCTATATCTTCTTCACACATAGAACACCCTTGAGTTCCTTTAATTCTATAGCCTGAAAAATTTCCATAAGTAGGGAAATCATTTATCTTCCCATACAACATCGCTCTTAATGAGAAGTATTATTTTTCATAAGCATCATACAACATAACACCTGAATCCCACAAAAATTTCAAATCCTCGATCAAGGGAGCCAAATATACATCAATATCATTACCTGGTTGTTTTGGTCCTGATATAAGAAAAGATAACATAATGAATTTTCATTTCATACATAACCAGGGTGGAAAGCTATAATTTACCAACATAATAGGCCAAGTACTGTGAGTGGTGGTTTGAAAACCAAAAGGATTCACTCCATCGGTAGATAACGCAGGACACAGGTTTCTCGACTCATTTCCAAATTCAGGATACTCATGATCAATTCACTTCCATTGAGGAGAGACGGACGAGTGACGTAATTTTACATCTTTATTTCGTTTATCTACATGCCACGGCAATTGTCTTGCAGTTTCTTCACTTCCATATAGACGCCTAAACCTTGGAATGATTGGAAAGTACCATAAAACTTCTGTAGGACTGAGTTCATCTTTCTTATATCGAGAAGCACCACACTTTGGGCATTCTGTAAGTGATTTTTTCTGCTTGAGAGACAATATAAATTCTTTCGGGCAGGCATGTATTCTTTCAGAAATCATACCCATCGAGCGTAGCATTTGTTTAGCTTCATATGTCTGGCTTGGGAGCTCATTATCTTTGGGAAGCATGTCATTCAAAAGAGCAAGTAGTTCCGTGAAACTGACATCACTCCTTCCGTTGCCTTCTTTCAATTTATACAACTTCAGTACAACTGACAATGCAATATATTTAGTGCAACCAGCATACAATGGCGTCTTTGCACAACTCTTTAACTTCTCAAACAATTTTGGGAAATCATAGAGTTCATGTTCAACTGTCCTTGTCATTTCCTCAATACGATATTCATCATCATTGACATCTGTAATCACATCCTCTATATGGTCTTCTTCCTTATCCATATTTGTAATCATATCTGATGATCCATAAAATATAGTTTTATTCCAGCCAGTAGCTACATTCGCTTTTTCCCCCGTGTTTATTCCAACATTTATAACTTCGATCTATTCTATGACATATCAAATGTTCTTCCAACTTCTCTAGAGTAATTTGTCTAGAATAAGAACAACGTAAACATGGATAGAGGATTTGAGAAGGATACTTTGCATGATACTTTGCAAAATTGATGAACTCTTTCACTTCGTTCTCATACACTATTGTCAAACTATTAGCATCTATCCAATATTTATTCATCTCCATCCTATTTGAATCTGAAATATATTTATTTATGATTCAAATACACAAAAAAGACTTCCAAATACAAAGTAGCAAAGAACCACTTCCTTATAAAAATAGATACTAATATAGCCTAACCATTTTCAATAAGGATTTGGAAATAAACAGAACCAGGATAAACCCCCATCAAAATGAACACACTTTCTAGCCCCCTTACCAATAGTTCTAGCCCCCACCACCCTGCAAAAAAACATTAAACACCCTTTTAACCACTCCTACTAGTCACCTCATTCATAATAAACATTAAAAATCTTGTATGAGTCTTGGTGGATCTTGGAAAGGGGTTAAATCCATGTTTAAGATATATGTTCCCTATAATATAAAGTCATATTCTTGATTATGGATGAGTCTTGGTGGATCTTGGAATGGTGTCCAATCCACAAGAAAAATTTATAATTTCCAATGAATCCCTTTATCCAAACCAAAATCCAACCATTTCTATAATTATTAAATAATTATTACTTCACTACCTAGGATTCTAGCACAAAGAAACCATACATAAAACGTAGCTCATCATTCCAATTGAATCATCGCCTCACCGCCCCAAAATAATGACCAAAAAAATCATTACCTCACCACCCCAAAAGCATGGACAAACAATCCATCACCTTGCCAACCAAAAAGAAAAACCAAATGAATCATCCCTTCACTACCCAAAAAGCATGGAAAAACAAACCATCACCTCTCCAAACCAAAATCATGGAAAAACAAACCATACATCATCCCACACCACATCAAATCCAATTATCGTTACCCCCACTAGCATGACCACACATCACAACACATCAAAGACCATTTTATAGATTTAACAAAGGGACTTTTAGGACATTTCACTTATTTTAAGAGTTTTATCACACATTCCATAAATCCAGGGGAAAGCTTTTCATTAGCCAAATATAAGTGGTAATATAATTTCCATTTTGGGGTGATATCACAAAAACATGAAAAAAGGCTTCCACATGACAACAAATACAGTGAAAGAAAGGGAGCCCAATATCCATGATTTTTAGAGGGGTATTCAGTCCGTACAAACACAACACCACAATAATATCAAAGCTGTAAAAGTACAAGAATCATTAACCCTTCCGCTTGAATTTAAATTAACTTATTAATTTATCTTAATTAGGCTAGTGCAAACCATCCCCAATGATAGAAAAGAGTAAACCACTCCTGCATGAAACAAAAAAGTGAGAAATGAAGTAATTCCAAACCTAAAAGAAGGTTTTCCCACTCACTGTGAACAAGAAATGCCAATAAATGACAACCTGCATGAAAAACCTAAAGATCCACCTACACTTCAAAACAATATTTATGGCATCCACTGACATTGGGTGAAGAAATAGGATGTCCAAGGAAAACTCAATGTGAGGGAGCCTTCTGCGCTTCCTGGAAGATGCGGCCACCGGAGTGGGGGTGCATGGGAGGAGCTGTCAACCGTTGAAGAGAATGAGTAGGGTTCGGAAGGGAGGAAGATCCGCGGAAGAGGGTCGAGGATAAGGAGAAAGAGTACGGCGGAGGTCTGGCAAAGGGAAGATCGGGGGGAGGGAAGTAGTCGCAAGGGTACAATACCACGAGAGCATAAGGCACGATAAAAAAGAGGAGACTATCTACCTCCTTTTAATAAAATCGGAGACCATTTTTAATAGCGCTGTTAAAAACTATCCTTTATCAGCGCTAGAAAAGCACTGATAAATCTGCACTTTATCAGCGCTTTTAAATAGTGCGGATAATGATTATCCTTTATCAGCGCTTTTCTATTAGCACTGATAAAGGTGGCGCTTTGCTTGCCCGTTTTTTTAGTAGTGATTTGTCATCTGTCTGAATTTACTAAAGCAAATATTATCTTAAGAAAGTCCAATTAACAAATAATGGCCACCACAATTGAATGATAAAAGAACTTGGAATAGAGAAACAAACAACTATGTGAAATATTTTCATCACTTAAATAGAGGATTCAATTATTTTTATGGATGATGTATGTCCATACAACTCATTCTGTAATCAGGTCCACTGTGAATTACCAATAATACTACCATCACTAGACACCAAGTCTCTGTTGGAATATGGTATCTAAGAGAATAACATGATAAACATTCATACCAAGCTTGAAGTAAGTGAATTTTTATAAGCAAATAAATTGAAGAGAATGATGAGAAAATAGTTCAAACATTAAGGATATATTTAATGACACTTTCCAAAAAACTGCTTGTGACATTTAATGCATACTATAAATGTTTTTGTATAAGGGTAAATTTTTTATGGATAATAAAATCACATTCTAGTGTAATTTAATAAACTTCATGTCAGTGTTAATGGTTACGTAGAACATAAAATCATGTTTATGTAGAAAATTGACATTTTAAGTACATTATGATATTCTATTTTTCACTATTTTATTGTTTTGAATTAATTTAAATTTATAATATTTGTTTCAACTGTTTCACTAATTTGTAAAATGAAAAGAAATTCTAATGATCCTCAGTGAAGTGTTTTTGAATTTATTAATAAAGAATTAAGTATGGGATATTTCCATAAATAGTTAAATGATAATATTCCATGTTTTATTATCTCTAAACATGGAAAGCTATGATTCGTTCTTAAGAAACACCCACGTGAAGATGATCATGAAACTTCTGAAGTTATCCATTGGAATGTGATAATCATGAAATTGATGAAATCTCGATACAAATCAGTGGAACAAGGAGACATAACATTCAGATGAGAATTTTAGATGTGTTAAATCTCTGCCACTCCAACTATAGTTTCATTTCTACGATCATAATGTAATTTCAATGTTTATTCTTTGGCTGAAGTGATTGAAGATACATTTAAGTCACATCCTCATCGACATTCTTTTGTTCATTATTGCATTCTAGTTTTCAACATTTTATCTTTCTTTATATTATCTGTTTGTCTATAAAGAGTTAGTTTATGATTTTCCAAATAAAAAGCGTTATTTGAATTGGTTATACCTGTTAAACAAATGTTATGTCCTTAGATTGTGACTCATGAACAAAAGTCAGTGTTCTTAATTGTGTTTCGGTGAATATAAAGGAAATATAAACAGTTTGGGTCGTGCCTCCAATTTAGAAAAAATAGATTATATAAAAGGATATCATTTCCTTTCAAAAGTTAGGTTTCTAGTGAGTATCAGTATTCTTGTTTAGTAGAGAAGAGTGGAGAGTAAATATAAGATCATTCGATCCAAACTGCTTTAAAAATCTTGTGTTCATGTCCTTTTTTTTGAACACTACACTACAATACATTGTTCCTGCATTAAATAATACACTCTGATTTTATAATGTGGTTTAATGTTCAAAAGGTCTTTCCCCCCTCGACCACATTTTTCATCTTAATTGGGCCAACACTTCAAACATTTTACAAAAATCCAAGGCCACGATATGAAATTTTGAATGTAAATTGACCACACCCATATATTGAAATATGATTCAAATAAATCTCCCATGGAATGTAATATTGTAACACAACTTAGTTATAAGATACTAAAAATATCAAATCATAAAAACTAAAAAAAATTAAAAAAATATAAGGTTGAATCTTTTTTTCAATGCAAGACCTCCTCGTTCATTTTTTAGTCACTTATATCTTTTTATATACAATAAATGAATATTTAATTCAATAATTTTATTGATTTTCCATTTTTAGAAAATTGATATCTAATTACCATTAAAATGAATGTACATAAAACCCTAATTCATTTACTTTTCCTACATTTTATGTATGACTTTTCATGGAATACCAAATACTGTAATGTTATTTAGCCAAAATTTACTTTATTTGTAATCATTGTCCCAAAAATCACCCTATATGTGCAATGAACCCACAAAGTGTTTCTAGAGCTCCATTTTATTCATTCAAACTACTTATCATAAGTGCCATGATCTATAAGTAGTTTTCAACCAAAGGCATGTAAAATGGAAATTCAAATAGAAAAAGGTCAACAAGATCTAAATAATTATTACTATTAAAAAATAATAAAAATAATGAATGATTCAATCCAAAAACAACACATAGAGGAATTAATGAATCATTCAACTCTAATAAAATTATAAAAAATCACCATAGTGCACAAAATTACTCCAATACCTTGATTTTTTTACCCATCAGACTATATGTATTTTTGGTTATATGCTATCCTCCTTGCACCTACAATATCAATCTCATTACAAGGAATACAATAAATAAACATTCTTTATTCGCCACACCATAACAAAGCAAACTAAACTAAAGTCTACATAAACTAGTCCTTAGTCCAAATATTAAGAGGCTCATAAAAATCAATCTATCATGTTCCATCTTTGGACCACTACAGTCTATATTCCATCCTACATTTTTCATTATTCCATAAAAAATAGAGGGAAATTAAAAACTGATAGTAAAAAATCCTCAGGAATCAAGAGTAAAAAAATGAATTAACTACACATGATTCATTTTATTGGCCACAATACAAGTAATGAATTATTTTTAGGATTATTTCATTTTTTTTGAAAATATCATCAATTAAAAAAATATACCTTGACAATAATATGTTAATGATTTCAAATAATATTTAAAATAATTTATCAATTTATAGATTATAACTCATTGAAGGCTATCCTGTAGTTCGTCCAAAAAATATTGGAGAAGCTTTTGGTTGGAAATATTCACACCAAATTCTTTTCCATCTTCATTTAATCGATAATCATGGTCATACCACGTGCCAATTACCTTCAATAATATTATATAATCACGAAAAATGTAAAGATTGGAAGAAATTAACATTTTAGGAAATGAGACAATAAACATATGGGATGCCTTTATAAGGGAGCATTAATCTTCCTAAAAATATGAGAATAGATATGATTAGACTTTTACTTGAGATATCAAGATTTAATTTCTTAATTTGGGGAAGTAATAAACCTCTTAACGTTATTCCATGGCCCATACATTCTATCATTCCCAATCAACTTCAAGTGGCGTCTTGTGTCCCCATAAATTTTTTCACCAAGCCAAATAAAAATCTATGTTTTAAAATTAAGTATTTCTTTCCAAAAAGGCTATAGTAAATGATAAATTTATGGGGTTACAAGTTATTTCTTCTAGTTGATTTTCACTCACAAATAGATTTTAAGGAAATAATAAGTTAGAAATATATATATGTGCTCCCAATAACAAAAATAAAACCATTAATCAGTTCACATTTTAAACTAAACTACGGTTCCTTAATGAAAATATCTTACACCAATCAAAAAATGTTTTTTAGAAGAACAATTGAGGCTTATATTGCTTCAAGAGTCATTAAATCCATTCAATATTTATGTTTAATTCGATTACAAAACAAGGGTCTAAGTGGAAAAAAAATTTAGAGTCCGATGGTATAATATCACACTCATCATTGACCATAATTGTAAAAAGAAAGATGTATCGAACTAGTGGTGACTAAATTTGAAAAATACACTACCTAGTTTAAAATCAATGAGCATGAAAATGAGTTGATGCACCATGGAAGGGCATAAATGAATGATGGACGAAGAGATATGGAAAATAGAAATGAAAATCCATATTGCGAGTAATATTTTGATAAAATAAACAAAATAACACATGACCTTAGACTATTGAAAGGATTGAAAAGTAAATAATATTAAATAATATCTTACAAAGTGGCCATCCATGTGAAACAATACCATGTAGGGGGAAGTTTTAGTTGGTGAAACAAGAAAAAAATTGATTGAAATGAGAAAAATTGAAAGTAAATGAAGCATAATGGGGGATTTAGAAGAGAAATAGATGATCAATTAAGACCCCATGGAGACTCATCCCTGAAAACCAAAATTAGAAAAACACCACAAAGGTTGATAACTTCTTTGATAAGTGTTACTTCCATTCACCTATGAAAATAAGAAGTACATGTATTTAAATTCTATAAAAACACTCAAATTCATATTAACATCCAGAGAGAACAAAGAAGGTCCTATATTTATAGTCAAATGAGTGATACATATGTCAAAATACCTAGTTCACAAATGTATAAAGACTAAACCAAAAATTTTGACTTTTTTTGCACATGTTCATGGATTCTGGGGGCAACATTTCCACCACCAAGACTTTGTTTCACCTAATAAAGAATTTAACGATTCTCACCAACAATTTCACACCACATAAAGACATGTATCACAACTAATTTGGATTTAGTGTATTATTTTATGCAATTGGATTGAAATTCATAGGATTTCTTGGGTGGGCCAAAGAAGATCACTTTTGAGATTGAATAAGTGTGATTATAGGATCATTTTCTCTTCCCATGCATGTAAGATGGGCCTCTAGAAAATTCATAACCAAGCATCATAAAGCCCCATTCATCCTCCTCAACCTACGTCTTGTCATTGAGCCACCAATTTCATGCAAGGGATCCACTGAATTTTGATGTTTGTGTCTTAAATATTTTCACCTTCATTACTCCCTTAATTTTTCTAATTACAGACAACATGTGTTGCATCTTTATCTCCTTCTAGAAAAGGATTCATCCTAGAGTTGACATAATCAAACATAGAAAGATTGACTACATTAAAATTTTCTCCAAATTTCTATAAGTACTTGAAAGGACAATATTTTATGCACTATCATTAATCCACTCCATGACTTGGAATGGCCAACATCCTCTAGAATTAGTTTAGACTTTCATTGGGTAAGAAATTTCTTCTTCCTTAAATATACTGACACCCAATCTTCAGTCTCAAGAAAAATCTTGTGTTCACTATTTTTTTATTTATTTTCATATTACAAGTTCCGTCTTTCAATGTTTTATTTCATTTAGGCAGCTCCCAATTTTTTTTCCTTTTCATCACCTAAAAGATGAAAAAACTCATTAGTAGGAAAAGATAGAATATATAATTATTTCATTGGATTAAATCCATATACTATTCCAAATGGTGAGAATTTAGTAATGGAATGAACAACTTGGTTATATGTAATACAGGATCACACATCTTTCTTCCAAAAAGAATGTTAAACCTATTGATTCATTTCCTGAAATAACATCTTATAGATTCATTGTTTTGATTAATAACCACAATCCCTATTTTACATGAACTGAAATGAAATATTGTGAGATCTGTTTTTTGTGAAAATGTTACTTCCTAATCACAAGTTTCGATGAATAGATTTGATATAAGTAATTTCAAAAACTTGGGAAGTGTCTCTAAATATCATCAAATGGGAGATAGATCTGAACTTTTTATTTTTCTACAACTGTACCCAAATATATCAGAGTTTATAGTTGGAAATTTTTAACAACAATGTGTATAAATAAAGAACAAGGTTTCAAGGAATAGATTCTAGAATACCATCAATCATGAGTTGTAAACTATCTCAACGTTAGAGAGATTCTATTTTTATTGTTTTCCAGTGTGATTCATAGAGATTTTGTATATGAGTATTTGATTGTAAAATCACTAAGTCTTCTCTTTGTAATGGGTTACTTTCGATCATGTATGATCATGGAGATTCTGAGGCTAGGAATATAGTTGCTTTTGAATTATTGGTTTGATGAACTCTATGGAAGGATTTTTTGCGGATTAAATTGATTGAAATTAGATCTTGGGGATATAGTTTTTTTCTATGATCTATTAAACAAATCCATGTGTGGACCAATATCTTCCAATCAGGTTGATCAATGAAGTTCCAGGTTATTGGAACTTGTATCCGTTGGATCCAGGTACTATCCTCTAACAGTTTTATATTAAAAGAGAACAAGTCCTTTGATTGGAATTGGTTATGTCCTTTATTATATAGTTTAAGAGTTTAAAATTTGGAATTTGAAACTCTATTCATTGTTTTTACTTGTGTTGTTCTTATTTCTAATTTGTTTTTTTACATCAGTTAAGCATCAAATTTTGAGTATTTTAATTTCCAATGCATTTGTTTTTCATTTTACTCTAATATGTTCAAAATTTATAACATCCGAACAATTTATTTTCACAAGTGGGAAAAATGGTAAACATGATTTCAACTACAATTCATCCCTTCACTTAAAGTTATAATATCAGGGACAACCCCATCTGATGTTGATTTTCTATAATCCATGCTATTATCTCAATTAAAAGCAGTGTACCCATATAAATTCAATTCCTCACCTCTTTCATACATAAAAAAATAACTGAAAATATCATTGATATATCTGATAATTCTCTTGGAGGCCTTCACATTTCATTAATTGGGATCATTTTGGTACCTTGAACAAAATATTACCACATATACAATATTGGGTCTGATATAGTGAGATAAATAAGGCTTCCAATCAAATTATTGAATTTTTTTATTCACACATTTCCCTGCATCATCCTTGTTCAGTTTCACATTAACTATCATGGGAATAAAAACTTCTCTAAAATTTTCCATGCCAAATTTCTTTAAAAATTTATTGGCATATTTATCTTGGGATAAGAAAATATATTCCTCTTTCTGCACAACTTTAAATCCTTGGAAGAGGTTCATCTCTCCAATCATAGGCATTTCAAAGTGAATATTCATTTGTATTGTCAACTCCTCCCAGGAAAACTCTTTTTCACTAGAAAAAATTATGTCATAAACATATGTAATGATGATAATAGTATGTGTTCTCATCTCTTTCACACATATATTGATATTCACCTTTCCATTTGGGGAATTAAATACTTTCAAGAAGCTACAAAGTTTGGAATACTAGGCTCCAGGGGCCTATTTCAACCCATATATTTTCTTCTTCATCATACACACAATTGCACCATTTTTATCAATGTTAAAGCATTCAGATTGTTCAATAAATATGTATTCTTCAATATCTTCTTTCAAGAAAAAAATCTTCATATTCATTTGAAAAATTTTATATTTCCTTTGAGCTATAACAACCAAGAACATTATTATGGATTCAAGTCTTGCAAAAGGTGAAAATGATTCTTAAAAATCAACTCCTTCAACCTGTGAGTATCCTTTGCTCACCAATTTGGCATTGTTTCCTAAAATCATACCTTTTTCCTTGATATTTTTTATAAAAAAATAACTTGGTTACAATGATATTATTACCTTTAGATATTGAAATGGGATACCAACTAACATTACTTATAATTTGATCTAACTACTCATTTATAGAATTTATTCATTCTTTATAATCATCAACCTCAACAACTGATTGTGGGACTATTTATGATACTATATTTTTTTATTATTAAGTCAAAAACTTCTTGTTCAGAAGCACCATCATCATAACTAGTCTAATAAGAGTCAATATTAAAATTTTTTGATTCATTTTCAGCTTCTTTGTCACTCATTTTTCCAAAATTCATCATTCTATATTAATTGGATTTTTCAAAATCTACATCAGTCATCCAATTAAAATTTGGCTTATTTTCAATGATCTTTAGATAACAGAACTCTACCAACTTTTTTAGCTATTAGTTTTATCATTTTTAGCCACTATCATTGGATAAATTCCTCATAAAAACTCACTCTTTTGCATTATCATTTGAACATCTCCACTACATTATATTAGCGCCTCATGAGCATCACATTAGTCATCTTGATGAAATTCTAAATGAATGTAGTAAAATAAAGATAAAATCTAGTGGATTGATGTCTCATTTTCCCACATAAATCAGAATGAATAAATTTTAGTGGCCGAGTGGAATAAATTTCCACCATGTGACTTCCTTGCACCATTTTTCCTTTTAGAAAAGCTATAAAAATAGTGACTCATTCTCTTTTCAGTTTGGTTAAGTCTCTAACCACATATCTATTTGAGATTTTTCTCATAATCCTTTACCATGATGACTGTGCATTTTATGCCAAAGGTTGTTATCATCCCTTAAAATCGAATAGTGAGTCAATTGAAATTTTAATTTGGATGAGATTATCACTAGTTATTTCTCCCATAGAAATAAATCTTCTATCTTTTAGACTCTTGATGAAAAAATTTCTTCTACAAATAACCCCATTTCTGTCATCACAGAGTTGTCAAACACTGAAAAAATTGTGTTTTAACGAATCCACAAATAGAACAACCTTGAATTTCAATTTTTAAGCTTTAATATTAGTTGTATTAACTATAATTTTCATGCAGTTATCATTGATAAAAGTAACTGATCATCCATCATGATCTTATATGTTTTTCCAGATCATAGTGTCGCTAGTCTTGTGGGATGAACAACTACCATCTAGAATCCATGGATTGTTCTTCTTGTTTTCTTTTAGATCAACCTCAACAAGAAGCGGATTCACTGTTTTACCTTTTCTCTAAACCATTTCAACTTCAACTTCAGAGAATTGTCTTGGAATTTTAGTCATTAATTGTTTAGCATAATGACCTTGTTGGTCATATCTCCCATATATTTCTTCTATATGATCAAATTATTATTGAGAGCATAGATTTGGAAGATCTCTTCCCATAAATTTCCTTTTCTTGGAATTGTATCTCTTCTTTCCATGATTTCCCACCTCAATTCTTACCTCCTTTGACTCAATGAAAATAACATGTTGTACTATGAAACATATATTTTATGTCCGTAGACTCCACAACACCAACACTAGTTTTTGGATCCAGATATTTTATCATAGAATGAATTCTGTCTAGAAAAATATAGTTTTTTTCCTCATGACTCTTAAAAAAATATTTGACCATTAGATGGGAGGGGAGGGGGTATGTATTCTCACTTAATTATAAAATACCTTCAATATTGGAGTAGTTTTACCAAGATTTTTCTCAGCCCAAACCTATCTAGTTTTGGATTTAAATCCAGCACTGTTAGTAAAAACTGATTAATTTTGTTTAGAATTAATAGATGTAGATTTTAACTATATTTTTAGGCTCTAATTCATAGTAGCTTGAGATGATTTAGACTTTGTATCCACAAATTTATTATAATAATACCCCATATTCTTTATGGTATTTTCAATATCAAGACACCTTGTTTGATGCTTTTTTCACTCTTCTTTTATAGCAGGTTTCACTTAAAAATATTTTAATATTTGTATTGTTATGCAATTATCACCATGAGAAGTATGAGTTATTTAATTCAATCATTTTACTTGAATAATTCATCTTCACATTTCATTTAATTCTTAACCTCCTCAGGTATCCTGATCATCTTCTTGAGTTGGGTGTTTTTCTCAAAATAGGCTTTAATGATTAGTATATATCTCTTCACCTTATTCATCACTGCTTGAGATTTCTTTGTATTTTTCATCATAAGACATAAAATTTATAATCCTTTCACTAGTATCTTCATATGATTGACTACTTATATTTGAGATATCATCCTCTTTAATTATCAGAATTATTCTTCTTTTTCTTCTTGTGATGCTCTTATTCATCTTAATGGGTTTCTTGAATTATTTTTTGTTTTTACACATCTATTATTCTAAGAATAATATTCTTTCTCATCATCCTCATAATCACCATATTCTTTGGTCAATCAGTTGTAATGTTTTAAATTCCAGAACATTTAATTAATTTCAATGGGAGTAACTTCATACATTCTATTTCATTTTTTGAAATTTCTTGAAATGAGAAACATTGTTCTCTCATACTCTTTGTCCTTATCTTCATCATATTTAGACTCATTAGAGTGTTTTTTTTGTTTTTTTTCATGGCTATAAAACTCATCTCACCTCGATAATTTTTTCTTGAAAATGATACTTTTTTCTCATTTCATATTCAACAAGAATATTATGAAACTTTCCTAGTGAAAAATCATCTCTATATTTCAAAGATGAAATCGTTGCATCAAATTTGTCACGAAAATTTCTCATTATTTCTTTAATAATGAAAGAATTTTCCAATGTACCTCTAATAATATGACATTCCTGACAATCTCATTCACTCTTATGAAGTGTTCATCAATAGTCTCATCTTTAGCCATTCTAACATCTTCAAACATTTCTCTCCAAATTTGTATCATGTCTTCCTTCACTTTAACATTACCATCAAAAAAATTTCAATCTTATCTCATATTTCTTTCATAGTATTGAGTATCATCACATTTTTATAAACTATCAAATAGGGAAATTAATATTTTATTCCTTGTCTTTCCATTAACTTCTAGATTTCTTTTATTATAATGTGTCATGGGAGAATCTTTCTTAATTGGAGTAAACCCAACAATGGTAGTCTAAGGGCCTAGATCCATGTGGATCGAAACAATGTGCATTTCCAAAGACCAAGGTGTTCGGAAGAAGTCTGTAGGTGTTCAGATACTAAAATCTGGAAGCATGGAGATTTCATGCCATGTAAACATTTAAAAGACGGGAAAGTGGGTTTCATTACCTGTTCTAATCAGATCAACACGTGTAATAAATTGAGGTATGAAAATAAAAAGGTGATTTTTTGGGCGCAAACCATACCCTTAGGATTACATGATGTGAAATGATATTACACATCATGTAAATCCCCAATGCTTTATATCATTAAAATATTCAGTGTCAAGGGTTTCTCAAACCCTATGGCATTTAGTGCCTCTCTATCATTCTAGGCAACGCGGAACCCCCTCTTCGACGTTTTGGTGATTCGTTTGTCAATGATCGATCTCTAGCTCACCTCCTTCAATCTGTGTTTGATTATAGGTATGTTCTACCTATGTTATTGCAGTTTCCTTGATCTTTTTCCTCCTGTTACTCATTTCCATGTGATATCAATTCATATTCATGTTTATAAATTAGTTTTTTTGGTTGTTTATAGGCCTGGTTGTGGCACGATGTCCTCGGGTTGATGCAGTTCTTATGGGAGAGGCGATCGGGATCCGTAGTGTTTTTCTGTTCTCGTCAAAATAACATCGACACCTTTTTGAGGTAGGGGATTCATTTCTTCTTTTTTATTTGTGTTGATTGTAATTTGAGCATTACTAATCACCTTGGATTACAATTAAATTAACCTAATAATTACTTTAACTAGATTAAATAATTGTTATCAATCACATAACAATGTTTCTATTTTGTTCCATGATAAGAATTTGACTCTTGTTTTGATAAATAATGTGGTATCTATGTTGTGCTTTTTATAATTGTATTATCATGTGGAATTGGTAAAGAAAATTAGTCCAGAATTAATTGATAATTAATTTGATAAAAGATTAAATATGCATGTTTAAAGAATCCAGTGTGGGGTAATCTTAAAGACGCAAGTATGTTTAAATGAATTGATCTTCCATGTGTTAATGGAACTTAAAAAAGGTGTAAAGCATGTTAATTATTGTTGGTAAAATAATTAAAGTAATGTTAAATAAATAAATAAATTATTTTTTGGAAGCATGTGCTAGCTTGCTGGTTAGGTTTCCCGTAGTTGGAACTTTTAAATAATGAATCAGTTAATTCATGATGGAATAATAATCAGTTGGGTAATAAAATATAATGAATTTAAGGGGTTTATTTGTCTGATTTCTTATTATGTTTGAGTGAATTGTGATTTGGGGCCTTGAGGGCTTGTTGTGTGAAGGCTGGATGTCATGATTTAGGGCCAAGAGCTTGGTTTCTATGTTTTCTGATTACTAATTGTGATGTGATGTGTGCCTGGAATGGATGATCCTCAAGGGATGTTGTGGTGTATGGGTAATGGAGTCATATTTGTGATGTGAGCCTAGGATGGATGAGCCATGAGGGCTACTATCGTGTATGGGGTGGGGAGTACTGGTTGTTGTGGTAGTAGTTGACTGTTGTGATGGTAGGATGCATCAGAATATGCATATGGGTGACAGGGAGGACACCAAGGACAATAGAACTGGTTGAAGCTGGGAATACCCATTTATATGAAAGGTGGATGCTTGTTTGATTCTATTTGTTGGCTAAGGTCAGGTTGTTTTTTTATCTTATTTACTTTCCTCACGGATTGAGGAGGATGGATGTGCTTAGTTGTATACCTTGTTTGGTAGCTTAGGATGTTTTCCTAGAATACCTAGTAAAATGGAAAGTAATGTTGTTAATAAATAAATAGATGTTTAACCCATGTTGTTGGAGCTTGCTGGGTTGAAATTCTAAGGTTATAATTCTAAGAAGTCATGGACTCGGTTTACTTATTCCTAGAGGGCATGAAACTTTGTTTTGATAGTGATGTAAATTAATTTGGAAAATGTTAATTCATAATTAATGGTTAAATAATTAATTAATGTAAATTGAAACTAATTAAATGAGATAAAATAATTTAATGTAACTCTTTAAATGGTTGTGTTCTTATAGGATATCTGGTCTTAGCAGTGGCAGTAGGGAGTCCGAGAGATGTTAGTTGCAGTTGCATCTGAGATAAGGTTATTCACATAGTGTGGTTGTTATCTATATTATATCATGTAATTTGGTGTTTTTATACACTACTCCACCCTATTGGTTACGGTAACTGACATCCTGGATATTCTGAGCCTTGGGGGGTGTGTTCCCCAACATCCCAATGGGAGGATGGATGGATGACTACCCACTTTACCACCACTCTCTTATCTGGGTAGTTACTTGTGCTAGTATGCACGACAAATAGATTTCCCAAAATATGTGTGTAGAGGGTTGTAATGGATTATGGTTATTTCAAACACATTTATTCTAGATATATATTCCTAAGGAATACTATACGTATATTTTTTATAGGCTTTGATGGCTTGAGGTTCCTTACTCAGTGTATGGTCTATGATGTATTGAGGTATAATACCTGATGAAAGATACATGTTATATGGGCTGTGGTGGATCCCGAAAACAACCTGGTTACTTATGGTTACATGGATGTGGTGGTGTATTTCATGAGGTTCACATTTTTGTGCTTCAACCAAGTGTGTGCGGGGAAGCCTTTTGGAGAGATATGCTCCAGACGTGCAACATTGGGGCATATCATCAAACTAGTGGGAATTTGTAGTGGGGTAACCTTGATATTTTTTTATATTATATTATAATGTATGAAAAAATTTGTGAGTGTATCCATGGTGAGGCTGAGAACATAGTATACATGTTTGGGTAATGAGTTAGTTTCACTTGTTGCTTTCTTTATCTATTGCACGAGAGGATCCGGGGATAATCCTATTGAGTATATTGTTATACTCACCTTATGTATCAGTAAATATTTTCATTTAGGTCAGTGGGAGAAGGTTGAAGATCAAGATGATTACTACTAGATTATGGTTTGTAGGAGTTGTTTGGGCTTCAAGGTCATCCCTGTCCTTACCTTTTATTATCGTACTTGCATTTTTTTCCTTGTAGTTGTAGTTCTTGCATGTCACTAGATATGTGCACATTGGATTTTATTTTATATTGGAGTCTGAACATGAGTTGGTTGGTGTTTGTCTTATCACTCTCTTCCACATGTGTTCTCCTAGAGGGTAAAACCTCCTATATTCATATTTATTATACCCTCAGTGCTAGTCGCCATCTCAAGGCCTATTGGAGGCAAGATTAAGGTGTCATTATATCTCTTCTCCCATTGTCGGCCTAAGAGGGGTACACCTAGTGGAGAGATGTCATGACATGTATATCAACCATTAATCCATGAGGGAGAAGATAAGGAATCATCATATTCTTCCATCTATGATAGTTTTTCTATCAAATGAAGGTATGATTCTACAATTGAAAAAATTGAGATTCACCATTTGTTTTTCAACCGGGATAGGATCTTTTAGAAGTAACCTAGATTTCTTCGATACCACTTGTAGTTCTAAAGTGACCAACCATTTGAAACTGAGAAGGTGAGTTGAATCAATGTCCACAATTTTTTATAATTTTATTCAAATTATATTCAATGTCTCATTAAAGTGAATATCCACTCAGTATTTAAAACGCATTCTCACCTGCATATAAAGAATATAAATAGAAATATAAGAGAACATGAGGTTTTTACATGGTTTGATCCCAATGTGATATCTACATCCTTTTTGTGTTTGAATCGACTCTGAGACACAAATGTATCACTAATTTCATAAAGTAATTACATAAAGGGAAGTTATAATCCTTAACCATTGAAGTTGTTTCCCAAAATTTAAGTCTCCTTGAATTTATTTATACTAGATCCCTCTAGTTTTACAAGATAGTGTTAAAACCAGAAATGAAAAGATTGTTTTCTCCTTGATACTTTAGCATAAAATGAAAGATCTTCTCTTAGGTTATATCTCGTAGGGTGTCATTAATTCCTATGGGTTATCCTGTTTATAAATTTATCATCATGGCACAAAATCACTAAAACTACTAAGGTTTTATAGGATATATGAGTACCATGGTCGAAGCCACAAATACAAGGTTCCTTAGTATAAAAAACTATAACTCAAAAATTAAGAAGGAATATTCAAAATGATATAAAATATACTTTTACTCTAAAGGAACAATGGTCAATGATGGTATCAGGATCTTGTAAATTCAAGATCATTAATTATTAAACCATATAATATATGATTGAGATTCATGTGGGTGTCAGAGTCAAATCTAAGAAATACCTTGGTCTTGGTCATCACTCTCAAATACCTAATCTCCCCTTTTCTTGTGTAAAAATAATTTGGTTTACTTAGAAATTAGGTAATCCAAAACTATATTTAAACATTGTGAATAAATAAACCAAGGGTTATAAAGAAAACTACATATTAGTCAATGATTAAAAGGGGCACTCTCACTCTCAAGAAAATTGGCATACTTAAGATAATTAAGAATTCATAAGAAAGAAATATTGAATGAAAAAACCAATACAAACTACCATTAAAAATAAAAAAATTTCAATAAATAAATCTCATCTCATCGCAAAAGCCAAAGAACAAAAACTACCCCTCATGCTAGCCATGAGAGGGTTAAAAGAACACTTAAACTGACCCAATACCAATAGAATAAGATTTGTAGTTGCACCCTGGCAATGAGCTTCCATGGAAAAAGTAAATTCAAGTTTCCAGCATTGAAATAAATTTATAGGGAAAAATATCCCAATTGTATCACTATATATGTCCTTCTATCATGACATATTTATGTTCACCATTTTCAACAATATTTTCCTATTGATATGTGCTTAAAACTGTGAGTATCATTGCCGAAAACTCCCAAAACATAGCTTAAGCATCGTAAGGATAAAATGATATATGATGCAGAAAAGTGAACCAATAAACCCCCATAGTATATTAAGGCTAATTCAAGGAAAAATTATACAGAAATAAGGGAAATGAGGTGGGAGAAGATAAATTATAGGAAGGGGAACTCTCCAACACCTTCACAAGCCCTAGGGTCGTTCCAAAAATAATCCTCTCAGCCTCTCTCATACCCACCCCTATAAAAACCCATCAGAGAATCTTATAACAACATACGAGAGGGGGGAACCACGAGGAATTTATTTTCTTGTTGGGAGAAAATTTCCCCTCATGTTGGGACAAACTCCAAACAGCTACCTTACAGATTATTCCAATCATTCCTACCCTATAGAAAAACCACCATGTCCTCATAATGGTGGTCATGTCCTATAGTGTGACAACTTAGTTCCACCCACTGGTAATTTGTTTTCCATAGTTTATACATGAACCCAAACAAAAATAAACTGTAGAGGTGGGGTCCAACACAAGTTTAGTGGAATCATTTGAATATTATAAGCTCCTGTCATACGCCCTTTGGAGGGTGTCACCCTAGACTTATTAGTATAAAAGTTGAACTAACACTATCATAAAATCCACATTGTACATCTATTCTCCACCAAAACCTTTGTTAATAAATTATATACATTAATCATGATGATACTAAATTAATTTAAAAAAAATCTTGTTTTACTTACTCCTGAAGTATCAATTATAGAACACCTGGATTACTTACACCATTGTCCATCAAGCAGGAAATAGTGTGGATTGAGACCCTATCATGCCCACAATTTTTCTCTTGATAACCCATCCACAATCAAGGAAAAATAGGACAACACAACTAATATAGGACTTTGTAGTTATGGTATTTTATAATTAGTCCCTTTAACACCTGAACCCCAATCCCATATGCTTCTCCTTTCTTCATGGATCATCTCAGATGAGGTGAAGCTGGGGAATACATTATATTCTAGCTTCATGCATTGAGCTCTATCCAAGATTTATTCCACCATTTTCATTCCTTCTCTTTCGCTTGGTGCCATAGTTGAATCTGTTGAACAAACTCTTTTAACTCCATGGGAGACAAATAATTTTTTTAGTGTTTTCACCAATTTTTATGCAAATAACCGGGGTCTGTAGGTCTCTTATCTCCTTAGAAACCCTTTAACTGATGACATGAAACATAAACAAATATCATTGGATACCTACACCTAATTTTCTCAGATTCATTAAAGCCACTACCATCCCAAAGAAGCTTAGATTCTTCTCCATCTGAAAGGATATATTATAGGATATCTTCAATTTGTAGGTAAGTCTTCATTTCTTGTGCTTGGGAAATCTACAGAAGGCCAGGACCCTCAGCTTCAAGTGAGCTATTCTCTTCCTTCCACTCATGTGATTCTTCTACTTGGACCTTTTTCTAAACAAAAGGCCGAAACATCATGAGTTCTGTCATTTTATGTAGCTGGTCTTACTTCCCCATTTCTTTGATTCCAAGTGATGGCATGCCTGATTCCTTTATGATCTTTGGTTTCTCATTGTACCACTCCATAAATTCTTGTTTTTATTATATCCATTAAAAATAAATATAGTCCTTAATCGTGAATTTAAACTAGTATTTTTCATTTTCGTACATACTAACCTAGGAAAGGGAAACCATTTATTCCTCAATAGTTTGATATATATGAATTTATGGTTCCACTCAGATGATCCATCTTTGTGAATATGAAACATCAAACATCAATAGATCAACCCATGAAATCCATTCCCCAGGTTCAGATCCATTAAAAAATGGAAAGTTTAGTCACCTAGGTGCAACATGTTGATCGGATGTAAGGGCGATGTGAGTTGGTGGAAAATCGATAGCCCAATGTTATAAGCGTGATTCATCAGATGGCATGACATGCAATGATGTCAGTCGCAATACCAAGGATGGGTGTTTGGTATCATGTTGTTGGGATTTCTCCAAGATGCACACTCAGCTAGAGAAGTTCTTGTAGAATTCATTGAATTCATGCAATAGTTGCTTTAAGAATTTGACTTGCTCATGGAATTCTTGTTCAACCTAGTTATACTTCACCAACTCCTTGGTGTGTAACATAACAATGATGTTGTCCATTATTGAAGTTAAGTTGGTAATGGTAGAATCAAGCTTTAAATTGAGCTTCCTAACCCACCTTTTGATGCCTTCGAGATGAGCTTGGAATTGCATCTCCATCGCTATTCTATTCTTGAAGTGGATGCAAAGAATAAATTCTATTGGTAGTGAACCACCTCCCTAAGAAAATATGACATGCCTACATTCATGGATCACAGACCTAGATGAAGCCCTATTAAAGAGGCTGGAGTAGGGGGTCCGTGCAAGTGAAACTGATAGGAAGCCTACTACTATGCGAGCGGAAGAAAGAAAACAACATAACTCACCTCCCCTCATTTACTTTTCTGCCTGTGCATGAATTGTTTCTAGTTCAAGAAGGTGGTACACACCACCATTGAATGAGAACTAGTTAGGGGTACCAAGAGGGATGATGAATGGTAGAAAACCACATCAAATCATGCATGCATTTTGAGCGATAACCTCCGGAGAGAGAAAATATAGCATTTATCCCATCTACGGTGAGAGAAGTACAACATTGGTCTCCTTTTGTGTGAGTGATGGTTTGATTTTTCAGTAGCAAAAAATTTCCTGGCAATGGTCTTCTCCCCTAGATGGTAATATTCTGGCAGGTCGGAGCAATTGATGGAGACCAGCAAACCAACAAACTTCCTTAGTATATTAAGACTACGTCCATGAAGAATTACTGAGAAAGGGAAATGAGGTGGGTGAAAATAAAATACAGGAAGAGGGAAATCCCTCATACCTTCCTGAGCCCAAGGCTATTCCAACCATAATCCTCTCTACCTCTCTCATACCCCCATCCCTTATAACAACCTACAAGAGAATATTTAAAAAACAAATTGGGAAGACCATCATAAGGAAGTTAGTAACCTAATGGGACATATTTTTCTCTCATATTGGGATAGACTCATGCCATATGTCCCAATTATATTATTCCCATCAATAGATCAAACATTATTTACTGTAGATGTCAATGTTGCAGCCAAAGGTGAGCATCACAGGCACAAAATAGTACTCGCGAACTTCTTTCAATGAAATTATATGGTCACATAACATCCTATTAATTCACACTATTAATCTTATTCATTATCAATCATAAAACCTTTCATCATCACAAAATATAACTCATCCAATACATGTTGCAAAAAAAACTTCATGCGGCCCGAACCTCTTCTTCCACTGAGCTCCCTTCACTGATTCTCCAGTCTCACAGGGTGATCCTATGAAACCGTATTTTGGTCAGGTGGCAGAACCAAGTCAGTATCATTTAACAGTGGTATGACCAATGTGTGTGATATACAACAGAGACTTTATAGTACAAACAACTCCAATACAAAAATAACAAAATAAAGAAACTACTTGAATTTGTAGATGGGTGATAGTAGATAAAAGTGAGCTTCAACCCTCGATGAAATTGAATGATGTAGCTTGGGAGAACCATAAGTGCCTCCAAAAATCAATGTAAAAAATGAAGCTGTCGAACTTCAGTATCAAACAATGAAATGATGTATTTATATTCTCAATCCTGATTGCTTCAGCATTTGACATAGACAAACACCAAGGACTATAATCACCATGATCCTCCTCCTTAATTATCAATGATAAAGTTTTTATGGGATTTCCTTAATCCTATCAGACTAAAACACACAACATAAGAGTAATTAAAATAAACATTTAAAACATCATTAAATACTCCCATAATAATCGTTATTAATCACTTTGACTTATCCTGAAAATCACGCGAATTGGTAGGCTTTGAAAATCCACACCTTAGATCTTTGAATATTGTAATACCAGAATATCTATCATAATATCTAATAGATATTACAATAATAATCAATGATAAATAGTTCTATGGTGGTACCATATAAATATAATCTCATTAACTTCTAAAATTTTAACTTCCAATTAATATGTAAGAGTCAATCTTCTCAGTTGTAATTTCATCCTTCTGAATCACCTTTACATTGAAACACAAGAGTACAAAACTTATTGAAATTTCCTAAATTTTCTACATATGTTGGTGTCAATTTCTAGAAACATTGTAATGCATATGATTTATTTCCTCAGCAAAAATTCTAACAATCCTCAATCATAAGATTCAAAACCATATTTCACTAGAATACGTTAAAGTCTGTTACATTGCCAAATTCCAGACTACTCCAATAAATGAGAGTCAATTATGATAATGAAAAAGTCCAAAACTTAAAAAATATATTCAACAAAGAGGTATGAGAATAATAATATAGAATAATAATAAATAAACACAAGATGAGAGATTTATGTAATTATCAAATCAAATTAAAGAAAGTGGAAAAAAGTAACTCAAAATTATCTTCAGTTTTGATCATTACAAAAATTTGAACATCTCAAACTAAAACATTTCCATCCCTTTTTATAGATAAAAAATATAATAAAAATAAAAATATCATCCAGTCCATGAAAAATAAAAAAATAGACATAATAACAATATCGGCCCTAAAAATCAAACCTCTCTCCCAAAATAAAATAAAAATAAAGAATGAAACCAATAATAATTGGAGAATAAGCATGCATGCTTAAGAAATATAAATCACCAAAAATGAAATACTCAATATAAATATACCAATAGTTAAAAGGAACAATTCCTACTAAAATCATGCATAAAAAAAAGATACGAAATAATTAAATAAATAAACAAATAAAAAAATAGTAAAAACCCCACCTGAATCTGAGATGGAGATGGAAAGAGACAAAAGGGGGAGAATTTTCAAACATAAAAAATCAGAGTAATTCAAATTATAATGTCGAATTTTTTGGATAATAAGAATAAAAAATTCACGCATAAATAATAAAGTAGTGATGTGAAGAGTGTATGATGAATAATAAATAACATGAGAAAGCATAAATATTTTTACAGTAGCTCAGATAAAAAATATCATATGTATACTTTTCACAACCCTTTACTCTCTGAGATGTATGGTACACACTAAATGACCACATTTTTGATGGAGAGTGACACCCGTTTACAATATGGATTTTACACTATGGATACAAAAACCCAAAATCTTGCCTTTTGAAAACCTAGAGGCGCAAACCCCAAACCTTCCTTTTGAAGTGGATAAAGAAAAAACCTTACCTTTAACTTGACCAAGGAACAACGAAAAACTATATCTTTTATTGGACCCTAGGAACAACCATTGTTCGTGAATTTTGTCTAGGTAAACATAACCAACACACATAACATTTAATATAAGTATAACTGGTGAATGTTCCCCAATTAAAACATTATAGTGTAGACAATGAAATAAAATGAATGAATAAAAAATTAATCCAATTAAAGATGATTGGTATAGAAAAAATAAACTTCACCCCTACACATATGATGTAGAATTATGAAGCTCAGGTAATCCAGAAAGGCAGTGTGTTAAAAATTTTGTTTCCAAACATTCCAACACTTCTGTATCATGAAACATATATCAACCCATACTATTCATGAATATATGTCACATATTAATAGATAAATATTCAATACATACATAATGATCCATGTCAAAATAGTATAGGTCTAGTGCCCTGGTAAACATGGATACATAAACAACTAGTTCATAATTGAATTATTTCATATCTCACTATGTTCTTCATAACTAGAACCCTTCTTAGACATATCATACTTAATACCATTCTTCATCACATAAGGAAAAAATCATAAAAAAGGATGATGTCAGATGCACAGTAAGGTAAAACAAGGGAGATGTTATTAATCACTTAAACCTAAAATTATCTTAAGAGTATGAGAAAATTATCATAACATTTTAAAATAAAACATTACATATCATAGATCATAATTTTGAGTCATTTCGTAATGTTTAGTAGTTCATAAGGCATTAATTATTGTTAAGTGTATTTGATGTTCTTATTATTTGTATCCCACATCGGTGTGGGTAATATGTTGCACCAATTTTCTCATCTATAAATTAAGCACCCTACCTTGTTGTGAGGTATGTATTTCCATTGTAACATGGTATCAAAGGACTAGGTTAATATTTACAACTCTTCCTTCTACAAACACCTCTTTGGAAATGAAACTTGTTGCCAGCTCCGACCAACCCAGACTGTTGGATCTTCACTCTATGGAACTCCACTAGTGTGGGCTTCACGCATACCACTGGCGATCGTTCTGAATCTCCTGTCAAGTTTTGTTACACCACCTTGTATCATTGATCGCTACCACAACCCTCCCTATTGTAAGAGCCCCACTGCAACTGTAACGACTCAAACTTTTATCATTGGAATTTATCAATTCTAATAAAAATTTAACATAGTTTAAAGCACATAAAATCACTTATATACCACAATATTTTTTTTTAAAATGATGCATTAATGAAATTAAAAGTTTTTCTAGGAGTCATGGAACCTATAATGATGAAATAGTAACAAGACCATTGAAATAGAAATATAACCCTTATGAATAGTAAACTAGTCAAATGAATAGTTACCTCACCCACGAAGGTATAAATAAAATTTATGCATCTTATAAATGGTAATATGATGAAATTATATCATAGAATAAGTAAATAAATATTTTAGAAATTATTAATTAATTGTTCATAAGTTTTAAATATTTAATTAAAATTTTATAATTTCTAAAAAAACTCATTTTCATAAAATTTATTTATTAAATAATATTTTAATATCTTATGGTTTTATGAGAATTTTATGAGACCTTATTAAATTTTTTAATGTGTCATAAAATCAGTTAAAATTTTAAAATCTGTATTTTAAAAGTAAAAGATGCTTTTAACTAAAATTTAAAATACTCATATTTAGAAACATATTTTCCTAAAATGGAGTTAATTTTAGAATTTTACTCGTCAAAAAATGGTTAGGGTGAATTTTTTTGTTTTTTCTAAAATACATGAATTTTTTATGAATAGAAAAATACAATAATTTGTAATAAATGCTAAATACATGTATTTATTGAGTCATATTTCATTTGAGGTATATGTAATCCAATAATCTCGAACCTACCTTCATTATTTTAATATTTTTGGTGATAATTCTCAACTAATTCATAGTAGAGAGCCAAAATAATAAACTAAAGATTAAAATATTGAGAAAAATCCCCCCCTCCTCAATAAATATCACCCCTCAACCCCTCTTCTCCTCACACCTCTAAAGCCTTGAGCCTTGCCTATGTTCTACCCAGTACCCTTATATAGCACATTAACCATGTTAAAGAGCTCATAGTCTCATCAAAGGACCAAAAACATCTCCCTATGGAGGTTCTCAAGGAGGATAGATTCAAGAGGTAAAATACTTTTCCTCTTTCTTTTAAATTCCATTCCAATTTCATTTCATTTATTATTTTATTCCCACCTCCCTTCATCCAAATGTAATTCTAAAATCCACTAGTACCTTACACATACTATAATTGTACCATTTTAATGTAATATCCATCATTAAACTCCCCCCTCTCTCCCTTTTATTATAAAAATGAAATCCTCGCCTGTGATGTGTCAATTTACCGACATCATGGGCGATGAAATTTAATTTTCCATAAATTCCATCAAGTTTGTTAGTAAGAATATTAAATGGTTTAAAAAATATTATAAAGATTATGATAAAACCATCATTATGTAATGTAACTAAAATTTATACATATCAGTAAATGATAAAACAAACAAGTTCATTGTGATAAAAAACCACCAAAATTAACTTAAATTAATCATCATTAAATTTTATATAATGATTAATCCTCATAACTTAAAAAATATTCATTTTAATATCATTTTATCTCTACTAATTTAGTTAATGACATGAAATAAAAATTCTATACATTTATCTGAATTTTACACAAACGTCCATTCATGTATACAAGTGAACCAATCATAAAAACTAAGCAAATGAACACTCCCAAACAATGAATTCAAACTATATAACTTATCAAAAGGACCATAAAATAAATTAATAAAACCATAATGAATAAATATAATGTATAAAAAGTTATTTAATTTCTAATTAATGAATCTAATGTGATTATATATGACATTAAAAGCTAAGGAAGCATTCAAACATAAGGTAAGGGGAATTCGCGAACCCAACTCTAATTATTTTGGTTTTCCCTCTTTTAACCCATTTTCAGTATGGATATTCCTTAAAAATAATTTATTCATAATTATATTACCTTTTTATGGATATACAAGTTTTCTGCCTGAGTGGATGAAAAACATAATATTTTCCAAAAGAACTATTCTTTCAAAAGGACACACCTTTTACTTCTTGATATTGTTTCATCTTCACTCCAGAATAATGATTCTTATATCAAGTATGTTATTCCCTATTTCATTTGGGAACCCAATGTCTATTAATGTATACTATATTAAATGAAACTCAATCCATTCCATGAGTTATTTTATGTTCATGATTGGAATATGTTCTATGTGGCATGAATGATAATGTAAATGATATGATGTGACAGGTTCGCCAAGAATGATATAGTGATCTAATGCATTGAGTAATGTGATGTACCTCATGTGTTATAGTGAAATATACATGAAAATGATGCAAAACGTTTTCAAAAATATGTGTGTTATTTGACCACTAAGACATGTTATTTCATTTTTATGCATTTCTACATTCCAATCCTTTTTTAATGCTTCCTCTCGGATTATGATGATGATATTATGATATGATCAAGTCATGCTATATTGTTTCACGATTTTATTTATCCTCTTATTGGGTTTCGAGCTCACCCCCTTTTGACGTATATCCTCAGGGGATTACTTGTATTATGGATACCATGAAGAACAATAAGAAGAAAGAGAAGAAGTAATTAATTAAATATTTGTATTTCATTTTGTAAATGTAATGTATGGGCCTAGTTTTACCAAGACACTAAACATTTGGATCTTGGTCATGTAATTATTTTATGTTATCTATCATTAAGATGATGTAATAGTGATGTAAGAAAATGAAGGGTCACTAGAGCGATGACCTCCCCTCTCTTCACCCCTCCCATGCAACGAAGCCTCCTTTGCGCGACCCCTCCTACGCATCACCCTCCCTATACGAAGAACTCCCTGTGAAACGACACCCCCTCCAGACACGACTCACCTTGTAGCTAAAGGTTATGAATATACTTGCATATTTGATTATTTTGACACCTTATCTCTAGTGTCAATGATCGCATCGGTTGGGATACATGTCTCGCTTGTTTCCTCCTCTCATTGGAATGTCCATTAGTTGGATGTTAAAAATGTTTTTATTCGTGGTTTTATTAATTAAGAAGTTTATATGGAGAAAACACATGGGTTTGTTGCTCCGGGGGAGTACTCTAAGATTTGTCTCCTTCTGTGATCTTTTTATGGACTCAAGATGTTTTCAAGTGCTTTGTTAGGCAATTTTTTGCACCATTATTCTTCACTTTGTAATGTGAAAAAAATGATTAATCTATTTTCTATCATATATTTGAAGTAGGAAACTTCTTTTTTATGGTCATTATAGATGAAATTGTTATTAATGGAAGTGATGTTCCTAGAGATGGTCAACTCAAGTATTTTCTTTATCAAAATTTTCAAACAAAAACTTTGGGACCATTTGGATATTTCTTATAAATTGAGGTCTCTAGATGTAATAAAGGAATTTTTATACATCAGAGAAAATATATTCCTGATCTACACTAGGAAACTGGCATGAATCGAGATGACTCAATAGATTCACCCCTCCAACCTCAAGAAAGGACACTTCATACTGACAGTGAGATTTTTTTCATCACATCACAAATATAGAATACTTGTTGGGAAGTTAAACTACTTTAAAATGACTCACCCAATATTTCTAGTGTGGTATGAAAAGTGAGTAAGTTTATGGAATCTCCAACAAAAATACAGTGGGAGGTTGTTCTCTACATTGTTAGATATGTGAAAAAGGAACCATGTTTAAATATTATTTATTTTGATCATGGAAATACATATATTGTGGAATTTTGTGATGCAAAATATGCTTTCTGTCTCTCTACAAGAAAATATACATATAGTTTTACAGTTTTTCTTGGAGGAAAATTGATCTCATGGTGAAGCAATAAGTAGACGATTATATTCTGATCTAGTGCAGAGTTGGAGTATCGTGCAATATGTGACTACAAATATTATTTGGGAAAAACAAATTCTATATGAGAATGGATATAATGACATGAAAACGGTAGATATCTGATGTGAAAAATCAAGATTCTATCAATATTTCCACAAATCCATCCATTAATGAGAGGACCAACCATATTTCATATGTTCTCACAAAAGAGGTATTTGGACCACATGTCCAATTTTTGTGTAACAAGATTGGCATGATAAATATATATGTACCATCTTGAAGGGATGTGTTAATAGTATTTTTTGATTTTAATATTTTTATCCCACATCAGTGTGGATAATCTATTGTACATATTTTATCATCTATAAATTAAGAACCCTATCTCACTTGAGGTACGAGTTTCGATTATAACAATTATAAAGGAATAAAAAAACATGAGCCATGAGAGCATAACATTGGAATAAGAATAAGATTTTTGGCATACACATGAGCATGGAAAATAATTTCCATAGTAAAGGACCATTTCCAATACTATCATAGTAAAATGGATTCACTCCTCAAACCATCATAGTAGTAAAGGGTAACTATCAATACAATCTGATACAGACATGAGAATATAGGGAATAAGAGGGTTATATATGTGGGAATATTATTGAAGGGTCAAATTAGTCATTATAATAAATACAGCTAGATAAAATTGTGCTTATCACGAAGTTGTTAGGTCCATGCTATATGAAAGGGAGTTATTATAAAAAGGGTGTTGGGGAGGTTGATGAAATTATCAAGGAATAGAAAATTGAGTTGGCCATTTGGCTTGGGATATCGGCCTTTAGGCTTGGGTGGGAGTGTGGGTTGTCGCCTCTCGAGTTCTTCACCTTATTCCTCTTTGTTATTCTTACTTCGTCTTCTACTATTTTGTTCTATAATTCCTATTCCTCTACAATATAAAATTATATGATCATTGGGTCTTATCAATTGGTCTAACATGTCATGGCATGCTAGGACTGTATTGATCGACTGAGGCATGTGCAGCTTGCTTCTGGCCTAAGGAACTTCTCATGGAGTAGCCACACCCCACACTGTCGGTGGTGTTCATCTCGTTCGAAAGGAGGTGATGTACTATGAGCAACTAACCTATTTTCAAAGGGGTGTATTGATTGTTTTCTCTCGATGCACCACGCACAAAAGGGAAAAACATAAACAAAGAAAGAAAATGTCAAGTAGAGGCATGGTAGGTGTAACATATTTTACCAATGAGGAATAATGTTCTTACAAAATTTTCTTCTTCTTCGTTAGATATAATCAGACCAGTAGAATTGGGAGGATAATTTGACTCATCAATGGTGAGAGGATGTAAAATTTAGGAAAATGATGATACAGTGGATGAGTCACCGTGAGGACCTGCAATAGCTGACAAAAGACCAGGTTCTGCATGCTCTAGGGAAACCTATGATGCCTCCAATAGAGTTTCCTCTACCACCACTTCTACAACGTGCACCAAATTTTTTGTTATAGAACTGTGGGGGAAACAGTTTAGTTAGTTCCAACTATGGAGGCTCTTGGATTGTGTTAGCTAATGTAGGTGCCTATGCATCCTAAAACGACCATGCAACAAGAGGCGTCGATTGTATCTGCCGCTAGAGTTGTCACTAGTGTGAGCGGTAAGGGATACCTGTGGGACAATGATGCTGATCAGTTTGGTTAGTGTCAGAGAACTGGGGTTCATGAATTTATGCTGGAGAAACATTCATTCCAACTAGAGAACTCTACAACATTAACAATGGTAATAAAGGAAGCTATGACTTAGAGGCATTATGTCGTGGCTAAGACGGGATGGGCGTAGGGATGGCCTACAATTCTAGAAGCAAAAAATATTGGAACAAGTAAAATAATTTCTCCCATTCTAAATGAAAATGCACACCAAATTGTGACAGATGATAGAAATATCACTTAAGAACCCTGTGCAACCCAAAATTGTCGAAGTGAGGTGCGACAGGGTTCCAAATGATCAGTCGCACAAGGTGCATACACAAATCCAAGTAGATCAACCATCTTTAATCATGGTATAATCTTGGGAGTGATCATTCACATGTAGCACATGGGAATCCAATGCGTATTTGTATGTTGATGGAAACACGAACATGCTGAAGAATTTGGTACCATAGCAGGAGGAGTCTCCACTTTCTTCGACGACCTTGTAGCATAAAGCACCATCTACAGCTTCTGGAGCTGGCTTTAATAGTGAAGAAACATGAATACAGGGGTACGACATGATGATTATATCTATCTTGGCATCAACGATGATATAGTGGTGACGAAACACATGATGAATGAGACTAGGAATCATAATACTATAGCCATAGAGGACCCTTATGTAGCCATAAGAGACCTCTTTAGACTAGTTGGGAGATGAGTTCATGTCAAGCACTCCTCCCTCTCAACTCATAGACTGAGAGAATATAAAAAATGTCTCTAAATTGTGGCATGAATTCATCTCTCTAAAGCTATTTCATATAGAAAAGAATCAAATCTGGGTAATATCTTGGAGGGTTTGGGAAAATAAGGTGTGTGATCAATTTTCGTGGGTCCATATATCAGGATGGATTATTTGGAAAACTGATTGGATATTTTGAGACATGGGAGGGACCAAGTTTTGTTTCCTTTCCTCATTCTTGGGGATAAGACAGATTTCCCAGATGATGATAGTGATACATAACTAGAAAAATAAGGAACAAGAGGGTTATAAATGATATAATATTCTAGAAGGGCCACATTAGTCATTATAATAAATAAAGTTGGATATAGTTGTTCCTAACAAGAAATGTTTAGGTCCATGTGAGAGGAGGGAAGCTATTATAAAAAGGGGGTTGGGGTGGTAGAAGGGGGTATCGAGGAAGAATAGGTTGATTAAGTCATTTGGCTTGGGACGTCGGCCTTTGGGTCTGGGTGGGAGCTCTGCCTGTCGCCTCTCAAAATCTCCACCTTATTACTCTTTATTATTCTTGCTTAATCTCATACTCTTCTCTTCTGTAATTACTATTCCTATGCAATATACAAGTATCCAATCTTTGGGTCTTATCGCAATCATAGGGAATATAGTGCCTTACAGAACAAATTTCACTCCCAATTCCAGCTCTATTTATCTCATGGGATATTCATCATTACCCAATGCATTGGGGGGATATATAATTTCAGGTTCACCCATCACAGAATTAAAATCAATCAAAGTGTGTCATAAGATCATAAAACATTCATCGTACCACAACCCATGAGAAAAAAACAAGTTTCAAGAAAAATTTATCATAACATAACCCATGTAAAATAAAAAGGTTTAATAAACATTGCATCAATTCATCATAGAAAACCTGTGAAAAAGGTATAAATTTCATAAACATCCTATCATTGTAATTACAAACCATCCAGAGAAAAAATAAGGATGGTATCATTGGATTATATCCCCAGTAATGCATGAGTAGAATCAAGGGTTGTTGGAGTTTGTAAATAGAAATACCATTAAAAGATCATTAAAAAATACTTGAGGAAAATATCATTTCCACATTGAAAATAAATTTTTAAAATATAAAAAATTCTCAAATATTAAAGAAAACATTTACCATGAAAATAATTTTGAAAACTTGTTAGGTAAGCTTTAATGAATTTAGTGGTCATGACAATTAGAAATTCTGTTAATTCCATATATGTTAAAACAATTATTTAATTCTCCTTTTGGAGTTGATAAATAGAAATACCTAGTCTTCAATGACACTAGGGTCACTATATTTTCACATAATATTACACAATTTTAAGCATAATTATATATCAGAGTATAAGCCAAGGACCGTGAAGTCTAGGTTCTTTGAAGACTAGGTACATAAAACTAAAAACATGGGACTAAAATAACACTTATTTATTTAATCTTCAAATTGAGCTCAGAAAATTCATTGTTCTCAAACATCTTCATAGGGTTCCCTGGGGATCACATGATCAAAGTGATCATCTAAAAATCCCAGTAAGGGAATAAACATAAGAATAAATCTTTATCACATGGGTTAGAAGGCATAAAAATGACATAAAAAAGGCATGGAAAATATGTAATCTTAACATATAAACATTGAATCATATAGAAATGGAGTCATATAAATGTGGAAGCTACAAAACATGACTTTATTATTATTCAAGTCTAACAACCAAGATCGTTTCACACAGTAGCACAAGCCAAGGCTAACCGCCGAGTCCATCGCACATAACATCTCACGTGACTTGACTTTACCCAATTAATTTGAGTGATATATGGTATCAAACATCTAAAATTTTCATGAATATGTCTTCCACCTTAATAATCATACATAATCAATCTTACATTAACATAAGGATTAACATGGAATGAATTGGGTACCATAATCATGACACAAAGTATAACAGATGGGCGTAACACAAAAGTGTCCATGAAATAAGGGAACTAAAGTATACATGGAATTTCATAAGGTAAAATATATAGGTATCATGGTGAGTGATTTCAATTTGAAGTGACAACATGTAAGAAATGTATTCATGAAATTTTGGCATAAATGGTTTTTTGAGAAGTTTTAAGGAAAATACTACAGAGCCTTTAAAATAGAAAAGGAAGAAATCCTTTATAAAAAAACAAAAAGTGATCCAAAAAGGTTTTCAAAATAAAACATCATATTTTATAAAGACAACAGTTTCTTAAAACAGAAGATAGAGTGCAATTGAAATCAGGTAAGAAATCAGGAAGCTCCCTCAAAACATGTCTGCTAATTAGGAATTATTGAGGAGGAAATAACTTTAAAACATGTATATCTCAGAAAGAGAATGATGAATATAACTTTTTACATGCTTTTTTAACATTAAAATATCATTTATAAGATGAAAATAAGAAGCATTTATGACCTCATTTAGGTAAAAATAATCATAATGATACTTGAACGAATAAAGGAGGTTCAGTTTGAATCACTCACATAATATCAGCAAGGTATCATGTGTACTTAAGAGTGAATAATGAGGGCAAAAGGGGTTTATCATAATTTAAAAATCACTTGGAAATTATGGGGTAGGTGTGTAATCATACCGATCACAAATAATTACCCATAAAATTGCAAACAAAGAGGAAAATCTTGAAAAAAAAGCGAAATAGAGAGGATACCTTACCTTAAGTCCGATGGTGTTCTCTAATTGATATTATTGACTTTAATAATCAAATTACATTAATTAATTAATTATTCTAGAACCTATTATATATTAAAAATATTTATTATCACCATTTTAAGATTATTCATGACCTTTTTTTGGGTTAAGTGGTCCAATTTCTTTGTTTGGGTCCGTTTGTTTTCTTGGTTTTTATGAGTAGTTTAATTATTTTCATGAAGGAATAAACATTTATGATGAAAGTGGTTGTCCATAATTGAAGTTATATGAAATTAGTTAACATTTGTGAGATTACAATGCTGTATATTTAATTTGGTTACTTGGAGTGATGTTGAATCATTATATAAAGCATTAATGATAAATGCTTGAATTAATTTTAGCAATTTTTCTAACAATGAACTTGTTCTGTATTATTATTTTACATCGTGTGAAAATAGCATTCCAGAACATCACATAAGATAAAATACATATTTAATAGTATTTTTCAACCATGAAAATGGTTTCATGACCAGAATTGAAGATAGTAATAGCAATTGAAAACTCGACCTCCTTGAATGTGAAAAATTAACACATCTCAAACGGTGTTTTCATTTCCTTCAAATAAAATGTGGGGAAAAGAGGGATGATAATGAATTATCCCATTAGTATAGAAAAATTCATGTAAATTTATGTTACTGTATTTTTCATACAATTTTTATGTGTATAGGTTAGGAAACAAAAGAGAAAAAAATATAACTTAAAAAATGAAAGAAAAGAAAAGAGGAATTTTACCTCTTGAATCAACCTTCCTAGAGAGCCTCTTAAAGGGAGAGGATTTAGACTTTTTAGGATACCAAGTTCTCTTTCATGTGGTGAGGGATATTCGAGAGATTTTTCGATAGAATTTAGTGAAGGAATAAGGCTTGAGACGAGTGAAGAGAAGAGGGTGGAAGAGGTGGTATTTATTGTGGAGGGGAGGAGAGTTTTATTAATATCTAATTCCTTAATTTATTATTTTCCCTCAAGACTAGAAATAGTGATGAGTCCATGAACAAAAATAGTAATAAACGCATTTTATTTCGTGATTTGGGTTCATACATCACTTATGATGTTCGGAATAGTGGATTTAAATTATAATGTATTTATATGGCAAATTAATGTATTTTACTACTCACCAAGAATTCAAGTATTTAAAAAAATATAAAAAATTCAACCTATCTATTTATCTAAATTTTGAATCCAAAAATGAAATCCATTTTTAAAAAATAATTTCCTAAATATGAATAATTTAATATTTAATTAAAATCATAATTTACTCGAAAAATAAAAAATTTAAAAAATTTATTTTCGTATTTCAAGATATAGGTATATTAGACTTCCACTTCAATCTTATTTATATACTATAATAGGAAAGGTTACTATTCATGAGGGTATGTCACTATTCATAAGGGTATGTTACTATTTGTTAATGTTGGTAACTATTCAACAAAAAATTAAGTTTGTTCTATTCAACTCCAAACATCTTACCGATCGCAACCGCGTAGGTCATATTTTCGAAATTAAAATCACAAAAGTGTCAAAATTATGTTTAAATGCCACATAGTACTTATTAGTTAATTGTGTTTTGATTTCATGTGATTATATGACATAATAATAATAAGGAAATTTCCATTGAAAAACATTGGGTCGTTACATTCATCCCCTCTTATGAAATTTCTCCCTTGAAATTTATTTCAATATTCAAGGAAATAAAAAGGTACATGTACTTTTTCTTTATTTACTCCTCTAGTTCCCATGTTTCCTCTTCATACTTATGGTTACACCATAGTACTTTGACCAGTTTATTAATCATGATAAGTAGAACATTATCTCTACGATCCAAGATCTTCACTGGATACTCCCCATAAGAATGATCATCCTCCAATTATACCACCTCTTAATAGAATACATGTGAAGGATCTGGTATGTACATCATTAAGAGAGAAACATGGAAGACATAATGTACTTTAGACATGATATGTGTAAGTTACAGTCTATGGGACACATACCTGAATAAATCAAGAATCTCAATGGGGTTGATGTACTTGGGACTTAGCTTTCCTTTCATCCCAAACCTAATGACTTTATTCCATGAAGATATGCATAAAAATACCATTCTACAACTATGAACTCAAGGTCTGATAGATAATTATCTTCATAAATATTCTATGTACTTTTGGATACCTTGATATGTTGTTGAATGTTTTTCACATTCTCCACCATTTATCCGACCATTTCTGTTCCTAGTATCTTACGCTCAACGAATTAATCCCAACACGCTAGTGTTATTTACCTTTTCCCATAGAGGGCTTCATGTGGTGCCATTTGGATGCTTGAGTGGAAAGTGTTGTTGTAGCTGAATTCAACCATTGGAATATGTTGTTCCCATCCTCCTTTGATGTACATGGAAAATTCTCCCAACATATCTTCCAGTGTCTGAATAGTTTACTCAGATTGGCCATCAGTTTGAGGATGATATGTCGTACTGATGTTAAGTTCATTGCTTAGAGCATGTTGGAGACATTTCCAGAACATTGAGCTGAATCTCATATCACAATAAAATAAAATATATAGTGGAACTCCATGCATCTTTAACATTTATTTGATGCAAATACATGAAATTTGATCCAATGAGATGTCCTCTCTAATTGTGATTAAGTGATTTGTCTTCGTAATAGGATCCACAACGACCCATATAGCATTGTTTCCTCTATATTTATTTGGAATTACAGTGAAAACATCTATGATAATGTTCTCCCACTTCCATGTTGGGTGAGTAGTGGTTGCTTCATCCCCTTAGAATTCTGTCTTTTTTCCCTCACTTTTTGTCAAACCAGACACTTTGATGTCTACTCAAAAATATCCTTATTCATATTGTCCCACCAAAAGTTTTCTATGAGATATTGATACATCTATATTCTCCATGGGTGAACAGATAAGGTTGATCTATGTGCATCATTCAAAATATCCTTATTTATCCCTATATTATATGGTACACATAATCATGCCAAAATATTACAACTTTGTCATTATAAATTTTAAAATCATTGGATTTCCCATTTCTGATAGCTTCCACCCTTTTCTAGATTTCCACACCTTTTCTTTGATCATACTTTATTTTCTCTAAGAGGGGTGATTGTGAAATCATTTGATAAAGGATTGATGATGTTCCTCTAACAATGATTCCAATTTAAATACTCGTAATATATAATAAGATCAGATCCTTTTCAATTATCATTATTGATAAAGATGCTGGATCCTTTCTACTTAGAGAATATTCCACCTAATTTCCCCTACCAGGATAGTAGTGGATTGAGCAGTCATAATCCTTGTCAAGCTCTATCCATATTCACTGGTGCATATTAATCTCTTTTTGAGTGAATATATATTTGACACTGTTATGGTCAATATATATCTCACATTTATCCCAATAGAGATAATGCCGCTATATTTTCAATTCACAAATCACATGCGCCGACTCCATATCATGCATAGGATAATTTTTCTTATGGGTTTTCAGATTCCTTGAGGAATAGGTTATCACTTTATCATTTTTCATTATCACACAACTTAATCCCTTCTTTGATTCATCATTGTACACAACAAAAGAGTTCTCCACTTGATGAGAGTGTGAGTACTAGCACAGTGATAATCCTATTTTTGAGGTCCTTAAATAATTCCTCACATTCTTGAGTCCAGAAAAACATTACTTAATTCTTTGTCATCTTGGTCATTGGGTTTTAAAATAATTAAAAGTTATTAATAAATCATCGATAATACCCAGCTAGACCCAAAAAGCTACGGATCTCCATTACAGATGTTGGCTTGGGAAACTCTTCAATCGCCTTTGTCTTAGAAGGGTCCACTGATATCCCTTTGCTGGTGATAAAATTACCCAAGAATGATAATTCCTCCATCCATAAATCACAATTTCTATACATTCATACAAATTATCCCTTCAAAAATTCTTTACCATTGTTTTCAAATGCTCCTCATGTTCCACCTTGCTCTTGGAGTACTTTAGAATATCATCAATAAAGACTACCAAAAATTTGTTGAAGTAATCTTTCAAGACAGAATTCATTTAATCCATGAAAATTTATGGATAATTAATGAGTCAAAATGGATCCAATATTAACTCATAGTTTCCATACCCCGTTCTAATGTTAGTCAAGAGAATATATTCCTTTCTCACCATTAATTGGTGGTATCCCGAACGAAGGTCCACCATAGAGAAATAAATGGCCCTGCAAACCTGATCGAACAAGTCATCTATCTGTGAAAGGGGTTACATGTTCATTATAGTTATTTTATTGAGCACAAAATAATCAATACATAGGTTCATTAATCTATCCTTCTTCTTGGCGAAGAGGAATGGCACACCCCATGGTGAAGCACTCAAGCATATAAAACCCTTCTCTAGATTCTCTTGTAACTGATTTTTTCAGTTCCTCCATCTCTATAGTGGCCATTATATATGGTTTCTTTGATATTGTGAGAGATTCAATAATATGTTCAATCGATATCTCAACCTCTCAATCAAAGGGAAAACCAGGAACCTCTTTCAGGAATACATCAGTGTAATCCCACATGATGGGTATGTCTTCAAGCACAATTCTATCCATCGTCTCAATCATCTGAGCTATACATGCTTGCTCAAAAGAAATTAATATCCACAAATGAGACAAATATTCTAAAGGATATTCATCTTCCTCCTTACACTTTTATATAATTGGATGATGCTTCGGGATGTGACGAGTGATCTATCATTCTTGATAGCTGATGCTGGATTTTTATAAAGATAGAAAATCCATGCCTAAAATATCATTGAAATCCACTAAAGGAAGTATGAAAAGAATATTTGGGAGGTTTATTCCTCAAAAATTTACCAAGGAGGTTTTATAAACCTTGGATAAAATAATTTCCCAGTTCACTATTCTAACATATAACATATCCTACAAATTTTTAGGTGGTTTTTGAATAGTTATAATAAACTTCCTATATAAGAAGGAATGCGTAAAAAAAATCAAATAGTACATTCTCTATTCTTGAATTAATAATTAGAGTACCTTTCACCACATCATTGTCTGAATCCACCGCATCAGTAGTGATATCATAAGCCCTTCCTTATTTCCTAGGTGGTTGTTATTGATTTCCTCCGACAACCCTTGGATTAGGGAAATTATTCTCATAATGACCATACTCCATAAAGTTGTAACATTATTCTACATGATAATTGTTGATCAGAACCTTCCTTTCTTCTTCCATATTAGCGGGATTCTTCACATCGTCGACAATTTTTAGCCAGATGTCCCAGCTTTCCACATTCGAAGAAATTCCTGGTTCCCTTTAGAAAGTTCCCAGGATGCTTCTTCCCACAATTTTTACATGTGGGATGATTAATCTTATTTCCATTAGGGAATTTTTTTTGTTGAACCACTTATTTTATTCTCCATTTTCCTCTTATTTTCATCAGGCCCATGAGACCACTGAGAGTCTCAAATCTCTTTTTAAACCTTGAGGGCATAATGAACAGTTTCCTCATAACTATCAAAGTCTCTAATCACCATTTTTTTAATACTTGGATTTAGTATTATAAATAAGCAACCCACCTTACTTTTTGTGTTTATGAAAAAATAAAGAGGCATACCTTTCAAGCCTTGTAATGTTTTCTTCATACTCCCCGATTGAAACATCTTCCTTCTGCTTGAGTCCGAGGATCTCTTTTCCATCTAGAGATGGATGGTTTGAGAAAAATATTTATTGAAAAACATAATCTTGAATTCCAATAAATTCATGGAATAAATTTCCACTTGGGAATTTGTATTCTTGATCAGTGTCCACCACTGATCAGCTTCCCCATCAAAATAATAAACCTCCAGAACATAATTCTCTTCTTCTAAGAACTGGCGGATGGAGAATATTTTTCCATGGAGTTAATTCACATGAAGGATTCAATGATAACATTCTATTTCTTTAGAGGAAGAGGGTGTTCCACATGATTCTATTTATTATTCATAACTTTATCCATCTGATCAAGTTCTATCATGAATATTTGAGAACCCGTTCCTATCATATCATTAGGGAAATAATGACATTACCTATCACATTGATTTTTGGAATGTGTTATTATATTTCCTTCCATTAATTAAGAAAAAGAAAAAATAATTAGAGGTCCTGAATACTTAGATATTGATCATAGAATGAAATCTTTGAACATAAAAGGATAAACTTGTAAAGGAGAATTATATCCTAAATTCAGATTCCTTAGGTTTAAATCTAGATTATCCATGATATATTTCTTAATTTATATTCTTATGGGAAATTTTTATTACCTTAATAATGGTTTGTACTATTTTCTTGAATTTACCAAAGCATATCCCCCGAGAGAGTCAAACCAATAGTTCAGTAAGGCCTGATGTCATGTACTAGGATACCCCAAGTTAGGCTTGAAACTCATTGTCAAAGTTTTCACTCTTTGGTACATCTGTGCTAGAGCCTCCTTTACCTGTTCATATCCAGACATGGATATATTTTCCTGATAAACCACTTACTATATACTTACCAAAATTTATGTATTTTTTCTTATAAATCGTCTCATACTTAAGTTTCTTACTAATGTTCACTATTCTTAATATCCAAAAATAACTAGACAATCCTCTGATACTAACAATAGTGACCCCATCCTTTTCACATTACATTATATGATTTTAAGAATAATTATACATCAGAGTACAAGCTAATGATCGTGAAGTCTAGTGTCTTTGAAGATTAGGTAGATAAAACTAAAAATGTGGGACTAAAAAAACACTTCTTTATTTAATCTTAAAATTTTGAATCTATCTTCTATTATGCTCAAACATCTGCATAGGGTACCCTGAGGAACACTTGAAAAAAGGTATTAGATAAAAATCCCAGTATGGGAATAAACATAAGAATAAATCTTTAAAACATGGGTTAGAAGGAATAACATAATGATATAAAAAAGGCATGGAATATATGAAATCATAACATATAAACATGCAATCCTATAAACAAAAAGTCAAATAAATGTGGAAGTAACAAAAAACATGACTTTAGTATGAGTCAAGCCAAACTGCTAAGATCATTTCACAAAGTATAACAAGTCAAGGCTAACTGTCAAGACCGTCGTACATAACATCTCATGAGACGTAACTTTATCCAATGAATTTGAGTGCTATCTGGGCACACCAATTATAATTTTTCATGAATATGTTTTCCACATAAAGAATCATACATAATAAATCTTATATAAACATAAGGATTACCCATGGAAAGAATTGGGAACCAAAAGCATGAAACAAAGCATAACAGATGGGCATAATGCAAAAGTGTCCATGAAAGAAAGAAACAAAATTATACATGGAAATTCATAAGGGAAAATATATATGTATAATGGTGAGTTCTTAAATGTATAAGTTACAACATGTAAGAAAAGAATTCATGAAATATTGGCATAAATACATTCTGAGCGGTTTTAAGGAAAATACTATAGAACCATTAAAATAGAAAAGAGAAAATTCCTTATAAAAAAGAAAACGTGAACCAGGATGGTTTCCACAATAAAATACTTATTTTATAAACAAAATTATGGATTAAAATAAAAGATAGATTGAAATTTAAATCAGGTAAGAATTCGGGAATCTCCCTCAAAACAGGTTTGCCTATCAGGAAGTATTGTGGAGGGAATCAATTAAAAAATGTATATATCCGAAAGATAATGATGGATGGAACTTGTTAAAAGATATTGGAACATTAACATAGAATTTATAATATGAACACAATAAGAATATATAACCTCATTTAGTTAAAAATAATGATAACAAAACCCGAACGAATAAAGGAGATTCATATTGAATCCCTCATGGAATATCAGCAAGGTATAATGTGTACTTAAGAGGGATTAATGAGATATAAAGGGGTTTCTCATCATTTAAAAATCATGATAGAATAATGGGGGAGGTGTTTAATCATACCCCATCACTAGGAATTACCCATAAAAGGGAATAACATAGAGGACAATCTTGAATAAAAGTGAAATAGAGAGGATCCCTTACCTTAAGTATGATGGTGTTCTCCACTTGATATTAATGAACTGAATAATTAATTTAGGTTCATTAATTAATAATTATAGAACATATTTTATATTTAAAATATTTATTATAACCTTTTAAATACATTTCTAACATTTTTTGATGGGTTAAGTGGTGAAATTTCATTGTTGGGGTCCATTTGTTTTCTTGGTTATTATGATTGATTTACTTATTTTCATTAATGGATAAACATGTAAGATGAAAATGGATGTAAAGAATTGATGTAATATGAAATTAGTGAGAATATATGAGATTAAATGGTTGTAAATTTAATTAGGATACATTTAGTGATGTCAAATCATTATATAAAACATTAATGATAAACTTTTGAATTAATTTTTGTGATTTTTCTCACAATTAACTAGTTTTGTATTATTCTTTTACATAATGTGAGAAGAAGGATTAAATAACACCACAAAACCTAAAATACAAATATAATATTCTGGTTAAACCATAAAAATGGTTTCATGACCATAATTGATGATAGTAGTAGAAATTGACAACTCGTCGTCTCTGAATTCGCTAAATTAACACATCTCAAACGGTGTTTTCATTTTATTCAAATAAAAGGTGGGGAAAGAAGAGATGATAATGAATTATAATATTATCATAACAAAATCATATTACATGTATGTTATGGTAGTTGTGATACCATTTGGATGAGTATAAGTTAGGAAAGAAAATAGGTCAAAGGAACTTGAAAAAAAGTCAAAGAAAAGAAAAGAGGAATTTTACCTCTTGAATCAACCTTCATTCAGATCCACTTTAGAGGAGATGATTTTGTCTTTTTAGGATGCCAAAGGCTGTTAGATGTGAGGAGGGATACTGGGGAGATATTTGGGCAGAATTTAGGGAATGAAAAAGGCTTTATAGGAGTGAATAGAAGAGGGTGGAAGAGGTGGTATTTATTGTGGAGGGGAGGAGAGTTTTCATAATATTTAATTCCACAGTTTATTATTTTCCCTCAAGACCAGAAATAGTGATTATTCCATGACCTCAAATAGAAATAAATTCATGTGATTTTGATATTTGGGTTCTTACATAACTTAAGATTTCAGGAATACTGAATTTAACTTATAATCTATTTATACGGTAAATTAATGTATTTTATTATTCACCAAAAATTCAAGTAATTCAAAAAAATCCGAAAAACTCACCCTAACAATTTTTTGACATTTAGAGTCCAAAAATAAACTCCATTTTTCAAAAATAATTTTCTAAATATGATTAATTTACAATTTAATTTAAATAACAATTTACTTGAAAAATTACAATTTTAAAACATTTATTTTCTTATTCCATGTTATATGTATATTAGACTTCCACTTGTATCTTATTTATATACTATCATAGGTAAGGATAATATTCATTAGGGTATATAACTATTCATAATGGTATATTAATATTCAAAAAGGTAGGTGACAAATCACCAAAAAATTAATTTTGTTCTATTAGACTCCAACCATCTTTCTGATCGCAACTAGTTATATCAAATATTCAAAATTCAAAACATAGAAGTGTTAAAAATTTGTTTAAAGGTCACATAGTACTTAGTAGGTCATTGTGTTATGATTTCTTATGATTATATGACATAATAATAAGAAGGAAATTTCATTTGAAAAGCATTGGGTCGTTAAAGAAAACATGTAATTCAAAAAAGTAATCAAATGAGAAGAAAATTGATGAGATTCTTGAGAGGTAGATCATAAAATTTAATCAGCTAAAGTGTAATCATAAACAATCCAGATAAACAATGATATTGTAACCTAAAACCCTTACCATATTGATAATTTTTGAATCATAAGAACCATGAAAGAAATAACATAATAAGGACATGTAAATCCCCCTAATTCTCATATGAAGTATCATAAAAGACATTCATGTGTATTATATACACCACATAAAATAAACAAGTTGTGAATATGGAATGTGATTCACAGAAATAAATGTAATATGAAAATTTCTTACCTTGGGTCACACTTCCTTCGTACATGTTCCAAATCCTTTATAATAAGTATAGATATATTATGGATCTATTCCATAACCATACTCATATATATCATACCATATATGATTTACTTATAACCTTTTTCAACTGTTTATTTACAATTCTCTACTAAAATCATTATTCTGGTTGGTAACTGCTTCATTGTATTCATGTATGTTTTGATTCGGTAGTTTCTATAATTTAAGTTTGATTATGGTTAAACCATATTCATAATGATAATCATGATATAAATATCTACAATATATTTAATATATACATATTTAGATTCATCCAAAAAAGTTAGAGATTGAAAAATGAAATTTACCGTTCATGGAAAAAGTAGTTCGTACGTACACATGCACATTGTTGTCATTTTTTAATGGATGGAATGAAATTAAGGTAAATAATAATTTACATTTACAAAATTATTATTATATCATATAAATAAATTAAATTCAACAAATTCATTCACAATACTATCCGTGTAGTACATAAATTAAAAACGAATCACATCGATTCATGGAGGTGGTAGTCCACACGTACGTAGGAGAGAGAGTATCATTTTCCAACGGACTGACAGTTAAGAATCTAGATGTGATATTATAATTAAAAAAGTAAAATTATATCATAAATGTCATATATATATATATATGAATTAAATTCATCACTATATTCATCCTAGAGAGGCGGTGATGGAAAACATATTATGTCTTTTCGCAACACGGTAGTCCATTGTACACACTATCGATAATTTAATTTTCCATTTGATGTGTGAGGATATTGATATAGGTAATTTCATTAACAAAATAACATCATAGTATATGGAAGATACTGGTGTTATTATTACAGAACAATTAAATACGATCTGAATGATGTAGAAGATGAAATAAATAAAAAACGCTCGGTTAAGAATGATACATATTATTTGGACAACATCTTTAGGTTTTCACCAAAATCATTTCTATGAGAGTTTTATAATAATACCATGGAATCTAGGATGTAGAAAGGGATTTAAGGAAATAATTTATGTGAGGATTCTAAACCATTTTTTTTAAAATATGACGAAAAGAGGATAGAAGATTCCCTTTTATAAGTGAGGAGTTGCATTTTTGTAAATACCTAAAACTATTCAATAATGGGTAGTAACTCCCAAACCAAGTGACTAAAACATTGATAAATAATGATGTGGGGGTAATATGATGTATAGTAACACCTCCACCATTAAAAAAACATATTTTAATCAAGTTAATATCTTTATATCTAAGATTACTCACTTTTACCATTTCAGTTTTATCCACTTTGACTAGTTTTTTACCTATGTGATTTATCCTTTAAGCCAAAAATAGGAATTATTAGATAAAATAGACCCAATAATTTCAAATATGAAATATAATTTATCAAATAAAAAATATATGTTTGAGGAAACATATTTTAAAAAATGTGTATGTTACAGGAAAAACCCCGTTTTAACCTTAATAATAGTAAATAATTTTTACTCTTTTTACAGTTGAATATGAACAAAAATTACATTGAACATGTTAGCTAATATTAATTATGTTTATTTCAAATTATATATCCATTTTTAAAATTCAATTCATAGAAGTGACATAATTTATTTTAAAATTAAACTCACAAATGAGATGAAATGATTTTTTTCAAAGAAAAAGTTTTCTTAAGTATAAAGTTATTTATATCAAAATTCAACACAAAATGATTCCATTGTGATAATGTGGATTAAAAAATAATAAAATTGAACTCATTTTACATCTAAAATCATTAAAAAATGAAACTTGTTAAATTATTTAAATGAAAATACATTTTTTTAATAAAAATAAATATTTTTCATTATTTATCAAAAAATTAATATTATCAGAAATTTATCAAAAATTAAATCTAAAAAAATGTTGACATTTTGATTTCAATAATTAAGTTTATTTTTATAAAATAAATTTTATAAATGTGAAAAAATAGTTTTAAAATAAGTACACAAAACAAGGCGTAATCGGTTTTTGGAAAAAAAATATTTTTTTAAGCATAAAAAATTTATTCTTATCCTTTTACTAGAAAAAAAATTAGATGAATGATAAAACATTTGATTGAAATTAGTGGTTTTTCCACAGAACTTTGATCAAGTTAGTGGTCTTGTTTCATAACTCTTTCTCATTAATATCCTTAACCTCCATAGTTGTTCCATATAAGAGAGATCTTACTCCAGTGGTATGACCTCTGATTTTAGTACATGTGAATGGTTAGGAATGTAATTTCTTAAGAGATATGAATGAATCAAATCGTGTAATTAAAAGAGGTTAGGTGGAATAACCAAGAGATAGGACACCATCCCTACTTGATCTAGAATCTCAATGTGACTAATATATCTAGTGCTTAGCTTCCCATTCTTTTTGAATCAAGTAACTTTCTTCTATGGATAAATTCATAGAAAAATATTCTCACCAACTTCAAATTATGGATCACTTTGGTGGTTGTTAGCATAAATTTTTGGCTGAATCTGAGCTACCTTGATGAGTTGAATGGTTCTAACATTATCTATAATTTCTTTATCTACACATGTTTAAATAGATTTGTCTCTCCAACATCATCCCATCACAATGGAGTTTTACACTTCTTTTTATTGTGGGATTCATATGAAGTCATCTGAATGTTCAAGTAAAGTCTATTGTTGTAAGAAAACTCGACTATAATAAGGCATTGATCTCAACCACCTTTAAAATTCATAACACCATATCTTAACATATCCTTTAGGATTTGAATGGTTCTCTCAAACTGACCATCTTCATTAGGATGATAAGTTCAGCTAAAACTCAAAAATGTATCAAGATCTTATTGATGACTTCACCAGAACTTTGAGGTAAACCTCATAACCTAATTGGATGTAATAGAATATGGTAGTCCATAAAACCTTACTAAATTATGTATATTCTATAAAGTTGATCAATATGGATGTATTATCTAATGGAAATAATGTGGGTTGACTTCGTATGGTGATTGAGTAAAACCCAAATAACATTTTGGTCCCTAGAGGTTTTGGGGAATCTGATGATAAAATCCATTGTGATGTTTCCTCGTTTTGATTCTAGTATGAGTAATGGCTATAATATCCTCTTACACTTCTGTCTATCGGACTTAACAGGCTGACATACCATACAAAAAGGTGTATACTCTACAATATCTTTCTTCATGTCATCCCACCATAAATTCTATTTCGAGTCTTTATACATCTTCTGACTTCCATGAGGAATACAGAATGATGAACTATGAGTCTCATCAAACAAATACTTCAAATCTGTTATCGAAATTACACATACATAGTTCATGAACCTTATGATTCCATCACAATCAAGTAAAACTCCAGAACATTTATCACCTTCTTCTACATATCCACATCTTCGATTTTCACCTATTTAATTCTCATATGAATAGATAGTTAAATTTTTTTGAGAAAAATAAGATTTCTCCCCTTAAATTATGAATCCAAGATTCATCCTTTTCATATCCAAAAATCCTTGATCTTTTGTGGTCCTCCACATAGATATGATAGTACGATCCTTTTAAATCGGAGCATATGACACCTTGTTCACTTTTTTAGGATGATAATGTATTGAGTAATATTTACCTTTAATCATCTCCAACCATCTTTTCTAGTGCATATTCATATTTTATGGTGTGAGTATATACATTAAAATTTTATGATCAGTATATATATCACACCATTCTCTATAAAGAAAATTTCTTCATATCTTTAATCTAAAAATTAACACACCTAACTTTAAATCATGAGTTGGGTTTTTTCATGAACCTTTAATTGTCAAGATGCATAAGCTAAAACCATGTCATTTGGAATGAGAACACATCTCAGTCCCTTCTTTGATGCATCACACCGGATTATAAGCTCTTTTTCCACTGCAGGGTAATGTAATCACATGTTCTGATAGAGTGTAAATAGAAGAGAATAAGAGAGTTAAGAAAAAGCCGGAAATCCTATAGAAAACAAGTGGTAGTTTTGTACAAACCATTCAGACTACAATCCTAGTAGGATCTCCCCACACTCATGTCATGTCTCTGCACCCCCTTTCTTCCCTAACTACCAAATATCCCTTATTAGGGTCATCCATCTGTAATTTATACCCCTATATCCCAACATATAGGAATAATTACTTCCCCTTGGTAGTTCATCTTTTTTATAGACTCCCCCTATCAAGCGTCCCCTCCTATGATATGTATATAATAGTGATGGTCAGGTTCTACCCCATAAACTCCTATCAACAACCTCCCCCTTTTCTACTCTATCAGTTCCTCCCCCTTGATATTACACCTTGTCTTCAAGGTGGGAGTCTATAAATTAAATGTTAATTGCTTTAGAATCCTGTCATGTGGCTTTGTCTCTGGTCTGGTCACACCACTTGATTATCAATCGGAGTGAAGCCCCTTGGATTTGTCTTTCCAAAATCACCTCTACAAAATATCCTTCTTTTAAAAGATTTGTTGACAAGGTATTCACAATTGTATGAGTTCCAAAACCCTTCCATATTTGTGATACATGTTAGAGGGAGTGGATTTTACTATTGTCCCATAGTCAGAGTATATATAAAACAACCCTACCCAACAAATTACTAAAAAGGTCCAAAAAACATGGAAGCTGATTTTTGATTTATTATGGTCACTGATCCTGAAGTGATATGGAGAAAATTCAACCTAAGGAGAATAATTTTTGTTTTGATAAAAATTTTGACCCCAATTTTTTTTTCAAATTGGACCAGCCCACACTTTTGGACACCCAACACTGTGGTGGGCCACAAAAAAACTTATTTGGGGACGAAAATTACTTATACACATGGAAATGGATGGAAATTCATACCATAACATTAAATAGGATAGATAAGGTGAATAAAAACATCATTAAGTGGGAATCTGCTACTTTAGTCAGTGGGGTCATTAAATAGAATTGGGAAGTTTTTTTTGTGCTTTTTTAAGTTCCCTTTGAGTGTATCCATGCCTTGTAACTCGAATTGGGTCATTTTCCTTTCATTTATTTTGTCTTTATAATGTATTTTTACCCCTTTATAATTGTGAGACTTGAATTGGATGATTTTGTGAAGCTTGCTATGAATTATTCTAGCTTTAGCCACTTCCCTTCGCCCAAAATTGGTGGTTCAACTCCATTTCTGGTATTGTGGTCTTTAAGCATGGAGAAACCTTGGTGGGTGGAATTGATTTTATGTATTAGTCAATTCGACTACATTATTCTTCTCCTCTTCTCTTACTCGTTTTGAGTTTCCGACAATGCATCAAATGGTATCAGATCCTAGTTCCAATGAGTAAGTTATATAACATTCTTCCTATTACTCTCTATCATGTATTGCATGAGTGGATCTTCTACTCTTAATGATCCTTGGGAAATATCCAACGTCTATCTACAATCTAAAATTACTCAAATCGGTAAGCAACTTTCCCAACTATTAAGAGCACAATGACAAGATTCCCCTCCACTACAGCGGCGTCCCCAACATCCATCTCCACATAACAGGTGCAATCCAACACCATTTTATGAAGATCATGAAAATGGGGATGATTCCAGTGATTTAGAGGTGGATTTTTGAAGAAGAAGAGATGATGAAGATATTGAAAGAGGGTTGAAAATTAACATTCCATATATTGATGGGAATTTTAATCCGGATGATTTTCTAGATTGTATGAAGGAAATCAAATAGTTCTTAAAATTTAAGAATTTCTCTCATGAGTAGAAGTGCAATGTATCCATTAATAATTTTAAAGATTATTCATATCATTTGTGGGAAAATATGAATAAATAAAAGGAACATGATGCGAAATACAAAATACGCTCATGGGAGAAGTTGAAAAATCTTTTGAGGAGATTATTTTTACCTGAGAATTATAAGAAAGAGGTTTATTTCTGAATGCATATCCTATGACAACGAGATAAATCTATTGAAGTGTACATTTAGGAGTTTGATCATTGATTTATTCAAAGTGATGTTCGATAATATAAAGATCAAACTATTGTAAGGTTTTTGGGTGGATTAAATGAATAAATTGCACATTCAGTGGAGTTACAACCATTCTGCTCACTTGATAATGTTATCAAGCTAGTGATTAAAGTGGAAAAGGAAAAACAAACCTCAAAGGATCCGATGCTCAAAAACTAAAATAGAGGAACACATTTTTATAAAGTTATTTCTTCTATTAAATATGGTGTTGGTGAGAAGTAAATTGGATGGAAAAAGTTGTTGTATAAAGGGAAAGAGAGGGATATGGAATAACCAAAAGGGAAGTCCAACATAATTGAATGTGGGAATCGAAATTGTTTCAAATGTCATGGGTATGGTCATTTTATTGGATAGTTTCCCAAACAATGGAATTATTACTATAAAAGAGATCGAATAGATTTAAGAGGAAATAAATGACGATGAACATGACAATGATGAATATGAGAATGAGGAACATGTTGTGGGAGAAGCTGATGTGGGCAACATTACAGTGCTATGAAGAGTTTTTGAAGCTCAAATATTCTCCAGAGAAGACCAAAGAGAAAATTTGTTCCAAACTCACTGCACCAATAATAAGAAAGTATGAATGTTGGTTATTGATATTGGGAGCTATAAAAAAGTGGCTTCCATAGAACTAGTGGAGAAATTGAAGCTTCCAACTCAGAATCATCCTCGCTCATATATATTGAAATGGTTGAATAATGGGAGCACACTCCAAGTCAAAAAATAGGTTCTTACTTCATTCTCCATTGGTAAGAACTATGTTGATGGTGTATTGTGTAATGTTATTCATATAGATTATTGTCACTTGTTGTTGCGAAGGATTTGGATGTTTGATAGGGAATATCATGATGTTTTTCCTAATTATCTTCCAGTATGATTACCACTAGTTAGAGGCATCAAACACTAGATTGATCTTGTACTAGGTGAAAAATTGCCTAATAAACCAACATATCAGTGTAATCCTGGAGAATCAAGGTAATTACAGAAGCATGTGCTAGAGTCGATGGGTGGAGGCTTTATAAGGCTAGGCATGAGCCCATGTTCTATTTCAGGATTATTAGTGTTGTAGAAATATTCATGGATGTGGAGTGCTATGTAGATCATTTATGGTGGGTATTTGATGTTATAAAAAAACAAAATCAATATGCAAAGCAGAAAAAGTGAGTTATTTTCAATAAAAGTGTTGTTTTTTGGGATATGTGGTTACCAAATAAAGAATCAGGGTGTATGAATCAAAAGTGAAAGTAATCAAGTCCTGGACACAATAAGAATCCATCACCAATGTAAGAGGTTTCCATGGTTTGGAATCTTTTTATAGTCATTTTTTTAAATTTCAGAACTATCGTGGAGCCCATCACTAAATGCTTGATAAGGGGAGAATTTGAGTTGTCAAAGTCAAAAATGAAGCATTTGAAATCATAAAAAAAAAGTTGTATTAAGCACCAATGTCGGAGTTACCTGAATTTGATCAGGTATTTGATGTTAAGCCCCAGTTTTGAAGCTTACCTGACATGTTTTCAAGGTTATTTTCTTTGTAAATGATTTCTTTAATATTTTATAAATTTTTTATTTTAAAAATTTATTTTCATATTGAAAATGATATTTTCCTCGCGTATTTTTTAATGATCTTTTAATGGTATTTCAATTTATCAACTCCAACAACCCTTGATTATACTCATGATTTACATGGTATATAATCCAATGGAACCATGCATACTTTTCCTCCGGATGGTTTATAATTACAATGATAGGATGTTTATGAAACACGTACCATTTACATAGGTTATTCTATGATGAATTACTGCAATTTTTATTAAACCTGTTTATTTTACATGCATTATGTTATGATGAAATTTCTTTGAAAATTGTTTTTTCTCATAGGTTGTGGTATGATTACTATTTTATGATCTTCTGACACACATTTGATTGACTTTCATTATGTGACGGGTGAACCTGAAATTATATATCTCCCCAATGCATTGGTTAATGATGAATATCTCATGATTGTAAGCATAATTTTATATCAGAGTATAGGCCAAGGATTGTGAAGTCTAGTGTCTTTGAAGACTAGGTACATAATACTAAAAACATGGGACTAAAATAACACTTCTTTATTTAATCTTAAAATTGAGCACCTAACTTCCATTGTGCTCAAACATCTGCATAGGGTACCCTAGGAAACACATGAACAACAAGATGAGCTAAAAATCCCAGTAAGAGAATAAACATAAGAATAAAGCGTTAGCACATGGGATAGAAGGCATAAAAAATTATATAAAAAAGGCATGGAAAATATGAAATCTTAACATATAAACATGGAATCATATAAAAATGGACTCATAGAAATGTGGAATCATCATAAAACATGACTTTATTATGATTCAAGGCTATCCACCAAGATAGTTTCACTTACTAGCACAAGCCAAGGCTAACCACCAAGACTATCACACATAAAATATCATGATACATAACCTTGACCAATTAATTTGAGTTCTACCTAGTCACAACCATCTTAAATTTCCTTTAATATGTTTTCCACATAAATAATCATACATAATTAATCTTACATAAACATAAGGATTACCATGGAAGGAATTGGGTACCATAATCATGACAGAAAGAATAAGAGATGGGCATAACACAAAAGTGTCCATGAAATAAGAGAACTAAATTATACATGGAATTTCAAAAGGGATAATATATATGTATCATGGTGAGTGATTTCAAGTATATGTGACCACATGTATGATATGTTTTCAAGAAATTTTCACATAAAAACATTTTTGAGAAGTTTTAAGGAAAATACTGTAGAGCCTTTAAAATAGAAAAGGGAATAATACTTTATAAAAAACAAAAAGTGAACTATAATGGTTTTCAAAATAAAAAGTCATATTTTATAAAGACAACAGTGGCTTAAAACAGAAGATTGAGTGCAATTGAAATCAGGTAAGAATTCAGAAAGCTCCCTCAAAATAGGTCTGCCTATTAGGAATTACTGAGTAGGGAATCACTTAAAAAATGTATATCCCTAAAAGATAATGATTAATTTAACCTTTTAAAAGAGTTTTTAACATTAAAATATCATTTATAAGATTAAAATAAGAATAATAGATAACTTTGTTTAGGTTAAAATAAATATAAAGAAACCTGAAGGAATAGAGGAGGTTCAGTTTGAATCCCTCACAGAATATCGGCAAGGTACCATGTGTACTTAAGAGGGATTAACGAGTGATAAAGGGGTTTATAATCATTTAAAAATAATGGGGAAAGTATGGGGTAGGTGTTTAATCTTACCCCAACACTACTAATTACACATATAATGGAATAACATAGAGGACAAGCTTGAATAAAAGTGAAATAGAGAGGATCCCTTACCTTAAGTATGATGGTGTTATCCAATTGATATTAATGACCTAAATAATAAAATTAGGCTAATTAATTAATAATTCCATAACCACTTATATATTAAAAATATTTATTATAACCTTTTAATGTTCATTCGTGACCTTTTTTTAAAGGGTTAAGTGGTTCAATTTCACTGTTGGGGTCTGTTTGTTTTCTTGGTTTTTATGATCAGTTTTCTTATTTTCATGAATGGATAAACATTTAAGATGAATGTGGTTCTACATAATTGAAGTTATATGAAAATATTTAACATATCGGAGACTACATGGTTGTAAATTTAATTTGGTTACTTGTAGTGATGTTGAATCATTATATAAATCATTAATGATAGACACTTGAATTAATTTTAGCGATTTTTCTCACAATTAATTTGTTTTGTATTATTATTTTACATCATGTGAAAAATGGAATACAAAACATCAAATAAGAGAGAATACATATTTAATAGTCATTTCCAGCATTAAAATTTTTTTAGGACAATAATTGAAGATATTAATAGCAATTGATAACCCGTCCTCCTTGAATGTGCTAAATCAACACATCTCAAACTTCATTGTCGTTTCATTCAAATAAAATGTGGGGAAAAGAGAGATGATAATGAATTATCCAATTAATATAACAAAATTCATGTACATTTATGTTACTATATTTTTCATACCATTTTTATGAGTATAGGCTAGGAAAGAAAATAGAACAAAATATCTTAAAAAATGAAAGAAAAGAAAAGAGGAATTTTACCTCTTGAATCAACCTTCCTTGAGAGCATCTTAAGGTGAGAGGATTTGGAACTTTTAGGAGACCAAGTGCTGTTTCACATGGGGAGGGATCTCTGGGAGATATATGGGAAGAATTTAGTGAAGTAATAATGCTTGAGAGGAGTGAATAGAAGAGGGTGGAAGATGTGGTATTTATAGTGGAGGGGGGGAGAGTTTTCATAATACTTAATTCATTAGTTTATTATTTTCCATCAAGACCAGAAATCGTGATGATTCCATGAATAGAAATAGTAATAAATGCATGAGAGTTCGAGATTTTGGTGCTTACATCACCTATGGTGTCAGTAATAGTGGATTTAAATTATAATGTATTTATACGATAAATTGCTGTATTTTACTATTCACCAAAAATTCAAGTATTTTAAAAAAATCTCAAAAATTCACCTTAACCATTTATCAACATGTAGAATACAAAAATTAAATCCATTCTTCCAAAATAATTTTCTAAACATGATTAATTTAATATTTAATTAAAATCACAATTTACTGGAAAATTAAAATGTTTAAAACATTTATTTTCTTATTACAAGATATAGGTATATTATACATCCACATGAATATTATTTATATACTATAACAGGTAAGGTAACTATTTACTAGGGTATATAACTATTCATAATGGTATGTTACTATTCATAAAGGTAGGTTACTATTCACTAAAAAATTAAGTTTGTTTCATTAAACTCCAAACATCTTACTGATCACAACCGTGTATGTCAGATTTTCAAAATTTAAATCACAAAAATGTCAAAATTATGTTTAAAGGTCACATATTACTTTTTAGTTTATTGTGTTAGGATTTCATGTGATTATATGACATAATCATAAGAAGGAAATTTCCATTGAAAAACATTGGGCCATTACATTCTTCCCCTCTTAAGAAATTTCCCCCTTGTAATTTATTTTTACATTCTAGGCCTTAAACATGTGCATGTACTTTTCATTAATTTCCTCCTCTAGATCTAATGTTTTCTCTTCATACTTACGGTTACACCATAGTACTTTTACCAGGTGTGTAGTCTTGTTATAGAGAATTTTATCTCTACGATCTATGATCTTCACTGGATACTCCTCATAAGAAAGATCATCCTCCAATAGTAGAACCTTTTAAGAGAGTACATGTGAAGAATTTGGTATGTACTTCGTTAAGAGGGATACATGGAAGACATCATGTACTTTAGACAATATAGGTGTAATTGGCAGTCTATAGGCCACAGTCCTGATAAAATCAAGAATCTTGGTGGGGCTGATGTACCTGGGACTTAGTTTTCATTTCATCCCAAATCTAATTAAATTATTCCCTAATTATATGTGTAGAAATACAATGTCTCCAACTATGATCTCAAGGTCTCATAGACAATTTTCTTCATAAATATTCTATCTACTTTGGGGTGCATTGATATGCTGTTGAATGGTTTTCACATTATCCACCTTTTCTTCAACAATTTCAGGTCCTAGTATCTAACTGTCACCGAATTCATCCCAACATGCTGGTGTTTTTTATATTTTATCATAAAGGGATTCATATGGTTCCATTTGGATTCCCTAGTGTAAAATTTTGTTGGAGGAGAATTCAATTGGTGGAAGATGTTGGTCCCATCCTCCTTTGAAGTACATGGAAAATTATCCCAACATATTCTCCAGTGTCTGAATAGTTTACTCAGATTGGCTATCAGTTTGAGGATAATAGGCCATACTGCAGTTCAGTTCAGTGATTAGAGCATGTTGGAGACTTTTCCAGAACATCGAGGTGAGTCTCATATCATGATATAAAACAATATATAGTGGTACTACATGAATCCTTACCACATATTTCATTCAAATCCATGCAAGATGATCCAATGAGAAGTCCTCTTGAATTGCGATAAAGTGAGTTGTCTTCATAATATGATCCACAATGACCCATATAGCATTGTTTCCTCTAGATTTCTCAGGAAGTCCACTGAGAAAGTCCATGGTTATTTTCTCCCAATTCCTTGTTGTTATGGGTAGTGGTTTCATCATCCCCTTAGACATATATCTTTTAGCCTTCACTTATTGTCAAACTAACCACTTTGATGTATACTCAACAATCTCCTTATTCATATTGTCCCACCAAAAGTGCTCTTGGATATCTCGAGACATCTTTATTTTCTTTGGCTGAATAGAGAAGGTCAAGATTTGTGCATCATTCAAAATATCCTTCTTTATCTCTAGATTAGATGGTACACATAATCGTGACCAAATCTTACAACTATGTCCTTGTAAATTTTGAAATCATATGATTTCCCATTTCTGATAGCTTCCACCCTTTTTTTAATTTCCACATCTTTTCGTTGATCATCCTTTATTTTCTCCATGAGGGATGGTTGATAAATCACTTGAGAAAGGATTGATGATGTACCTCTATTAATGATTCTCATTTCATTCCTAATAAAATCTAATAAGATAAGATCCTTTTCAATTCTCATCATTGATAAATATGTGATATCCGTTCTACTTAGAGCATCATCAACCTTATTTTCCTTATCATGTTAGTATTGGATTGATCAGTCTTAATCCTTGATGAACTCTATCCATCATCAATGGTGAATATTATTCTCTTTTTGAGTGAATATATATTTTAGACTCTTATGGTCAATATATATCTCACACTTCTCCCCATAAAGATAATGTCTCCATATTTTCAATGCACAGATCACAGCCGCCAACTCTAGATCATGTATAGGATAGTTTTACTAGAGGATTTTCAGCTACCTTGAGGAATAAGCTATCAATTAATCATCTTTCATTAGCACACGGCTTAATACCTTCTTTGAAGCATCACTGTACACTACAAAGAGTTCTCCACTTGATGGTAATATGAGTACTAGTGCCGTGATAATATTCTTTTTGAGGTCCTTAATGAATTCCTCACATTCTTGATTCCAAAAAAACATTACATACTTCTGTGTCATCTTGTTCATTGGGTTTGAAAATCCTGAAAAGTTATTCAAAAATCATCGACAATACCCAGCTAGACCCAAAAAGCCGTGGATCTGCATTACAGATGTTGGCATGGGCCACTTTTTAATTGACTTTGTCTTAGAAGGGTCCACAGATATCCCTTTTCTGGTGATAAAATTCCACAAGGATGATACTTCCTACATCCGTAACTCCCATTTTATATAAATTTCATACAACATCTCCATTAAAAAATTCATTAGCATAGTATTCAAATTCTCATCATGTTCCTCCTTGCCCTTGGAGTATATTATAATATCGTCAATAAAGACTACCGCAAATTTGTTGAGGTAATATTTCAAGAAACTATTCATTAAATCCATGAAAATTTTAGAGAATTAATGAGTCCAAAGGGAATAAATATGAGCTGATAGTTTCCATACACTGTTTGAAAGTTAGTCTTGGGAAATCTTCCTTTCTCACCATTAATTGGTGATATCTCAATAGAAGGTCTACATTAGAGAAATAACTATCCCCACAAACTTGAAAGAACAAGTCATATATCTGTGGTAGGGGATACTTGTTCTTTATTGTTATTTTATTGAGATCAAAATAATCAATGCATAGGTGCATTGATCTATCCTTTTTCTTGGTGAAGAAGACTGGTGCACCCCATGGTGAAGCACTCGAGCATATAAAACCCTTCTCCAGATTCTCCCATAACTGCTTCTTTAGTTCCTCCTACCCAATACTTGACATTATATAAGGTTTCTTTGATATAGGTAGAGATCCATGAATAAGTTCAATTAAGAACTCAACCTCTCAATCAGGGGGAAACTAGGAAACTCATTAGGGAATACATCAGTGTAATCCCTCAAGATGGATATGTCTTCGAGCATGATTCTCTCCTTTGTCTCAGTCATCTAATCTACACATTCTTGCTCATAAGAAATTCATATCCACACTTGAGAAAATGATTCTAAAGAAGATTCAACTTCCTCCTTACACTTTTATGTAATTGTAGGATGCTTCGGGATGTGAAGAGGGATTTACCTTTACTGAAAGATGATGCTAGATTTGTATAAAGATATCCAATGTATGAATAAAATAACATTGAAATACACTAAAGGAAGTATGAAAATATTTTCTTGGAGGTTCAGTCCACAAAAATTTACTAGGGAGGATTTATAATCCTTGGATACAATAATTTCCCCTTTCACTGTTCTCACAGATAACATATCCTCCAAAATTTTAGGTGCTGTTTGAAAATTTCTAATAAACATGAAATATATGAATGAATGCATAGAAAAAAACAAATAGTATGTTTGCTATTCTTGAATTAATAACTAGAGTACCTGTCAGCACATCATTGTCCGGATCCACCGTAGAATTAGTGATAGCACAAGCCTTTCCTTATTTCCTTGGAGATTTTTGTTGATTTCATCAGAAAACCCTTGGCATAGGGAAATTATTGGCATAATGAACATACTACTTGCAGTTGTAACACTTTACTACATCCTAAGTGTTTATCAGAACCTTCCTTTCTTCTTCAACATTAGTAGGATTCTTCATATCGTCAACAGTTTTTAGCCTATGTCCCAGTTTTCCACATTCAAAGAAATTCCTGGTTCCCTTTAGACAGTTCCCATGATGCTTCTTCCCACAATTTTAAATGTGGGATGATTGAGCTTATTTCCATCATGGAATTTTTTTGTTTAACCACCCATGTTATTCTCCATTTTTCTCTTATTTTCACCGGGCCCACGAGACCGCTGAGAGTCTCTAATCTCTATTTAATCATTGAGGGCATAAGGAATAGTCTCTTCATAACGGTCAAAGTCTCTAATTACCAATGCTTTTCGTATAATTTTATTTATTCTACTAAATAAGCAACCCACATTACTTTTGGTGTACATGAAAAATTAAGATGCATACATTTCAAGCCTTGTAATGTTTGCTTCATACTCCCAGATTGACTCATCTTCCTTTTGCTTCAGTTTGAGGAACTCGTTTTCCATCTTGAGATGGAGGGTTTGAGGAAAATATTTATTGAAAAACATCATCTTGAATTCCTCCTAATTCATGGAATAAATATCCTCTTGAGACTTTGTATTCTTGATCAGTGTCCACCTCTAATCAACTTCCCCATCAAAATGATAAACATCCTGTAAAATTTTTTCTTCTTCTATGAACTGGAGGATGTAGAATATCATTTTAATGGAGTTAATTTACATGAGTTATTCAATGAAAATGTTCTCATTCCTTAGAGTATGTGGGTATTCCACCTGATTCAATTTATTATTCATAACTTGATCCATCTAAGATAGTACTATCATGATGTTTTTAGCACCCATTCCTATAATATCAGGCATATCATTAGGTAAATAATCACATTCCCTATCACATTTATTGTTGGCACATGTTCTTCTATTTCCCTCCATTAATTAAAAAAGAACATATATTTAGCGAGCTTGAATAGTTAGCTATTGATAATAAAAAGGAATATTTAAACATAAAATTATTAACTTGTAAAGGAGAAGTGTATCCTAAATGCTAATTTTGTAGGTTTAAATCTAGGTTATCCTTGATCTATTTCTTAACTTATATTCTTATGGGAAGTTTTTATTACCTTAAAAATGGTTTCTACTAAGCTTGTGAATTTATCAAAGCATATCCCCTGAGAGTGTCAAACCAAGAGTGCAGCAATGCCCATTCTTGTGTATGAGGATACCCCGAGTTAGGCTTGAAACTCCTTGTCATAGTTTTCACTCTTATGTACATCTATTCTTGAGCCTACTATACCTATTCATATCCAGACATGGATATATTTTCTTGATAAACCACTTACTCTATACTTACCAAAGTTTAGGGATGTTTTCTTATACATCTTCTCATACTTAAGGTTCTTACTAAAGTGATATATTACTAATAAATAAATTAAAATAGACCATCCTATGATACCAACTATAGTGGCCCCATCCTCTTCACCTAACATAACTTGATTTTATGCATAATTATCTATAAGAGTATAAGCTAATGATCGTGAAGTCTAGTGTCTTTGAATACTAGGTATATAAAACTAAAAACATGGGACTAAAAAAAACTTCTCTATTTAATCATAAAATTTTGATCCTCTCTTCCATTGTGCTCAAACATCTACATCAAGTACCCTGAGGAACACTTGAACTAAGGGATACAATAACAAAACCCCATAAAGGAATAAACATATGATTAAAGCATTAGCACATGGGTTAGAAGGCATAATATAATGATATAAAAAAGTCATGGAACATATGGAATCTTAACATATAAGAATTAAATCCTATAAACACAGATTCAAAGAAATGTGGAAGCAACAAGAGACATGTCTTTAGTATGAGCCAAGGCTAACCTCTAAGATCGTTTCACAAAGTAGCACAAGTCAAGGATTACCGGCAAGACTGTCGCACATAACATTAAATGAGACTTAACTTTATCCAATGAATTTTAGTGATATATGGGCACCCCAATCATAAGTTTTCATGAATATGTCTTCCTTATAAAGAATCATACATAATAAGTCTTATATAAACATAAGGATTACCCATGGAAAGAATTGGGTACCATAAGCATGACACAAAGCATAACAGATGGGCATAATGAAAAAGTGTCCATCAAAGAACAGAACTAAAGTATACATGGAAATTAAAAAGGGAAAATATATATCTATCATGGTGAGAGATTTCAAGTTTAATTTTCAACATTTAAGAAAATTATTCATGAACGTTTTTCATAAAAATATTTTTGAGCGGTTTTAAGGAAAATACTATGGAAACATTAAAATAGAAAAGGGAAAAATCCCTTATAAAAAAGAAAAAGTGAACCAAAAAGGTTTTAAAAATAATATAATTATTTTATATAAAAATTGTGGCTTAAAACAGAAAATAGAGTGAAATTGAAATTAGGTAAGAATTTAGGAATCTCCCTCAAAACAGGTTTTCCTATCAAGAAGTATTTAGGAGGGAATCAATTAAACACATGTATATAACCAAAAGAGAATGATGGATAGAATTTGTTAAATTTGGTTGGAACATTAGCAAAGAATTTATAAGATGAACACAAGAAAATTATATAACCTCATTTAGGTAAAAATAATTATAATGGATCCTGAATGAATAAAGGAGATTCAGATTGAATCCCGCACTGAATATCGACATGGTATCATGTCTACTTAAGAGGGATTAATGAGAGATAAAGGGGTTTCTAATCATTTAAAAATAATGAGGAATATATGGGGGAGGTTTTTAATCATATCCCATCACTATTAATTACACATAAAATGGAATACCATAAAGGGAAATCTTGAATAAAAGTGAAATAGAGAGGATCCCTTACCTTAAGTCCGATGGTGTCATCTATTTGATATTAATGAACTGAATAATTAAATTAGGTTTATTAATTAATAATTAAATAACCTCTTATAAATTTAAATGATTTATTATAACCTTTTTATGTACATTTATGACCTTTTTTGATGAGTTAAGTGGTTCAATTTCATTGTTTGGGTCTGTTTGTTTTCTTGGTTTTTATGACCGATTTATTTATTTTCATGAAAGGATAAACATGTAAGATGAAATTTGATGTACATAATTTAAGTTATATGAAAATAGGGATCATAAAGGATATGAAGTGGTTGTAAATATAATATGGTTACTTGGAGTGAAGTCGAATCATTATATAATACATTAATAACAAATGTTTGAATTTATTTTATCGATTTTCCTCACAAATAACTTGTTTTGTATTATTATTTTACATCATGTGAAAAAAGGATTCAAGAACACCACATAACATAAAATAAATTTTTAATATTCTGGTTAAACTATGAAAATGGTCTTATGAACATAATTGAAGATAGTAATAGAAATTGATAACTCGTCATCCTTGAATTCGCTAAATTAACACATCTCAAACGGTGTTTTCATTTCATTCAAATAAAAGATGGGGAAAGGGGAGATAACAATGAATTATCCCATTATCATAACAAATTTATAGTACATTTATGTTACTGCAGTTTTTATACCATTTGGATGAGTATACATTAGGAACGAAAAGTGAACAATAGAACATAAAATAAATGAAAGAAAAGAAAAGAGGAATTTTACCCCTTGAATCAACATTCCTTGATATCCTCTTAAGGGGAGAGGATTTGGTCATTTTTGGAGACCAAAGGTAGTTATATGTGGGGAGGGATAATAGGGAGATATTTGGAATGAATTTAGTGAAGGAACAAGGCTTTAGAGGCGTCAAGAGAAGAGGTTGGAAGAGGTGGTATTAATAGTGCCGGGGAGGAGAGGTTTCATAATATTTAATTCCGCAGTTTATTATTTTCCCTCAAGACCAGAATTAGTGATGATTTCTTCACCAAAGATAGTAATAAATTCATGTGGGTGTGAGATTTGGGTGCTTACATAACTTAGGATGTCATGAATAGTGGATTTAAATTATAATATATTTATACGGTAAATTAATGTATATTACTATTCAAAAAAATTCCAGTATTTCAGAAAAATTACAAAAAATCACCCTAAACATTTTTTGACTTGTAGAATGCAAAAATGAAGTCCATTTTTCAAAAATAATTTTCTAAATATGAATAATTTACTATTTAATTAAAATCACAATTTACTCAAAAAGTAAAAATTTTAAAACATTTATTTTATTATTCTATAATATACGTATATTAGACTTACACTTGTATATTATTTATATACTATTATAGTTAATGTTACTATTCATTAGGGTATATCACTATTCATAAGCGTATGTTAATATTTATAAATTTAGGTTACTATTCACCAAAAAAATTAAGTTTGTTCAATTAGACTCCAACATCTTACTGATAGCAACTATGTATATCAAATATTCTAAATTTAAATCGTAGAAGTGTCAAAATTTTATTTAAAGGTCAAATAGTTTTTATTAGTTCATAGTGTTATGATTTCATGTGACTATATGACAAAATAATAAGAAGGAAATTTCTATTGAAAAATATTGTGTCGTTACAAAAAACATGTAATTCACAAAAATTATCAAATGAGATAAAAATTTGATGAGATTATTGATAGTTAGATCAAGAAATTTAATCAGCTGAATCATAATCATAAACAATCCTGATGAACAATGAGATTTTAACTTAAAACCCTTACCATATATGTAATTTTTTATCATAAGCTCTATGACAGAAATAACATAATATGGATATGTAAATCCCCATAATCTTCATAACATGTATCATAAAAGACATTCATGGGTATTATATACACCACATAAAAGAACCAAGTTGCGAATATGGAATGTATTTCATAGAAATAAAAGTTATATGAAAATATCTTACCTTGGGTCACACTTCCATCATACATGTTCTAATATAATATATAATAAATATAGATTTATTGTGATTCTATTCTAGAAACATACTCATATATATCATATCATATATTATTTACTTATAACCATTTATCAACTGTTTATTGACAATTCTTTATTAAAATCATTGTTATGGTTGATAACTTCTTTGTGGTTTTCATGTATTTTTTGATTCCGTAGTTTCTATAATTTATGTTTTATTATGGTTCCACCATATTCATAATGGAAATAATTATATAAATATCTCCTTTATATTCAATATATACATATTTAGATTCATCCAAAAAAGTTAGAGATAGAAAAATTAATTTCACCATTGATGGAAAAAGTAGATCGTACGTACACATGAACATTGTTTTCATTTTTTAACAGATGGAATAAAATAAAGGTAAATAAAAATTTAACTTTACAAAATTATTATTATATCATATAAATCATATAAATTCATCAGATTCATCCTTATTACTTTCCATGTAATAAATAAATGAAAAACGAATCACATCTATTCATGGTGGCGACAGTCTACACGTACATATGAGAGACAATATCATTTTCCAACAGACTAAAATTTAAGAATCTAGATGTGATATTATAATTAAAGAAGTAAAATTATATCATAAATATCATATATATATATATGAATTAAATTCATCATTATATTAATCTGAGAGAGGTGGTGATGGAAACCATATTATGCCGGTTCGCAAGGTGGTAGTCCATTGTACACATGATCGATGGTTTAATTTTCCATTTGATTGATGAGGATATTGATATAGGTTATGTAATTAACAAAATAAAATCCTAGTATATAGAAGATACTGGTGTTATTATTACAACATAATTGAAGAATATCTGAATGATGTAGAAGAAGAAATAAATAAAAAATGATTGGTTAAGAACCATACCTATTCTTCAGACAACCTCTTTAAGTTTGAACCGAAATCATTTCAATGAGAGTTTTCTAACAAAAAAATGTCATCTAGGACGTGGAAAGGGAAGTAAGGAAATGATTTAGGTGAGGATTCCAAACCAAAAGGCTTTTTAAATATGAATAAAATAGGAGAGAAGATGCCCTTTTGTAAGTGAGGAGTTTCAGTTTTGTAAATACCTAAAACAATTCAATAATGGGAAGTAAATCCCAAACCAAGTGACTCCAACATTGATAAATAATGGAGTGGAGGTAAGATAAGTAATAGTAACTCCTCCAACACTAAAAGAACATATTTTAATCAAGTTATTGTCTTTATATATAAGATTAATCACTTTTAGCATTTTAGTTATATCCACAGGGACTAGTTTTTTTAACCTTGGCGATTTATCCTTTAAGACAAAAATAGGAATTATTGGACAAATTAGACCCACTTATTCCAAATATTAAAATCTAATTTATCCAATAAAAAACAGATGTTTGTGGAAATTTATTTTAACAAATGTGTATGTAACATGCAAATCCCAATTTTAACCTTAAAAATAGTAAATAATTTTTACTCATTTTACTATTAAATATGAACAAAAATTAAGTTGAACTTATTACCTAATATTAATTATGTTGATTTTAAATTTTAAATCAATTTTCCAAATTCAATTCATAGAAGTGATAGAATTTAATTTAAAATTAATCCCACAAACGAGATGAAAAGTTCTTTTAGAAAGAAAATATTTTCGTATGTATACAATTATTTATTTCAAAATTCAACATAAAATACTTACATTGAGATAAATTGTACTAAAAAAATATAATTGAACTAATTTTACATATAAATTCATTTAAAAAAAAATGAAACTTTATAAATTATATAAATGAAAAGACATTTTTAATAAAAATCAATATTTTTCACTATTTTTCGGAAATTAATCTTATCAGAAAATTATCAAAAATTCAATATAAGATAATTTTGACATTTTGATTTCATGAATTAAGTTTATCTTTATCAAATATATTTTATAAAGGTGAATAAAATAATTTTAAAATAAGTACACAAAAAATGGCGTAACTGATTTTTAGAGAAAAATACGTTATTATGTATAAATTCATATTTATTATTATCCTATTCCTAGAAAAAAATTAGATGAATGATAAAACATTTTATTGAAATTAGTGGTTTTTCTATAAAACTTTGATCAAATGAATGGTCTTGTTTCCTAACACATTCTCTCTATGATCCAGAATCTTCATCGGTTGTTCCACATATGAGAGATCTTACTCCTGTGGTACGACCTATGAGTTTAGTACATGTGAATGGTTAGGTATGTAATTTCTTAGGAGAGATGATTGACACAAATCATGGAATTAAAAGAGGTTCGGTGGAAGAACCAAGATATAGGATACCATTGCTACTCGATCTAGAATCTCAAAATGACCAATATATTTGGGGCTTAGCTTTCTTTTCTTTTTGTATCATGTAAATTTCTTCCATAGAGAAATTCAAAGAAAAATATTCTCACCAACTTCAAATTATAGATCACTTTGATGGTTGTTAGCATAAATTTTTTTCCGACTCCGAGCTGCCTTGATGAGTTGAATGGTTCTAGCATTATCTATCATTTCATCAGCTAGTACAGGTTTCAATAGATTTGTTTCTCCAACATCATCCCATCAAAACAGAGTTTGACACTTCTTTTTAAAGAGGGATTCATAAGAAGTCATCTGAATGATCAAGTTAAATATATTGATGTTAGAGAACTCGACTATAGGAAGGTGTTGATCTCAACCACATTTAAAATTCCTAACACAAGATCTTGACGTATCCTTTATAATTTGAATGGTTCTCTCAAACTGACCATCTTCATTAGGATGATAAGTTGGTCTAAAACTCAACATTTTATCAAGAGCTTTTTGAAGTATTCACTAGAACTTTAAGGTAAACCTCATATCATAATTAGATACAATAATAAGTGGTACTCCATGAAACCTTACTAATTTATGTATATTATATAAATTTGATGAATATATAAGTATTATCTAAGGGAAATGAGGTGTGTTGACTTCATAAGGTGATTTAGTACATCCCAAATAACATTTTTCCCCGATACGTTTTGGGGAATATGCTGACAAAACCCGTTGTGATGTTTCCTCATTTTGATTCTAGTACGAGTAATGACTATAAAATCCTCTTACACTTTCTTCACTCAACCTTAACTTGTTGACATACCATACACATAGGTGCATACTCTACAATATCTTTCTTAAGGTCATCCCACCATAAATAATTATTTGGGTCTTTATACATCTTCTTACTTCTATGATGAATACAAAATGATAAAAAATGAGTCTCATCCAAAAAATCCCTCAAGTATGGCATGGACAGAACACATACACAGTTCATGAACCTTATCATTCCATAACAATCATGGTTAAACTCCAAAAAATTGTCTCCTTCTTCAACATATCCACATCTTCCATTTTCACCTCTTTAATTCTCATATGGATAGATGGTTAAAATAAATTTGAGGAAAATAATATTTCTCCCCTTCCTTCATGATTCCAAGATTCATCCTTTTCAAATAAAAAATCTCTGATATTTTGTGATACTCCTCATAGATAAGTTATCATGATCCTTTTAGATCAGAGCATATGCCACCTTGTTCACTTTCTCAGGATGATAATGTATTGTGTAATAATTATCTTTAATCACAACCATCCATCTTTTCTAGTTAATATTAAACTTTTTTGTTGTGAATATATACATTAACATTTCATGATCAGTATATATATCACACCATTCTCCATAAAGATAATGTCTTCATATCTTTAATGAAAAAATTAACACACCTAACTTGAAATCATGAGTTGGGTTTTTTCATGAACATTTAATTGTCGGGATGCATAAGCTAAAACCGTGTCATTTGTCCTGAAACCACATCTCAACCCCTTTTTTGATGGATGAATTTATATTACAATCTATTTTTCTTCTCCAAGGTGATTTATTCACATGTTCTAAGAGGTTTTAAATAGAAGATAAGAGGAATGTTAAGAATAATCAAGAAATCATATTGAAAACATGTGGTAGTTTTGTACAAACCATTCGGACTACACTTCTAGTAGTCTCTCCCCACCCTCAAGCCATGGCTCTGCACCCCTAGCTTCACAAACAACCAAATATCCCCTATTAGGGCCATACTTCTATTATTTATACACCAATATCACCATGTATAGAAATAATTAATTCCCCTTGGCAGTTCAACATTGTTATGGACTCCCCCTATCGAGTGCCCCTCCTATGATAAGTATACAATAATGATGGTCATGATCTCCCCCATATACTACTATCAATAACCTCTCCGTTTTCTACTTTATTAGTTCCTCCCCTTGGAAATTCAACCTTGTCTTCAAGGAGGGAGTCTATAAATTGAACAATAATCGCTTGAGAATCCTCTCATGTGGCTTCTTCTCTAGTCTGGTCACACCACTTGATTAACTATTGGAGTGAAGTCCATTGGATTGGTTTTTCCAAAATCGCCTCCTGCAAATCTCCTTCATTAAAAATATCTGTTGTCAAGGTATTCACAATTGGATGAGTTCCCCAACCCTCCCATAATTGTGATACTTGTAAGACATAGAGGACTTTACTATTGGTGTGCAGTGAAAGTCTACATGCAACAAACACTACCCAAATAATTAATGAAAAGATCCAAAAAAAACATGGAAGCCAATTTTTTATTTATTATGGTCACTGATCATGATGTTATATGGATCTAATTCATCCTAAGGAGAATAATTTGGGGTTTGATAAAAATTTTAATCTCAATTATTATTCAAATTGGACCAGCCCAAAGGTTTTGACATCCAACACAATGGTGGGCCACAAAAAACTTATTTAGGGCCCAAAATTAAATATCCACATGGAAATGGATGTATATTAAAAACCAAAAATTAAATAGGATAGATAAGGTGAAGAAAAACATCATTAAGAGGGAATCTACTACTTTAGTCATCGGGGTCATTAAATAGCACAAAAAGTGTTTTTTTGTGAATTTTTATGCGTCCTCTGAGTGTCCCCATGACTTGTAACTAGAATTGGGTCATTTTAGATTATTTATTTTGTCTTTATAATGTATTTTCCCCCCTTTTTAATTGTGAGACTATAATTGAACGATTTTGGGAAGCTTACGATGAACTATTCTAGCTTTAGCCTCTTCCCTTTACCCAAAATTGGTGGTGCAAGTCCATTGCTGGTGATGTGGTTTTTAAGCATGGAGAAACCTTGGCAGGTGGCATTGCTATTAAGCCTAGTTCAATTCTACTACAATACGCTGCTTCTCTTTGTTTACTCACTTTGAGCTTCCGACGACGCATCAGTTAGTATCAGATCGTGGTTCCAAAGAGTAAGTTATATAAAATTCTTCCTATTACTCTCGATCATGTCTCAAAAGAGTGGATCTTCTAATCCTCCTACGCCTTGGGAAATAGAGAACAATTGTCTACAATAAAAAATTACTCAAATTGGCGAGAAAATTTCTCAACTATTAAGAGCACAACGACTTGATTCCCCTCCACTATAGCGGCGTCCCCGACATCCATCTCCACATAACAAGTGAAATCCAACACCATTTTATAAAGATCATGCAAATGGGGATAATTTCAATGATTCAGAGGTGGATATTTGAAGAATAAGAGATGATGGAGATATTTATAGAGGGTTGAAAATTGACATTCTATGTTTTAATGGGAATTTGAATTCAGATGATTTTCTGGATTGGATGAAGGAAATCAAATAGTTCTGAAAATTTATGAATTGTTCTGATGAGAATATGTTCAAGGTAGCCATTCTAAAATTTAAATATTATGCATATCATTGGTGGGAAAATCTGAATATATAGAGGGAACATGACAAGAAATACAAAATAAGCTCATGGGAGACGTTGAAAAAGTTTTGGAGGAGATTATTTCTACCCGAGAATTATAACCAAGAGCTTTATTTCAGAATTCATAGCCTGTGATAAGGAGATAAATCTATTGAAGTGTACATTTGGTAGATTGATCATTTATTGATGAAAAGTGATGTTCCAGAATATAAATATCAAAATATTTCATGGTTTTTGGATGGATTAAATGATGAAATTTCACATTCAGTGGGGTTATAACCATTCTTCTCACTTGATAATGTTTTCAAGCTATTGATTATGGTGGAAAAGTAAAAATGGATGTCAAAGGCTCTGATGCTCAAAAACTACAATAGAGGAAAAAAATTTATAATGTTATTTCTTCTAATAAATATGGTGTTAGTGAGAAGGAATTTTGAAGGAATAATATGTTGTATAAAGGGAAATAGATAGCTACAGAATAGCCAAAAGTGATGTCCAACTCCTTTGAACATGAGAATCTAAAGTGTTTCAAATGTCAAGGGTATGGTCATTTTTTGGCCAGTTTCCCAAACAATGGAATTATTACTATAAAGGAGATCAAGAAGATTGAAGATTCAATCAGAGATGATGAACATTATAGATATGAATCTGAGAATGGGGAATATGTAGTGGAAGAAACTGATGTGGGAAACATGCTAGTTCTATGAAGAGTTTTGTAAGCTCAAATCTTCTCATAATAAGATCATAGAGAAAATTTGTTCCAAACTCACTGTACCAATAATAAGCTATTATGAATGGTGATTATTGATATTGGGAGATATAAAAATGTGGATTATACAACAGTATTGGATAAATTGAAGCTTCCAACATAGAATCATTCTCACTCATATAAATTTCAATGGTTGAATAATGGGAGCACACTCCAAGTCTACAAACATGTTCTGATTTCATTCTCCATTAGTAATAACTATGTAGATGAGGTATTGTCTGGTGTTATTCCAATGGATTATTGTCACTTTTGTTGAGAAGTCCTTTGATGTTTGATAAGGAAGTGATATATGATGGGAGGAAGGACACATATTCTTTTTAATCTGGGGAAAAGAATATCACACTTGCTCTTTTGAAGTTGTCCCAAACCCTTCAAGAAAAATCAGTTCCGGAAGTTCCCAAAGACAGTTTCTTTATCAATAAATCTCAAGTGGAGAAATCCATAAATTAGAAAAATCATGTTTTTTCTTTATTGATGATGAAAAATTCATTCCCCAAGGAGAAGATTCATCACCATCCGTTAGATCATTCTTTGATTTTGGAATATCGTGACGTTTTTCCTAATGATCTTCCAGTATGATTACCACTATTTAGAGGAATCGAACACCATATTGATCTTGTAATGGGTGAAAAATTGCCTAATTAACCAACATATCGGTGTAATTCTGGAAAATCAAGGGAATTACAGAATCATGTGGACAAGTTGGTGGCTGAAGGCTTTATAAGGACAAGCATGGGTCCATGTTCTATTTCAGAACTATTGTTGTCATATAAATACGAAAGGATGTGGATTACCATGTTGATCATCTTTGACAAGTATTTGATGTTCTACAAAAACAAAATCTAAATTAAAAGCTGAAAAAATGTGATTTCATTTCAATAAAAGTGGTGCTTTAGGGGGATATGTGGTAACCAAAGAAGGAATCATGGTTGATGGATCAAAAGTGGAAGCAATCAAGTCATGGCCACATCAAGAATCCATCATGAGAGTAAGAAGTTTCCAAGTTTTGGAGTCTTTTTATCGTCGCTTATATTAAATTTCAGAAATATCATGGAACCCATCGATAAATGCTTGATAATGGGGAAATTTGAGTGTTCAATGAACAAAATGAAGCATTTGAAATCAGAAAGAAAAAGTTGTGTTAATACCCTGTTTTGGTGTTACCAGACTTTGATCAACTCTTTGATGTGGAATGTGATTCTAGTGGAGTTGGGATTGGCACTGTTCTGATCCAAAGAAAGGTTCTTTTTGAATTTTTTAGTGAGAAATTGAATGATTCCTAGAGTAATTACAACACCTTTGATAATGAATTTTATGTGGTTGTGAGATCCCTAGATCATTGGTCTCATTATTTGAGACCAATGAAGTTTGTTCTTAATGGTGACCATCAGGAACTGAGGCTTATCAATGGTCAAAAAAAGCTATGTTTAAGGCATGAAAAGTGTGAAGAACACTTACATTCATTCTCATTTATGTCAAAATACAAGAAGAGTAATGATAATCTTGTGGAAGATGTTTTATATCGAAGGTACGCACTACTTACCATTCTAGATTCTTGAATTATTGGATTTTAGATTATGAAATAAGATTATCATCATGATATGGAGTTTAATTATATTTTAATCCAATTTCAAAATGCCTTTTTGGAGGATTATTCTGTACATGGTGGGTTTTTCTTTAATAGAAAGAAGTTGTGTGTTCCAAAGGGTAATTACAGGGATTTTCTCATTCGAGAAACACATGAAGGGGGACTTTCTGTTCATTTTTGCATCCATAAAACCTTGGAGATAATAAAGGAGAATTTCTACTAGTGAAATATACAATAATATGTCCAAGTAATTCATTCAAGAAGCATTACATGTCAAAAAGAAAAGTTTCATTTAAAGACTGGTTTATATACTCAATAACTCATTTTGGAGTATCCATGGGATGATCTCAGCATGGATTTCATTATGGATTTACCAAAGACTCAGTGAGGTAAATATTCAATAATGGTTTTTGTTGATCAATATTTTCAATATAGATCATTTCATACCATGTCATAAAACTAAAGATGCAGTTAATGTGGTTGAATTGTTTTTCAAGGATATTGTTCTCCTTCATGGAATTCCTCACAGCATTGTTTCAGATAGAGATAAAAAATTTATCATTAATTTTTGGAGGAAATTGTGGGGGAAATTTGGTATGAAACTTCTTTTCAGAACATCCCATTAACATTAAATGGATGGGAAAATGGAAGTTACCAATCGTACTCTGGGAACAATGTTGAGAATATTAGTGAACAAGAGAATGAGAGATTGGGATTTACATCTTGAACAAACATAATTTGTGTACAATAGATTTCTGAGGACTACTACTCGACATTCTCCATTTGAAGTTGTATATGGAATTAATCCATTTACTCCAATAGAATTGTGCTCTTTGCATTTTATTTTTTAGGTGAATATTGATGCAGAGGAGAAGACAATGTAGATAAATAAGCTCCATGAATCTATTCATGATCAAATAGAGAAGTCAAATAAAGAATACAAGAGGTGAGAAAACAAGCATCAGAAGCAGGCCATTTTCCAACTTGGATAAAAAGTGTGGATTCACCTTCACAAAGAGATATCTCCATCCAAAATGAAGGGAATGTTGATACCACAAGCTGAAGGTTCGTCCAAAGTGCTTGAAGGAGTGGGAAACAATGCCTAAAAAATTGATCTACCAGATGATTGTGTTGGCGTTTCTACAATGCTCAACATTGGGGACTTAACTCTATATATAGACAATGATGATGCCATGGATTTGAGGTAAAATACTATCCATCCAGGGGGAATGATATGGATCTGATTCTCCTCCAGGAGAATAATTTTGGTCTTAATGAAAATTTTAATCCCAATTGTTATTCCAATTAGACCAGCCTACACTTTTTAACATCCAACACTATGGTGGGCCACAACACATTTATTTGGGGCCCAAAATTACATATCCACATGGAAATGGATGGAAATTCATAGAAGCACATTAAAGATGATAAATCTGGTGGAGAAAGACATTATTAAGAGGTAATCCCACTACATTAGTATGTGTGGTCTTTAAATACCACGGGGAAGTGTTTTTTGAGATTTTTATGTGTCCTTTGAGTGTCCCCATGCCTTGTAACTCGAATTGGGTAATTTAACTTTATTTATTTTCTCTTTATAATATATTTTCAACCCATTGTAATGGTGAGGCATGAATTTAAATAATTTATGAAACTTGTTGTGAATTTTCGAGCTTTTTCCTCTTCGCGTTGCTTAGAATTGGTGGTGTAACTACATTTCTAGTGATGACGTCTTTATGCGTGTAGAAACCTTGGTGGATGGCATTGAATTTAATGCTAAGCAGATTCCGCAACATTAGATTGATCCTCATTACTTACCTGTTTTGAGCTTCCATTGATGCATCAGAGTGGGTCACTAGTGATGGGTGTAAATGTATCATTTTCAGAGTTATGAAGTGGTAGAATGTTACACATAAAGTACTACTCAATTGTGTCTAATATTCCTTGGCTCATTAGGAATCACTTTCTCGTACTATTTTTATGTACCTTGATCTATATGTGAAAATATCTTATTTCAATGCTCATCTTGGATATGTGCTTTGAAGGATCATGTTCTTGTTACCTATGGTGTAGCTGTCTTGGTTTCTTTAACATTAATTACATGGGAAGTTATGTCCACTGTTAAACGTTGCCTCTAGAAATTCAAGCACGACTGACTTAACATGATTTGTCTCCACTGCTCTCTGAGAAATTCATTCATAAATTTCTATATTTTCATCAAAGTTATAACATTCTAGATAAATAAAGAATATGACATTTTAATATATATTAATATTTTTTAATAAAATATTAATATTACTTTAAATGGGATGCTATGTTCAATGGAATAACCAATACGGAACAACGAGTTTCTTTGAAATCTAACGTTGCACACTAATAATATAACAATATTATTTTAAATGGTAGTTAATGCCTAGCCATTGTAATAGCGGTAATGAACAGAACTGACTATAAAATGATTATTTATGTTTGTTAAAAATTATAACAATTACCCAGTAAATTATAGAGGCTTAAAATGCGAATGAATACAATTTTCAGCATAAATATTCTAATATTTTCTAAAAGGTCGATTAACTTCATTTTGATGGAGAACCCTTTTTAAATATAATTTTTTTCAATTTTATATGTTATATTTGACAAAATAAAATCCTTCTTTAGAATCAGGACATCAATATTTAATTTGCGTAAATTTTTGTTATTTTTCCGATAAAGATCATTTTTTAGTGAATAGTGAAAATTATGTATTTTAATTCAAAACCTTCTTTTAATATAATTTATTTATATGGTTATATTATCTTTTTAATTTGGTTTAAATTGTAGTTAAAATATATTTTTACCATTTAATCCAATGGTGTTCATTGGAATTAATTTCACTTTGAAATTGGACATCAACAAGTGTCAATCTTTTGATATATATTGTTTCAGAAAAACACGTTATTTGTTTTGACAGAGGGAATTAATCATAAAATTAATTATTGAAACTTCTATGTTTTGAATTTGGTAAAATGGACATCAGTTTTGAATTTAAAATATCAAATTTACTTTGGATAAATTTTTGGAATTTTTCTGATAGATTTTCATTTTTTATGAATATTAAAAAATACCGCATTTTATTTCAAAAATGATTTTTCATCTAATTTAATTATATAGTTAGATTTTTTTAATTGGTTTTAAAGTGTAATTGAATTATGTTTTTATCGATTAATAAAATTTTTTCATTTGAAGTAATTTCCCTTTTTAATTGGATGTAAAAAAATGTCAATCTTCTAATAAATTTTACTTCTTAAAAACCAGTCTTTGGTTGTGACAACGGGAATTATTTTTAAATTAATTACTAACATTCTTGTGTTTGGAATTTGGTAAAATTGATTCCATATTTGGAACCAGAAGGTCCAAATTATGAAATGAGGACTATTTTTTTGGACATTATGAATATTAACAAAGGTAATTATCTTTAATTATCAAGATTAATTAGTAATCGGGTTGTTAAGGGTTATAAAATAATATCATAATAATATAAAATGACCCCAACATGTGTCCAAATCCTGTTTTTTAAGTCATGACCGACCATGGGAAACTTTTTACCCATCTTGAGGGCCCATGAAGTCACATGAGTGTGATAGTGACATTTATGACATTATGTTTAAAAAAGAAGAGAAATATAACAAAGGTCTGTATATCCTAAGTAAATCAATTTAAATTTTGATTACAGAAATGATCACTTAGAATATAAATAGTCATTGTAATTCTAAAAAGATTTCCTACATCATGATATATTTTTTTATAATTTTTAGACATTAAATAAATAAATTTATTTATGACACCATGATGATGTAGTGATTACCTCATTAATGAACCATTTAAATAAAATGAAACGATAAGGTAAAATCTAAGCCTTAAACTTGAAGAAAACCTATTTTATGGGTGTATTTTGAACCCTTATCACCATATCCTAAAAATATATCATTTTGGGACCTTTAAAATCCTATAATCATTTTATAATAAAGTATCATTTCAAGACATTCCAAAAGTGACCCTCCTCCCTCTTATAAATGGCCCCCACCTCTACCCCTATACCCACACCTCTCAATCCCTTTTCATGTCCAAACTCTACTCATATTATCTCTCGACATCCATCTATTACTCCTAGAAGCCTCACTTTGGGGATAAGTATTTTCAGGGAAGCCTTTGGCTCAAATCAAAAAGAGTTACCCGATTTAGAGGTAATGTATTCTCTCATGTTTCTTTATGTTATTTTACTTTTTCACTCACCACTATATTCTTATTATTTGATCCCATAATAACACCATTATACTCAATATACTAGGATTTTATTTATAAGTATTCTACCAACACTTACACATAACTCCATCTATTGGTTAAAGAACATACTGTTTCTGTGGGAGGCAAATTACTGCCTCACGAAACGATGATTGTTTAATCTTCTTTTAACACCTTTCATGGTGGACATTATGATGTCACTGTATTTATATATAATATATATGGTATTTATTATTTATATATTCCTTTGAATTTAATTTTTAAATCACATTGTTATGCCTTTCATGTTATGGAACTGCGATAATTTCATCTGAGGAAGGGTGGACTACCTACCCCTCAAGTGATGTGACTTGTTCATGCCAAACATGAAATTTATAAAGAATGTAATTAATTAAATTATGTTAGATATATATAATATATATTATACTGGAATTATAAAATATCTATGTCTAATTTATTTTTAAATTCCATCAATATGACAAAAAAAATGAAAGTATCGTTCATGCGTACGTACGACCAACCGTCTCCATGAACGATAAATTTCATTTATTATCTCCAAAAATTATGGAATATTATTAAATACATATATAATGGATATATATGATATTTTAATCATGAAAACAATTCAAGAGATGATTTACTTATTACTACATGGACAATTCTCTTCAAACAAGTTCATTTTTGACTCATGTATCGAACATCGACAAAACGTAGGATATGAACTCACATAATAAACTAATTATTATAACATGATAATATGTGATATTGATTGAATAATAATCTTTAAAGGAAGTACTTTAGCAATTATAAATCGACCAAGGTTTGTTATTCATGAATATAAAGAAGTGAATAAGAAAAGTCGGACTTGTGGTAAGGGGATTTCTTATCTCACTTTTAATTCCGTGAGATTTCCATTTTTCACCACTTATTTATTGCATGTGGTGTATTTTTTAATTAAATTTCATATATATTATCTTTATTCTATTTATATTCATGTTATTATGTTATTCATTTGGTGTTTATTATCTATTGGTCATATGACTCGATTGATTACAACAAGGTCGGGGGTTTTATCTTAGTTTTTTTCCCGTGAGATTCATGCTATATTTGCCACTATCTCCTTTGAGTGGTGTATGTACTGCCCATTATTCTAAAATTTGAGTAATATACATCCATTTATGGGTATTTACATCAATATTTTATGGTCCTTCTTTCATGGGGTGAATGTTTCGTAGGTTACCAAATCGGTAAGGGAACCTTTCACCCTCTTCTTTTTAAAAGGCTGCATTTTGTTATGTCTTTTAATTCACATCTTCTTATGTTGGGATATGTTCTTATATATCCTTATTGCTGTAAATATTATGTCCATGTTATCAGATATCCTTTTTTTCTCTCGTCAACTCATTTTCTAAAATTTTATGTGACGTCGTTAGACTACCGAATTTTTGTAAGGGAACTTCTTAAGCCAATTTCAATTCGTTGGGTTAATCCTCTACTTCTTGATTAGGTTGTGATATGAATATGTGTGGATGAACTATGATTTTTTTACACTTAATATCCACTTATATTGAGTGTATTTATATATTTCACACATAATTATTTAATTTATTTATCCTTAATCTAAGGATACCGTCTTTGTACGAGACTTTCTCTCAATCTCCTTTCGTTGAGGCATACATAAATTTATACAAGACCTTAATTTATTAGTTTTATAATAAAACCTTTTGACTTTTAAATTCATTCTAAAGGTATCTTTTTACAGGAAGAGTTTTACTAAATGAAAAAAGGGAATATTTTTTTCTTACGTATGTGGAGACAACGACTTCTTCGCTGTCGTGACCATTATTTGAGTTTCGTCTTCCTCTACAAGCCACAAATTTTTTAAATGAAAAATAAATACCATTTTTTACTTTATTCTATTTTGGTATTGAAAATGGTTTTGATAATGATTTTATTACATCAATATGTTGTATTGATATCTTGTTATTGAAATGTGGAAATGTTATGATTCTTTTATGCATGTTTTATATGATATGATTATGTTATGGTTCTTGGAAATTGTTTATGAAGTCGGGTGGTCCAGGATAAACTAAGGGCGGGTGAGCTTGATATAGCTCTCCAATGCATTGGGTAATGTGAAGGAGTTAAATTATAAGGTTTCTTTAAAGATATTTAGGGAATATACTGTGATGGGTTTTCCAAACATAACCATGAGGGTTACTTCCTACGTAAAAATGTTATGAATGCCTCAAGTTACCTTAATGTCTCATGATTTCTATGATTTATTCATAAATCTTATGATTTCCTATAGTATGTTAAAGTGCTTATGTTTTATGTGTAAAGTATGATTTCATTGATTCTTTTGTATACATGGACTAATGTTTTCTTTCCTTATTTTTATATCCCTTACATAGCTTTTTATGCTGATCCTATGTTTGTGAAATTTTTTCCATAGGACATAAAGATGAATAGGGTCAAGGATGGGATTGAGGAATAACATGTTGTTTAAAACGTGGAACTAGTCATGTTTCTTTTTTAAGAGTTTTTATTTTATGAAAAAATTTAAACTGTGTAGAAGTGCCTACTATATAATATTTTGAGATGTAATAGTTATGTCCTAATTCTCTAAAACTATAAACATTAAAAGATCCTCAATGTGAATTATTCATTTAATTAAATATTATTTAATGTTTTAAGGACAGGTCATTATAGTTGGTATCAAAGGTCGGTTTAGATAACATTAGAGGTTAGGGTATTTTTTAATCACAAGTGATATTACCATAATGGTAAGGATTTTAGAAAGAGTCATAGTTATATTTATAAAGTGAATGCGTTTAAGATAACATGAATAAGTATATCTTAGTATTTACCCTCCTCATAAGATATAATATGATGATTTTACTAATATACTCACACTGAACTTTTTGGTTTTACTAAATGGCTGGATCTAGCAGGCACCAAAGTAACAGTGGATGTGAAGAAAATTGTGATGGTTTTCCAAACGAGCAACTAAATGGTATGGGAGCTGCAATGAGAACTCTTGTGGTTATTATCAACCAACTATCTGGAGTCATGATTGACCACCTGAACCTTAGTGATTTTTATAAGGCATCATATATGTGAGAAACAAATCCCTATGTAAGTGCAAGTAATAATCATAAAGGTAAGTATGTTCCAAAACATATGTTTCAATGATGTGGAAAAAACACATAGGAAAATGTTTCAAAGAGACAGAAAGATGCTATAGATGTTGAAATGAAGGTCATAAATCAAGATCCTTCCATAGAAAAAGGAATCATCTAGTTGACTATAGGAAAGGGAAAGAAGTTATTTCTGAAGGATCAATTGAATTTTTTAAATGTGGTGTGCATGGTCATTATGGAAACACATGTCCTATGAAAAAGTTTCGAGAATGGGACAACCAGGATCATACAAATATTCGTTTACCAATACCTAATTCCATTACGATTGAGGATAAAGAAACAGAAAATGTCCAATGAAAGTTATGGATAATTTCATAACATATGTTTTCCTATTATTGAAATCTTGGGATATGATTCCTGAATTTGTTTGTAAGAAATATGTATTTCTGAATATGTTGGAAAGGAATGGTTAATGGATCATGAAGAATGTTGAATGAGTAATAATTCAACGTATAAGGGATTCAAGAGTTATGGTAGATTTTAGGATAGTGAAATTCTTAAAACTATTAAGGCTCTTTTGATGATGAGATTAAATTAGAATATATTTCATAGTATGTGTAACCCTGATGTTTGATATATAAAAATTTTATTCAAGGAATAATTATCTTTTCATTAGTAGATATAGTTATAAAGAACCATTTCGGTTTATATGATCCTTTAATTTGAGGAAATTACCGGTTAATACATTCTGGGATGAAAAACAAAATTTATTAGATAACCTTTTTGGTTAAAATATTTTTGTGGTTATTTTTGATGAATTTATCTCTTTTTTTGGGAATGTTATAAAATTATGTAGTTTTTGAAAAGGGACAACGTGAAAACTTTGTGGCAACCCATCATGTCGGACGATGTTGCGGGAATCGAACCCACAACCAAAGTGCGACTATTATTTAACACCTACCATTGGACTACGTGAAGTCCCTGGTTAGTATGACTAATTCTTTTTAGTTATATGATCTTATGAACCGGGAATAAGTTGATTTTGGGTTATCTATAGAAATTATTAACCTATTATGGAGGATATGTGATTAGGTTAATTACATTTCAATATGATACATTAAGAGTAACTGATGTTATTTGGAGGTAAAAATTAAGTTTTACCTTAGAAGACGATGTGATTAAATCCTTCAGAGATTTGTGTTTCAATATTATTTTGGATTAAATTGAAGAATTTTATGGATTTCTTTTTATTTAATGGAATTTCTTGAACCTCGGGTTTTTTTGTTTAATTTTGGAGACTAAGAGTAGTATTTCTTTTTATAAAGGATTATCCTTTTGGGAATTATCTGATCTTATACTAACAATTTTGGTTTTGGATAAGGTCGAAAGTCATGGGAAATATATAGTTCATCTTTTTTGGATTAATTTATTCTCAAGAAGATGACTATAACACTCTTAATGTGAACAAGTCTTCCTAAATACTCATCTTTTGGAGAAAATATGAGTTTATGTAAGAAATATAGTAAGAGATGAAAGTATAAATGACAAGTATGTTTCCTAATGATTTAGTTAAGCTCATAAATAAATTCCTCAATGAAAAGTAACATAAAAAACGCTTTATGTTAACTTTTCCATTTACCAAATCAAATACCGTTTAACCCATTACAAGTTTGTGATTTTCTGGAGGTTAAATTTCTCCTAGACAAATTTTCTATCACTCTCCATCAGAACGTGATGGTTTGTTTTCTCCTCCATATCCATGTTTTCATGGAATCTTAGTATCTATTGTCTCGGGTGACCTTTTTAATTTTCTTTCTTTCTTTTAAAGTTATAGTTTAATTTACTCCTTTTCTGATGTGGGGCTTTCAATGAAGTTTACGAGCACAATTTTAAAATTGTGAGGACACAATTCACAAAAGGGGAGAAGGATATAACATGCTAGGAAAATAAAGAATATGAAATTTTCATATATATTAATATTTTTAAATAAAATATTAATATTACATTAAATGGGATTCTATGTTCGAAGGCATACCCAATACGCAACAACGAGTTTCATTGAAATCTTACGTTGCACATTAATAATATAATAATATTATTTTAAATGTCAGCTAAAGCCTAACAGTTTTAATGGTGGGAATGAACATAACTAACTATAAAATGATTATATATGTTTGTTATATAATTTAAAAATTACCCAATAAATGATAGAGGCTTAAAATGCGAATGAATCCAATTTTAAGCATAAATATTCTAATATTCTTTAAAAAATCGATTAACTGCCTTTTGACGAAGACACATTTTGAAATATACTTTTTTTTCATTTTTATGTGTTATATTTGAAAAAATAAAATCCTTCTTTAGAATCATGACATCAAAATTTACTTTGTGTAATTTTTTTTTATTTTTCTGATAAAGTTTATTTTTTAATTAATAGTGAAAATGATGTATTTCAATTCAAAACCTCCTTTTAAACTAATTTATTTATATGTTTTGATTATCTTTTTGATTGGGTTTAAAGTTTAGTTAAAATATATTTTTACCATTTAATCCAATTCTGGTAATTGGAATTAATTTCACTATGAAATTTGACATAAACAAGTGTCAATATTTTGATAGATATTGTTTCTTAAAAACACGCTATTTGTTTTGATAGCAGGAATTAATAATAAATTAATTAATTCAACTTATATGTTTTGAATTATGTAAAAGGGAAATCATTTTTTAGTTTTCAATATCATATTTTCTTTGGATTTATTTTTGGTATTTTTCTGACAAATGTTCATTTTTCATGAATAGTGAAAAATACCGCATTTTACTTCAAAACTGATTTTTCATCTAATATAATTATATAGTTATATTGTCCTTATAATTGGTTATAAAGTGTAATTGAATTATGTTTTTATCACTTAATACAATTTTGTTCATTGGAAGTAATTTCTGTTTTCAATTGGATGTAAAAACATGTCAATCATCTGATGAATTTTACTTCTGAAAAACCTGTCTTTGGTCGTGACAACATGACTTATTTTTAAAATAATTAATGAAATTTATGTGTTTGGAATTCGGTAAAATGTATTCCATTTTTTGAATCATAAGGTACATATTATGTAATTAGGATTATTTTGTTTTTCGACATTATGAATAGTAACAATGGTAATTATCTTTAATTATCATGATTAATTAGTAATAAGGTACTTAAGGGAAAAAAATATCATAATAATATAAAATGACCCCAACATGTGTCCAAATTCTCTTTTTTGAGTCATGGATGACCATGGGATGCTTTTTACCAAACTTGAGGGCCCATGGAGTCACATGGGTGTGATAGTAACATTTATGACATTATTTTTAAAAAAGTAGAGAAATATAACAAAGGTGTGTATATCCTAAGTAAAAAAATTATAATTTTGTTTACATAAATGATCTCTCAGACTATAAATATTAATTGGAAATATAAAAATATTTCCTACATCATGATATTTTTTTTAATTTTTAGACATTAAATAAATAAATTTATTTATGATACCATGATGATGCGGTGATTACCTCATTAATGGGAGATTTAAATAAAATGAAAAGATATTGTAAAATCTAAGACTTACACTTGTCGAAAACCTATTGGATGGGTGGATTTCGAAACCCTGTCACCTTATCCTCAAAATATATCATTTTGGGACCTTTAAAATCTGAAAATCATTTTATAATAAAGTAACATATCATGACTTTACAAAAGTGACCCTCCTCCCTCTTATAAAAGGCCCCCAACTCTACCCCCGTACCCAGACCTCTCAAGCCCTTGGATTAAGGGTTAGTGTCCTGAGAACCAAATGTTTTGTACTTTGATTACATGAATGTGCACTTATTTTATTTTTCATTATTCTGCAAGACTATAATGTAATAATGTCCTAAAATATTTGTTGCATTAATAAGGTCATGGCATATCCCGCTATGATGAGAACCATTAAATGCTATAAAAATATCCGTAAATAAAGTTTTTCAGTTGGATGACATACAATGATAGGACACATAGTGTACAGACCGTCATGTGCGAGTACTCATAAGAGGACGAGATTCTCTCTCATGGAGTTCGCACTCGGTAATCTCCATGATGGGAGATTATGAGAATAGACCCACCAGTTGTAATTCCGCATGTCTTGGTGTCATCAGACTTTACTATCTGCGAGTGTGTGTAATGGTCCTTATACTGGAAGATTATCATTTACTTATGTCATGACTCGCACACTTAGATATACTGACGAAAATCGTCATGCAGATAGTCGGTGGGATGTATGGTACATTGGGTGCGTCACGAGTGACAGGTTGTTAATGTATAAGTCAAGGAAGGATTTTTCCCTTCCATTTATAGAAGCTGATATCTCAACCCTTTTATAGAAATAGAAATTTCGCATTAAATTCCATGGCCTTGGTGTAAACGATGAATTTATTTCAGGTATTCAAAGAACAACGGATCAAGCATATAGGTTTATAACACTGCCATGAAACCTTCTTGATGAGATATCTAGAAAAAGGGATTAAATTACACAGTAAGAGTTCGTATGAGGTGATACGTCAATGCGGGGTCAACATCTTTCTCTTGGGTGCCTTGACCCGTTACTAGATAGTAATCTTGGACTTTAGGGAAGCCCACCTAATGCCAATGAGAAAGAGGCCTAGAGGGTCATACATTAAGTGTATTCAAGTATCTCAAGTAGAATAAATATTATTCCCGTATGTGGTTTAATAATTATTCAAGGAAGCCTAAATCATTTTAATGTTGGAGGACGAATAAAATGAAAACAAGTACACTCCATGTATTAATTATTACATGCCCTGTAGTTTTTATTTTGAAAACAAGTACACGTCGTGTATTTATTATTACACGCCGTATAGATTTTCCAGTCAGGATTATGAGGATATAATATTGTTTTATTAAATGATATTTATTATAATCAGCGTGAGTGCATGTCAAGGAATTAATTATTCGACATGGGGGTTTTCAATAAGATTTAATGAAATAAATGAAATGAATAACGTGTTTATTTATTGTCATAACTCTACAACCTCAGACTCAATTATAAATATCCTCACCACCCCAACTCTTTTCCTCCACAAGAGAATCATTGTGCACAACAATTCTGGAGAATTCTCTCAAGGATGAAGGAACCTCTTCCTCCAAGAATGCTCTCAAGACTAAGAGAGATCCTCTTCTATCGGATCAAGATGATCTAAGGTAGACAACATAAGAAAAGGTTTGTCCACTCTAGAACCCGGAGATTCCTTTGGCGACATCCAGAGATACAAGTTGCACGTGTGGATCACCACTTGAGGAAGTCTACCCTTGTCTTCTACGACCCAACGACGTATCACATCAGAACATGATCAAGAACATCAACGAAGAAAGAACACCCAAAATATACTTCATTTCAATTAATTATATTAATTATAATCAACCTATAACGATCCTACTTTGTGGTTCCGAGACTTTCCTTTTCTTTGTCCATTTCTGTTATTCGATCCGTGTAGACTGGCGTTTATTGTCGTATTGATCCCGAATTGATCTTTGTTAAAGAAAAAAAGCCAAGTGGTCACATCCACCCATGTGCTTCTGTTATTCCCGGAACCTTCAAATGGTATTAGAGGGAGGTTACAATGTTGATTATAGTTATTTAATTTTCATTGATAATTTACGCATTTACATTTGATTCAATTTGAAATATATCGTTCTATTAATCTGAATAAATTAGATCTATTCTTCATCCTTTGTTTCTCGATTAATATCATAGAAATGAACTTTTAATTTTAATTTTTTATTAAAATAAAAATGAGGAACTCATCTGGAGGAGCATCTCTTTCTGTCAGTACAACAAGGGATTAAAGGGCGTGTAATTAAAACTACACGCCATGTACTTGGGTTCAACGAACTAGCACTAGTCCGCCATACCACACTGTGTGAATTGAATATTCCTAAGTATTAATCACGATGTGTTGACCATAATTGAATGGCACGTGGAAACAGGAATACACGGTGTGTATATTGGAGAAACACGTTGTGTAGTTTGTTCCGGCCTAGGAGAAACTGTGTACAAGGATAAGTTGCGTACCGTGTACACGGGTTCTCCAGGCTGGTTACTGCATAACAAGGAAGTACACGCAGTGTATGATTTATCTACATGCCCTGTAATACAAAATTTCCAAAGTACAGAAACACACGCCACAACCCCCAACGTGTACTTTGGATAAAAGGTGAAAATAAAAACACGCTGTGTAAATATAAACTACACGCCGTGTAATTTCCAGAAATTTCTCCAGGTTTTCTCCATAAGTACAAAGACCTGTACAAGGAATATGTTTGAGAATAATCTCAAGGAAATTCAGAAATTAATTTAATATAAATAATTTATTAATTATAAGATCATAATTAATTTAATTTGAGCGTCAATTATCTTAAATGAAAAAACGATTAAAAGAATTTGAATTCTGAATATGTGTAAATGTCGTTGCATGCTCTGGATGATCATGAGATATACCAAAGACCCTTTGTATGTGTGTATGGTTTCATATAAATTTGTTTAAATTTAAATTTGTAACCCTGCGAGCCTTCTTCCAACATAATGTAGGGCCAATGTGCCCATGGTTTCTTTAATGTAAACCCATGTAATGGAGGATATCCCAAGCCAGAGGAGACGGTTCAAATACCGAAGCCGAGGCGAAACTGACATAAGAAGATACAAAGGTGGACAGGTGGGAGCTTCAAAACATGAACCATCGGGTTCAAGGTGTTTTCCCTAGGTCAGGGTTAACTTATCAAAACCGCTAGATATGCTAACAAATAGATGCTCATGATCATGCCATCTTATTTTATTTCTGTCTGATTGCATGGTTTATTTATTATGTATGTATTATCGTGATCACATAACTATTAAAAAGAACAATCATGCAAAGATGGAATAAAATAAAAATCGGACTATGCGTAAAAATTATTGGAACATGGTTAATCACTTAAGGAAGAATCACTTAATATTAACAAGAATGTGATAATGTGAAACTATGCACAAAAGATTAAAATCCCTCAATACAACATTATGTCAGACCAAGCCTTCCGTTACATGATTAAGGTAAAGACTCAATAAAACTATGTGTTTGACCAACCCATGTTGGGACACTTACTTTTATAAAGGAATCCCTTATGAAATGTTTCAGGTTGACTTAACCATATTACATCAAGAGGAGTACACCTTGCTAGTCTTGATGTAATATTGGAGGCAAGAGTTGAGGAAATCCAAGTCATGATTTCATGATTGGGGAGTCCACTCAACAAATCAAGGAACTGTAAGCTCACAGTTGGCAAAGTCCTGCCTACATAAATACCTTCAAATAGCTTGACCAACCCTTGTTGGGGTTATGGGAAGCGGATTATGGATCCTTTCCACTAGAATGTGAAAGCAACTGGACATTCCGAGTTTAATGGTGAGGGCCATTGGGACACGATAAAATAGTGGGAGAATTAATAAATTCGTTTATTATTTTTCATAAATGTAATTAAGAAAGTACTGATAAATCTACTCTTTTAATTTGTAGAATCGAAATGACAAACTTGTCAACCACATTTTCTCTATGATCAAGTGTGGATAAAGACAATATCCTCACTGAAAGTAACTTTCAGGAATGGTTTAGGCACCTTCAGGTTATATTACGCCATGAACGAAATTTTTACGTGCTGGAGTCCTCACTTCTTGATTCTCCTGCCCCTGGGGCAAGTTGTGAAGATTTCCTGGTCAACGATAAACATTTTAACGACTCTCTCGACATTCAATGTTTGATGCTATCATAAATGTCTAGTGAACTCATGAAGTCTCATGAAGACATGGATGCATATAGGCTGGTCGAGCACCTCCGTGGTCTATACCAGGAGAGAGAAAGATAGGAAAGGTTTGAGATCTCCAAGGCTCTATTTCAGAGAAAGCATGGAGAGGTTTCCCCAGATGGGCCTCATGTAGTCAAGATCATTGGATACATTGAGCACTTTGAGGTTCTAGGGTTTAAAATCCCCGAAGAACTGGGCACCGATCTCATTCTTGCATCACTCCCCCAGAGATTCTCGAACATATCTGTTAATTTCAACATGAACAACATTGAGAAGTCTTTATCTAATTTTATTATCCTTATTCACCATGTATATAATGACATGAAGTTTGAAAATCCTTCTGTCCTTATGGCGATGAAATGGAATGGGAAGGCGAAGAGCATTAAGCCCATATCTTCTTCAAGGCCTTCCAAGAAAAACAAGATCAAAGGGGAGGCAAGAGAACATGAGGCTGTTTGTTTCGCAAGTGGCAAGAAGGGCCACTGAAAGAAAAACTGCACCCAGCCTAGGAAGTAAGGGGAAGCTTCAGGAGTGTTTTTCATCGAATGCAATCTATCTGTTTCTACAAATTGGTTATTAGATACTTCCTGTGGTGATCACATATGTATCCAAATACAGGAACCAAGTAGATTCAAGAATATTGATCTTGGGTAGGTAGATCTACGAGTAGCCAATGGAGCCAGACTCACTGTTGTAGCTGTTGGAGACTACCATCTCACATTGCCTACAGGGATGGTCTTGGTTTTGAAAGGATGTTATTATGTACCCTCTGTAACCAAAAACATTATTTCAGTATCCATATTAGATACTGATGGATTCATCTTCATGTTGGAAGTGGATTTTTCTACTTTTATAAAGATAGCATTTGTTTTGGTAGGGCACATTTATATAACGGCCTTTATGTGTTAGACTACACAAACCAAGTAATGGAAATCAATGACAAAGTTAATTCACATGACTCATACCACACCTAACTTTGGCATCACCGGCTAGGTCATGTCAATGGGAAACATTTGACAAAATTACATCAAGATGGGTATTTAGATTCTTTCGAACAAAAACCACTAGTTGTAAGTCATGCGTGTCTACAAGGCAAAATGGCCAAAGCCCCATTTAGTGGGAAAGGTGAAAGAGCTAAAAAGCTTCTAGAATTAGTTCACACAAATGTGTGTGGTCCATTTCCAGTTGAGGCAAGTTGTGGGTTCTCATACTTCATAACTTTTTCTAATGATTTTAGTAGATATGGATATATCTACTTAATGAGGTATAAGTCAGATTCTTTTGATCAGTTCAAAGAATACAAGAATGAAGTTTAGGACCAGCTTGATAAGAAGATTAAGAAACTCCGCTCAGACAGAGGAGGAGAATATCTTAATCAAGACTTCATTGATTTCTTACGGGAGTTTGGGATTCTATCTCAACTCACTCTTACTTACACGTCATAGTGGAATGGTGTAAGTGAAAGGAGGAACCGAACCCTGTTGGACATGGTGAGATCAATGATGAGTCAAGCGAGTCTTCTATTATCCTTTTGGGGATATGCATTACAAACCTCAACACACATACTAAACCAAGTACCAACTAAATTGATAAATGGTATTGCATAATAGTTATGGAGTGGATGCAAAGCCATGTTATCGAATTTACATGTGTGGGGTAGAGAAGCATTTGTTAAGGCCTGTTTAGGTAAAAAACTTGCACCCCGAGACACAAAGTGTATCTTTATCGGATATCCCAAGGAAATAAGGGGATATTACCTATACAACCCCTCATAAAAAATTGTTACAGTGGCTAGAAATTCTATATTACTTGAGAGGGAGCACATCCCCAAAAGAGATAGTGGGAGCGAGATAGACTTTGATGAAGTCGAGGCTCAAGATACACATGAGTTGGTACACGAACAGATGCCACAAATCCCCGTTGAAGAACAATATATTCCGGAGACACAAGAATTGTGTAGGAGCACGAGAGAGGTGAGAGAACCATAATGATACAATTTTATTGTCACCGAGGATGGGGACTCATTATTGGTTGAAAATGGTGATCCTCTTAGCTACAAGGAAGCAGTTGAAGGCACAGACTTTGCCAAGTGGAAAGAAGCCATGAATTATGAAATGGATTCAATCTACCAAAACCAAATCTGGATTTTGGTAGATCCTCTAGTTGATTTAAAGCCTATTGGTAATAAATGGGTATTCAAGAAGAAACTAGACATTGAGGGGAATGTCAACACCTACAAGGAACGAATGGTTACAAAATGTTTTAGACAACATCAAAGAATTGACTATGATGAAACCTTTCACCGGTTGCGATGTTGAAATCTATCCAAATCTTATAGGCCATTGCTACTTACCGTGACTATGAAATTTGGAAAATGGATGTCAAAACAACTTTCCTTAATGGGAACCTCTAGGAAGATGTCTACATGACACAACTTTAAGGTTTTGTGACTCCAAAGGATGCCAACAAGGTATGCAAGTTGAATATATCCATTTATGGATTAAGGCAAGCATCACGGTCATGGAACATTTATTTTGACGAAGTCGTAATGGAATTTGGATTTTTTAAGAACGAATGTGAGCCTTGTGTCTAAAAATGGTTTAGTGGAAGTGCAGTTTTTTTCCTAATAGTATATGTTGATGATATATTACTAATTGGAAACGAAGTAACTGTATTACGGTTAGTTAAGGCATGGTTGCATAAATGCTTCTCCATGAATGAATTGGGCATGGTAGCATATATTCCAGTGATCATGATCTATTGTGATAGATCCAAGAGAATGCTGGTCCTAAGTCAAAGTACATACATTTACAAGATACTGAAGAGATTCAGTATCGAACAGTCCAAGAAGGGATTGTTGCCAGTGTCACATGGCATTCATCTTTCCAAGAAAATGTGTCCCCAGACACATGATGAGAGAACAAAAATGGCAAGGATCCCTTAAACATCCGCGATTGGGTCAGTCATGTATGATATGCTATGTATGAGGCTAGATGTTGCTTATGCATTAAGTGCGGTAGGCAGATATTAAGCTGATCCAGGAGACCGCCATTGGATGGCAGTCAAGACTATCCTTAAGTATCTGAGGCGTACTAAGAATATGTTCCTGGTTTATGGAGAAGATGAGGAACTACATATCCGAGGACATGTAGATGCTAGTTTCCAGACTGATCAAGATGACATAAAGTCGCAGAATGGATATATCTTCAGTTGGAATAGAGGTGTAGTGAGCTGGAAGAGCTCAAAACAATGTGTGGTGGCAGATTCTACAGCGGAGTCTGAGTATATCGCAGCTTCTGAGGCAGCTAAGGAAGCAGTATGGAAGCAATGCTTTGCCCAAGAGCTGGATGTAGTACCGAGAAGAAAATATCCTATCACACATGTCATGACCCATCCTCGGGACCCGTGCCGTGACTACCCCAATCCCGCCTTCCATAGGCCAGGGGCTGGCGACTAGCACCAAAGGAATAAATCCCGATAAAAAGGGAACACATTTCCTTTATAAAGTAATCAAACACCACAGAGTAAGTAAGATGAAGTAAACACTAAGTAAACTGGGTATAACTGTAAGTACTGGAAAGTAAATGGGCTAGAATACAAACCCAACTGAAGTAATGTACAACTGAAAAGAAAGTACAACAACTAAAAAGTAAAGCAGCAATGTCGAGCCATCCACTGGAAATCCCACCTGAAGGGTGGGTACAGATAGCCTCCTCAGCTCCTCAGGTCCAGCTGTCCGGTCCGTGTACATCCCGCCCAGTGGTCCACCTCCAGGTACCAACTTGCTGCACAAGCCTCAACCACAATCAACACAGTCTGTCGTCTGCATCCAACAAAACATAGTGCAGGCATAGACCGTGCAGGGGTGAGTATACGCTACTCAGTAGGGACTCCGAGACCCCTGAAGGTATCCTAGAATCCACAAATGATATTCCACAAAGGAAAGATATAATCACGAAGTAACAACAAACTCTAATTAGGTATATGCCCATACATATACCTAAGTCATCAATTCCAGTTCGGCACCAACATCCGAGCCCGAGTTTGATCTAGTCCACACAGGATAGCACAATCCAATCGAGACATGATAACACAACCCAATCCACATAGAAAAGAAATTCAATCATATCGATGATAATGATTGAAAGTCAAGACTCAACTCACGCAGGTATACTTCTTCGTAAGACGATATAGATGATCAAATGTAGCCACTGATTCATCTAAGCTGTCGGACCCACGTAGGATACAAGAATATCTAAGTTTTCGGACCCACAAAGGATACAAGACTAGCTACTCTGCCAGACCCACATAGGATACAAGTACAGAGTCAAATACTTTCGGAACCACGTAGGATACAAGAACAGTAGTCATGTTCTGCCGGACCCATAATGGATACAAGAACAGTAGACATCGTCGTCGAACCCACGTAGGATTCTAGGATGGTCATCGTCGCTGCCGAACCCACAAGGGATTTTAGTATAGTCATAGTCGTTGACAAACCCACAGAGGATTTCAGTATTGTCGTCATCGTCGTTGCAGTCGCAGCCAGCTCTAGGGTTCCCGCACACAACATGCTCGATTCCGGGAGGGTCTGCTCTACGAGCCAAGGGAGTCGATACATAAACTGACACATATTTCAGAGATGATGTACCCCAATGTTCCGTCTCGACAAAAGAAACTCAACGTGACAGACGACGCGTCAATCAGACGCCCGGTCTGAGAGTTATTGGCTTTTTCGTTCCAGGGGCCCAGTTTGTTTTTAAGTCAAAACTAACCCGACCATACTCCAACTATGTCCAAACTTTGAGCGGAGTAAGACAAAAGGCCTGTCTCGCTAAGAGGAAACCAACAAAGTCGACGGTACGTCAATCGGATGTCTGGAGCTCAAGTTATAAGCGTTTCTGCTACAAAGGCCCGGTTGGTTTTGTGTTCGAACCAACTCGGCCATACCCAAAGTTTGCCGAAACCCTGAGTGTAGTATACTGAAACGATCGTTCCGATCCCAGAATCGCATCGTAACTAACGGTGTGTCAATCGGAGAGCCGTAGCCCATGTTATGGGCCTTTGAACAAATCTGTCCGATTTTTGGGGGTTTTGGGCCTGGACCGACCCGGCCCAAGACCCCCTGGGTTGGTCCGAACCGGGTCGAACCGACCCCGGTCCGGGTTTGGCCTGCTAGGGCGCAGCCCAGCCCCACCGGCATGGCCCGACCCCGTGCGGGTGGCCCGACCAGGCAGGTTTGACCCAGTACGGGCGCCCACGTGCTGAGCGAACGCGGAAGGGGGGGGGGCGCCCCCTTCAAACCGAACGGCGGACCCGCAGGGGGTCCATCCTGCTGTGATGACCAGGGGTTCACCACCCGGTTTTTCCAGATATGGGCGGCCGTAACAGCCGGTCCCGCCTCCTGACCACCGGCAGCAGGCAGTTCCGGCCGCCCTCCCAGGCTCCGCCGCGACCACAGGTTGCAGCCTTCGTATAACTGGCGCAGCGCGATGGCGCCGCTCCCCTTTGCCGTGGCCCGCCCCAGTCGCGGCCATCCATGGTTCTCTGGCATGGCGCGATGGCGCCACGCCCTTCTTCCGCGGCCCTGCTCCGGCCGCGGCCTCTTTCAGCCTCAATGGCGTGGCACGACAGTGCCATGCTCCTTCGCCGCAGTGATAATCCTCATTCCCGCGTGGTGCCATTGCACGACTCTGCCTTCATCCCAAACCGCAACGGTGAACATCAACAAAGGGGAGGAGGATCGTCCGTGTTCGTGTGGTCCGACCTCCTCCCGTTAATTTGATAACATGTGGGAAAAATAAAACAACTTCGACAAAGCATGCAGAAATTTAATCCATTAAATTTGAACTTAAAACCCATACCTGAAGTTGTCGTACAAAGTCCATCGCGGGAAACGACGTCATGAGGGTGGTTCGTTGATGGCATTGGCAAGAGTCCAAGAAGAGGATTTCGTCTCACACTGGCTACAGAGAAGGGAGAGATCGACACGGTGTCTCTCCTTGGTGCTCTGGTGTTCTTTGCGTTCTTCAATGAGGAAGAAGATGTTCTTCAAGAACGCAATAGTTCTCTCCTATATTCCACACAACGAATCCACCCACAATAAAATATGACATTCTATTATTTTATTCACACACACACATGCCAAAATTAATTTTAAATTCAAAAGATCTCATTCAATTAATTAACTTAATTGAAGAGCATTTAATAATCAAATTAATTGGGAGAGTTGACATGTCATAAAGAGGGGAAGAGGGTGTGTTACAAAATTAATTGCCAGAGGGGGGTTTAATGGGGTGTTGGGGAAATTGAAGGAGGTGGGGGATCATGTGGGCCCCACCCCAAATTCCTCACATCTTCCTTTCCCATAACACATAAACCACAAGTAAAGAAATAAAAATGAAATTGTAAAACAATTTTTATTTTTATTCCTCACATTTTTAACATCTCCTCCTGACCAAACACAACCCAGAAAAAGGTTCTCTTAAACAATTACAGGTGATGTAGTTTCATCGGTGCCCTCAGATTTTGATTTTGAGCACCGGTTCAAAAGTTAGAAAAACCCGCTCGTTCGTTCACTGAACATACCCAAGCTAAACTTCAGAAAATGATTCCAGGCACATCGGGCCCCGGAATCAGGTGTCGTCAGAAACTGCGTACTCATAAAATCCCAAAAAAATTAAGAAAAAAATTTCCTTGAAATGTATGGGTCTTTACATTACTCAAACCTCAGGGAATTACGTCCCCATAAAGATACATCACAAACTAGGGGAACAAATGCGGGTACTGAGCATGCATCTGAGCCTCCCGCTCCCAAGTGCTCTCCTTGAGGTTCCCATGCTGCCACTTGATGCGCACTAGAGGAATCGACCGCCCACATAGGACCCACTCCTTTCGATCCTTGATCTCCACCGGGACCTAAGAAAAAGTTGCTCCGTCATCAATGTCCAGCTCCCCATGGTCGATGATATGCGTCGGGTCGTGCACATATCTCCTCAGCAGAGATACATGGAAGATGATGTTCACCTGGTGAAACTGAGGTGGTGGATCCAAGCGATAAGCCACCTCGCCTATCCTGCTGAGAACCTGGAATGGTTCGATGAAGCACAGAGATAACTTGCCGCCCCAACCAAATCTCTGTAATCCACGTAGAGGTGAGACCCGCAAGAAGATGTGGTCGCCATCCTCGAACTCTAGTGTTCTCCACCTCCTATTAGCATAAGACTTCTGTCGGCTCTGAGCTATCCTCATCCGCTCCTAGATGACCTTAACCTTCTCTTTCGTGGCCTATACCATCTCTGGTCCCACAAGTGCTGACTCCCAAGGGTCAGTCCAGCACAGAGGTGATCTGAAAGGTCAGTCGTACAATACCTTGTATGATGCCATCCCGATGGTGGAGTGCTATCTGTTGTTGTACACAAACTCCACCAAGGGTAGGTGATCCTCCCAAATGCGACCAAAGTCTAGGACACATGCAGGGAGCATGTCCTCAAGAGTCTGAATTGTCCTCTCCGTCTGACCATCCGTCTGGGGGTGAAAGGCGGTGCTCAGATGTAGCTGCGTCCCGAATGCCTCCTTCAACCCCCTCCAAACACAGTAAGTAAAGTGAGTGTCTCAATCAGAGATGATAGATGTTGGCACACAATGAATCAGTACAATCTCCTGAATGTAGAGGCATCCCAAACTCTCCACTGAGCCCTGCTCTCTGATGGGTAAGAAGTGGGCCGAGTTGGTGAGTCGGTCGACAATCACCGAAATAGAGTCATGACCTCTGGAATTACGTGGAAGTCTAGTCACTAAATCCATATATATCCCATCCCACTTCCACTTAGGGACCTCCAAGGGTTGTACAAAGCCTTCTGGTACCTGGTGCTCTGCCTTCACCTGATGGCAAGTAAGGCATCGAGAAACGAACTCTGCCACAACCTTCTTCATACCCAACCACCAGGGATGTCATCTAAGATCCTGGTACATCTTCGCTACTCCTGGATGTACCGCTAAAGTGGAAGTGTTAAACTCTTTCAACACGTCCTTATGTAAAGAAGTGGGTACCATGGTACGTCCTCTGAAAAGGACGAAGTGCTCTCCTCTCATAGAAAAAACATCAAGTGCTTGTCCTATGGAAATCTGTGCATGTCGCATCTCACAGTCAGTGTCCCCACGCTATGCCTCTCTGACTCGCTGTAGTAGTGGAGAAGTGACTGAAGAAAGGCTGCTCCATCTCTATCCATGAAGGATATCTGCAAAGCTACTAACTACTTTGTCGCCTCCCCAAGTAGCTGAATGCCCTTCCTCCTGCTGAGGGCATTAGCTACTACGTTCCCCATTCCAGGAGTATAGACTATCTCAAAGTCATAGTCCCAGAGGAAATCGAGCCATCACTGCTATCTCAGGTTCATGTCCTTCTGTGAGATGATGTACCTAAGACTCTGGTGGTCAGAGTAGACTGTAAAGCACTCGCCTATCAGATAGTGTCACCACATCTTCAGATCGAAGAACACTGCTGCTAACTCCAGGTCAGGGGTAGTGTAGTTTTTCTCATGCTGCCTCAACTTTCGTGATCCATAGGCGATCACTGCCCACTCCTGCATCAGGACACATACGAGTCCGCTCCATGATGCATCGTAGTAGACTATGTACCCTACTCCCTCCTCTGGTAGCCTCGAAATGTGTGCACCAGTCAATCTCTATCTCAGCTCCTGTAAGCTCTCTTGACATCTATCTGACCACACGAAGGGTTTACCCTTCTTATTCATAGCTGAAAGTGGTGCCAAAACTCTGGATAAGTCCGTCACAAATATCCGGTATTACCCAGCTAGACCCAAGAAACTCTGCACCTCCGTCATGCTCCTAGGTGGATCCCAAGCAAGCACTGCCTCGATCTTCGTAGGATCCACCGAAAATCCCACCTCAGAGATGACATGTCCCAAGAAGTGGACCTCACGTATCCAAAATTGACACTTAAAGAGATTACCATAAAGCTGGTTCTCTCGGAGTGTGTCCAGTACAACCCGTAAGTGGTAGGCATGCTCCTCCCCAGTGGTCGAGAATATCAATATGTCATCGATGAAGACCACGACAAATCGATCGAGGTAAGGATTAATGATCTTGTTCATGAGGCTCATGAACACTGCTGGAGCATTGGTTACACAGAAAGGCATAACCAAGAACTCATTTTGTCCATATTGACATTTGAAGGTAATCTTCTGTAGGTCCTCATCCAGAACTCTTAGCTGATGATAGCCTGACCTGAGGTCTATCTTCGAGAACCACCATTCTCCCTTGAGTTGATCGAATAGGTCGTCAATCCTCGGTAGCAAATACTTGTTTCTCATGGTCACCTAGTTCAGGTGATGATAGTCGACACATAGTCGCAAGCTCTTGTCCGCCTTCTTGGCAAACAAAATCGGGGAAGCCCAGGGTGAAACACTGGGTCGGATGAATCCCTAACCCTGCAAGTCCTCCAGCTGTACACGTAGCTCTCAAAGATTAGCGAGGGCCATCTGATATGCTGGAGTGGATATCAGGGCTGTCCTGTAGAGACCCGAAGCTTAACATACATGGACTTTAAATTACTTTTGCGGAATACTTAGTACATAACAAAAACACACACACAAGGACCGTAATAGTTTAGTGTCTTTGGAAACTTGGAATAAAATCTTCTAATCGTGGTGAATGATCTTCAACATTTCCCAATAAAGATCTTCCTTTTTTATTTTTCTTACCTAAAACCTTTCTTTACATCCTGGGGAAAATAAAACATAAAAGGGGTGAGCTCAAATGCCCAGTAAGGGTAAACATAGAGAACATAAAACAATCCATAAACATTTGAATGCAAAAACATGAACATAAAATCTAAACCTGAAATCTTGAGCAAAGGCATAAATCATGGAAGTACATAAAGCATAGTTCATAAAAGATCATTAATCATGATAAAATATCTTGGAAGTAAAACTTGTAATTGTGGCAACCATTCAGCACATGTCATGATTTCCATAGTATCCAAGGCATTGCTGCCAAGACCATCTTAGTGGACAAAGTCCCATTCTGAATCGAGTTCACTCCTCGTTTCAGTCCTGTTTCACTGAACCGGTATAACCTACCATTCCAGCCATGTCTATCTCAGGAGATATAAATCTTTACCCAATGCATTGGAGGGAGATATAGGTCCCACCCATATGATAATGAAATAATTCTTTCGTGTGCCACAAAATCATAAATCATACATCATAGCATAACCCATGTAATAAAATGGGATTCTTAAACATCGTGACATCATAACATTATCCATAAACAATTGATATCATTTCATCATAAGAAAATTGAAACCATTTAAATTGTAGATACATTTTACTTGAAACATACACATATGAAATAATGTCATCTTAGATGGAAAATAGTTTTGACAAAACACTTGAAATGAATTTTTGAGGAAAATATCCATTCTTCTTTAAAATCATTTTCTTTTCACAAAATTACATGCAATTTTAAAAGATATGGGTTTTTTTGAAAATAACCATGCAATATTGTAGAGGAATATTCTTAAAAATGAGGCATTATGAAACCATAAAAATCCGTTCACTCCGTATAAGTTAAAAATAACACTCTCCTCGTAATTTTGTCGGAAAAGTCAAAAAGTACCTTATATGGTAACTAAAGGAAATATTCCATTAAATCAATGTGGTAAAAAGTCAATAAAGGGTAAAAATGACTTTAAACATTCATGGAAGAATGGTAAACCCTTTTATGAAATCATTTTTATAAAACATGGTTGTGGATGAAAAACGTAACCCCAGTAAATACTTATGTATAAACAATCACGGATAAAAATGAGATTGAAAATTTATCCCTTACCTTAGGTCCGATATGCTTCATACGTATCCGAACCTCCTGCATAATGATTTAAATAATGTCATTGACTTATTATAGAATCATATTCATTGTTATGATATCATATATGGTTCACTTATGACTTTATATTACCCATTCTTTTGTAAATTAATGTAAAAGTAACATTTTGGGTAAAATCGTTTCATTTGTCGTTTGTGTTTTAACTTGTAATTATTCATATGATTACATAGATCATAGTTACTTAAATCCAGAAAGTAAAACATGATTTATATATAATATATATTCATAATATATATATATATATATATATATATATATATAATAGATCGATAAATGGAATGAAATACACCGTTCATGGAGACGGTAGGTTGTACATACGCATGAACGCTGTTTTTGTTTCCTTATTGAATTGAATGGAATTAAGTAGATGAAATAAATTTATATATACATAAATCCAGTAGCTTTATAATGTCATATATTTCATTATTATTACTTATATCTACTTTATAATCATTCTTTAATGGTTAACATGGAGAAATAATCTCATCGCGTCGTGGAGACGGTAGTTCGTACGTACGCACGAGTGATGATATCATTCCCATGATCGTGGAATTGTATTGAAGTGTATGTATAATATTTCAGAATCAATATCACTTTACAATAATCATATATAGTCATTATTTACACCATTATACCCATCCAAGTAAGGTGGTGGCGGAAAATAGATTACACCACGGCGTGGAGACGGTATTTCGTACGTACGCACGCGCGGTGATTTCCTTTTTCCGTAGGATGGATAGAAGGCTAATTAGAATTGTTTAATATTTATAATAACATATCAGTATATAAGAAATACTGATGTTATTACTTTATCATGAAACAACTAAATAAGAAAAAGTTGAAGAAGAACGAAATTGAAAAAGATCGGTAATGGATATTACCTCTTTTTGACGCGCCTTCACTTAACCTCCACTTAAAGAACTAAGGATGGTCTTTGAAGAAGAACAGGACCTCTAGGATTATACTAGGGAAGTGTAGAGGATATTTTGTCAGGGTTTGGCCGAGCTTGAATGCTCAAATTGGTGTGAGGAGGAGAGGGAGGAGGTTCCCTTTTATAAGGGAGGAGAGGGGCACCTTAGGAAAATCTCAAAATAATATTTTATATTAAGGTCAAATTCGGTTTATAATGGTTCCAAAGGGTCTTATTTCGAAGATAAAGTAGGGATGGGTCGCAATCCTCTCATCCAATAGGATTTAGACAAGTTTAGGTTATTATTGTATCCTTATAAATTAGATTTAACTCTATGTTAAATAATTTATCTTTTACCGTGTCTTTTTTTTTCTTACACTATATGGTTAATAAACATACCATAATAGGACAAAATAACCCCAAGTTGTTTATTATTAATATATCTATCCTTATCTAAGTAATTTGGCCGAACCATATATTTTTAGGAATTAAATAACAATTAATAATATAATATTTGTTTTAAAAACTAATTTATGTAAATTTTGACACTATTTGGTACATGATTTTTATGAAATTCATAACAGAATGATAAGTTCAAACCAAGTTACTTATATCAACAATAACATGTTATGTTAACCTATAAAATTAATGTATGTCATGAAAAGTCTCAAATTACATTTATTTGGGCATTTATAACATCAATTATGTCAATATTTCATTAATAAGACAATTACTGCATCATCTTTGTGTCATAATAAATGATAATTATTTAATCCCTAAAAAATATAAATAAATTCCTATGATGTAGATAATTGTATTATACTTCTGTAGACTATTCATTTTCTAAGTTTCGTGAATTTGATCACTAAATTAAAAGTTTTATACTTATAAGATTTAAGAAAGTGACATGTTGTCACATTCTTTGGTTTTAATAATAATTAAATTATTTTCATAGGCAAAAGTCCATAAAATGAATCTAATCCGACCCTTAGGTTATATGGGTTTACCATTAGCCATCCAATAGGATATTTCCAAGGGTTAGGGTAATTTTATAATCTTATATTTACCCTTAATTATCCGATTTACCTTTAACTATAGTAAATAAAATTTACCGTAGTTACTATTCACAATGCCCAAAAATAAAAAGTAGCTTATTAACATAATTTGGCCCACTTATTCCAAATATGGAATCCATTTTTCCAAATTCAATACACAAAAGATGCAGAAATTAAATTAAAATTAATCCTGTTGTCGAAAGAAAACGAGTTTTTCTTTAAATCATTGCAAAAGATTGAATTGATTTAACCTACGAATTCAAGGTAAAATCAATGCTAATGACATAAATTATATTAAATGGTAAAAATATTTTCTATTTATACTTTAAAACCATCCAATATTATCATTCTACCATATAAATTATTGTGATGGAAAAATTTATTTTTAATTAAAATATAGCATGTTTTTACTATTCATCAGAATATGAAAGTTACCAGAATGATATGAAAATTTATCCAGAGTAAATTTTTATTTCATGATTACAAAGAAGAATTTTATTTTGTCAAATTGAACTTATAAACATGTCAAAAACTAGATTTAAAGTGGGTGCGCCATCAAAAGGTGGAAAAACTGCATTTTTTTAAAAATACTTATTTTACCCGAAAAATTTATTTTGTTCTTATACCATGTTTTAGAAAATGTGTAAGATGAATAATAATGTTATAAGTTTCAAAATTTAGTTAATACTATTCATAACGACTAGTTCATAATAATTTATAATAATATATCGTTGTTTAGTAAAACCCGGTATTGCGTACAACACACGCTATCGAGGAAGGTCGCGATTGCATGTAATGAAAGCCAAGTCAGGGTTGCGTGCTATGCAAGAATCCTTCGTTGTTTCGTATAACATAATCCAACCATATTTCATTTATACATTGAATATATATATATATATACACTCAATGTTGTGTAGAATAACTATTATCAAAATTGTGTGTAACACGATCCACGAATAGTGTTGCGTATACTGCAAGATAATACGGTGTTGCGTATAGCGCAAGGTAATCTTGGTGTAGCATACAACACAAGACATTAATGAAATTAAAAGAATATTTTTCATAAAATCTAAGGGTGTTACATTCTACCCCCCTTAAAATGAATTTCGCCCTCGAAATTCGTCAGGGTTATAAATGGTTTACTATTCGAAAGTTTAATTAATAGAAACCCACATCGTAAAAAGGAATACCAAAACCAATATTTAAGAAAAAAAGTATGAAACATAAAGGTTACCCAAATAAAATAATCACTGGGTTTCCACATAGGTGAAAATATGGATATGGAAGAGAAATCTAACCATCATGTTCTGATGGAGAGTGGTAGAGAACATGGCTATGGAAAACCCAGAAATCACAAAGCCGTAAATTTGTGATTATCTAAGGTACCATATAATTCATCAGATATAAGAGCATTAGGACAAAATTTTTGGTTTTGAAGATCGTTTCCCTAAAGTTGAAGAAATTGGAATTAGAAGAAATACTTTCATGATTTCGGTATAGTCTCACTGTTGGTCGTTCTTTGGACAATTTCCACTTCATCTCTTAAAGAAATGAAGTTGAATTTGACATTCGTGATGTGTTAACAGATCATGTGATAGAATGACGGGTCATTCCATCTATCTCAAACAAAAGGAAAAGTTATCAAAGAAATACATAATTCCATCTATAGTGAGATTAATCATATATAGTTCCTAAAATGGACTTATATTTCATATATCATACTTCTTAATATAATAAAACTAGTTTCTACTAAACAGGGACTTCCTGTAGGCCAGTGGTAGGCGATAAAGGCCAGTTGCACTTCGGTTGTGGGTTCGATTCCCACAGCCTTGTCCAACGCGATGGGCTGTTGCCCGTCCTGCAGGTTGTCATTTTTCTAAAGCTATATTACTATAACATCCCATCAACAATATCAAAAAAGTTTTATCCTTAAACAATACTAAATTATGTCGAACATAATCCATTCCAATCTTTAGGCTTATCTAAAATACTTTCGTCCAAGCTCATAGTATAAAGAAAATGATCACATGAATGCCATCATTTATCCCCCATATATCATAAGATATATCTTATTGGTCAAATTACAAACATGTGAATACCTTAATCATGTATTCTCTTGAAGAATGAATACCCATTGATCCTTAGTGAAAACATGAATGCAGTCAAAAGTTAAATCTTTCCACATACCAAAATCCAAAAAATTCTATATAATCAAACCATGATATAACCTTCTCCTTATACCAGTCATGAGCTCATGAATACTATCAAACATTTAATATTCTCCTTATCCCTTCATTATGCGCATATAATCTACATTCCAAAAATATCTGAATAACATTTCATGGATATTGGTACCATTAATCATACACTTTCAAAACTCAAGAAAAATCAATAGTGTAACAATCCTTAGATGTATCCTTTTTCCATAGTACCAGGAGATTACTTATACAACATTACACATGATAAACATGTAATCATTCCACTACATTCTTAAACCATTGACCGAGCTTCAACAACTCTTTCATCTCACATATCATTTGTAGTCTCTTCATCATCATCAACATAAATACTACCCATAAGACCATACTAATTCTCTTCATGAGACTTTCCCTTAGGGCATTGGTTTGCATAATGCCCGTACATTCCACATTTAAAACATTTAACCATTGTTGATGTCGTATCAATACCATTATCCTCATCCCTGGTGTTAACTGAACCGTTTCCTTTGCACTTACTGGCTTTGTGTCCTTCTTTTCCACACCCAAAGAATCTTCTAGTTCCTTTGAAACATTCTCCTTGATGCCTCTTCCCACATGATTTACATAGGAGAAATTGAACTTTCTTTCCTCTACGATCATCATGAAACTCTATCTTTCTCTTATTAGCCGAGTCAAGAAACTTAACAAATTTTAATTTATTGATCATATTATGAGATTGCTGATTCGACATAATAATGATGTTTGGACTTCCAAATCCAATTTCATTTGGTCTCTCATGAAGAATATCATTCCATTGTCCATCATATCCTCCATTATCATGAATCAACTTGTTTCCAGCCATTTTCTAAAACCCAAAAAGAATAGTGTGAGAGGCAAAAATCATAATAAAGGGGAAGTAACTTCAATATCTAACATCTTTGGTTTAATCTAATATCGTTACCATAGTTCTAGGACTATATCTTATACGTATACTTATCCTTAGGGACATCCCTAGACATACCTTAGAAATATCTCTAGGGATCTCACTAATGTTTTCACATCCTAGTTTACAAAGATTGACTAATCATTTCCTCTGATACCAACTGTAGAGACCTGAAGCTTTACGTACATGGACTTTACATTACTTTTGCGGAATACTTAGTACATAACAAAAACACACACACAAGGACCGTAATATTTTAGTGTCTTTGGAAACTCGGAATAAAATCTTCTAATCGTGGTGAAAGATCTTCAACGTCTCCCAATAGAGATCTTCCCTTTTTATTTTCTTACCTAAAACCTTTCTTTACATCCTGGGGAAAATAAAACATAAAAGGGGTGAGCACAAATGCCCAGTAAGGGTAAACATAGAGAACATAAAACAATCCATAAACATTTTAATGCCAAAACATGAACATAAAATCTAATCATCAAATCTTGAGCAAAGGCATAAATCATGGAAGTACATAAAGCATAGTTCATAAAAGATAATTAATCATGATAAATAGTATGGAAGTAAAACTTGTAATTGTGGAAACCATTCAGCACATGTCATGATTTCCATAGTAGCCAAGTCATTGCTTCCAAGACCATCTTAGTGGACAAAGTCCCATTCTGAATCGAGTTCACTCCTTATTTCAGTCCTGTTTAACTGAACCGGTATAACCTACCGTTCCAGCCATGTCCATCTCATAAGATATAAATCTTTACCCAATGAATTGGAGGGAGATATAGGTCCCACCCATCTGATAATGAAATCATTCTTTTGTGTTCCACAAAATCATAAATCATACATCATAGCATAACCTATGTAATAAAATGGGATTCTTAAACATCATGCCATCATAACATAATCCATAAACAATTGATATCATTTCATCATAAGAAAATTGAATCCATTTAAATCATAGAGGAATTTTACTTGAAACATACACATATGAAATAATGTCATCTTAGATGGAATATAGTTTTGACAAAACACTTGAAATGAATTCATGAGGAAAATATCCTTTCTTCTTTAAAATCATTTTCTTTTCACAATATTACATGAAATTTTAAAAGATATGGGTTTTATTGAAAATAATCATGCAATATTATAGAGTAAGATTCTTGAAAATGAGGCGTTATGAAACTGTAATAATCCATTCATGCCGTATAAGTTAAAAATAACATTCTCCTCGTACTTTTGTCAGAAAAGTCAAAATGTACCTTATATGGTAACTAAAGGAAGGATTCCATTCATACAATGTGGTAAAAAGACAATAAAGGGTAAAAATGAATTTAAACATTCATGGAAGAATGGTAAACCCTTTTATAAAAACATATTTATAAAACATGGTTGTGGATGATAAATTTAACCCCAGTAAATACTTACATATAAACAATCTCGGATAAAAATGAGATTGAAAATTTATAACTTACCTAAGGTCCGATATGCTTCGTACGTATCCTAACCTCCTGTAAAATGATTTAAATAATGTCATTGAATTATTACAGAATCATATTCATTGTTATGATATCATATATGGTTCACTTATGACTTTATATTACCCATTCTTTTGTAAATTAATGTAAAAGTAACGTTTTGGGTAAAATCGTTTCATTTGTCATTTGTGTTTTAACTTGTAATTATTCATATGATTACTTAGATCATAGTTACTTAAATCAAGGATGTAAAACATTATTTATATATAATATATATTCAAAATATATATATATGTATATATATATATAATAGATCGATAAATGGAATGAAATACACCGTTCATGGAGACGGTAGGCCGTACGTATGCATGAACGTTGTTTTCGTTTCCTTATTGAATTGAATGGAATTAAGTAGATGAAATAAATTTATATATACATAAATCCAGTAGCATTATAATGTCATATATTTCATTATTATTACTTATATCTACTTTATAATCATTCATTAATGGTTAACATGGAGAAAGAATCTCATCGCGTCGTGGAGACGGTAGTCCGTACGTACGCACGAGCGATGATATCATTCCAATGATCGTGGAATTGTAATGAAGTGTATTTATAATATTTCAGAATCAATATCACTTTACAATAATCATATATAGTCACTATTTACACCATTATACCCATCCAAGTAAGGTGGTGGTGGAAAATAGATTACACCACGGCGTGGAGACGGTATTCCGTACGTACGCACGCGCAGTGATTTACTTTTTCTGTAGGATGGATAGAAGGTTAATTAGAGTTGTTTCATATTTATAATAACATATCAGTATATAATAAATACTTATGTTATTACTTTATCATGAAACAACTAAATAAGAAGAAGTTGAATAATAAAGAAATTGAAAAAGATCGGTAATGGATATTACCTCTTTTTGACGCGCCTTCACTTAACCTCCACTTAAAGAACTAAGGATGGTCTTCGAAGAAGACGAGGACCTCTAGGATGATACTAGGGAAGTGGACAGGAGATTTGTTCAGGGTTTTGACGAGCTTGAATGCTCAAATTGGTGTGAGGAGGATAGGGAGGAGGTGCCCTTTTATAAGGTAGGAGAGGGGCACCTTAGGAAAATCTCTTAATATTATTTTATATTAAGGTCAAATTTGGTTTATAATGGTTCCAAAGGGTCTTATTTAAAAGATAAAGTGAGGATGGGTCTAAATCCTCTCATACAATAGGATTTAGACAAGTTTAGGTTATTATTTTAACCTTATCAATTAGATTTAACTCTAAGTTAAATAATTTAACTTTTACCGTGTCTTTTTTTTTCTTACACTATATGGTTAATAAACTTACCATAAAAAGCCAAAAGAACCCCAAGTTGTTTATTATTAATATATCTGTCCTTAGATAAGTCATTTGGACTAACCTTAGATTTTTAGGAAATAAATATCAATTAATAATATAATATTTGTTTTAAAAACTAATTTATGTCAATTTTGACACTATTTGGTACATGATTTTTATAAAATTCATAACAGAATGATAAGTTCGAAAAAAGTTACTTATATCAACAATAACATATCATATTAACCTAGAAAATTAATTTACGTCATAAAAAGTCTCAAATTACATTTATTTGGGCATTTATAACATCAATTATGTCAATATTTGATTAATAAGACAATTACTGCATCATCTTTGTGTCATAATAAATGATAATTATTTAATACCTAAAAATTCTAAATAAATTCTTATGATGTAGATAATTGTATTATCATTCTGTAGACTATTAATGTTCGTTGTTTCATGAATTGTATCACTAAATTAAAATTATTATACTTATAAGATTTAAGAAAGTGACATGTTGTCACATTCTTTGGTTTTAATAATAATTAAATTATTTTCATGGAAAAAAGTCCATAAAATGAATCTAATCCGACCGTTTGGTTATATGGGTCTACGTTTAGCCATCCAATAGGAATTTTCCAAGTGTTAGGGTAATTTTATAATCTTATATTTACCCTTAATTACCAGATTTACCTTTAACTATAGTAAATAAAATTTACCGTAGTTACTATTCACAATGCCCAAAAATAAAAAGTAGCTTATTAACATAATTTGGACCCACTGATTACAAATATGGAATCCATTTTTCCAAATTCAGTACACAAAAGATGCAGAAATTAAATTAAAATTAATCCCGTTGTCGAAAGATAATGAGTTTTTCTTTACAACATTGCAAAAGATTGAATTGATTTAACCTACAAATTCAAGGTAAAATCAATGCTAATGACATACATTATATTAAATGGTAAAAATATTTTCTATTTATACTTTAAAACCATTAAATATTATAATTTAACCATATAAATTATTGCGATGAAAAAAGTTGTTTTTAATTAAAATATAGCGTGTTTTTACTATTCATCAGAATATGAAAGTTACCAGAATGATATGAAATTTTATCCAAACTAACTTTTTATTTCATGATTACAAATAAGAATTTTATTTTGTCAAATTGAACTTATAAACATGTCAAAAACTAGATTTAATGTGGGTGCGCCATCAAAAGGTGACAAAACTGCATTTTTTGAAAAATACTTATTTTACCCGAAAAATTTATTTTGTTCTTATTCCATGTTTTAGAAAATGTGTAAGATGGATATTAATGTTATAAGTTTCAAAATTTAGTTAATTATATTCATAATGGCTAGTTCATAATAATATTATAATAATATATCATTGTTTAGTAAAGCCCGGTATTGCGTACAACACACGCTATCGAGGAAGGTTGTGATTGCGTGTAATGCAAGCCAAGTCAGGGTTGAGTGCTGGGCAAGAATCCTTCATTGTTTCGTATAACATAATCCAACCATATTTCATTTATACATAGAATATATATATATATATACTCAATGTTGCGTAGAATAACTATTATCAAAATTGTGTGTAACACGATCCAAGAATAGTGTTGCGTATACTGCAAGCTAATACGGTGTTGCGTATAGCGCAAGGTAATCTTGGTGTAGCATACAACATAAGACATTAATGAAATTAAAAGAATATTTTTAATAAAATCTCGGGGTATTACATGTCCCGCGGTATAGGTCAACATAAAAGTCTACCTCTCTGCGAGGATGTAGTCCTGGAACGTTGTCAGGAAAAACGTCCGCATACTGATCCACCACTACTGGAAAACTCGGACTCCACACGTCAACTGCTCCTAGGATGAGGCTATCCAACTCATGAGGGATCGACTTTCCTCTCCTCTTCCTGAGTCCATCCTATGCTACAAAGGATCCCTCCTCGCCGGTGAAGGTGAACCTTCTCCCATCAGTGCGAATAGACCGCACCATGCACCTAATACAGTGGATCTGGGTATGGACTGTAGATAACCAATCCATGCCCAAGATGACATCGTAAGGCCTCGATGCCGCTACAAGAATATCCCAGCCCAAGCTCTCGCCTCCTAGAGTTCGATCACACTGCCGACACCAGTGCATAATCGTCGAGTATGCTCCCGTAAGAGTCTCTAGCCGTAAGGATCGAGCCAACGACTCTGTCAGAATCTCTGAGCTCCAAACAAGGGTAGCGACAATGAAAAAGTGACTCGATCCTTTGTCTATAAGAACTGCATCAAGGGTGGAGTAGACATAGATAGTACCTCGAATCATCTCTGGTGCACCGTGGTCGTAGGCCTACGCTTCCTAAATATGAGCATGTCTCTGCCCGCCAGCTCCCTGTGGTCGGGGTGGACCTCCCGGTGGTGTTATTGTTAAAGCCTCAAAGCATCTCCCACCACCTGATGCTCAGCCATCTCCTCTACCTTGTCCTCCAGCTCCCTGCAGACCCCCATGGTCGACCCTCTGCCTCTGCCTGGGTGGTCCCTTAACCGTCTGCTGCTCCTCTACACGGCTGGTCGGGCAGTCACGAGCCATGTGGCCCTGCCCACCGCATGCGTAGCACTATCTGCTCCATGCAAGGATGGCTCTGTGCCGTGTGCCCCGCACCTCTGAGCTAGTGTCCTGAGGTCATCCGCCTGATGGTCTGGTCCGCCTGGACCCCTGTGACATCCGTCGACTTCCAGATGCAGAAGACTATGCTACATGCCACCCTACGGTAGGTCTCGCTGCTGGTGTAGGCTCAACAAGAAAGCTCTCTTGGAGAAGGTATCATTCCAGTACTCCTGCCTACGTCGGAATGCTGAGGGAGATCATCGATGCCCTGATCTCATACCTCAAACGCTGCTCGAAGGTCCGGGCCCAGAAGAATGGGGCTCGTACCATGTCCGTTGAATAACGTGAGAGATCGGTAAATCTCACTGAGTACTGAGCTACCGTCATGCTGCCCTACCGCAGCTATAGTATCTCTTGAATGCGCACCACACAGAGGGTGGCTGGGAGGAACTCTGAGAAAAAGAGGCTCTCGACGTCCGACCAAAGGAGAGATGCCTCGTCATGCACCTAGAGAATCAGGCTCCACCATCTGCATGCTTCCACATGCAGAAGACTCGCTGCAAGTATCACCATAAGATCAGCTGGTGTCCCTACTAACCTGAAAACTCATATAACAGCCTCCAGCCAATCCTCGGCTGCCTGAGGGTCCGTCTCCCCACGGAACATGGGCGGTCTCTGATACTGAAACTCATGTAGTGCACTTAGGCGACGTGCAATCTCAGCGGCTGGGGCAGGTGGCATCAGTGGCTCAGCGGGTATAGGTACCACCGGTGCCTCTCCTGTAAAAGGGCCATGCACCGAGGCCTCGTTGCTCAATTGGCTTTCGTCTCACATAATGCTCAGAACCCTAGATGGCTGTCATCATGGGACCAATCTAAAAAGAAATAGGTGTGCCATGGTCAATACAGTATACCTAGTGAGCTGACACAATGTAATCACAAAGAAAACTTTTGAAGCACACATGCAATTAGTGTTTTCGTGCACTAAGTCGGAAATTAGAAGTCAGGGTCCTGGTGTACGGATACATCGGCCACCACACCGACAATGGACTCCCTGGACTGATAACCACACTCAATAACCTTAACAATATTAATACACATAGAAGAAAGATCAGAGTCCTGAGTTCTTCGGTAGAACCTCCCTTTGATACCAATTTGTCACGACCCATCCTCGGGACTCGTGCCGTGACTACCCCAAGACCGCCTTCCATAGGCCAGGGGCTGGCGACTAGCACCAAAGGCGTAAATCCCGATAAAAAGGGAAGTAATTTCCTTTATAATGTAATCAAACACCATAGAGTAAGCTAGATAAAGAAAACACTAAGTAAACTGGGTACAACTGTAAGTGCTGGAATGTAAATGGGCCAGAATACAAACCCAACTGAAGTAAAGTACAACGAAAAAGAATGTATATCAACTGAAAAGTAAAGAAGCAATGCCGATCCATCCACTGGAAATCCCACCTGAAGGGTGGGTATAGATAGCCTCCTCACCTCCTCGGGTCTAGTCGTCCGCTCCGCGTACGTCCCGCCCAGTTATCCACCTCCAGGTACCGACTTGCTCCACAAGACTCAACAACGATCAGCATTGTCCATCGTCTGCATCTAACGCAATGTAGTGGGGGCATAGCCCATGCAGGGGTGAGTATACACTACTCAGAAGGGACCCCGAGACCCTCGATGGTCTCCCAGAATCGACAAAGGATATTCCACAAAGGAAAGATATAATCACGAAGTAACAAACAACTCCACATAGGTATATTCCCATACATATACCTAAGTCATACATTCCAGTTTGGCTCCAACATCCGTGCCCGAGATCGATCTAGTCCACACAGGATAGCACAATCCAATCCACACAGGATAACACAACCCAATCCACATAGGAAAGTAAGTCAATCATATCGAAGATAATGATTGAAAGTCACGAGTCAGCTCACATAGGTATACTTCTTCGAAAGACGATTGAGATGATCAGATATTTCCACTGATTCATCTAAGCTGTCGGAACCACGTAGGATAGAAGACCAGCTAAGCTGTTGGACCCACAAAGGATACAAGACCAGCTACTCTCCCGGACCCACGTAGGATACAAGTAGAGAGTCAAATACTGCCGGACCCACGTAGGATACAAGAACATTAGTCACGTATTGCCGGACCCACAAAGGATACAAGAACAGTAGTCCTCACTGTCAAACCCATGGAGGATTCCAGTACGGTCATCGTTGCTGCCGAAACCACAAAGTATTTCAGTACCATCATCGTCTTGGCCGAACCCACGGAGGATTTCATTATAGTCGTCATCGCCATCGCAGTCACAGCCAGCTCTAGGGTTCCCACACACAAAATTCTTGATTCCGGGAGGGTCCTCTCCATGAGCTAAGGGTTCGATACATCAACTGACACATAGTCCAGAGTTGATCTACCCCAAAGTTTCATCTCGACAAAAGGAACTCAACGTGGCAGACGGCGCATCAATTGGATGCCCGGTCTGAGAATTATTGGCTTTTTCGTTCCAGGGTCCCAGTTTGTTTTTAAGTCAAAACCAACATGACCCTACTGCAACTGCATCCAAACCTTGAGTAGAGTAATCCAAAAGGTCCGTCTCACAAATAGGAAACCAACAATGTCGACAGCACGTCAATCGGACAACCGGAGCACAAGTTATAAGTGTTTCCGCTCCGAAGGCCTGGTTAGTTTTGTGTTTGAACCAACCTGGCCGTACCCAAAGTTCTCCTAATCCTTGAGTGTAGTATACAGAAAAGATCATCTCAATCCAAGGATCACATCTCAACTGACGGTGCATCAATCAGAGGTTCGTAGCCCATGTTATGGGCCTTTGAATGAATCAGTCCCATATTAGGGGGTTTGGGGCCCGGACCGACTCGGCCCAAGACCCCCTAGGTCTGCCCGAACCGGGTCAAACTGACCCGGGTCCGGGTCCGTCCCACTAGGACGTGGCCCATCCCGACCGGCGCGGCCCAGCCCGACGTGCTCGGTCTGGCCCGGCCCCGCCGGTTCGGCCCGGTCTGGGCACACACATGTTGTGTGGATGCGGAAGGGGGGGAGAAACCACCCCCTTCGAACCTAACGGCGGACCCGCGGGGGGTCCGCCCCGCTGGGCTGACCGGTGGATCAACCCCCTGTTTTCTCGGATCTGGCCTGCCGTAACGGTCGGCCAGTTATGCCGCGCGGGACCAGTCGGTCCCCCCTCTTGAGCACCGGCGGCCGGCGGTTCCGGCCGCCCTCCCCTGCTCTGTCACGGCCAAAGGCTGCACCCTTAGCCCGAACGCTGTGGCGAGATGATGTCGTGCCCCTCCATCCAGCCCTCCATGGTTCTACAGCACAGCGTGACAGCGTCGTGCCCCTCTGTCACGACCCCGCTCCGGCCGCAGCCTCTTTCGGCCTGAACAGCGGGGCGCGACGGCGCCGCGCTCCTTCGTCGTGGTGATAATCCTCATTCCCTTACGGTGGCGTTGCACCGCGCCACCTTCATCCCAAACCCCAATGGTAATAATAAAAAAAGGGGGAGGAGGATCGGCCGTGTTTGTGTGGTCCGACCTCCTCCCATTAATTTGATAACAGGTGGCCAAAATAAAACAACTTTTATAAAGCAAGCACACATTTAATCCATTAAATTTGAACTTAAAACCCCTACCTGATGTTGTCGTACAAAGACCGTCGTGGGAAACGACATCGCGAGGGTGGTTCATTGACGGCGTTGGCGAGCATCCAAGAAGAGGATGCCGTCACACACCAACTGCAGAGAAGGGAGAGATCGGCATGGCATCTCTCCTTGGTGCTCTGGCATTCTTCACGTTCTTCCATGAGGAAGAAGATGTTGTTCATGACCGCAAGAGTTCTCTCCTCTATTCCACAAAACGAATCCACCCACTATAAGATAAGACCTTGTCTTATTTTATTCACACACACACATGCCAACATTAATTTGAAATTCAAATGATCTCATTCAGTTAATTAACTTAATTGAAGAGCATTTAACAATCAAATTAATTGCGAGAGTTGACATGTCATAAAGTGGGGAAGAGGGTGTGTTACACAATTAATTTCTAGAGTGGGGGTTTAATGGGGTGTTTGGGAAATTGAAAGAGGTGGGGGCTCATGTGGGCCCCACCCCAACTTCCTCACATCTTCCATTCCCATAACACTTAAACCACTAGTAATGAAATAAAAATAAAATTGTAAAACAATTTTTATTTTTATTCCTGACATTTTTAACATCTCCTCCTAAGAAAATGCAACCCAGAAGAAGGTGCTCTTAATAAATTACCGGTGCTTCGGTTTCATCGGTGCCCTCAGATTTGGATTCTGAGCACCGGTTCAAAAGTTAGAAAAACCCGCTCGTTTGTTCACTGAACGTACCTGAGCTAAACTTTTGAAAATTATTCCGGGCACTCCGGGCCTCAGAATCAGGTGCCGTCAGAAAATGCGTACTCGAAAAATCACAAAGAAATTAAGAAAAAAATTTCCTTGAAATTTACAGGTCTTTACAACACTCTATGTTGATAATACTGCAGCGGTGGTACATGAAAAAGAGCCAAGGTTACATCAGCAGTCATAGCACATACTTCGGAAGTATCATCTCTTGAGGGATTTTTCTCAGAGAGGTGAAGTTGGAGTGAGTAGTATTTCCACGGAAGACAACGTGGTGGACCCCTTGACTAAAGCCTTGGCTTAGTAGAAACATGATAATCATGTGATTTATAGCGGACTAAATGTCGTAGGCAGTTGGCTCTAGTCCAAGTGGGATTTTTTAAGGGTTGGTGTCATGAGAACCAACTGTTTTGTACTTCTATTACATTAATTTTCACTTATTATATTGTTCATTGTTTTGAATTACTATAATATAATAATTTCCTAGAATATTTGTTTCATTAATAAGGTCATGGAAGATCGCCTCAATGATGAGAACCTTGAAATGATATAACAATATTCTTAAAAAAAGTTCTGCGGTTAGATGACATACTATGATAGGACACATAGTATACAGACCATCATGTCTGAGTACTCGTAAGAAGACGAGACTCTCTCTCATGGAGTTCTCACTTGGTAATCTTCATGATGGGAGTTTATGAGAACAGACCCGCCAGTAGTAATTCTGCATGTCTTGGTGTCATTGGACATTACTATCTAGGAGCGTGTGTAATGGTCCTTAGACTGTAAGATTATCATTAACTCATGTCATGGCTCGCACACTTATATTTACTGATGAAAACCATCACACAGATAGTTGAAGGCAAGTAGGTTACATTGGGTGCATCACGAGTGACATGTTGTTAATGGATAAGTCAAGGAAGGATTTTTCCCTTCCATTTAAGGAAGTTGATATCTCGTCCCTTTGATTGAAATTGAACTGTCGCATTAAATTTCATGTCCATGGTGTAAATGACAAGTTTATTTCAGGTAAATAATGATGGATCAATAATATAGGTTTATGACACTACCATGAAAACTACTTGATTAGATATCGAGACAAAGAGATTAAATTACAAAGTAAGCATTCATATGAGGTGATACGTCAATGCAGCATCAGCTTCTTTCTCTTGGTTGCCTTGACCCATTGCTAGACAGTAATCTTGGACTTTAGGAAAGCCCGCCTAATGCCAACGAGAAAGAGGACTAGAGGGTCACACACTAAGTGTATTCAAGTATCTCAAGTAGAATAATGACTATTCCCATATATGGATTAATAATTATTCAAGGAAGCCTAAATCGTTTTAATTTTTGAGGAGGAATAAAATGAAAACAAGTACATGCCGTGTATTAATTATTACACGTCGTATAGTCTTTATTTTGAAAAAAAGTACACGTCATGTATTTATTATTACATGCAGTGTAGTTTTTCCAGTCGGGATTTTGAGGATATAATATTGTTTTATTAAATTATATTTATTATAATCAGCATGAGCGCATGTCAAGGAATTAATTATTCATCATGGGGGTTTTCAATAAGAGTTAATGAAATAAATGAAATGTGTAACATGTTTATTTATTTTCATAACTCTACAACCTCAAACTTGATTATAAATATCCTCATAACCCCAACTCTTTTCCTACAAAAGAGAATCGTTGTGCACAATAATTTTGGACAATTATTTCTAGGCCGAAAGAACCTATTCCTCCAAGAACACTCTCAAGACTGAGAGAGATCCCCTTCCATCAGATCAAGATGATCTGAGGCAGACAACGCGTGCACAGGTTTCTCCATGCTAGCACCCTGAGACTCCTTTGGTGACGTCCAGAGATACAAGGTGAACGCGTGGATCACTACTAGAGGAAGTCTACCCATGGCTTCTACGACGCAATGACGTATCACATCGGAACGTGATCAAGAACATCAACTATGAAAGAACACCCAAAAGGTACTTCTTGTAAATTAATTAAATTAACTATAATCAACCTGTAATGATCCTACGTTTTGGTTTCGAGAAATTCCTTTTCTTTGTCCATTTCTATGATTTGATCCGTGGAGGCTGGCGTTTATCATCGTATTGATCCCGGATTGATCATTGTTAATGACAAAAAGCCAAGTGGGCACATCCACCCACACGCTTCCACTACGCCTGGAACCATCACTTGGCTCGTCCAACCTATGCTCCTATTATCTCTCCACATCCATCTATTAATTCTAGAAGCCTCACTTTGAGCATAAGTCTTTCCAAGGAAGCCTTTGGCTCAAATCAAAAAGAGTTACCTAATTTACAGGTAATTTCTTCTCTCGAGTTTCTTTCTTTTATTTTCCTTATTCACTCACCAATATCATCTAATTATTTGATCCCACAATAACAATTTTGTCCTCAATATACTAGTATGTTATTATGATAAGGATTATACCTCCAATTACACACACCCTGGTCTAATGGTTAAAGAACAATTAACTTCTGTGGGGGGCGAATTACTGCCTCACGAAATGATGATTGTTCAATCTTCTTTTAAAACCTTTCATAGTGGCCATTATGATGTCACAATATTTATATATGATATATATGGTATTTATTTGTTTATATTATCTTGAATTATTTTTTGAAATCGAATCGTTATGTTTTTCATGTTGTGGAACTGCGATAATGTCATCTGTGGAAGTGTGGACTACCGCCCCCTCAAGTGAAGTGACTCATTCATGCCTAACATGGAATTTATAAAGAATGTAATTAATGAAATTATGTTACCTATATAACATATATATTATACAGCAGTTATAATATATCTATTTCTAATTTAGTTTTAAATTCCATCAATATGACAAAAAAATGAAAGTAGCGTTCATGCGTGCGTACGGCCTACGGTCTCCAAGAACGGTACATTTAATTTCTAATCTCCAAACTTTATGGAATATTATTAAATACATATATACTGTATATATATGATATTTAAATCATGAAACTCATTCCAACGATGATGTACTTATAACTACATGGACAATTCTCTTCAAGCAATCTCATTTTTGACACATGTACCGAACATCGACAAAACGTATGATATGAACTCACATAATTAACTAATTATTATAAAATGAAAATATGTGATATGAATTGAATAATAAACTTTAAAGTATTTCCTTAATAAATTATAAATTGAAAAATCTTTATTATTCTGGAATATAAAGAAATGAAGAAGACAAGTCATACTTGAGGTAAGGGGATTTCTTATCTCACTTTTAATTACATGAGATTTCCATTGTTCGCCACTTATTTTTTGCATGTGGTGTATTGTGTACTTAAATTTCATATATATTATCATGATTATATTTATATTCATGTTATTATGTGATTCATTTGGTGTTTATTATCTTTTGGTCATACGAATCGATTTATTACAACGAGGTAAGGTGTTTTTATCTCACTTGTTATTCCCGTGATATTCATGCTATATTTGCCGTTATATCTTTTGAGTGGTGTATGTAATTCAAATTATTCTAATCTTTGAGTAATATAAATCCATTTTTGGGTATTTATATCAACATTTTATGGTCGTTATTTCATAGTGTGTATGTTTCATAGGTTACCAAATCAGTAACGGAACCTTTCACCCTCTTCTTTTTAAAAGACTTCATTTTGTTATGTCTTTTCATTCACATATTCTTATGTTGGGATATGTTCTTATATATCCTTATTGCTTTAAATATTATGTTCAAGTGATGAGATACCGTTATTCCTCTCATCAACATGTTTTCTGAAATTTGACGTGATGCCGTTAGGCTACCAATTTTTTGTAAGGGAACTTCTTAATCCAATTTCAATTCTTTGGGTTAAACCTCTACTTCTTGGGTATGTCGTGCTATTAATATGTGTGGATGAACTCTGATTGTTTTACACTTAATATCCACTTATATTGAGTGTATTAAGTTTTTTCACACATAATTATGTAACTGATTTATCCTTAATATAAGGATACCATCTTTGTACGGGACTTTGTCTCAATCTCCTTCCGTTGAGGCATACATCAATTTATATTCGACCTAATTTTATTAGTTATATAATAAAAACTTTTGACTTTTAATTTCATTCGAAATGAATCTATTTACATGAAGCATTTTACTAAACGGCCAAAGGGAATGTTGTTGTCTTATGTATGCGGCCACAACGACTTCTCCGCCGCTGTGACCATTATTTGAGTTTCATCTTCCTCTACATGCCATAACTTTTTGAAATGAAAAATAAATTCCATATTTTACTTTTATTTTATTTTGGCATTGAAAATGGTTTTGATAATGTTTTTATTATATCAGTGTGTTGTATTAATATCTTGTGATTGAAATGTGGAAATGTTATGTTTCCTTTATGCATGTTTTATGTGATACAATTATGTTATGGTTATTGGGTATTGTTTATGATGTCGGGTGGTTCCATGATAAACTAAGGGCGGGTGAGCCCAAGATAGCTCTCCAATGCATTAGGTAATGCGATGGAGTTAAACGCTATGATTTCTTTGAAGTGATTTAGGCAATATTCTGTGATGGGTATTCCAAACGTAACCATGGGGGTTACTCCCTATGAAATAATTTTGGGAATGCCTCAAGTTATCTTTATGTCTTATTATTTCAATGAGTTATTCATAAATCTTATTATTTCATGAGATATGTTAATGGGCTTATGTTTTATGAGTAAATTATGATTTCATTGATTCTTATGTACACATGGACTAATGTTTTCTTTCCATATTTTTATATCCCTTACTGACTTTTTATGCTCATCCCAAGTTTTTGAAATGTTTTCCACAGGACTTAAAGATGAATAGGATCAAGGATGGGATCAAGGAAAGACATGTGGTCTAAAACATGGAACTATCCATGCTTTTTAAGAGTTTTTATTTTATTAAAAAATGGAAACTAAGTAGAAGTGTCTACTTTATAATCTTTTGATATGTAATAATTATGTCCTAATTCTCTAAAATTGTAAACCTGAAAAGATCCTCATTGTGAATTATTTATTTAATTCAATATTATGTATTTTTTTAATGTCTGGTCCTTATAAAAGTTATAATCATTTATGGGTAAATGTTTACCATTAATTAGTACCCATCACTATAATATATATAATCTATATAAGTTCTAAGCATGGAATTTTACACAATTAATAATGTATGTTCTTAGCATGATACACATCGGCCCTAAGAGATGGAATCTTCTTTTTCGCCGGTTAGGGATGAGTCATCCCAAACACTTCCTCCCCACACCACACACCATGGCGCCGCTACCGTGAGATCATCACAGGCCATGTGTGGTTAGTAATACCAAAAGAATAATTCCTCATAATGGTAAAGTTCTAAGTCTCCATCCACCTCTATCTTTCCCTCTTTATATTGATGTATGTACATATATAATTATATTTTTATGTATGTATATATTTATATTTCTATTTATGCATATAATTATATTTTTATATATGTATATATTTATATATGTATTGGTGTGTGTATGTATATATTTATATTTTTATATACTTGTATATATCTATGTATGTGTACGCATATACTTTTGTATATATATATATATATCTCCATATCTCTATATATATTGTTAATATATAATGTATATTACATGATTCTACATATATAATCTTTTAAGCCAATCCTTGTTGAAAATCATTTGTATTTGTTCTACGATGGAATTCATTAGATGATATATCTATAACCGGCGTGGCTATAAATCATATACCCCATTATTATACCATTAGTTCATTAGTAAGACATGTGACAACTGAAATAAAATAATGAGAGCATCCTTACTCTGTATAATTTCTTGTACAATGTCTGGAAGATATGCTATGTTTGACATAATTAATTGTAATCATTATTGTTATCCATCATTATGTATTCATCAAGTTATGCTCATTTATTCTTGGATACAGACCTATACTGATTATCTGTTGTTGTAATATTATGTATGCCTTGATAATGATGTATCTTCTTTGATATGTTATCTCTCACTGAACAGTTGAGCTCATCCATTTATTATGCTTTCTCAATTATCCAAATAATGAAAAAGAATACTATGCACGATACTCTAGGAATACCATGAAGATGAAATAATGATTAATATCATAATTTTTTATGTATCATGTAATGATTTCTAATGTAATTGTAATGTTTATATACCCAGTATCTCAAGGATTTCTAAGCATTATATCTTGTGTAGGTGATCTTCTATATTACGTTTCAATGTAAAAAAGATCCATCAGCTCTATGTGACAGAATTGTGGGTTGCTACATGTGTCCTCAATGTAGAATAAATGTAAAACTTGATATACCTTTTTGATAAATGCATTTAATATAAGAGTAAAGACCCAAATCATCATTGAAAATTTCAGTTGTTACTATGGAGATCCCATCCTTTATTATTTAATGTCTATTTTATTTAAATTTAATTATTTTAAATATTTTTCATATCCTTATGCAATCCCCCCACATTAAAATTTAATTGATTAATTTTTACAACTTTTGATTGTTTTAATTAAAATTCTGTTAATAAACTATTTATGATTGATTTTGTAAAAAATATGACATTGTAAAAAATAATGACATTGCCAAAAATATGGAAGTCACCTAGGTTTTCCCTTAACTAGGTTGCAAGTCACATAGTTACCCCATGGGGTGGCCGACCAAGGAATTGAGAAGGTCTGCCATAGGCACAACAAAAGAGAGAATAGGTCATGTATGACATGCACATGAGTAGTGCTACACAAGTGCATAGGGGTTGGGATTGTATGGTAGTGGGGGGGGGGGGGGGAGAGTATCACCAGCACGGGGCAACACACATCGACAGATTGGAGTCCCTCAACTTCAGTATAACTTGTTCTGAGCTATGGCTAGAGTTTGATCACTTATTAAGCACCGACATACCACTAAAATGTTTGATGTGAGGCATAGAGTTTCCTGAGTATTGCGAACATAAATGAAAATAGTTTTGTTTTCATCCTTCAACGCATCATATTCCTTACACACACGTTGCTCCATATATGTCACTTCTACACTATAGAATAGCCATGGTCATTGATGGGTAGCCTGAGAAACAGTAGAATCTTGAAGGTATCCACGTTGCAGGTCCACCTTTGCATCATAGTTGAAAATGGAGCTTTAAATGACGTTGGAAGGTTGCACCATAGACTTTCCATAACACCGTAGTCCCTTGTAGATTGAGGTTGTAGAAAAGGAGTTTGCGCTGTAGTGATTCGGTCCACGACATAGCGGTTATTGTTTAAAAATGGGTTTTTGAATTTTTTTTTGCAAAACGGGATAGGTTTAGTAGTATTTCTAAAAATGGGTCTTGAGATGTGTGAAACCTGTTCACACATCCATGATCCCAAGAAGATGCGTGAATGGGGTTTACACATCATAGACGCGCTAAAATATGCACGAATGAGGTTCCCACATCCTACATGAACTTCTAATCTTTTAATTTTTTACTATTTTTTTAATTTTTTTAATTTTTTAATATTTTTTTTGTTTTGTATATATATATATATATAACAAAAAAAATTAGAAGAATTTATCTGTTATTTAATATCCAGTAGTACTGCCCATAAAACAGTCTAGATTCTGATAGAAACCCTCATCCAGTGATGTCTTTTAAAAGAGGAAAAACCCTAGAAATCATTCTGCATTTCCGATGTGGGATTCAAGTTCTCACTTTCCGGTGCTGAACATTCTGCATTTCCAATGTGAGATTATGTTTCAAGTTTGTGTCTTTTAAAGTCTATAAAATGAAAACTATAGGACCAATATAAATAAAACGTAAAATATGGATTAAACAAATAATAAATAGTTGGAAATAAGAAGAATTTCATAAAAACTATTGATGAATAATAATTTATAAGCTTTCAAAACCACCAACTTGAAACTTAAAATTTTTTCAAGTACGTGTCTTGGAAAGAATATAAAATCTAAACTATAAGACCAATATGAATGAAACATAAATTATGGATTAAACATATAAGAAATAGTTTTATATAAAAATAATTTTGTAAAAACTCATGACGAATATTAATTTATAAGCTTTCAAAACAACCAACATGAACCTTAAAAGCATTTCAAGTATGTGGCATTGAAATCCTATAAAATAAAAACTACAATACTAATATAAATGAAAACTAAAACATGAATTAAACGTATAATAAATAGTTAATAATTAATTAGTTAATTAGGAATGTAATTATTAATTATAAAATTAATAGTTAATTAGTAATATCATTATTAATTATATAATAAATAATTATTAATGTAATTATTAATTATATAATAATTAATTAGTAATATAATTATTGATTATATAATAATTAATTAGTAATATAATTATTGATTATATAATAATTAATTAGTTAATTTGTAATATAATTATTAATTATATAATTAGTAGTTATATTATTAGTAATATAATTATTAATTTTATAATAATTAATTATTTAATTAGTAATAAAAATATTGATTATATAATAATTTATTATTTAATTAGTAAATTAGAAGTATAATAAATAATTATAATTATACATTATAATTATTAGTTATTAGTTACTAAAAAATTAATATATAATAATTAATTAGTTAATTACTAATATAATTATTAATTATATAATAATTAATTAGATAATTAGTAATATAATTTTTAATAATAATAATAATTATTAATTATACAATAATTAATTATATTACTAATTAAATAATTACTTATTATATAATTAACAATTAATAATTATATTACAAATTAATTAATTATTTATTATATAATTAATTATCATATAATTAATTATCAATAATTAATAATTATGTTAGCAATTAACTAATTAATTATTATATAATTAATATTCACTAATTATAATTAATAAGCATATGAATAATTATATTTAATAATTATATTACTAATTATAATTAATAATTATATTTCTAATTAAATAATTAATTATTATATAATTAATAATTAGTAATAAATAATTAATATTTAATAATTACAAGGAATTATTATAATTAAGAATTATATTAGAAATTAACTAACTAATTTTGATATAATTAATAATTTCTAATTATAATTAGTAATTGTATTAGTAATTATAATTAATAATTATATTACTAATTAACCAATTAATTAGTATATAATTAATAATTAAATATTAATAATTAATAATTATATTATTAATTAATTATTGTATAATTAATACTTATATTACTAAATAAATAAATTATTATTATATATTTATATTACTAATTAATGAATTAATTATTGTATGTTAGTAATTAATAATTATAATTAATAATTATTTTATACATTTACTAATTAATTATTATATAATTAATAATTACAAATTATAATTAATAATCAAATAACTAATTATAATTAATAATTATATTACTACTTAACTAATTAATTATTATATAATTAATAATTATATTAGTAAATAATTAATTAATTATTATATATTTAATAATTAATAATTCATATTTAATAAATATAATGACTAATTATATTACTATTTATTAATTTATTTATTTTATAATTAATTATTATATTAAAAATTAACTAATTAATTATTATATAATATATAACAAATATTTATAATTAATAAATATATTAATAGTAAAATAATTAATTATGATATAATAAATAATAAATATTTATAATTAATAATTATATTACTAATTACCTAATTATTTATTATAAAATTGATAATTAATAAATAATAATTAATAATTTTAATGAATAATTATAATGAAGAATTATATTACTAATAAACTAATTAATTATCAATTAATAATTATATTATTAATTAATTAATTAATTATTATATAATTTTATTACTAAATAACTAATTAATTATTGTATATTAGTAATTAATAATTACTAATTACTAATTACTAATTACTAATTTAATTAATTATTCACTAATTAGTAATTATAATATTAATAATTATATTACTAATTAACTATTTATTTATTAAATATTTTTTGTATGTTTAATATATGTTATTAGTTTCATTGAAATTAGTATTATAGTATCTATTTTATATTCTTTCAATACCATGCATTTGAAATAATTTTATGTTTAAAGTTGGTGTTTTTAAAAGCTTATTAATTATTTTTCATCAAATTTTTTTATGAAATTCATTTTATTTTCAACTATTTCTTATTTTTTAATCAATGTTATTATTTTCATTTATATTGTTCTTATAGTTTATACTTGATAGGTTTTCAAAACCACGTACTTGGAACATTTTTAAGTTTCTTGTTGGTGGTTTTGAAAGCTTATAAATTATTATTCATCATCATTTTTTACAAAATTATTTTTATTTTCAAATATTTCTTATATGTTTAATCCATATTTTAAGTATCATTCATATTGGTCTTATAGTTTGTATTTTATTATCTTTCAAAGACACATACATGAAACATTTTTAAGTTTCAAGTTGGTGGTTTTGAATGCTTACAAATTATTATTCATCGTCATTTTTTATGAAATTGTTTTTATTTTCAACTATTTCGTATATGTTTGAATAATGTTTTATGTTTTATTTATATAGGTCTTATAGTTTGTATTTTATAGTCCTTTAATGAAACGTACTTGAAAAAAAATCCTACATCAGAAATGCAGAATGTTCTACACAGGAAAGGAAGAACCTGAATCCCACATCAGAAATGCAGAATGATTTTTAGGGCTTTCCCTCTTATAAAAGGGATCCATTTGCGATGGTTTCTCTCAGAATATAGGCTTTTGTAATGGAAGTAATGCTGGATATTAAATAACAGATAAATTCTGATGAAATTTTTTGTTATATATATATATATATATGTTATATAAAAAAAACAAAAAAACAATAAAATTTAAGAAAATTGTAAAAAAATTTATAAAATTAAGTTTCTGTAGTATGCGTGAACCCGTTCACACGCCCTTCATCAACATCGTGAAGGATTCCTGAACGAGGTTCATGCCTCATTCAGCGCTCCTATGATGTGTGGACCCCATTCACGCATCTTCCTGGGACCGGGGATGCATGAATGGGGTTCACGAATCTTAGAACACATTTTCAAAAATACTGCTAAACCTATCCGGAGTTGATTTTTTTTAAAACCCCATTTTAAAAAAATACCCCGACATAGCCATGCGTATTTTTATGACACAATTATTTCACCTGTACCGTAGCTATCGAAGTAAGAAAATGGTGTATTCATGATGAAAGAAGCAACATCTTAGAACTTCAGCAACATCATGGAGCACCCAGATATGGTAGGGCTAAGGGATGAGCTTGGAAGGTGGTTGCGTAGTGGAAAAAATGTTTCACCATAGCCATAAATCACAATGCAAGGAGAATTTAGAATAGAAATAAGTTTCATCGTAAATTACTGGTCTATGCTGTAGATTGTTTATGTACCACAAATTCAAAAGCCCAATCATTTCTCTCCATACATGTTCTATTGGATGGCTTTAGGGAAGTTTAAAGAAGTGATATGAACACGTGGGCCTCTCCTACAACAAGCAGTTTTGATGTAAAAAAAATACATATGGTTGGGAGATGAGATTTATGTGGAGAGGTATAAAGAAGAAGATAAAAAGATATGAGGATCTCTACCACCACCCTCTCTCTTAGATATTCATGATATATCTTTTAGAAGATAAATGAAGTATCAAATGTGGAAATGTGTCCGATTCGAGGAATTTTGAGGGCCTAGAGTATCCTTTTATTCACTGACCACATTGGCATTGGACACGCTCTGCTAGCCGAAGATATATCCCTTATCACCGATCTTTCGTTATGAAGATAACCAAACATTGTGTTAGTAGCTATGGAAATAGATTCTACCATCATACATGACTCAATGCTTGGCACCATCATCAATCCCTAGACCATGTCATATGTAATATGAAGATGCAGATGTTACATGAGTGAATTAATAGAAGTATTACACACTTGAAGGGAGGGAAACAAAGTTGATCATCATCTTGATTCTTTAGTAAATATTAGTAGAAGACTCATCCTTCCTTATGATAAGCACTCATTGTCCATTGAGGGGGATAATCTGGAAAGAGGGGATTCTCTTGGGATGCACTATTTTAGACCTTCATAGATCTTACGCATTTTTTGCTTTTTTGATATGTTGGGTTGTGTTTTTCTTTCAATCTATCTTTAATGAAATTTTCAATGGATTTGGGTCAACATAATTCTCTATATAAATTGAGGAAGAAGCTGCTGCACACTTGGGGACTTTCTCATCTTGAGGTGGAGGTTCTCCAACCTATCGAATGATCGACATCCAATGAAGCGGAGTCGAGGGGGAGGATCAACATCAAATGTGGAATTGTTTAGTTATGATTTTTTTATTCTCATATTTTCATTATGTAGTAGTTGATTTCTTATGTGGATGTGTTTATCAATTCATGTATGTTTTAAATTTTGCATTTTATTTTCGTTTTCTATCCCCCTTCTACATCTTCTTATATATTCACCATTGATTGAGATTTCTACTTTGAGTAGCTCGGTGTTGCGAGGGAGGGTAGAGTTGGTGGATGAGGATGTGTACTAAACTGTTTAATTATTTATAACATGAAAGTTCTTCTTATTAACTTTTATTACATTGGGAATAATTTTAATCATATCTCTAATTACGTAGAGAGTATGATAGTGATTATAGAAGGTAACCCGATGTGATTAAAGGAATTATAGAGTGAGAGCCAACTTAACTTCACCTTTATCTAAGAGATTAAACATATTGCACATAGATTGGTTATAGATTAACTCTATCAAAGAGATCAGCTGGCTTAATTTGTTCTAGTTTATGTTAAGAGGTGTAACTAGATACTTGGATAAGTCTCGCGAACATTAATTTGATGTAATCTCACAAGTAATGATTGATTCATCTTTAATAATGAAAATATCCTTTGATATCAACTCTCTTCTCTTATCCCTAATTTGTTTTTGAGCCATCCCATAAACACCTATAGTTTAGAAAGTTTCATTTTAGATTTAATAAATCAGTTCAAATTTACACTATTGAATCTTTTAAACTTTTTCCTCATGGGATTGACCCTGCACAAGTTGTTATTCTACACATTTTTAGTTAGTGTAGGTCAGGTGAAAATAAATTATAAACTTTGATAGTCCATTTGAATAATTAATTCGATGACACCTATCATGTTTTTGACATCATTTCAAGGGAATATTTTTCTTATTAATTGAATAATCAGACAAAAAATTTACACACCAATTTTTCTATTTTTATTTATTTTAGTTGAGGTATTTTTTCATTTTTTTTCTATTTTACTTATGGTGTGTTTTTGGATTGTGATCTCAGGTATAATAAATAATAAACACACATATCCATTTCGAAATTGATATTTCAATGTTATCACAACAAATTGAAATCCAAAGCCGAGGGTGAGAGCATCAAGTCCAACCATGGGTACCAAAACCACATTTGAGTCCAAAAGAATTTCTCAAAAGAATGGAATCTATGTTCAATAAAGGACATTAAATCCTGGAGAAATTGGATAAGGAATATGAGGAATTAATGGAATGAATCGAGGATACAACCCACACTAAATAAGGAATTGAAGATCTATTTGGAAGCATAACCCAACCTAAGGCCGAATCTGAGGGAAGTTCATATTATAATGATTATTTTGAATTTTTCATAGAGGAAACCAAAAAAATTGATGAGGAAGAATAATATGAACCCTCCATTTTTAAATAACATAAATAAGAAAGAGGGAATTTGACTAGAGACCTTAGGAATGAGATGATACATCTTTTAGAAGGGTGGTTTGACACTGAAAATGGCACAGGACTTGAAGAAACCACCGAATCACACATTGGACAATATAAAAAAGAGAATCATAAATAATAAGAAGAACAAGGAGAAGAAGGGTTCCAATTTCGAAAAAACCATGAGTTGTTCCTTACAACCTTACTAATGTTCATATTTTGGTTACCCCCACATGTTTTCTAGGAAGAAGAAGCGGACATGGTGGGTGATAAACTGGAGGATCTATTTATCTAATTTGAAGAAACATAACCACTAGAGGAGGGAAAAGAGTAATGATACAATGTATGAACAACTTATGAGATTTTAATCTAAACCATGGGGTTTTCCATTGTCTGGTACCTCACTCATTATGATAATGAGATTTAAAAGAGAGGGAAAAGTAGATGAGGTACAACATACACACATCAAAGATATAATTGGTTCAATACAAGATAATTGGCTCTATATCCTCCTCCTATTACGTGACCAAATACGTAAGGTTGAGATTAATGACCATAATAAAAGCAATTTTTGGGAGGTAACTTTAGTTTTTAGTTACTTCATTCTTCTGACATAGAATTCATGAATTAGTATTAGGAATTTTAATTGATGATGTAGTTTCAACCTCCCCCTCCCATATTCGTGATCTTAAATTTTATTTGAACATTGTTCTTTCACTATTTTTATTTCTTTTGTAGGCCGATGAATACAAATGACATAAAAAATATGAATAAGTGTTTGATGTTAAAGGGGGTATACTTTTAAATTCATTATTACTTGTACTCCAATATTTTTCAAATCTGATTTGGTTTTCAATGAGAAGTTGCATACCCAAAACATATGATGTTTATTTAAATTTGATTTAGGATACATTAATTTCTTATAAATCCCATGATTCAATGTTTTTATTTTCATGTTTATGAGATTTAATGAGTAATTTGAGTGGGCAGAATGACCTTTGATAAGAATGGGCCACATTAAAAGCCAATTTTATCCATTCCTGCCCTTACTCAAGTGTTTTTCATGAGTATAAAAAGCTTCAGGGGGGGTTGTTTTCTAGAGTTTAAAGGGGATGTTCATCATTGAGTATGATATTAAAGGTTTTTTTTCATTTGAATTTTTAGGAAGGTTTATGATTGTTATAACATTGTACATTATTATTTAACCCTTAAATAAAGAAATGAAAAAATTAAGAAAAAATTGATTGATTTTTGGATGGTAAAAAATCACCATTGATTGACCAATGATTTTTATCATATGGGGTTGGGTGGTGGATGTGATATTTTTCATAGATCAAGTTTCAAAAACAAACTAGTTTTAAAAAAAAGGATCAAAAAAGAGAAAAGTTAAATATTTTAAATAGGGTTTATTCATTGATTATATTCATTGTTTATGAACTTAATTGGAACCTGGGATGTGGGGAATATTTAATTTTTAAAAGTCCAATTCCATTTTATTTTAATTTTTATTATCATGTATTTTGCTTTAGAGTTTAAACCTTCTTTTGAACCTATTTTATTTACACAAAATTACCTACCTACCCTTATCCTCTAGTTCATTGATCCTAATTTCCTATACCATATGATTTTTTGTGACTTTTTTAATTAGAAATTAGATATTGGAGATCCTTTCCAGGTTTATAGTTTGGTACATGTATTCAAGATACGAGAAAAACTCCATATATGTTATTACCTTGAGTGATGAAAGGAAATAAAAATTATAAGGTAGATCTTGATTGAATTTTTTAGTAATAGAGAATTATGATGCTTCAATTAATTTGAGGATAATACCATAAATTTCAATGGTACAAAGTAAAATTCATACTTGATATGTTTCTTTGGAAAGTGAGGATTTGATGAAATATCTCTATGTGCCACTTGAAGGTTTTAATCTTCCCTACTGAATTTTTTTTGGTTTTATTGATTTTGAATTTTCAATATTAGTAACATGTGGTTTCCTTTGTATTAAATATTAGATATATTCATGTGGTAAATCATAGTTTAAGTGTGAGGTATTTGATAACCCATTTTAAACACACAATTCTTTAATTAATTTTCCTTTAATTTAGAATTTATTTGAATAATTATTTCCAAATTTTGATTGTTTTAATTTATATTTGGGAAATAAATATTTTATCACTGATTTAGAAAAAAAATAAAAGACAAAGTAATTAAATTTATATAATTTGTATGATGGATTTTTTGGTGTAGGAGTTATAAAATGAAAAAAGAAACAACAGACTTAGCCAAAAAATATAGCCAGCACCTAGGATGATCGTCAAATAGGCTGCAAGACATATAACCACCCTTTTGGGTGGCTTATCAAGAAACATAGAATATTTTCTATAGGAATTCCAATGGACAACATAGGATAGTCAAGGCATGCATAAGAGCATACCAACACATGTGCATGGGAGTTGTGTATGTATAGTAGTAGGGGGAGAGTCTCACCAGTGTAGGGTGACACATAATGATGAATATGAGTCTGTTGGCTCCAGTCCAGATTATTCTAAGCTATGACTAGAGCGATATCACATATAAATCATAATAATACCACTAAATGTTTTTATGTGGGACACATAGTTTCTTGGGTGTTGTTCACTTAAACAGAATCAATGACATTTAAATCCATTATCAAATCATCTTCTGGAACACCCATTTCACAGTAGACATTTCTCCTATGCTACAGAACCACCATGGTCATTGATAGGAAGCTCATAGAACACTATAATTTTGAATACAGTCACACCTTATGTCCACATTTGCATCTTATTATACTATTTTTCTTGAAATGATGATAGAAGGTTGCACTATGGTTTTACCATTCCATCATAGTCCCTTGTAACCTGATGTTGGAGGAAATGAGTCTCCATCATAGTGATTCAGTCCATGACGCATCCCTTGTGATGATTGTGACCTGATGTGTTAACTATAACCATAGCTAATGAAGAAGTAAAATGTTTTTTTCATGATGAAAGATTCCACACCGTAGATCTTAGGCTAGATCATGAAGAACCCAAATATGGCAGGGTTGAGGGATGAGTTGGGAATGTATGTAAACCCCTGTCTTTAATACACCATATTTCATGATGTATTACATAAAGTTACACATAATATAATACCAAAATATTTTGAAGCCTAATTTATTTAGGAAATTAGGTACATAACCCAACAACATGAAACATGAAAACAATTGCATTATTGAAAACATAACATGCTCCTAAAATTCCATCATTCTTCTTAAACTGCACTAGATAGCCCAGGGATGTTCACAAAAAGGGATGAGTTATAAATTAAAATAAGAGAATAAAGAAGGGTAACATAAGTTAATGAATCAAATGTGATCCAAGGGGAATATCAAGGTAACAAAAATGGGTGATAATGACAATCTTGAACAATAAGACATGATATAACATGATAACATAAAGGAATCATTGGAAAATGACAACAACATAAAACATGACTTCATTAAAATATGTCAAGTCTAACCTCCAATAAAAATCAAAATATTTTTCTTAAGATAACACTCCTTTAACTATACAAGGTATCTCATGAGCTTAAAACATTACCCAATACATTATAGAGCTATTTGGTGCACCCAACAGAACTTGTACATGCATATGTGTGTCTTATAGTTCATTCAAAATATAATCATATTTATTCAAATTTAATCCCACGATTAAGGAGTATGTGACACCTACATTGTATTAACAAATAAATGGTATATAGGTACATCTTGGATAATACCACTAAGTGAAAATGGTGATAGGTTTTCACTACACAATTGTTTAGCATGGAAAATCGCAAGATAATTTTGGCATCATAACGATAGTACATAAAGGTTCATAGAAGAGAATAATGTGAGTGAAAGGGGTCTATAATCACTTGGAAATCATATTTAAAGAAATAGGGATATGTAAGAACATAACCCAACATAAAAAATTGGAAACTAAAGGAATGGTACAATAAAGGTCCTCGAGTTAAGAGGAGTATGAGTGGATTAATTACCTTCAGAGGGTGCTTCTAAAAGATTGGAAGAAGCTTCTTAAGAGACCAAGAGAAGCCAGGGAGGAATATAGATAGGGAAATAAAGATAAATTTCATGCTCCAATGGTTTTTAATAAATAGGATTGATATATTGGATGGCTTTATGTTGCAAAAGAGAGGATAATTCTTTATTAATTTCAAAACATAGATTTAAACTCTATATAATAAAGTAATAAAAACCAAAAACATTCCCATGATTTTCACTGATGGTTTCTATCGAAGTTATGTAGTTTTAATTATTTTAAAAGATAAATAACTGAGTTCATTAAAATAATACTCTTGGTGATGTGGAAATGAGACATGTTTACAAAGAGATGATTTTAAAACCCTAAAATATAATATATGTTTTGGTGGATTCATCAATGGTTTATAAAATAAATAATATAATTTCAAAAAACAAATTATATTAAAGGGTAAATATATATTTGGTTATGGATACATTTTATGGAATATATTACATCACTTTTTAATCATTATGATGCCACAATACACACTGAATATTTATATAATATTTCATTTTTACCGAAAAATTTGATTGTCTATGGAAATTGTGAAAAATTCATAATTGGATAATTTCAACAATATGATTTTAAAAATAATATTTATTTTATCAAAAAAAAATTCTAAAAATGAGAATTAATATTTTTAGTTAAAAATTCATTTTTTATATTAAAATCCTTGGTTTTTTGACAATAATAGTTTTCCGACCCTTATAAAAGTTATTTTTGACTTCGTAAAATTATATTGTCAATTATATTTAATAAAAAAAACTTAATAATAATATTTTATTAAAATATAATTTTTGTTTAAAAATTAGTGAATTCATCAAAACGAGTGTCTTTATTGAAACTATATATCTCCCAAAAATACATTTCTTGATTTGTCATATTAAAATATATTTTTTATCAAAATAATTATCTTATCATTTTAAAAGTAATATAAAAAATAGGATAACATAATCATTGTTTAGTTAAAAGAAAATATAAAAATCCATACTGTTAGGATCTAGATACCTAAACCTTTTTTAAACTAGTGAATTCCTTGAGGGTAAGGTGGGGAATGGTGATATTTCCTTAGGGAGGTTCAACATACATGGTTTGAGCCATGATCTCAATGAGTTTAAACATCTCCTTTAAATGGTTTCATTAATGCTTTAGTTATTGAATCATGACTTTGGATTGATCACGGTAAATAAGAAATGTTGTTATTTCCCTTGAAAGTTTTGATAAATTGGATTCACAGGGTATGCTCCTATTGGTCGAGGCAATCGATTCCATTGTCTATGTCAACTACACTTTATCATAACCCTTAATATATACTAATCATAAGATCACTATATAATGAATATACTATCAATGGTTATAATGATTATCTATATTATTAAATTTGATAGGATATAATATATAACGGTTTGAAATAACCAATGAAGTGAATGTGGTATCTATACTAAATTACATAATAATGAATTTACTCATTTAAAAAAGGGAATTTAATTTATAAAATATTGTGTCATTACATTCTTCCACATTCATAAATTTCACCATCAAAATTTTCATTTTATTCACTAAAAAAGATTAGGGTACTTCTATTTCATCGCCTATTTTGGTTCCCATGTTTCTTCCTCAAACTTGTGTTCCTACCAAAATACATTGATCAGGTGAGTTGTCATGGTTTGTAGAACCTTATCTTTATGATCAAATATATTTATCGATTTCAAAATGTATGAAAGATAATTCTACAATGGTACCACCATGGGAATCAATACATGTGAGGGGTCTGGTATGTACTTCCTTAGAAGGGATACATGGAACACATCATGTACTTGATATAGGTCATATGGGAGTACTAGTCAATAGGTTGCTGCACTGATGTGATCAAGGATATCAAAGGGGTAGATGTATCTATGAAAAATCTTTCCCTTATTTCCAAACCACGTGAATTTCTTCCATGGTGATATATGAAGGAACATTTTATCTCTAACCACAATCTCTAGATTACACCAATGTTTATCAACTTATCTTTTCAAGATACATTGTGTGGATTTCATATGACATTGAATGGTTTGAACATTCTATGTTATTTATTGGATAAGATATGTCCCATTAGCTTCTGCTCACCAACATCATCCCTATATATTAGATTCTGAAACCTCTTCCCATACAGAGCCTCATAAGGTGTCATTTTAATGCAAGAATGAAAACTGCTGTTATATGTGGACTCATGTAGGGGAATGTGTTGGTCCCAATATTCTTGGAAATTCATTTAACATGATATTAAAGTTTCCTCTAGAGTTTTAATGGTCCTTTCAGATCGACCATATGTCTGAGGGTGATAAGCAGTGCTGAAGCTCGGTTCTGTATCCAACACTTGCTGAAGGATTCTCCAAAACATAGAGGTAAACCTCATATCTCAATTTGATATAATAGAGAGTGGAATTCCATAACGTCTTACCAATACCATTATGTATATATTTTTTTGTTTTTCCTGAGATTAATCTTCTTTGATAGGAATATAGTGCACTTAATTGGTAAGGAAATCAACAACCACCCCGATGGAGTTATTTATTTAAGGTTTCATGGGGAGTCCAACGATGAAATCCATGGCTATGTATTCTCATTTTCATAAGGGTATGAGGAATGGTTTCATCATACCCTTTGAATTATGATGTTCCACCTTGACTTGTTGGCATACCAAACATCAAGATACTAACTCCACAATCACACTCTTCATTTTATCCCACCCGATGTTTTATATAAAAAATATATACATATTTGTTCTTCTTGGATGAATAGAGAATTTTGAGCTATAAACATCATATAGAATTTACCTCAGTAGTTTTGGTTTTTTTGGGCACATATCTCAATTCTAAACATTATAAATCAATCATCAACAAATTTTTCCTCTAGAATATTCACTGCCTTCTTCTGTAGCAACCCATCATCCTTCTGATCATCCTTGAACTACTTAAGAATGGTTGGTTGGATAGTTATTTGATAAATGTAGGATGAATACCCTCTTATTATTCCCATTTCCATCTTTTTCATGTCCCTAATGATTAGATCTGTTACTATCCTCATCATAGATAGATTTGTGGGATCATTTCTACTAAGAGAATCTGCCACTTTTTTTACTTTTCCAGGATGGTAATGGATTGAAAAAATCAAAACCCTTAATTAGAACTAACCACATTTGTAAGTTTATATTAATATCATTTTGTGTGAATACATACTTGAGGATTATGATCTATATATATGTCACACTTTTCTCTATAGAGGTAATGTCTCCATATCTTCATGGTGAAGGTCACTGAAGCCAACTATAGATCATTATTTGGATAGTTATGCTCATATATCTTTAATTAGTGGGAGGAATAGGCTATCAATTTATCATCTTACATGAGTACATAACCGAAGCCCTTTCTGGATGCATCACTTTAGATAAAAAATACTTCCCCACTAGTGGGTAATTTGAGCACAGGTGTACCGGCTTGGACCTTCTGACCCGTTAATTTTCCAAACATATGATGTTTGTGGTGTCTGGGGGTAGTACGGGGAGTTTTGGGACCCATGAGTCATTAAAATGGTGATTAATTTCTACAGTTTCTTGATGTGAATCATATTTAGGTAACCCATCTGATGATGACCCATCCTTGTGGTGACTATTCTGGTAGTGACTCATCTAGCAGTGATTCGATTGGTAGTGACTCATCTGGCAGAGACTCATCTGGCAGCAACTCCTCCTGGTGATGACTCATCTGGTGGTGACTCATCTGGCATTGAATCATCTAGTGGGGACTCTTCTGGTGGCGACTCTTCTTGGTGGTGGCTCATTTCAATAGTTATCAATTTTTCGAGAATTTTCTAGTTTTTCCAGTATTTACCTTTTTACGTGTGTTTTGATGAAAAAGGTGTTTAATAACATAATTAATGATTTTTAAAGATGTTTAAAAATGGATCAGGCATATCTTGAGTTTCTAAAAAGACTGAGTGCATTTAAAAACATATAAAAACTTGTGGTTTTTATGAGATCCTCCTTTAATGGTAAACCAATACATTTTATTTCTATTAGTTTTGGATATATTCTTTATAAGGTGAAGATTTTCCCTTCGTTCATTACTCTTTCCATCTCTTATTATGGGAGGTCTGGAAATCCTTCTTCCATGGAGCCTTGGAACGAGGTGCCACAGTTGGTTTGAGTCCCCCTGAATAAGTCCCATTTTGTACTTGCACCCCTATTTTGGTGTAGCAAGTTGGTGAAATTATTCTTCATTCGATATAGGATTTCCTTCATCTTTCTTGATTGTGTATCACGTGGGATGGGTTTATTATTGTCACCTATTTTGAGCGCACTTTCATCTAAATTAATAAATATTTTAAATTAGATTAAATTTTATATAATGGGGTAGGGGAACATTTTTTTGATCTTACATTTTTTTAAATTAATTGATGTTATAATTTGAATGAGATAGATACCAACTGAAAATCGTGGCCGTTGGCGTCCTTGTTTGTGCACTAGTTGATGGCTTGTGGAATAAATGCTTATTGTGTGGCTATTAAAGTCACTTATTATGTAATTAGTTAACCATGTACATTCATTCAATAAAATGGTTGCCTTAGGGTCATAGGTTTTTGTGATAACACCCTTAATTAAAAAAGTGAAATTCATTAAGTGATCCATTTATAAATATGAATGTATGTTGTGTAGTGGTATTGAATATGATGTCTATGGTGGAAGTTGTCTTGTTATGTTTGAGTAATGGGGTTTAACTGAAAGGTGCTGGTGGATGTGGTTTTTGGGTTGTTTCAATGTGTTTCTTCCTATGAGTTATTTTTATTTTAGCTACCAAGTTGGCATGGATTGTGTTAACAATGAGCTTGGAATATAAATTAGTACACGTTTTAGTGAAATGGGATGGTAACATAGAATCTAGTAAGTTGTTTAATATTAACTAATGACTAAAAATGAACCATGGATTTCATTCTGGTTGTGTGAGGTTTTTTATTTAGTCTTAGTATAGGACATGAGTGACTTTTTGAGTTGGTTGGTGAACTTCTTGTAAATCCGTAGGTGGGGATTGTGTGGATTAATATATATGTACATATACATTGTATTTTTATTCTAATTTATATAAACACCCCACCCACATAAACAATATGTTCCTAAACCTACATAGTCATGCAGGGGTGACTTTCCCAAACATCCTAGTGGGAGGATGGATGGTTGGCCACCCTCTCTTCCCTGCTTCGTCTTCCAAGGGATGATGGCCTAGGTGTCTTCAATGAAGTTGTGATGTGTGGTCCTAGGTGTCTTTGGTGTGATTTGTGATGTGTGGTTACATGTGTCTTCAGTATGAGTTGTGATCTGCTATCCCATGCGTATTTTGGATGAGTTATGATGTTCTTAGCCAAGTTTCTTCTAGATGAGATACGATGTGTGGCCTAGGTCTGTACTAGTGGGATGAAATGTGATGTGATGTGATGTGTGTCCCAGGTGTGTGTGGGCGGGATGTGTTGTGTGGTGTAGCCCAGGTGTGTGCGGGAGAGATGTGATGTGATATATTTGGAATAGGTGGGAGGGATAGGATATTTGATGATGGGTTGTGAGAGTGGCTACTCAGTAGGAATGTGGTGCTGGTCACCCTATCATTAATGTAATTTATGTTATATTATATTACATAGATGTATTATTTGGAGAACAAGAATTGTTCAGGATGGTGTTATGGTTAGTCTACATGTTAGGTGCTGTTTGGTTTTTCTATTTTCTCATGGATGCATTGCTATGCTCACTCCACTTGTGCATGAGAGACTTTGATTTTTTTACTTAGTGTACCTGTATTCTCACCCTTTGTATATAAAACTATTTTCAGGTTTCCAAGAGGATTACATGGTCCTTTTGGCTGTTACTAGACATATCCTCGAACACTTGATGTGTTGCTGCTGTATTTTTGTTTGTGGTTATTTAAATTGGAGAATTTTTATTTCTATTAGTTTTATTTACACCTGAATTAAAGGATGGTTTTTGGTTTTCTTATATAAAATTCGAGGAGTTTATTATGGTTTAAACATCATATCTCCCAATCTTGTTTCCTTATAAAAGACAGTGACTTCCATATTTTGAGATTTGTACACCCTTAGTTCTAGGCGCCATCCTGCGGCCTACTAAAGGTGAGACTCTGGGGTTATTATATCTCTCCCCTCATTGCAGTAACATTGGGAGGAGGGGGTCATGATTGAGTGGTATCATAAAAGATGGTTGAGAGATAGAATGGGGTTTAGAGGTAGGAACTGCATGGTTTCATGGGTTGGTATATAAATAGTGTCATTTGACCTTAGTACGTAACATAGGATAGGGATACTAGCTAGGAAATGGGATTTTAGGGCCCCCATGAACTAGTGCACGGACTTTGAGCCTATTTAATGACCTAGTGAGATGGGACTTCCTAGAGGGTAGAGACCTATGATATTCACACACCTCATGATGACTTTTGTTCTTGTTTGAATTGTGTTGTCTAGGAAAGGTTAAGAAGGATAAAATGAATTAAATGGATCAATGTTAATTAAAATATATCATAATGAAAATCCATACTATCGGGATTTGAAAATATTTGTTTCACTTTTATCTGTGGATCATGGTCATTGTCCGTGTGTAGCTCAGGTAGTGAAGGTTTGGTAGGCTGACCTAGTTGATCAAAAGAGGGTTGATCTAACTAAGGACGATGACTAGTGGTAGAGGAAGTTGTGTGATTTTCTGTGGATATCATTGGAAAAGAATGTGGAGAGAAGTTTTGATATAAAAATAGGGATTCAACTAGAGGATTTGGATACATCTTTAAATTTGATCTAATATCCAAGGTAGTACAGGGTTGCTTTGGAAGTTAGTCAGATGTGAGGAGCTGTGTGTCAGTGTTGGACATTGGACCTTGGTGAGTAGAGGAAGATATTTCATGGGTCGATATCTTGAAAACATTTTGGGCAGTGTTCCTCTCATTGAACATGAAGACTGAGATGGGGTTGGAGATACTATCCCTTCAGTAGGGGATTATGTCTGTGTAGGATCTTGGGATTATGTTTGAGGACGTTTTCCACATGACACCATATCTTTTTCTGGATGGGGTTTCCCAAGTGAGGCATCCTGTAGAGGCACTCCATCCTTCGATTGAGTATGAAGTAACAACTTTTTCTCTATAAACATAACTGGAAGTTTATAATAAGGAAGAGACGATTGAAAAGTTGAAATCATGAGGAGGTTTTCCATGATAGGAGAACTAAAATAGATCCACAAAGAGAAGAGTTATCTATGGAAAGCCATGGGTGATAGGGCCTTCAAGGTTTTAACCGGCCTGGAGTCGACATCGGTAGATTCCCTTTTGACCTTATGGTTTCCGTACCTTTCCAATGGGCTTTGGTATGGAGAATTTATTTTATGGGAATTGTAAACATCTTCAAGACTATTGCCAAATGGTTGCACGATCTCAGTTTGTATGAGATAGAGAAGATCAACATTAGCCTCAACAACAGTAACTAGCATGACCATTCCAAAAGTACGGGTAGGTAGATTAAGGTCCCAATAAGATAGATGAGGCAGGTAGATGCTGAAATTAGGATGTTCCTCAATATTAAGAACCTCAAAAAGATCGTGGTCATAGAGACGACCATCAATAGAGAGGCAGGGGAGATGGGTGTGGTCATTTGCATGTAGCGGAGGTAGAAACACCAGATGGGCTAGAGATCATTAGAGGTATGATCAATTTAGCATCTACTATTTTCTGTGATTTTTTGGAGCTTCACCCTCCTTTTCTGTACCCAAATTATTGCATGCTTTGAGACTAAATGTAGAGGGGCTTCCCATACCTCTGGTGTTGACTAATCTAGTCAGAGGCTAGACCAATATTTTTTATGTGTGCTGGAGGTATAGACAGACGATGGGGCTACATAAGTAATGTGGGCATATTTTCTTGATTAAGATGTAGCCATATGATTTCATCCTTGTAATCAACTAGTTGTATTTTGTGTACAATTTTATTTAAATATTTCATAGGAGAATCATGTTCTCGAACGTGGAATACCGGTGTGTGGTTTTTTTTGGTGAGAGGAGTTTCTCGGTTGGACAAAGACACATGGGGCCGCCTCTCTCCTTAATGGATGAAACGTCTATTGAGCTAGTGGGAGCTAAGCTAGAGAAGGATCCCAAGGTTTTCAGTGATTTCCTGAACATTTTCCCCAATTAGGTTGTGACACTACCCCATCGACGTGATGTTGAGTTTGTAATAAACTTGTAGCCCAATGCTCTTTGATTTTGATGGATCTTTATCATATGACACCATATAAGTAACGAGAGTTGAGGATTTAGATAGATGATATGATGTAGAAGGGTTTTACCTAAACCAATGTGTCACCATGGGGTACTCCAGTCTGGTTTTCAATGAATGAAGAAGGTAGTCTAAGGTTGTTCATAGACTACTAGAGTTTGAATCATGTGATGTTTAAAAACCATTACCCTCTTCCATGTATAGATGATATTTTTTACCATATGAGTGGGGAAAGTTGGTTTTCTAAGATCGATCTTCTGTATGGATATCAGTAGTTGGGGGTTAAAAAGGGAGGTATCCTAAATACTACCTTAAAATATAGGTACATGAACTTTGATTTGTAGCCATGTCATTCAGTTTTATGAATGCAATGGCAATGTTCATGGGGATTATGAACTGCATGTTTCATTAGTTCCGGAACATATTCTTCATTGTATTCATTAATGAAATCTTGATATAATCAAATTTAGAAGAGAAGAATGTTGAGAAACTCTAATATATCTTTTAAATTCATTAGTGCCACTAGATCTATTGAATTTTTTCCAAGTGTATGTTTTGGACATGAGAGGTCAATTTACTCAAACATGTGGTGTCTCAACAGGGTGAGGAAGTTGACCCAATGATGGTCGATGCAGTAGTTTTTTCGAAAGCACCCAAGAACATGGCAGAATTTAGTAGCTTCCATGGTCTCGTAGGCTATTATCAGTGGTTTGTGTATGAATTATCTTGATCATCATCCCCATGTATAGCATTTATTTGGAAAGAACAAGTTTTTTTGAGGGCTGATCAGTTCCCGGATGCATTCAATTACCTAAAGGGGAAATTTCTCAGTGCTCCAGGGCTCCGTTTTCTAGAGGAATGGGTAATGTTTGAGGTGTTTTTTACTATTCCTGTCTAGTATTTGGATGAATCTGGAGGCAGAAGAAGGAAGTGATATATTATGGGTTTATGAAGTTACACCCTCATGAATGTAACTTTTATACCCATGATCTAGAGCTTGTATTAGTTGTGTTCTCACTGAAATTTCGGAAACTTTACTTCATTGAGAAGCACTTTTTGGTCTTCAAAGATCCTAAGAGTTTGAGGTACATATTTTCTTAGTGTGATATGAATATAACGATAGTGAATATGGATGGATTTTTTTTAGGGATATGATTGTGATATCTCCTACGACTCATGAGAGGGAACCATTGTGGCCGGTTATTTGAGCAAAAAGTCATAGAAGGATGTTGTTTGAGAGTATAAAAATTCTTGGAGAGTAGTGGATGATTTGGTAGCCCTCCACTTAAATGAATAGGTGGATGGTGGTATAGGCTATTTGTTTCAGATGATGGTTTAGTATTCTATGAAGTAGTAAGTGGAGGAGTCTCAGTGGGGAGACTCAAAGGTAGAGGTGATGCATGATTGTGTTGGTCGTGGTGATGATCTGAAGGGATGGTTGGAGGATAGTCATAACTAAATGTAATTCCAAGGAAGAATATTTTCTCCTATACCAATGTGCAAGGGAGTTATTCATGACTTCCACGACTCAAAATTGGTGCTACGACTGAGGATTCATTAGATGTACCGTGGCTTGAGGCTTTAGTTTTGTTTTCCAAGGATAAAGTGGGAAGTAGATATTTTTGTGGCAAGGTGCTTGGATTTCCACCTGTTAAGGGCATCAAATCTTATTCCTAGTGGTTTGTTGTATCCCTTTGATATTTTGGAGTTGAAATGGGATGAATTATCGATGGATTTCATCATAGGGTTACCTAGAGATCTGGGTGGTTGTGATGACATATGGGTTATTGTGGGTCAGTTAATGAAATTGGCTCACTTCCTAGAAATCAAAGAGTTAGGAATAATGGATGTTTTAGATAAGAGGTACATGGATTAGGTGGAGCAGTTTCATGGTGTTCTGATTTCCATTTTCTAGTATCGAGATTCTAGTTTTACCTCATGATTCTAGAGAGGATTTCCAGATGTGTCACTGCCAGACGAGTTACAGCCAGATGAGTTACGTCCAGATGAGTCACGACCATATGAATAACTGCCAGACAAGTTACCTCCAGACGATTCACCACCATATGAGTTAACACTAGTAGAGTCACTACGAGGATGATTCACTACCAGATGATTATCCTCTAGGATGAGACACCATTGGAAAATTGGACATTTGGAAAACTATAAAAATGACTTTCCATTAGAATGAATCACATATCCATAAATCTCCCCAAACTACCCCTATTTATTTAAGGCCTTCGGGCCACATAGGCCTTCAGGTCATTAAGGACTTTGGGACACCATAAGTACAAAAACAAACCAGACAACCTACATGGAACAAACATCAGAAGGAGGAGCAAGGAGATACCCCCCATAAAACACAAATATCAGATTTTTGGTAAAGTAATGGGATGGACGGTCCAAGGAATCACATAACATACCTCAAAGAGAGTTTTAGATTACAGAGGGTTATTTCCTTCTCTTGAAAATTTATTTTATGTTTATATAAAAAAAAATCAAATTCATGCCCAAAATAACATCAAATTACACTAAATGGTGTATCATAATGTTTTTTAAGAAATTTTGTCTATAAATATAGATAGGGGATGAGTGATATTATTGGGATGGAACAATTGACACATTATCAGTATTCACTGATAAATCAACTTCCATGTTTTGAGGTAGTGCTTGAATAGTTATACTAAACATGCATGATATGAAAGAATTCTTAGAACCATAATCAATAAGTAAATTTTCTATTCTTGAATGGATAACTATCACACTTACCACCAAATCATTATTGGGATCCACATCATCAATTTTGATTGTATAAGTTCTCCCTTTATCTCTAGGACATAGAGGTTTCTTCCATCATTTTTTGTCAAAAACATTTGTACTGGGGAATTGATTCTCATAGTGTCCTTGTTCCTTGTCATCGAAACATTGGACTACTTTCTAAGGGTTTACTAGGGCATTTCTTTCTTCCATCAAATTGTTGAATTACCTAAAGTATTTCCTCACCCCCTTCAAGAAATTTCAGGGATGATTCTTACCACACTCATGACAAATGGGATGATGGAATTTATTATAGCCATGGGTTTTTTCCATCACAAAACCCTAATTAAAATAGATTCTATATTTCTTGTCTCCAACCCCAAGAATCCCTTGAGATATTGTGATCTCCATTATAACTTCAAGGGAACATTCAGAACTTTCCACATAGTTGTTGAATTCTTAAATATATAACACTTTTCATAGACTCAATTTTTTTTACCAAAGAGGTGGTCAACTTTACTTTTGGGGGATATGAAAAAGTCCAAGGAATATTGTTCAAGTATTTTGAATTTTACTTCATACACCCATATGGATTAGTCATCCTTTTTATCATATTTTTCAATTCCATCCACTTCATCACTTTGATCTCCTCTTCTAGATTATTATTTTTGAACAATATCCACTATTGTTTAGTTTCTCCTTCTATATCATAAATATCTATCCAAAATTTCTATCGTTTAGGGAATTGAAGGAAAGGGAAGATATTTTCAATGGATTTGATCCATCATTCCACGATTAAGGGATCAGTAGATCTATATAATGTTGGAGGAATATGTCACATAAAGGTTTCAATTTCAACTTTCTCTTTCTTGGGGGATTTTAAAGTTACTATTGATTCAGTTTTTTGTTCAAAAATTGAGTTAATTGAGAAGGTATTATCAGGAAGGTCTTGAATCCTGACCCTATTGGGCTAGGAATATCACTTTGGTATCCATTATATTTCTCATCACATTGGTTGTCGACTCAGTTTCTACTATTTCCATAAATTTGTCTAAAAAAAGGGAAAATTAGCGATGTGTTTTTTAAAATATTAAACACATAAATGTGAAACGAATAAAATTAAATGGATAACTCATAAATGATATATATTATTTAACTTATGAACTTCTAGGTTTCAATATATGTTTTCCATGATCTATTTACTAACATAAAATATTATGAATAAATTTAATTCCCATAATAATGGTTCATAAAGAGCCTGTAAATTTACCAAAGCATATCACCTGGAAGTGTCAAACAAGATGGCAGAAAGGCCCGTTATTGGGTACAAAGTAATGATCAATTATTTCTTAATTCTACCTTTTTTAGAGTTATTACCCGTATATAATTCTATTCCAGATCCACATCCACTTGTAGTATCCCAAAAAATATGTATTTTTTTTAGAAAAGAGTTACCCTATAATTTACCAAAATTTAGGGATGTTTTTCTATATGTTGACTTATCCATAAGGCTTTTACTAGAGTTTTCTAATACTAATCCCAAAAATAACTAGACTTGATCTGATACTAACTATAACAAGCCATGTATTTATACACCTTATTTAATGCATTATTACCTAAAGGATGACATAATAAAATCCCAAAATATCACTATTCCTAGTGTATGTTAGAACTTAGGTACCCAGAATAAAAAATTACAATAGGAAAAAATTTCATTATTGAAAACTTCCTTAACCTACTTTTAAAATTTCATTGTTCTTATAAAATTTCATGGGATAATCTGAGGATATACATAAGAAATGTGTGGGATATAAATCCTAGTAAGTTAATTAAAAAATATTATAATAAGGTAAATAAGTACATGTGATTCATGGTGTATATCAAGGAAACCTAAGTTGGGTGGAAATCATAATCTTGATCATTGACCCATGATATAAATGAAAACATAAATGCTACATAGGAATGTGGAAACAATAAAAAATATGGAATCATAAGCATAAGTCAAGGATATATACAAAGAAAACATAACATAGTGTTCTTAGTATAACCTACCATGTAGTATACATGATATATCAAGAAATTAAAACATTACGTAATTCATTGGAGTGCTATTTTGGCATACCCGTCATAATTTGTAAATGCATATGTGTACCACATATATCATTAAAATTTAGATCATATTCCATAAACTTTAACCATATAATTAATGAGTTTGGGATATATACATGGGATTACCCAATAAGTAATGTATAGGTACATCTAATTTGATAACCTTGAGTGGAAATGAGGATGGGTATTCACTGCACAATTTTTTGGCATGAAAAATTGAAGGATGATTTTAGCAACATAATTGCGGAACATAAAGGTTAATAAAGGGATTATTGAGAGTGAAATGGGTATCTAATAACTTTAAAATAATAATGATAGTAATATTTATATGTAATAACATAACCCAACAAGAACAATTATAAATTGAAGGCATTGTACAAATATGGTTCTTGAATTAAGAGGAGTGGGATAAGATCCCATGCCTGGGGAGGGTGCTTCTAAAAGCATGGGATGAGATTATTAAGAAATGGGGGGAAAATTTGGAGGAATACAAAGAGGGAAGGGTATATTATCTCATTATAATATGGTTTTGGGTGAAGCTTAATCAGATTTTTAGTGAGTTTATATAGAAAAAGAGAGCATAAGTCTTTATTAATTTCCAAACATATTTTTGGACTATATATGATAATCTAATAAAAAACCATAAATCCTACCTAGGGTTTTAAACATGTTTTCTACAAAATTTAAGTGTTTTTCATTATCTAACATGTTTAAGAACTTATGTCATTAAAATAATACAATTGGTGATGTGGAAGCGAGTCGTGTTTACAAAGAAGTTATTTTAAATCCTTAAAATATAATATAGGTTACAGAGGATTTTTTAAGGGTTTATAAAATTAATAAATTAATTTTAAAAACACATATATTTAAAAAGGAAATATATATTTGGTTGTTCATACCTTTTATGGAATATATTTTCATCACTTTTGGGACATTATGATGTCATAATACACATCGTATATTTATACCGTATTTAATTTTTATCCAAAAATTCAACTATCTCGGAAAATTATAAAAATTTCACCATTGGATAATTCCAAAATTTTTATTTAATAAATAAAATTTATTCTATAAAAATAAATCTCTAAATATGATAATTTTTAGTTTTAAAAAAAATTCCCCATTTATGGGAAAATCATAGATTTTTTACAATAACACTTTTATGACCCTTATAAAAAATATTTTTGACCGCCTGAAATTATATTATAAATTATATTCATTAAATATTATTTAATAATAATTTTCTTTAAATAACATTTATATAACAGGATCCTGAATTATTCAAATGGATTGTCTTGATTGAAACTATATATCTCCAAAAAATGAAATTTGAGTTTTTTCATATTAAAATATAAATTTTATCAATCTCATTATCTAATAATTTAAAAATTAATATTAGAAAAGGATATATATAATAAAATTTTAATTAAAATAAAACATAAAAATTCATACTGTTAGGGTCCAGATACATAGACCTACACCAGTGAACGCATTAAGGGTAAGGTGTGTGACGATGAGAATTTATTTGGGTGGTTCAGCATACATGGTGTGGGTTGGGATCTAGATCATAATGAAATTATCCCATTAATGATTTAATTCATGCTTCAGTAATAGAATCTATGCTCAGGATTAATCAAGTGAAAATCATAGTGATTCTATCTCCCTCATAATATATGATAAATGGTCTTCATTGGGTATTATCCTAATGTTTGAGGCCAACACTTCCTCTGTCCATTTCGATTTGACTTCATTAAAAGCCTTAATATATACTAATCATAATTTAATTATATAACGACAATAATATCAATAGTAGTGATTCTCAACAGTCTTTTAAATCCGATAAGATATAACTTACTACAGTCTGATATAACCAAAGTAATGCATGTGTTTTCTATAACTTCAAAACTTAATAATTAATTTACCAATTTAAAATAGAATTTAATTCATAAAAGTTTAGGTCCTTATAGAAGGAGGGTTAATTATGGGTAACATGTTTCACTATATCAATAAATGTACATGAATGGAGAAATTAAAATGGAATGAAGTTGTGCCATAAATCATAGGTCCATGCCACATTTTGTTTATCAACTAAAAATTCAAAATCTGGAAGGTTTATATCCATGCACATGATATATAATAGTTTCTCTGAGATTAAAGAATAGATATTCACATGGGGACCTCTCCCACAAAAAAGATTTTTTAATATATGAAAAAAATAAAAAGACATAACTAGGAGATGACATTTAAGTGGAGAGATATAAAAAGAAGGCAAACATATATGAGGAGCTCCACCACCGCCTTCTTATAGATAATCATGAAATATATTTTAGGAGGTAAATGATGAATAACATGGGGATAAATAGGAATATTCAAGGAATATAGAAAATAAAATAATATAGCAAAGATAAATACAACATATAAAAGATTTAACATTATATAAAAAGATTCATATCAATAGAATTATCACTATAAATATAGGAGGATGTTGCAATGCATATGGATACTTTATCATCTATAGGGGGAGGATATTTATCCCAGAGTGCTATCAACATCCAACCATTTAATCAAGAGTGGTGGGGGGGGGGGGGGGTCGATATCAACATGAATATGCATAGTTATTTTTTTCATTTTTATCTTTTCATTATGTAACATTAGATTTCCTTTGTGGGTTATGTTTCTCAATTCAAGTAATCTCTCATTGTTGCATGATATTTTTATTTTATATTTCATCTTATAAAATATATAATATATTTATCATTGACTGATAGATCAACTATGGGTGCCTAGGTGTTGTGGGGACAGTAGAGTTGATAGATTTGGATGAGTACAAAACTATTTTAATTCTTTGTTTCTTTTGAATTATCCACATCAATTCATATTAAATTAAGAACAATTTTATTTGTATCATTAATTACCTAGAAATAGTGATGGTAATTATGGGAGGAAACCCAAAGTCATTAAGGGAAGTGGGGATTGAGATCTGAAATAACTTCACCTCTGACATAGAGATTAAACATAGTGCACTTATGGACTATGTGTATGAGCAGTGTCTGTTCTTTTTTTTGTACCCATGATTATGAGGTTTTAGTCATTTACCTTAGTCAATATTTTACTTACCAATGTATTCAATATAGTGCACACACCTATGTTCGATCTCTTGAGAAGGCCTCTTACATGCACTGCAATTATATTATCATTTTTATATTCTATGTAATATAAAACCGCTAAACTAAAATGGGGGGTTTGAAAAGATTCAGGAAATATAATATACTATTTATATATGAAATTAAATGTAGAATGATATTAATCATAAAGAATTAATGTAGTTATTTTTGGAAGGTAATGGGGATTTATATCATTGTTTGAAATGGGTCTTAATATTAGATTCAACTAGGTGATTATGACTTTTCACACATCACCTTCTCATTTGAAATGTAATAAAATAATACAAAAGCATTTTAATAGGCATAAATTCTCTTATAAACATAATCTAGAAGACCTATTTTTTAACAATACCTATATATTCCATTCTATACCATATTCCTGACATAATTAGTAAAGGGAAGAATAATTGATAAATGAGAAGAAGAATCTGAAAGAAAATAAAATAGGGAAAACATTCACCATATTAATTTTAAATTAAACCATTATTCAAAATATTAAATAAATGGAAATAATTGAAGCACAATAAAATCAATCAGATCACCATTCCTTCCGTTGAAAAATTGTTTAGGTTGGTTCACCATGTTTAGTGGAGTTGAGAAGTGAAATATGATAGGAGAACACATAAAAATAAAAATGAAAGAAATGTGTGATGAAGAAGAATACTAAACTAATATATATTAAAAATATGAAGAAATATTACAAAATAAAAACCCCACCACAGTCCCTAGAAAATAGATATCCTTTGTAAAGGAAGTAGAGGTGATAATTCATAGACAAAAGGGTGATTTCCCTCCAAAATTTGAACTCTGAATGATTGCGCGTGTATAGCCCATTAAATGGCCAAATTGGGAAAGGGTGTTTTAATTTAAATATATTTTATCCATGTCAGCCCACAAAATTAGAGATTTATTTTCCAAAAAATTCAGTAGTTTTTTCTGTTTTACTCTATGAAATTTATTCTAACCAGGAGACTGTTCACATTCCAATAATCTAAATTCCCATGCTATTTTGACCTCAAAAATGATAGAATCTTACATGGACCCAGTCATAAATGTTTTTCATTATAACCTTACCTAACTCATTGTTTAATTTCATATTATTTGGGATTGTATTTTGGGATATATGGACCCATAGTTAAAAGTTTCTAGATCTCAACACAGTTATGAATGTTGATCTTGTGAGATGGTTTTGGGTCTCCAAATGATGGATTGAGCTTTGGTTATATATGAATTAAATGAATACCAACATTTATGTAATCATAAAAAATAATTTCTCAATTTAAATCAATTGAACAAAAGTTATGTCTGAAATTCATAATGAAAAAAATAGTTAAAAAGCAAAATTATGCCATTTTTGATATTAAGATCAAAATACTATTGAAACCTAAACATGGGAAAATTTCCAATAAAATAAAAATATTATGGGATTATAAAATTTAAATTATAGTATTAAATTTATGAAAATATTAGCTTCATCATTTCCCCACATACATAACCATTTCACTTCTAGGTAATCAGCAAATTTTTAATTGAAAACCCACCCAAGAATAAAAATTGAAAAAAAATTCGTATTCATTTCCAAAAAAGAATTACATAAATAAACATATATTAAAAAAATTCCATGTTATTTTCATTTTTTACATTTCAATTTTTTAATCCTAAAAATCCATCCATGGCCCAATCCTAACCTACCTCACATGGAGTTTCAGGTCGCTCTTCATTCAAGAGAAATTAAATCCAGAGTCATGCTCATACTTGTAAATTTTAGTAATCTATTGGATATAAATATGAGCTTTATTTATATTATGATCATAATAATGTATTATATATTTCTAAATTAAAAAGGTGGGGGTGAATTTTAGTTTTAAAAATAATTAAACTAAACAAATTCACAAAACCTCTTTAAGTAATAAAGATAAGATCCAGTCTTGGCCCTCATTCCGATCATCATAATATCATAATATGTATGATTCTAATAATATCATAGTATTAAAACATAATCAAATAATATTTGATTAAATCAATGTTAAAAAATCATAATAAGAATATATCATAGTCAGAGTAGATTATAGTGTTTCAAATTCACGGTATATCCTATCAATTGTTCTAATTGTGTTTATCATATTTAAAATAGTTACGGTAAGACTAATTCATATAAAAAAAGAGAAAAAATATCTTTTAGATACACATAAAAATAGAAATAATATTATAATGAATTATAACTATTTAAAAATAATAGACCTCTTTTAACATTAAGAGTAAGGTAGCCATAAAATTTTGATAAAGGAATACATTGTTTTAAAAATTTAGGTAGGTTTTTATTTCCTCACCTAGGAAATCTCTCGATATGATGATCATATTTTTTTGTTTTCATATCCCTAACAGACCTCAATCTGATGGATTGAATCTATATTTGTATCCCCATAAGCCCTGGATCAGAAGATCAGATTCTCCATCTCGCTATCCCTACCAGCCATTAATCATAATCATAGATTGGATGCCTGATTACAATGACAAATCATTCTTAAATAGACAACGTTAAAATATTCCTCAAGTTTAAAAAACTCTAAACAAATTACAAAATACTAAGAAAACTCCATTAATAAATTGTAATATTCAAATATCTCAAACAATGATAAATGAAAAATAAAATCTATTATCCCCAAACTATTCAAATGACTAGGTATTTATAGGCATTTATTTAATGATTATATTTATTTCCCAATGGTTATATTTATCCATGTTTTTTGCAACAATTTGGACAAATTGAAGTTTAGCCTTTCTTTTCTAAATAATAGTCTGATGTAATATTGTTTTACAACATTACCGTATAAAAATATTTCCTTACATTAGAAATTATTTTTTCATATTCAAAATTTAAACATAGTCACTCATATCGACTTCCTTACAAATTTCATTATGATAATATTTGTGAGTATGAAGCTGATGTTTATCGGTTTCTATATCAGTATGATTATTAAAACTTTATTATTATGAAATACTTGACAGAAAGTATTATATATAATCTAATAAAGGTGAATATGATGTTTATCAGATCTATACTCATTACGATAATTTTAGTGAAAAATGTTTGTTTATATTCATGAAGAATTTAGAATTAATTCTATGTATGGTAAAAAATTATGTTTTCTACAGAAACATTATAAAATACTTTGTTCATAAAAATTTAGTAATCCAATGTATAATAAAGAGTTAGAGATTTTCAAAATAAATGGAATGGAAAAGTCATAAGTATAAATTCTCACTCAAAAATCTCCCCCTTTAGGTAAAACACATACTCAAAAAATAAATAAAAATATCACTTTGAAAAACATTATAGTTCATTTACTTTTAGGAACATTTTATTCAGAATTAAACATTAATCCTTATACCCCATGATTTTATAACTCATCTGAACATGATGATAAATAAAATTAACTCTCTATTATGAAAAAAACTACCCCTATGTATCAAATTATCCCCGTAGTGAAATATTCAACCATTCTATAAAATTATCCTCCCTTGTGATTTTAAAAAATGAATGGGGAAAATCCAATTATCCTGAAAAGTGTATTAAAATAAATATTGAAAAACAATATAATTAAAAAACTAATCATCCCAAAAAATTATGATATAATATTAAACCAATCATAACTGGGAAAAAATTCAAAAAATCATATTTCAATGAAAAGGAAAATCAATTGATAATCACTCAAAAGTTTTTACAATACAATAATAGTTCAAAAAATCAGTCTTTTTTTAAGGGTTTTGAAAAAATAATTTATCTTCTTAAACTTGTATATTTCATGCTCCAACTTCCCAATAATTTCTTCTTGAATCCAAATATTTTGTTTTTGAAACCAAATATTTTCTTCTTGAAACCGAAGCTTTTTAGATAATTGTTCATTCTAATTTTTCAAACCAATGATTGAATCTTTATAATATCCGAGTCATGACATCTCCAAATACAAATTTTTCCTCATTTCTTAATATTTTTCACTATTTAAGTTTGGTTGTTAGTAGTATCTCTAAACTATTCATCAAATTTCACCCTAACTACCATATCTTTATATAAATGACTAAAGGCTTCTGACGTTTCATTTACAAGACTCTCAAATTCTTCAAAACTATCATCCTGAAACTTAAGATCAACATTAATACTCTGAGACCATTTCACCACCATATTTCAAGCCTTTCTGTGAGAATGGGAACATTCTTGTAAAACATTGATATCAACCTCTAAAAGAATCAAACTATCTGTAAAAACATTGATTGATTCTAATTTTTCATTTTGATTTTCATGTATCAATTCCACCCTGGCTTCAAGTCATGGAATGTATGGATTTATTCTATTGAATCTTTTTAAATACTAAATGATATAATAAATTCCATGATGAGTTATCATATTAACTAAATTTGATTCTTTTTCTATTTTAATATGATGGGAATGAGAAGTTTCAAATTTAGTCACATTTGTTTTTAAAATTTCATTCATTGTGACCAATTAGTGACCTTTCTTAGAATATTTATCACTAGCTTCCTTTACATCATATAATTAAATGACATACCTATCTTTTGTGTTAGATCTATCACCTTTTGACTTATAATTTTTATATTTTTATCTTTCACAGATAAAGATTCAACTTCTACCTTTGATGGATTTTTTTTATTCTCATAGATTTCAACTTCAATACCATTATCAGACTTTGAGGGTAAGGCCAATGAGGATGACTGTGCTAATGAAATGTTATTGGATTAAATTATTTCTTTATTAACAATAACATTTTTTATTCATCCTCATACTCTTCATATTCATACTATTCATCATCATCAACTTCTATATTTTAATATCCTCTCTCTTATTATACAAAAATTTCTTCACATTCATCGTATTCGTGTCATTAAACTTAAAATGGTGATGAAACAACATGTCTAGAGGCTGTGTCAACACCTTTCATCAAGGATTTTCCAATTCGTATTCTTTGAAGTTTCTTCTTCTTCTTCTTCTTCTTTGATTCTTATTGAAAAATATCGATAACATGACTCTTTAAGGAAAAGGCCTCTAATGGGTCAATGATGAAAAGTGGATCCCCTTATTTCATCTTATCCTTCTTCTTCATCCACACATCACTTATCTCATTAGGTACATTTTTATGCTTCTTTTATTTATTAGGATAGGATGTTCTTGCTTTCCTTTTATTTTCCTTATCATCCTATTTAGATTTTTATTTCTTTCATTGATGAACATGCTCTACTTTCTTTCTAGGTTTTGCTTCTAAGAGTTTCTCAACAAACAAATTTTATTCATTATCAAAAATAAATCTCATCCTATTCATTATATCATCACTAATGAAATGAATATTAATTTTTTTAGCATTGATTTGTTTATAATGCCAAGAAACATGATGCATTCACCCATTAGATTATTTATCATAGCTGAGAACATAATTATTTGAGACTTAATAGAACAAATTTTTATTTTTTTGATTGTAATAAATATGTATCCAAAAATATATATCATTCTTATATTCATAATAAAATGCAAAATTAAAACATCAGTAACCTTTAATTTATCATGATCCCCTTTCATTAGAATTAAGATAAATATAATCCATAAATAAATAAACCTATTATCCAGGGTTAGATGATATACATTCTGAACCTTTTAGTAATGATCTTATAAGGATTCCTCTACATTTTTCTTATCAAAATAACAATGATAATTTTTGTAATTTGTGGGAGGGTAAATATTCGTTTCTATCCAATGGTACACCGACAAATTTCTAGGCTTTCCTATATAAAATTGTATACCCCTTTCCATAAATTATGAAAGATTTTTTTTTCCATCCTCTTTGTAAAACTTGAATAAACCATAAAATTATAAATAAATATAATCATATAGCGAAAAATAATCCTCATCAGACATTTATACACACAAATATTCCCAACCATAGAATTTCATAATTTTCTTAAGGTGGAATTATACTTTTTATAAAAGGGTTTTGACAAGACTTTCTATGAATATGAACCAATATTTGAGATCTTTAGTAGGCACCATCGTATTCAAAGAAGAAAATGTATATTATGACAAAAGGATAGATTTCAGACTAGGAGATTTAGAAGGAAGTAGAAACTCGGCACATAAACAATTGGACAATCGATGTGGGACATGGGGGGGAGCATTATATAGGTGAAGAATGATATGGTTCAAATTCCGAATTAAATCTAACAGGTGAGACTAAAATTAATCTAATCTGATGGTCAGAAACTATCCATAGAACGATTTAAATAATTTATAACTCTAAAGGTTTTAAAAACATTTAACATATTGACACTGAATATGATTTTTGGTAAGAGAAAAAAAATAAAGGAAAAACAAATCATAGTTTTTATGAAAAATAAAATAATAATAAAAATAACATAGATGAAAAATCATAATATGATAGTGAAAAAATTTAGAAGATAAAAAGAATACCTTTAATAGTTGGAATTATTTATTAGTATGATAACAATTTTCTTATTTTTTTTACACACTCCTAATTAACATTTTTATTTTATAACAATTTTTAGGGGAAAGTGAGAACACTAACAGATAAAACAGATCAAGCATTAAAAGATACAATTGAATTATTAAACACAAGTCTAAGGCAATTATAATCTCTTTCCCTAAACAGATTCTAGGTAAAGGAACTAGCCTGGCAGTCTGGGTCGGCCTCTAGGATTTCTTCATAATGTTGTGCTAGATAATCCCAAGCATTCATATATTCATCTTTGTTAATCTTCATCACAGTAAAGCCTCTAACCAGTATGCGGTTATGGGTAAACAATAATTAGATTTGAATGACTACTTTACATTTATCATTCCAAGTTTTTTGTTTAATGTATTCAAAAATATTTAAAGGTAATGGTTTTTTAAACATATCAACAAGTTGTTTTTGCATTGTGATGAACTGTAAAATGATATATTCTTTAAGTGTGTGATCCTTAAGAAATTTATGTGAAGTATCTTTGGGTTTTTCATGGGAGTGAAGTGCGTGGTTCATACTAAAAGAATTATAACTAGTGTTATCACACAATATCTTAGTTTTAGTAATAGTCACTCCATAGTAAGTGAGTGTGTGTTGCATCCATAACACTTGGGGATAATAAATTCTAGAGGCTACACATTTGGCTTGATCAATGGAATGTTCTTCTATGTTTTGTTTCTTACCTAACCAAGAAACTAATGAATCTCCTAATAAATAAAATGTCCTAAATGTTCTTTTCCTATCCATTATATTACCACCAATGTCAGTATCTGATTAAGTTTTTAATTCAAAATAATTTACAGAACAATAGAAATGTCCAATATCAACAGTCCCCTTAGTATAAATAAATTCATTTTATATATATTAAATGATATTACTTTGGATTTTATTGATATATTTTACAAAAGAATATAGTAAACATTTAATCTAGGTGACTAGAAATTATGGAAAAAAACTTACTAGCATACCTCTAAAAGTATTTTGATCAATTTTTTTCCTAGCCCCATCAAGATAATATTTTTAGGTACCAATGGGAGTACTAATACTTTTATTATTTTCATATAAATTTTTTTAAAGAATATTATGGATAAAATTATGCCGAGATATATATGTTCCTTCTATTTTTTTTTTGAAATTTGAAAACCAAGGAAAATTGTTTACTCACCCATCATACTCATCCCAAAAAATGTTTTCTTATGATATGAAAATGAATCTGTTAAATATTTTTTAGTTGATATGAATATAATTTTATCTACATATATTTGAAAAAATGTAATTTTTTTTATAACTTCTATTATAAAAATTGTTTGATCCAAAAGTCCCATAAAAAATTGTAACAAAAATAATATTAACCAATCATACACGGCTCTAGGATATTGTTTAAGTCCATATAATGATTTGGTATGTTTATAAATGTATTAATAATTTTGTTAATTTTTAAAACCAGGGGTTTGTTCAACATAAACTTCCTCCTGAACATATCGGTTAAGAAAACCACACATCACATTCATTTGAAAAATTTTGAAATTAAAGAAAGCTGTAAGAGGTAATATAATATGAATAACTTCTATTATACCTACTACTACATAGGTTTCATAATTTTTTATTCCTTCTTATATGTTATAACTCTTATAAACATGTATTTATTTATTTTTAATTATTATTCAATTTTTATCACATTTTTTTTTCTAAAAAACCTTTTTACTAAACTTATGGAAGTATATTTACGACATTCAACGAATGTCTTGAATTTTTTCCATTCAAATTGAAATAGTTCATGTTTTGTTGCTTTAATCTAATACTCATCACCTAACACCTCTTCTAGATTGCTAGGTTTAAATAGGGAACGGAAATCTAGATGTTCAATTTCATTTCTTGATAAACTTATAGTCCAAACTGGTTGATCAACATCTTCAATGATACTATCACAAAGATGATTCCAAAGAAACAAATTATTTCTTGAGTTTTGTAAATTATATTCTTCAACATATGCTAAAAAACTCCTGAGTAATAACTTCAGAGACATTTACATGAGTTATTTCCTTATAATAAGAATTCTCTAATATAGACTGAAAATCAATTTTAGAAATAAAATCTGAGGATGTTGGTTGAGTTTGTTTAAAAAAAGGGTTGGTTTCATAATTTTTAACATTAACTATTTCATTAATAGTATAATAATTTTTATTAAAAACCATAAATTCCTTAAAATTAGTAGAGGAACCTTAAAATATTCCATCATCATATTTGGTTGCAAATTAATGTAAGTTATCGTCTGTATTCAGGATGAATAATTTGAATCTAAAAACTCTGAAGTAAGAACCTTTTGGGTTTTGACTATTCCATAATTCATAATGGGTTTTATTAAGAAAAAGGCCATATCAAAACTTGATTTATATTATTTCATGAAGTATTAACTACTTCAACCCAAAACTTTTTTATCAATTGATCATTCACACAACACGGTTTGTGTTATTTTTTGAATAATATTATTTGTTATCGAAACAACACCATTTTTCTAGGGAGTTCTAGGAGGTGAAAAGTTATGTTCTATAACATTCTTACTTCAAAAAGTTTTAAAATAATAATTTAAAATTTTTCCGCCATGATCAAAATGTACTGTTATAAAGGGAAGGTTTTCTCATTTTAAAATTTGGATACAAAAGTTTTTAAATAAAAAAAATATTCTTATTTCTTTGTGAGAAAATAAACCCTTATGTATCTAGTGTAATCATCAATGAAGACATATACATAGTATTTTCCAACAATACTCACAGTTTTTGTAGGTATGAATATTTCCATGTGAACTAACTACAACGTCTCTGTAGTTGATAATTCACTAATCGATTTAAAACTAGACTTATATTTCTTAATTTATTAACAAGGGTCCAATACTTTTGAAAAATAAAATATATGTTCCAGTAGGTTCTTAAAATTTCATTTCATAGTCAATTTGAAAAGGTTATAGTATCCTAATATTCTATAATATAAACTATAATGGTCTTCCATTTAACTAAGTCAAGGTAAGTCTTGGATCTTAAGGTCTTATATGTTAAGTGTGTAAACATTATCATACCGATTAGAATAAAGAATGTAATCATCCTTGGAATTGTTTAGTACACATTTATAATTTTGAAAATTCAAAATGTAACATTCATCACATAATTGAATTATGCTTATAAGGTTGTGCTTAATGCCTTTAACATACAAAACATTTGAAATTAATGCATTACCAAGAAGAACTATATTACATATACCAATAATATATCCTTGAGCATTATATCTGATATAACCTTTCCACCTTTTATTTTGATGAAATTTTCAAAACAGTATTTATTACCAGTCATATGACAAGATCAACCACTATCCATGTCCCAAGTACTCTTATTTTTGGTACTTTCATTCTTTTATAGAAAGAAAAAACATTAGTCATTGAGAACCCAAACCTTCTTAGGTCTGATAATGTCAAAAATGTTTTTTAAGAATCTATATTTGTTTTAAAAATTATGCCTTTTGGAAAGCTAAATATTGATCATTACTAAGAAAATAATTCCTTTTCAAATTCCATCCAATTTAATATTTTGTTAAAAAGGTACGCTCTTCTGAAAGAAAGTAATTGTTTCTAAAATCTCATTTTTATTAGTATAAGCCATTCTGGAACTAGTAACTTGAGGGATGAATAGTTTCCTCATTTAAGAAAAATTTTATTTACTAGTTTTAAGGTTTGATAAATGATTATTCAGGGAATATATTTTTTTTTATTTTTACAATTAAATCCTTATCCTCAGTAGTATTAATTATAGAAATAAGTTTTTTTTCTAAAACATTTTTTTTCTGAAATCAAATCATCAAAATATTTAAAAGTAGAACATTTTTGAAAAGATTTCTTATCAATATATTTAGAGAGATTTGATAGTTATTTTTTGAAAAAACATACCCTTGAATTTTCCTTAACATGTTTTTTACTAACTTTTCAATTTTCATTTTCAAGGAGTTTAAAAAATTGAGATACATCATCATAAGAAGGAAGATAATTGTCTTCTGATGGGGAAGATTATTTATTTTAGGATATATAATCCTTCCCATCAATAAAATTATAATTTAAATATAATTATTTATGGTTCTCAATAGTGCATAACTTATCTATAAGAAAAATATTTTCGTTATCTATCTTGGAAAGAAGACCAATGTTCCTCTATCTAGAACTATTGTTATTGAAATATTTACCTGAGGAGAATCTTACAATTTCCCTCCAAGAATAATTATATTTAATAAATTTATTTCATTTTTAATAATAAAAACTTTTCTAATACCTATCAAAATTTCTATCATTACTATTTTCCTATTTTAGATTTGGAAAATCTTGTCTGATGAGTCCAACTTCCTTTCCTTTGTAATACTTGAATTCAGAATCATTCTTATCACTTATTAACATATTACCGTTCTTATAGTAGTGTTGGAAATATTTATTTACTATAATTTTATCCATCTTCCCAAATAGATTTTCCAATTCATTTTAAAATTTTCTGATGAAATTGAGTCTAATTATATAACAAATTTTTTCTTTCTAGATGATTTCACTAATTTCTCAACAGAATAAACTTTAGGGGGTAAGGTAGATGTTGTAGAAAAAGAAACACCACTATTTTTTTTCTTTTCATCATATATTTTCATTCTTACCTCATACTTCATCAGGGTTCTAATAAGATAATCAAGAGTAAGATATGTGAACCTCTTTGTATCATTAACAGTTATCCTCTTAGACTCCCAATCATTGGGCATTATATCTATTATTATATCCGCAAGGATTTAATCATCTAATACTTTTTATCTAGGATAGTTTAAACTATTTATGGTTGTCATAAAACTTTCTTGTATCACAGAAATAGATTCTCTAGGTAAAAATTAAAAGGGTTGACAGTCAGATCTCAACATAGCTCTTCTAGTTTCAACAACCTTAGAAGTACCAAAATGTGTAGCCTTTAACTTCATCAAGATACAGTTAGAGACATCAAAAAATGATATATGGATATATATTATTCTATTCATTGAGCATATAAAATTATTTATAAATATTTAGTTTAGTTGATACTCTTTATTTTATTGACTAGTAAATGTAATAACATCCTTATCAAGAATCTTATAATTTCTAGCGAGCATCACAAAATTGTGTACTCTTGTATTTATCACACAAGTCTTAATTCTATCTCTCTAATATTCACAGAATACACCATATAAATTAGTGGTCTATTTGGATTGACATTTCTTAAAGATCCATTACTTAAACTATCCATTTTAATAGAAAAACATTATTTTCCACAAACATGTTAGTGTAATATAGTTTATAAATGAATGGTTTATATGAAAAGTAAACAAACTTAAAATAGTGAAGATAGTAAAAAATCATCAAGTATTTGAGTGGTGGAATCCTACTATAATACTAATTAGTAGATATCATTATGATTTATATTGATATTTGGATTGAAAGAAAGTATTATATATGGATCAATTAGAGGGGGTGAATTGTAGTTTTCAAAACAATAGTTCCCAAATAATTAAAATAAAAAATATCAAAAAAACAATTTACGTGAAAAAAAGATCAAATTTGGACTTCTCCCAATGTATGATTATCACAGTATCATAATATTTATGATTCCCACAATATTAGAGTATAGAAATCATAATAAAATAATATTTGATTAAATCAGAGTTAAATAGATCATAATCATAATAGATCATAATCATAATAAATCATAATGTTTCAGATTCAAAATTGATCTGATAAATAGTTCTAATTCTGTTTATCATATTTAGAATTGTTGTGATAAAACTAATTCATATAAGAATAGTTGAATAAAATACTTTCTAGAAACCAGTAAAAAAATAAAAATATATAATAATAACTTATATCTATTTAAAAAAGAATAGATATCATTTAACCTTAATGTTAAGGTTGCCACTGACCTTAGATAAAGGTATTCTAAATTATATACTTACAAGAAAGTTTGTCTCTCGTTAGTAAGGAAATACCTCAATATAATGATTGACATTGTTTGGTCTACTTATCCATGGCATCCCACAATCTGGTGGATCATCTCTATCTTTCTATCCCCCGCATGCCCTTGATCAGAAGACTGGATTCTATGTTCTACTATCATGGAAAGACCTCGATCGTAATCACTTATTGAATGCATGATTACAACACGAAATTATTCTTAAGGAGACATCATGACATGGTTTCCTTAAGAAGGAAAAACTCTAAAAAAATTACAAAAGACTAAGAAAAGTCATTCATGCATTTTAATCTTTATAGCTATTGCATAATGAGAAATTGATAATGAAATATTTTAAACACAAACATTATGAATGACTAGGTATTTATAGGAATTTCTCCAACTGTCATATTTATTTCCCAACAGTTATATTAATCAATGTTTTTCATAATTAATTGGACACCAAGAACATCAATGGATATTTTGTAACTAATTTTCCGACATTGTATTGTTTTACACCAATATAGTTTGAAAAGTTTTCACTACATTAGAAATTAGTTTTTTTATTATTAATTTAAACCCATCTAGTCCAATGTAATTCCATAATAATTTCATTAGGATTATCTTTTTTTGTGTGAATTTTATTTTTATCAGTTTCGATATTAGTCAGATTATTAATAATTTTTCAATACAAAAGAAAATTGAGAAATTATTTTATCTGGTCTAAAAAAGGGTAATTTGATGTTTATCGGATCCATACTGATTAAGAAAATCATAAGGAAAATTTTCTTTTTATATTCAAGAATTATTTATAACTAATTATAAGTATGGTTAAAGATTATGTTTTCTAAAAAACATTCAAAAATACTTTGTTCATAAAAATTTATCAATAAAGTGTATAAGGAAGTGTTTATGATTTTCAAAATAAAAGGAATAGAAAATTAATAAGTATGACTTCTTAATCAATGGTATCACCATAGGATTCTGAAAATTATCATTCATTCAAAGCGTGATACATGATATTTTTTTAGGTGAATTATGTGGCATACGGTTTGTGGGTAACAATCATTTAAAAAAATCAAGGCTAAAAAGAGTTGGTTGGAATCTAAAGTAGAATATCGCGAATATTAATGTGAAAATGCAAAATGATCCTCACTGAAGTCCCCATTAAAATCTAAAACAGAACACCAATCCCTTTTTATGACATGTTACAGTTGTTAAGAATCAATTATAATGTATGATACCATAAAAGTTATCCCATATTTATTTTTCTTTTTAAAATCTCTATAATTGTAAAACATTAATTATATTCTTTTTTTCATGGAGGGTGAGATAGAAATTCAATACAATGAATGAATTAAAATCCATAACCTTGATTTTGAGAGGGAGGTGGTTCCTAATAGAAATTATAATAAAAAAATTTAAGTTCATCTACATTTTTTTCTTTTTCTTTTTTTATAATTTTTTTCAATTTCTTTTAAGGAGAACCAGATGAAAAAAATAAATAATTATGGAATGATGACTCATGCCTAATTATCTCAGTATGAACTTCCCAAAAATGTTGAAACACACCTCATACCACCCAAAAATGAAATAAATCCCAAATAATTCCAATGAAAGGCCTTTCCCCCACACACAAACTTGAAATATCTATGAAAGAATACCAAGTGTGCGGGTACATGAGTAAAAATTTGCTTGTAATGTGGCATAAACATGTTTGGAAATTAAAATAATCTAATTGCTAATGAAATATATATATATAAAGGTAGTTCATAGATTAATGTGTGGATATCCAATAAAAGTTTTCAATCATATAAAAAAAATCCATGAAGTCTAAATCATTAAAAGAGAAAAATCACAAGTTCTGGTTCTCAGAAAAAATCCATGTTTATCACAAGAAAGTGTGGCTATTAGAAATAATATGTAAAAATTGTTCAGAACACCTCAGATGGCTTGGAAAATATTTTGAGTTAGCTTTTCTGGGGTATGGATTTAAAAAATTGGTCAAACTCATAAAAATACCAGAAAATACAATTCAATGAAAAGAGTTTCACATTAACAATCATTTTAAATCCATTATTTCAAAAATAATTTAAAATCAACTCAAAATAAATTCAAGTGAGAAAAATTGATAAGAATTTTAATTAAATCTTAATGTTCTTAAAAGATTAAAAACAAAATGAAAAAGAAAAACAATATAATCGTGTTGAAACCCCCCACACGTAGATTTCACTACCGCTCATTTCATATCAGTAAAAAAAAATTAAGCGTAGAGAAAACCAAATATAATGTAAGATAAAACCTAGATTTATTTTCTAATTGTAGCCATGATTTAAGCATATAGATATTTCCACTAGAATTAGAAAGTAATAAATAAATAAAATATTAATAAAAATAAATAAAATTAAAGAGAAATGAAAAAGAGGATAGTTCCTGGTTTAGACTCCCATGTGGGTGCTATGTTTTTATTTCTCCTATACATGAAGTTATAGTGGTTTAACTCCAATATGAATATTGATGGATTTTTTTTCTGATGAACCACTTGAAATGATTTCTACCAATATCCATGAGTATATTATACGAGTGATAAACCCCAGATAAATTAAAAACATCCCCAACCCCCATAAGTGATAATCATGAAAAGTTGAGTCCAAAAGTGGGAGGGAAAAGAATATAGGGGTGCTCCCTATTTTCCTCAGCTGGAGGAGTGGTGTCCATTGGGGGTGAATGTACTAAAATAAGATAATGCTTTCTTATTGTTAGGATCATGATAAGACAAATTTGTATATACATTTTACTCTCATTTAATTAAATATTTTCATTTATTTACTTGATAATGAAAATGGTATATGTTCAATTTTGCAGGAATAAATATTCATGAGATTCAAAGGGAAAAATTTAGAAAAGTGAAGTAATTGACCATTAGACATCATGTACCATCCATACATGTCATCTAATGGATGTTCACAGCAATCCCAAGTCATGACCAAGCCACGTAATTGGAACGAAGACAGAAACTGCACGTCATGTATGCATCAGAAACAACATGATGCCAATCAAACCTATAAGCAATAAATCTGTGAAGAATCTATGCCTAGTTGGATGCATGTACATTTCGTGATTACCCAGTTTATGATGTGTATTTGGTCAAACATTATAAATCCATGAATGATATGCATGCCACACTTGGAATCTCAAAATTAACAGAAATCTACATGGATCGAATGAGCACATCATGATGATATTTTCCTATAAATACAGTGGAGAGGCAGAGCATTTAAAAATAATGTTCATGATGGGTTTCTTCCATATTTTAATTCTATTGTGAGTTCCATCACTCTTTTCCCTCTTAAATCTATATTTCATCATGTTTTCCATTTCTAAATCAATATAATATCCATGGATCTATCATACTTGATCACTTTTCAATTCTGTGCATCCTCAAATTCTTATTGTATGTTAGACTCATTTCTCTTTCTTATTCCATGTTTGAAAGTTATTTAATGATGTTATAAATTGTTTTCTTGTTGCAATCCCTTCACCAATCCCAAATCCCCTACTTGATTTTAATTCAATTACGTTTAATCAATATGTCATGCATGATTTATTTCATTTATCTAATTGCATATCACCTCAATATGAGTAGATAAACTACATAAGGGTAGGGATACGGGATATATGTATCTTCATAATTAAATAAACTTTAATTCTAAAATTGGAAACCTTAATTTGACTTCATATCAAGATAATACCAAATAGTCTATCCAATTTGTGCGAACATCCCTAACTATGAGATATTCAAGAAAATCACCCTATCGTGATTGGAGTAGATTATGAAATGATCCTTAGCCTAGGAAATGTTATTATCAAGAATCTAATCTTAATTCACCTAGGCTGTTACTATCTCCGGATCATGTAATAGTAACTTCAAAGGTAAAACTAGGCAACTCGAAAAAGTCAACTAAAGACTTCTGTTTTCTTCAAAGACTAAGCCTTATGACTCTACCAAGTTTAGAATTAGAGACCATCGTTTACCCAGATACTCAAACATGATTCCAAACCCTCATTCTTTATTTGAAATCAACCTCAACTATGAATTAAGTCACACTCCCAAAAAGTAATATTACTTTAAAGGAAACTTCTCAGGGTTTGAAAACCTGGACCCCCCTTTGAAATAGAGTTCTCCTCAGGGGTTCAACCATGTACTCCTACTACATTACACCTTTGTAGATAGCAATTTTTGAGAATTATAAATTCTAATTCGACCACCACCCTAGAGAAACCAACAACCATTATGGGAGAATTTAAAATTATGGATTTGTTTCCAAGAGACGTAATTCCATTTCTATAAATAATTCTGGTTTTAAGACTTAGGATTTCCTTTCCCTCATCCTCTTTCTTTCTTTTCTTTCCAAACGCTCTTGTGTTCACTTTTCTTCTTGTGCATGTACCATGGTTCCTTAACTTGTTCATGGAAACATGATACAAAAGAACCTTTGTCTTTCAATCATAATATCTAAAGGTACTTATTCACACATTTCTGGTGAACAATGGCTTAGTAACACAACCACATGGGACCCAACCTACCGAACCCCCAACAAATCATTATGGGAGAACACTTGATGCTCCCTGAAAATACCATTATTGATTATGGTCTACCATCTATTTTTGGTGATACACCTATAATATTTCACCCCCCTACTCAAGACCACACCTTTGAAATCAAGTATGGACTTATTCATATGTTCCAAAACATGGGACAATTTACTGTTCTGTAGAGAAAAGATCCTGATGAACACATTGCCAACATCCCATCGGTTTGCGAAACCTTTCACAATGAAAGAGTATGTTCATATTATATAAGACTCCACCTATACCCATTCTCATTAACTGATAGAGCCATGGACTGGCTCAAAATTCAAGATCCTGACTCGATCACTACTTGGGATGATCTTTCCAAGAAGTTTTTAGATATGTATTTCCCACCCACTCGATCATGGAATCTCCATAATGATATTCAAAACATATCTAAAGAAAATGGAGAATATTCATGGGAATCATGGGAAAATTTTAAGGAAATTATGAAGAAGTGTCCCCACCATGGACTCAGCACTTGGATTCAATATAAAACTTTTTACCAAGGTCCATCTAGTGATAATAACTATTGATGATGAAACCACAGATAGAGATTTGATGTTCATGAACCCCAAATCCGGATGATCAATTTTAGATGAAGTATAAAACAATGCCATTCTATGGAAGAGTGATCATGGACCACCAAATTGTGGCATCCACGTTGTTGATGAGAAGACCCAATTAATGGTCTATGTGGAGGAGCTGAAAATGAAAATTGAATATTTTCAAATGTTAGCTACACAAACACAACCGCAACCCCATCCTGCCCCCGTCATGGAAGTTCAGTCATGTGTGATGTGCAGTGGAACGCACCTGTATCTAGACTACAAGGAAATATATTAAGATAAAACATATTGTAATTATGTCAATTATAGTAAAAAACTAGTCGTTCCAGAAACAAAACAACATTATCAATAGAGGATTGCTCAGTAGAAACCTTAAAATAACCAAGTCTATTTTAAAACCCAAATTGGTTAGGCCCAGTTCCGTAACCAAGATCCACTAGGGTATCCACCAATGAACCCTATTCCATGATTGCAATAAGTAATGCAACTACAACCTTTCCAACCAATATCCCAATAATATAAGTTTCAACCCCCCCAGTGAATGCCTTCTCAGCAACCACCTCCATGTAACCTGGAAAATATCTTGGTTACATTTTTTCAATTGTCTAATCAATAAATGACGACCAGGAGACAAAAATGAAAAACGAAAGAGCTGCTTTAAGGAATCAGCAGAATCCAATGGGTCAAATATCAAAGACCTTATTTCATAGAATACCTGGTACTCTACCTAGTAACACTAAGACATACCCAAGAGGGGAATCCAGGTTAGTAGTGCTGAGAAGTAGGAACATTTTAAACTTTCAATAACCAAAAGAAGTATGGAAAAAAGAAGATCCAAAGAAGAAATTAGTAGAAGGAGAAGAAGTTGATGAATCCATTCCCAACTAACCACCATAATTAGTGATAGATAAAAGGAAAAAACCCCTAAAAAGAAAAAAAAATTTATGTTTCCCTACCGCCATACAAGACACCTCTTCGCATTCTATACAAAGAAAGGCAAGGTAGGAAGGAGGTGAAAAACAAGATATTTCTAGAGATGTTCAAGAAACTACACATCAATATACTTTTTGTAGAAGCCATTTCCCATATACCGTTTATGATAAATTTCTCAATGATATTCTATCAAAAAAGAGGAAAATATAAGATATGGGAGTGATCTCTCTGAATGAAGAATGATATGATATTGCACTGTAAAAAATTCCCTAAAAATGAGAGATTATGTAATTTTCTCGATTCCTTCTACTGTAGGAGAGTGCAAGTTTGGATGAGAACTATGCGGTCCTACAGTCAGCATTAACTTGATGTCGATGAGTGTTTTCCACAAACTCAGACTCCAAGAACTCAAGGAAACAAGAGTATCATTGTAGCTAACAGGATGCTCCATGATGTACCCCATTGGTATTCTCGAAGATATTCTGGTTAAGGTCAGAAAATTCATATTTCCAGCAAACTTTCTCATGCTAGACATGAAAGAAGAAGTCAATATCCCTATCATTATTGGAAGACCATACCTATCCATAGAAAAGGCTTTGATTGATGTTAATAAAGGAATTGAAATCATTATATTTGGAGTGGATGAAGTATTGTTAAACCTGATTAAATCCACCCATCACACATATGATATGGTGGATTGCAACTCCATATCTCTCACTCAAAAATGAGATGAGTACATGGACATTGAGTAAAAAAGTGTTGTTTTTCCTCAAAAGGAGGATAAATACTAATTTGAGGAAATAAGATTAATTGATCCACATACAAGAGCCATCGTGAAACCTTTTATTCCATTTATCATTCATCCACCCGAGTTACAATTGACACCTCTTCCCAGTACACTAAATTACTCATACTTAAGAAATTAATCCTCTTTTCAAATAACCATCATATCAGAACTATCATAGATACAAGAATATTTTTTTATGGTCTAAAAGGACACAAGAAATCAATTTCCTCACAAGTGATATATATAAAAGTGATCATTGCCACCAAATGCACCGATATAATATTACATAAATATAATTCGTGGCCAAAACGACAACCACAGAGGCGGATCATATCACAGATGAAGGAGGCCTTCATGATGGAAGTGATTAAGCTCATTGACATGGGAATAATTTTTCAAATCTCAAGCAGTGAATGGGTGATCCCCCACCATGTTATTACAACAGAAGGATGACTCATTGTAGAAGAAACATATAACAATGAACTAATTTCAACATGCACCATCACTGGATGGAGAGTTTACGTGCCCTATAGATGCTTGAATTTAACTACCAGAAAAAATCATTTTACCATACCTTTTATTAGTCAGATGTTAGAGAGACATGTCGGGCATGCTTTCTACTATTTCCTGGATAAATATTCGGGATACAATAAAATTGTAGTTAACCCCGCTTATTACCTGGAGACCACCTTTATATACCAATTTGGTACGTTTTCTTACAGAATAATGTCATTAAGAATGTGAAATACTCCCAAAACATTATAGAGATTCATGAAACACATTTTTCATGACATGATTGAAGAATTCCTCGAATTCTTCATGGATGATTTATCAGTTTATGGGAGATCATTCAATGTTTTTTTAAGTAATCTGGATTTGGTTCTCCAACATTGTGAGGAGAAATTCTTGGTACTAAATTTGGAAAAATCCCACTTTATGGAACAATTAGGAATAGTCCTTGGTCAAAACATTTCTAGGGAAGGCATTGAAGTTGATCCATTTAAGATCAAAATAATGAAATATCTTCCTAAAACCTATACTTTTAAAGGGATCAAAAGAATTCTCAGCCATGCCTGATTCTACAGATGTTTTGTGAAAGATTTTTCTAAAGTCTCATGTCAATTAACACACTTAATATCCAAATATAGTTCCTTAAAATTCACTTAGGACAATCAGAAATCCTTAAATATGTTGAAGAATAGTCTGATAGTGTCACCAATCATCGTGTCAGAAAATTGGGTGAAAGAATTCAAATTAATGTGTGATGCCAACAACCTTCCTATAAGTGCTGTGTTAGGAGAACACTTTGAAGAAACCTTATTTAAAATTTATTATGTGATTCATATGATGAATGAAGCCCATGTCAAGTACAAATCTATAGGTAAAGACCTCTTAGCTATCGTATATGCCTTCAAGAAGTTTTGTTCTTACCTTTCCCCTATACAATGTAATATTTCACACCAATCAAACTGCCCTCAGGCACCTGATGAACAAGAAGGATTCTAAAATGACGTTGATATGTGTGATCCTACTACTAGAGGAATTAAACATCCTGATAAAAGATTTAAAAGGGATAGAGAATTTAATTGTGAACCATCTCTCTAGACTCCCTATCTCCATTATAAAAGAACACGATGAGGCTGATATCAAAGTAGATTTTCAAGAAGAGTCCTTATTAAGCATCAAACCCAATTGTGGTTTTATGATATGGATAATTATCGCTCCATGGGATTACTTCACCGTGACCTCTCATATTAGTAACGAAACATGTCCTTGTTAGATCCCAAGCACTACTATTGGGATGAGCCTCTATTATACAAGTGTTGTGTTGATGGACTTTTGAGACACTGCATCCAAGAAGAAGAGACATAAAATTTAATTGATTTGTTTCACACATCACCAATAAGAGGACACTGTAGAATTGAGAATAAAGTGGATAGGATTCTACAAAGATTATTTTTCAATCCTACAATGCATCAATATGCAAGGGGATTTTTCCAATAATGTGATAGATATCAGCGGATGGGAAATATTAGAAAAAGGAACGAGTTTCCAAAAAGCCCCATCATGGAAGTTGATGTTTTTGACATTTGGGGAATCAAATTCAGGCGACAATTCCATACATCACATGGAAGAAAATATATTCTAGTTAGAGTTGATTACATCTCCAAGCGGGTTGAAGATGAAGCTATGACTCACGACACAAAAAAAGTTATCATGAAAATCCAAATAAAGAATATGTTTTCACACTTTGGATTTCTGAGATTACTCATTAGTGATTTCGGAACACACACCATCCACCCTATGAGAAAAATTCTAGAAAGTTATGGCATTAGATAAAACACTTGAACTCCCTACCAACCACGAACAAGTGGGCAGATTGAGTTGTCAAATAGGGAGGTGAAGCAAATTTTGGAGTAAATTGTGAACATATGAAAGACTGATTGGAGCCTTAAGATGGAAAATGAACTATGGGTATACAAAACTTATTACAAAACACCCATTGGCACCGACGTATTCCAATTGTTTTATGGAAAACCATGTCATCTTTCGGTGGAGATGGAGCATCGTTCCTTCATGGAGATCAAGAAAATGAACTTGGATTCCTAAAAGGTTGGAGAAGCATTGTTGTTTCAATTAATTGCATCAGAAGAAATCAATAGAGATGCATTAAAAAATTCAAGGATTTATAAGAAGAAGACAAAGAAATGGCATGACCAGCACATTACAAGGAGTACTTTTGTCCTTGGGAATAAAGTGATGTAGTTTAATTCAAGGTTGCAGCTATTAATGAGTAAATTGAAGTCATGATTTACGGTTCCATTCGAATTCATTCATGTATTTCCATATGAAACCATATAAATCCAAAGAGAAGAAGGACCACTACTTAAAGTAAATGGTCAAAGGCTGAAGATTTTTGAAAAAACCATTTCGTGAAGTCTATTCCATTAGTATAAAGTTCACTTAAAATTAATTGAAGTCAAGTTCTAAAATTTAATGGAAGCATTGACTAGGAGGGAACCCATGGTAGGAGATCTTAGACTAGTTTAGAATGGGGAACCTTAAAAGATTATTGAATAGGCAGGAGCTGGAGGTAAGGAAGGAGTGCCAAAAGAAACAAAAAATAGTTCAGTACACGTCGTTTACAAAGGGTTCACATCATGTACCATTTTCTCTACAATTTAATTTTTATTCCCCCCATACATGACATGACCCGACCAAACATGTCATGTATGAAGTCATATTATTTTAAAAAAAATATTGTGAACCAATAGGCAGATCCAATGCACTCCAATACCTCCTCGACCCTTCGTATCTCATGATCACTCCTCTCGCCAAACCAATGACCTCCCTTATCCATTCTCTTTAAAAAATCTATACCTCCACCCCCTCAACCTCCCTTACCCATCCCACACACACTACATCCGCAATGTGTTAGACCAAAAGGTCCTCGCCCTCATCCTCCTCATTAAAGTTCACATCCTCATCTTCTAAGAACTAGCTAGCCGTTAAGCTCCCTCATGCCACACCTCTCCTCTGATTGAGAGAACCAACACATCTAGCGATGACAGCCTGCACCTGCACCATGTGCTTTACTTCAAAAACCCGCAACATTGGGTATATCTTTTCAGGCATTAGGAAAAGCCTATCTGCAACAACAAGACATTGGACATGAAAGTTCGTTCCAGGTTGAATATTTCTGACATTTTCCTTATCCTCCTGGAGACACAGCATATCAATAACATTATCGATGTCTATGAGGAGACCTTCCAAGAATTATTCCTTGAGTTTTTTAGCACTAATGAGCTCACCATCGACTTCCTATGTTTCCTCTTGGGTGGAAGACCCCATGAGCCTGATTTTTCAAAATTCGAGGTTGGGATGAGAATCTATATCGAGGAGTTCATCATTTCAGATGACTACCCCCCACACTAGAGATACAACCATCTTGGGAGGCTACACAAGATTTGTGGCCATTGATAGCTCGTGACCCCGAGTCACACAATGATCCTCAACTCAAGAAGTCTACTAGCCTGTAGGGTCTGTCATTGCATATCATGAATTGATCCATGACATGAAAATAGTTTTAGAGGGGTGAGACACCTGGAATCATCACCCAGGTTGACATTTTGATCCTTACAGTAGCCATGGGTAGTCCACCTCTCTACATGGCCCCCCATTTTCTTAGTACATCTAGATTCAAATGTAGAGGAAATGCAAGACACTGATGGGTGGTTCTGTTTTCATACACCTATCCAGATACCTTGGATTATTTGATTCCTCATATCCCATCACCACATTAGGACCCATTGAGATAATTGATCTTGTGATGCTTCACAAGATGCAGATGCTGGTGAGAGAGGATGGTACATATTTTTGGGCACAAGTGCAGGAGACCACACCGTAGGAGACAACAACTATAGAAACATACCCACATATCCATCCGCATGCCACCACCACACCTACTCCATCCATTCCTACCACCACCACCGCATCTACCATCCCCACCTCCTCCCATCCAACCATGAATGAGCTATCGACTTGTCACCAGTACATCTTAGTGAATCTACACCAAATCTCTTCCCACCTATATCTCACCATTATCGAGCCTACCGAATTCACCCCACCACCACCACCTACCCCAATCATCCCATCATCTTCCTCCATTCCACCACCCCCTTCAATAAAGTCTAACCTACCTCCATACCTCAATAACCCTACTTCTCCATAGGAGTTTTTAATAGAGAATGCCCATAAGGGAAAGGAAGTATCCACTGAGTCCACTCGTAAGATACTACTTGTCGATACAACTGCTATAATCACAGACTCTGTATGGATCGTTACCTCACAGACTCTGAATTCCTACATGGCCCAATATAAGTGAAACTCGCAGAAATACCCTAGGTCCCACATCAAACTCCATAGATCTAAAATGACGATCAATAAAAAACTTATACCTAGATTGAACTGTATCCATATGTTTCTGAATCAGATTTACTTGCTCTATAGTATCCTTAATGATATAAGGACCTGGTAGTGCTTCCATTCCTTCATCTAACCAACATAGAGGGGAATGTTATGAGCTACCCTAAAGGGCCTCATATGGAACCATCTAATTCATTGTCTAAAGACCCTTAATATATGAAAACCCTAATAGAGTTATATATTTCTCCCAGGAACCTTTGAAATAAGGGATACATTTTCAAAGCATATCTTTTAAAACAAATATCATGTGTTTGGTCTACCCATCATTTTTATGGTAGTAAATTGTACTCAAGAGCACCTATGAATCATGTTACTTCTATAGAACTTTATATAACCATGATTTAAATCAGGAATCATGGTGTTATACAATAGAATGTGGAACAACATGAAAGTGCATAATATTCTGGATATAGATCCTCATGAGATCATCAACTAAGAGGGTCTCTTGAATAGGTGGGAACTGTGTGACCTCAGTCAACCAATAAATGAACACCCATACTGCATCTCTACCTTGAGGGGGCCTCGACAAGACCGTAAAAAAATTCATGGTGACGTCATACCATTTCAACTCAAGAACGGATTGAGATTTAGAAGTCCATCGAGTCGCTGGTTATCCACCTTCCCCGACTGGTAGGTAGAACACCTCATGACGAAACATGTAATCATTCATTTCAAAACAGGGCTCCTATTTTAAGGATGTATGTCTTAGTAAATCATGATAAAACTATGGTAAAATTCCCAAAAAGAGGCATGAGTTTCTCACATTAACTTTTACCATATGTCATAAGGAACCCATATACATCCACAAAAGTGTAGGATCTCATTCTTGTCAAAAACATAACCAGGCATTGCGTATCACCTATTACACTCTCCCTTAGGATGAGTCCCTTGGGATCAGATAGCTGTCTCAGCAGCACACACTCTAGAAGAGAGGATGTCACTTCTAGAGTTGATAAAAAATTCTTCTTGTGCTATTCTCAAACCTCTATGTGTATCTCAAAAAACAAGGACATCAACTTCCACTCATTGTTAGCCTCTAGGATAGCCTATAACATAGTCTTCCGGATTAGGGTGTTAGCAACAAAATTACACTTGCTGTCTGTATAAGTAAGATCAAATTTGAATGACTACAGGTACTCTACCCACTTTTATTAGCTTAGATATCAGTCTCACTATGTGGATATGTATTTGAGACTTTTGTGATCCTTATAAACAATTAACCACTCAACCAAAATATAATACATTAAAAAACATAAGGCATTAGCCATGACTTATATCTTAGGGCCATGCATTGGATAATTCCACTCATGAGGCCTTAGCTAGTGCAACCCATACACTACAACCCATTCACCCTCTTTTAGAACTACTCCTCTCCCAATTCCTAAAGCATCATAGTAAAAAGTGTTAATTTTTATTTACTTCGGATGTATTAGGATCAGTGCTAAAGTTATTATCTGTTTCAACTCTAGAATGGATGTCTCAAAATATTTTTACTAGAATAAATTCACACCCTTATTAGTCTGTAATAGGTGTTTCAAAGCATGATAAATCCCTAATGAATCACTTATAATAACCAGTCGGTCCCAATACATGACATATATCAAACACATTATTAGGATGATCTTAGGAATCCATGAACCTCACCATATATGGGTCAATAAATATGCTTACCTATGAAATTATACAAACCTATAAGTGAACATTATTGATCGAAAATTGGTATTTGGTGACCTCAACATATAGCTAATGCTCTCTCAGTGTATTCAGTATGATCTCAAGATGGGTAGCATGGTCGTGTCTGGTGAGAGAATACACCAAAATTTAATCAATGAAGAATACAACAAAAGAATCTATGTATGCATGTAAAACCCGATTCATCAGAGCTATAAAGACTGGTACTGAATTCAAAATGCCAAACGCCATAACCAAATACTTGTACAAGTTCTACCTGCTTTATAATGTTGTACGTGGTATGTATGATGGTCTCACATACACATGATGGTAGCCAAAACTCATATCTATCTTCAATAAAACCGTTTCTCCTTGGAGATGGTCAAAGAGGTTGTTTATAAGAGGCAATGGATACCAGTTCTTTACTGTGAGTTGGTTTAACCATCTCTAATCTATGCACAACCTGAGGGAACTAATTTTATTCTTAGAAAAAAGGACAGGTGAAACCCACGACATAGTTTTGGTTCGAATAAAACACTTTCCCTCTAGATCTTCTAACTGATTTTTGGGATCCTAAAGCTCTATAAGTGCCATCATATAGGGTGAAATAGACATCGATGTTGTAACTAGCACAAGCTTGATAGTTTACTCCACCTCTCACACTAGAGGTACAATGAAGAAGTCATTCAGGAATAAATCCCTGAAGAGATCCACCATAGGAGGGAATTATACAGGCAACGTTCTATGATTTCTCATAAATAGAATCACCATCTAGGCTATCACCCGGCCTATCCTAGTATGATCGGGTCAAAATTGACATGCTTGAATATCTCATTCACCCTTATTTATAGGCGTGCATTCCTTTGGTGATGTAAATGACACCCTAGGGAGATAACAATAAAAATTTTCACGATAAGGCACTATACAATCTATATAAAAAATGAATTCATAGCCAGTAATCTCAAGTATAAATATATTTTACAAGAAATGGTTCCCACCTATCTCAAGGGGGAACTCCTTACACTAGAGTATACTTTCTGATCGGAACATTAATGGTGTGTCAATATTCGTTGCTCCAATGAATTAACCTATCATTAGGACCATACATTACATAATTTTAGTTGATATAAAAGATCAAGACACACCTATATCAAATATAGAAGAATCTAGAGTAGAGGCTACCAAAAATAGTATCTCATATTTTAGAAGGATATGGAATTTTCTTCTCATGTGTATGATGAACTGTATAGATATAAACTAAACCATGACCTTGAGATGAATCCTAACTAACCTGGGAATGTCTGCTTTGCTATCATTGAACCTCTATGGTCCGACTACCTAAACCATAACTACCTTCATGGTTTGATTAGCCGGTAGTAGAATAGATCCCAACTTAAGGCAGAGCTACTGATCTCATACCTAAAAGAGGTGTCAATATATATCCCTTATCATAGGATACAAGAGGTAATTTCTAGAATAAATGAAATATGTGACCCATCTTGCTGCATTTTCGGCACTTGACCAAGTTACTCGAACACTAGGGCTTCTTATTCACCATCCTTCCATAATAGTGATACACCACATAGATGTCAGTGTGTGTCATCTGGCTAGTACATCCCACATGTTCACCCTCTAAATTTTAATTCATGTTTATAGATTAACCATCTCCATTCGAGGAAGTTGAACCACCCTAAATCACATTTCCTCTCTTCCTCAGGTTTCTCTTTGTGATGAGGGTCTGGTTCACTATCTATGAAACGACGGTCAGTAGGAAAATATTCACCTGCCACCAGATATCATTGGAAATCCCCTACTCAAATTATCTCATTGTGGTAAGATCATCACTATTAAGAGTTTGTGGAAAATGATTAAGCATGGTGAAATGATCCAAATATTTCATCACTAACAAGGAACCCTATTGAAGGTGCATCAAATCTCTAGAATTTTCTGCTCGTAACATTTGGGGGAAAAAGTAGTCATAAAAGGTTGTCTGGAAGGCCACCATGAGCATACCCCAATGATGTATGACCTGGTTAATGACATACCACAAAAATTTAGTAGATTCACTGAGCATGTATGTAGAAAGATTAAATCGTCACTATGGAGGAATCTCAAGAAGCTCAATGATTGAAATCATAGCTTTTAGCTAAAATTCTAGAACCTTGGATCTGTTCTCCCTTAAGAATATGGGAGTATGCTCTTGTTGAAATTCCCAAGTCATCTCTTCCATAGCAGAGGTAGGTTGTGGAGACATCTGTATAGACAACATGAAGCAGAGGAAACTATCACAAAACTAATCATCCATACACAGTTGAAGATCTACAAGAGGTGCCTCAGGTGGTACTATAGGTTGTACTACCAGTGGATCAAGGACCATCACCCCTACATCATGGTCATATCCACCCTACTAGAATATTAAATGAGGATGTTGAGGTTACAGTGGTAAAAAATTTCTAGGTTCTCACATCAAATATGATCTACAATAGATATGAAATAGGGAAAACAATGAAGGGTAGGTACAATCTTCATAAAAATAGGCCACACATCTCAGCCTACTCCAATATCCATGTCTAGGTGATAAAAGAGATCATTAAATACTTTAAGATACACATCCTACTTCCCACTACAAGTTTTGGTTCGGGTCAAGGTTTCATATGACATTGTACATCTTCTGATATATAGAGTGTTAATTGCAAGTAATAAAGGAAAACCACCTTTACGTTTCAATTGGAATACTCATCTAGTGGTAACCTTTTCATTTTTCAACATTAATTTATTGAATTTATTCTTATTTATTTAGATATATAAATATAATTCGAGTTAATTGTGTGAGCAATTCTAAGTTTATAAAGTCCCATACTCTTTATAAATTAAAATTGGCGCATCAAGTAACTCTGTATAGACCTTTACATCCGGTATAAAGATACAACAAGCCATGTAGGGTGATTTGATTGAATGAAATACCATTTAAATTTTTATAATTAGTATATTCCTTAATTTATATTGGATTTCATCAATCAAAACAAGTAGTATTTCATCTCATAAAACTAGTGGTTCAGTGATCAAAAGTGATACAATTGGACAATTAAGTTTTCATAATAAATCTATGCGGGAAAACGACAATTAGATTGATTTAGTCCCATTAATTAATTCAATTATGTTATTCTTATAAGAAACTCTATCACACTTCAACATATATAATTTAGGAAAAATGAAAAAATCACATGAAATAGAGGTAATGCACGTATAAATATTGATATGTCAGGGCATAATGCATGACGTTTAAGTCTTATGATTCCTAATATAATGCATTAATTTTATATCCCCTAATCTCTTTGAGCCAATATAAATAAATTTCATCATAATAATTTGAAAAATGATAACATCCTAAAACACATGCATCAACCAATGGTGAAATAAGAGCAACTGTAATAGGCACAACTATTAAAAAAGTAACCCATACTGGTTAATTTCGATTTACCAGATATATGGGTTAGATACTCCCCGACACATGCTCATTACCATATTCCATTACATCCTGGTCTCCTATATAGCATCCAAAAAATTTGTTAAATGTAAAAATAAACGCTGATACCAATTTGTAGATTCCTGCACTAGAATCCACTTAGAAGTCCCAAAGACGGTTGGACACATATCCTCAAGCATGCCTCCTCATATGCCAGAGGCTATCAAATAGTTTTGACGGCCTAGGGTGTGTCTGTGGGGAGACTATACCCACATGTTTCAGAGTGTAGCATAGTGGTAATAAAAATAGTTAAGAAGTGGAAACAAATAAGAACATGGAGTGGTGTAATAATAATGATAAATCATCCATGATAAGTAATGGTGGAAGCTGAATAAAAATATATAAAAAATGATTATGAAAATAATGCTGGTATAAAAAATGAGAACAAGGGGAATATGGGTTACAATCATATACCACATACTAAAAGAATAAAACAAAGAACAAAAGTATCTATAACTAGAATCACAATCATATCCTCAGTCCTCTACTCTTATACTTCATCCTAGAATTGAAAATCATGCATCAAAAGCTAGTCGCTTCCCTTTATCCATACCTAAAATAATGATATCTGCATGGGTTCTAAAGGAGTCCCAAGTCGGGAATGAGATATAATCAATTGGACACCACCAATAATATCAAGCTCAATCAATATTATTCATATAAAATGATAAATACTACCATAATAGTAATTTAAAGGCATAATTAAATAATTAAATACATTAGACCGGGTTCCTTGTGGGTTACCTGACCGACCCTACCTGCTTCAGCCTAAGATGAATTTCGTTGAATAGAGGTGAACCAATAAAAGTATGATACAAGGAAGAATGGGTCATAATAAAAAATATATTATGATATGGTCCATGTCTAAGAAAGTGATTTATTTTGGTGGATGTGTCCCTAGAATTTCAGTTACACATAAATATTAATTTACATCCATATTTAGAATTGATGAAGGGGAACACTAAGCCTTTCAATGGAGATCCCGAATGAATCCCAAGTATCACTCTACGGAAACTATAAAAGCCCTATACCATAAGAGTCTGTCCAAGGGGATCCATAAGTGGAATACCAAGTATCACTCTCATCATGGCATGAAATCAACCCTCCAAGCCCATCCCTAATATATCACGTAGGGAACTGAGTATCACTCATGACTTTGTTTAACCATCTAGCCATCGATCCCATCCATGGTGTCTCCCCTAGGGAACTAGTATTGTTCCAATGGAAGTATGGAAAATTCACGATGAGATCAACCTAGGAATAACTTGTATTGCTCCCTCTGTGTATAAAATCCACCTGAAAAATCAATTATAAATCTCAATGATCGTGTCAAAGGAATTTGATAAGGATCTTTGTATCGACATCAACTTGTATATGATGTATGGTTCAGTTATCATGATTCATCTATTTATCTAGGAATTTCACTCATAACACTTTAAATTAAGTTTCAAAATCATTTAATTAATTTATGGATTGTTATGGAATAAAGCATAGGGCCTAAATCATGGCCAACATCATTCACAATTCAATTCAAATCTCGCTATATTTATTAACTGGGAAACACACATAAAAATGTGTTTTAACAAACTTAGTTAAAGGGAAGGTAAGACATTAAGAAGTGGCACACCCAAAGGGGTTGATTTTGTTATGATGAACAACCAAAGGGTTTATTTTCCACTATCTCGGACCGCAAAGTCATGGAAACCATTCAATAACAATTATTAAACCCTTTAGAGGCATCATCGAAGAAGGCCAGTGCATAGCACAATGACACGTAATATAAAAACAATGAATCATGATGGACTGAATCTCGACCACCTATGTTAGGTTTATAGATAACCACTAATTCATTAACTCCCTTTGATTTGAGCTCGAATGAGAGATAGAGACCAAACAAGCCAAAAAACTAAAAATAGGGAAAATCATCTCACACTAAAAAAGTGAAATTGGTAAAAAGATAAATGATGGAAGGAAGAGATAGGATTAGGGATCATACCATTGTATATACAACTTGACTGAATGCGAAGAGAATAATGTTCGTATGGAGGAGATCACATGGAAACTAGGTTGGGTGTCGGGAGGAGTTCTCACACACCACTTCTCCTTCTCAAGGAAGGGATACATGTCAAAAAGAGTCCCTACCCTCTTTTTTAAAAAACACGCATGGGAAGTTACATGGTGTGTAAATTATTTACATGTTAGGTAAATATCAAGATACTTACCTCATGAGAAAACCCATCTCATGATATGCAAAGTGTCTGGAAAACCCATTACATTTCTTGTACTCGATAAAAAAAATTTATTCTAAATACATGTTGTGAAAGTAGTACAGGCTGTGTACTAGGCATGAATCTGGCCTCCACATCCGTGTAACCTTTCCTTAAAAAAGAAAATGGACCCACCCTTAGGTACAATTTCTAGGTTTAATCAAACTATAAAGAAAATTTACATCACCAAAAATATGTTATGTTATACTTTGTAAAGGAAGAGGAGGGGAAATTATATAGACTAAAGGGTGAGTAATTTTCACTCCAATATTTGATCTCAGAATTATTGCATTTTTCTGAACCATTAAATGGTTGAATTAGGGAAACCTTTATTCACCAAATTTGTTCATATTTTTTATCCACATGTACCCAAAAAAATTGAACTTGATTGGCCTCTATATATATGAGTTATATCTTCTTAATTATAAGAATATTATTCATGAAAAGTGACTATTCAAATTCCAAAACTCAAAATTACCATGCCATTATAACCTTGTAAACAAAAAAATATTGTGGGGCCACAGTTATGAAAGTTATTAATTATAACCCTATATAGCTCCATGTTTAATTTAATATTAGTTTGGATTGTAGTTCAGGGAATATGGTCCCATCATTAAAAGTGTCTAAATCTATGCACAGTTTTTGAGACCCATCTTATGAGTTGGTTTTGGTCTTCCAAATGACGGATTAAGATTTGGATCTAGAAGAATGAAATAAATACCAAAATTCATGGAATACTAAGAAATGAATTTTACAATTTAAATTAGTTTGAAAAAAGTTATGGCAGAAATACAGAATTAAAATAAAATAGTTAAATACCAAAATTAGGCCATTTTTTCAATTAAGCTCAAAATACAATTAAAATTTAAAAAAGTGACAATTGACCATAAAATAATACTATAGTGGGATTATAAACATTGAATTATAGTCTAAAATGTAAAAAAATATTAGCTTCATCAACCCTAAAATATCTAATTTATATTTATTAAACATAATGAACTTTGTTTGGTTATAGATTACCTTGACCAAAGGTATCAGTAGGATTACGCTTTTCTAGTTTAAATTGAGCGATAGAGATATATACTATGAGAAGTCTCAAGAATATTGATTTGATTTAATCACACATGTGATTATTGATTTGTATTTAATAATGAAAAATTATTCGTTGATATCAAATCTTCTATCTTCCTCCTTGTTTTGTTTTTGTGTTAGTCCATTCACACCTCTAGTTTAGAAAATTTAGTTTTAGTATTAATAATTTGTTACAAGTCAACACTATAAAATCTTATAAGTATTTTCCTCATGGGATGGACCCCTCACCTCAAACAATGCTACAATTTTTCATTTATTGTAGGTGATATGAAAATAAATTCTAAACATTGATAGTCCATCAAAAACATGACCCTGAAGGAGCCTATTTGGTCATGTAAAGGTAATCTTTGGTTACCCTAGCTCGCATAATGGTATGACTAGATTTCCTTAGCTATGTAAGGATATATTCCTCCTCACATCAAGGTAAACCTTATTTTCCCATTTCTATATAAAGGTAGCTTGTCTCATGTTTCATTCTAGGTAAAAAACAAAAAAGGTATATGTTTATTTTTTTAAAAGTAGGATTTAAAGGATTTAATGCTCCTCAGGTCGTTGGTTTCCTTTGGAAGAGGCCAAAGGTGTTAGGGGATGCAAAATTATTGGACCTAGATAAGATATGAAAGATTTAGAGGCTACAACACCATTAGATTAAACTAAAAAATCTATTTCTTTTAGTTAAAATTTTTCTTTTTATTTTATTATATATATATATATATATTTAATGCCCAGACTACAGTTACCTTGAGTTGGTGCATTATTTTAATAAATTGGCATGATTACAAGAAATCAAGTCCCGAAGGACCTATCTGTTTAGCAGTCTTGGAAAATAGATTACATACATGAATGTTACATTAAAAGTCATAACATACAAAATAACATAAATATTCTTTTATGAATGCTATTAATCCCTTGTCTTAACCCTGCATATGAACTCCATTAATCCCTTGTCTTAACCCTACATATCAATCACAATACACTTCTTGGAATCCTGGGAAAAATAAAACATAAAAAGGGGTGAGCTCAGATGATCATTAAGGATAACAATACAACGAAAACATTCATCAATAAGAATAAATATTTAAGGAAATGTATAACTTAAAGAAAAGATTTTTAAACTTGAACTTCATCATAATATGGCAAAGATAAAATAAAATAATGCCATTTACTTATTCACATGGATATTCTACTAGTCGAATAATCACATTCAATATCAAAAACCACTTTCATAATGATGGAATGCATAATGCGAGACAATCATAACCACGTAGCCAATGCCTCTTGCCAAGACTACAAATGAGATTTTTTCAAGGCCTCGTGCCAAGACAGTAGTTTGTCTCACAAGACCTGCCGATGCATAGAGGAGCTATAGTGGGCTCCACCCGTCACTTACTAAGTCCAATACATTCCTCATATGAAAAGGTCTAAACATAACATAAACATTCGTATTAAAACTAGCATATGAAATGTCAATACTTTACCCATAAAACATGAATGGTATAAAAATAACACATCCACAGTAAAACATATCACAAAAACATCAACAAAATGTGGTATATTTGTATCATGATAAATCAACTTCAAAACGAGTTTAAAATCCATTAAATAATTTTTATATTGATGAAAATGATTTGTAAAACTCTTTGAGAGAAATACCACTTTTTCATGAAAACATTTAGAAGTCACAAAATTCGGAAAAGAATTCATTTAGAGACATTTTTGAATCATTGTGTCCCATACAACTTTGAAACTTTTTAAAGGAATTAACATTTTAAAAAAATTCATGTCCATATAAATAAATCCTTGAAAACCATTTTGAAGACATGGACATTAATGAGAATGATTTAGAAGAATAAATATTTAAAACATTTGAAATGATGTTTTAGTAAAAATTCCCTTAAAATAATTGTAACGTGCCGGACCCAGGTGCCACACAATGGGTGCCCTGATCCCGGTTCGCAATGTGACCTCAAGCGCATTTCCCCAAACGCCAGAGGCTGCCGACTAGCAACGAGGGCCTTGGTCTGATAGTGGGGAAACTATTCCCTCATTTGTCAAAGTGTAGTGCAGTAGAATACAAAATAAACATACGAGAACAACGGAAGCAGTAAACCTTACACAACCAAAACTGAAATAAACAACTGCAGATGATATAACCAACAGTATATAAGTAATGATGCTACATGTCTCAATTTCTATGAAAACATCCAGAACATGTTACATATTAAAACATTACAACCAAAATATAGAGTACATGAAAACAAGAAAAACAACTGGCAGCGGCATCGTGAGCCTAGGCTCGGTCCAATGCCATACTACTCCTCAGCAACAGTCAAGTACCTATATAGGGACTCTTGCCCCTATCTACACCTGGAGAAACGTAATCTATTTGGGCAGAAAAGTGTGACCCAAAAAGGGTGTGAGAAATATATCTCAGTAGGCACACACCAAAGGCTCGTGCCCAACTGCGTGCTGGCATGCAACAATAGTGTGCAGTACTAAAATTAAATAAAGTAAGAAGTACTCAAAAGTAACTAACTCAATAGATAAATTTCCATTTAATTATTCATTTAATACATTTTATAAAAGAAATAACCACAATGCATTTCTATGTAAACAACTAGTTTCCTCACACACGTAAACTCCTACCCTCGGGTAACAAGTATCCAACACAAGAATCTTCCCTCAGGCATAACAGAGTTTTCCCTCTGGCGTAGGTAGTGTCGCCCATAGGCACAAAGTCAGCTGCCCACAGGCTCAGAAGAAGATTCCCTCAGGCCGATATAACTACGTCCCATAGGATAAATAGTGCAGTGCCCACATGCTAATCACAACAACACCCTCAGGCTAAACAGGTAAACGGGCCATGCCCAACATGTCAAATGCAGTAAATAAGAAATTACTCTCAATGAAATTCTACAATTACTACATTAAAGGCATACCCTCGGGTATCCTGGCCAAATGGCTAAACAGTGAAACACACCACCGAGGTGGTTTCGGGTCCAAGCAACGATCCCAACAAGAATTTTATTGTCACAATTTAATCACCTATAAAATTATAGGAATTAATTATAGCATCAGCCTCAGCCACACGACACCCCAATATGGGTTCGTGGAACAAAAATGCACAAAACACACGGAAGTTGGAAAAACAAACACCAAGCCACCTACCTTATATGCCAACGAACGTTATACCCGAACGCCGACTCTAGAAACACCCAAGAACAGCGTAGATCCGATGAAGAACAAATCCCATTCAAAAGTAAATAACATCAGTTAGGATAAGAATTGGTAAGAACCATCCAAGGAGGTGGAAGCCCTTACCCGTGCGGTTCCAACGGGATTGTCCGAGGCGGAAACCGATTCCAGATGAACACCTGGCGGATCTTCCAGTGGCTGACCTCCTCCTTTGGCTCCAAATCGGCTCAAGTGCCTCCTCTACCAAATGAGGAGTCTACTGTCTGTTTTATGCCAAAAAAACAGAGTACACGGCGTGTACTTCTGAGTACATGGCGTGTACTTCCGTCATTTAACTGTTCCTCTGGTGGCACCGCCACACTGTTCGTCCGTCGACATGAGTACACGGCATGTACTCCCAAGTACACGGCGTGTACTGTCACTCAGCTGGCGGCGACTCCACCACCTTACTGTTTAAGCCTTCTGACTGACTACACGATGTGTAAGGTACCACTACACAGCATGTAGTTGGTTCCTACACCCCTCTTCGCCGACATGGATATACGACCCATGTACCCATCCCACACGGCCAAAAGTACACGGCGTGTCAAAAAAGTACATGGTGTGTAGTTTCAAAAATTGGGATTTTTCCCCATTTTCCATATTTTCTCAAAAACACTTAACGAAAAGTAAAAAGAAGAAGCCCATACCTCAAAAATACGAACCGGGTTCTTACAAACTTCCCCAATTATAGCAATTCATCCCTGAATTTCCCATCCTAGGGTGGTGAAGATAAAGCTCAGAACAACTCTGGACACTGAGCACGTACGTCGGCCTCCCGCTCCTAGGTCTCATCCTGCACTTGGCCATACTGTCATAGAACCGGTACGAGAGGAACTGGCCGGCCTCGGAGAACATTCATGCTCCTATCAATGATATGAATCGGATGCTCCTCAAAGGACGCATCTGCCTCTAGCCCAACCTCCTCAGGATGAAAGATTTGAGATGGGTCTCAATGATAGCGATGCAATTGAGACACGTGGAAGACATCATACATGGATCGGTACCACTGTGGTAACTGCAACCGATAGGAAACCAGCCTGAATCTCTCCAGAATCTCTAATGGCCCCACATACCTCAGTGAAAGCTTACCCTGTCTCCTGATCCGTTTATGTCCTAGCCTCGGCGAAACACACAAGAAAACCTGATCCCCAACCACGAACTCCAATGGTCGTCTACGGCGATCAGTATATGACTTCTGTCGAGACTGTGCGGTATCCATATACTTCGGAATCAACTGGACCTTCTCAGATGTCTCCTGCACGAGCTGTGGTCCCAGTAAAGCTGCCTAACCTGCCTCTAACCAGCACAATGGTGATCGGCATGGCCTATCATATAAAGCCTCGTATGGTGCCATCTCAATAGTTTCTTGAAAACTATTGTTATAGGAAAACTCGACAAAGGTTATATGCCTCTCCCAAGAGCCCCCAAAGTCTAGGATTCATGCACGCAACATGTCCTCCAGCACCTGTATCATACGCTCCGACTGAACATCGGTCTGAGGGTGGTATGTTGTGCTCAGAAGCACCTATGTACCCAATGCCCTCTGAAAACTATTCTAGAAACGCGACGTAAAGTGGGCATCCCAATTGGAAATGATAGAACGAGGGACCCCAGGAAGACGTACGATCTCTCGGATATACAGTATTTCATGCCCGTCCACACCGAAGGTCTCCTTGATCAGCAATAAGTGAGCTACCTTCGTGAGTCTGTCCACAACAACCCACACGCCGTCATTGCCACGAGGTAACCTCGGAAATCCATTCACGAAATCTATCGCAAAATCATCCCTTTTCCACTCTAGAATGGGTAAATGTTGTAATATTCTAGTTGGTCTCTGGTGCTCTGCCTTTACCTGCTGACAAGTGGAACATCTCATAACATAACCAGCTACATCTCTCTTCATACCCGGCCACAAGTACAGACGTATCAAGTCTCGGTACATCTTGGTAACCCCAGGATGAACTGCCCAAGCTGAAGCATGAAACTCCCGCATCAACTCCTTGCATATATCCCACAACACCCATACGCGTCCATGGAAATGCAGTACCTCATCACCGCCTATCGTCCAACCAGGAGGAGGGTACTCACTTGCCACTGACTCCCATAGAACTAGGCCTTCTGGATCAGATAGCAGCCTCATCCTCACTCTATCCAGGAGGGTAGAAGTCACAGCTAACGAGGATTGATAAGTCTACCCCTGACTGTCATGAACCTCCAGATGCATCTCAGAGAACAAGGCCATGAGCTCCCACTCACCATTGGCCTCCTACACTACTTGTATCTGAGTCTTCTTGCTCAGTGCATCAGCTACTGCATTACCTTTACCAGGCTTATAGGCATGCTCAAAATCGAAGGAATGTAGGTACTCAACCCACCTTCTCTGCCTCATATTTAGGTCATGCTGAGTAAAGATATACTTGAGGCTTTTTTGGTCAGTGAAAACCACAAAATGCTCTCCCAATAGATAATGTCTCCAACATCGCAACTCATGAACAACTGCAGCCAACTCAAGGTCATGGGTCGGGTAGTTCCGCTCCTGTGGCCTCAACAGCCGAGACCCGTACGTAACAACTCGGTCGCCCTGCATCAAAACTGCTCCCAACCCAATCCCTGATGCATCACAGTAAACTGTATAGCTCTTCCCCTACTCTGGGAGTATCAGTATCGGTGATGATATTAACCTTCCCTTCAGGTCCTGAAAAGCTATCTCACAATCATCTGACCAAACGAACATCACACCCTTCTTAGTCAGACCTGTCAATGGTACTGCTAAGCAGGAGACGTCTTGTATGAAGCGTCTGTAGTATCCAGCCAGCCCTAAGAAACTTCGTATCTCAAACACATTCTTAGGCTGCTCCTAGGAAACTACTGCTCTCACCTTCTCTGGGTCTACTGAAACTCCAGCCTCTGAGATGATATGACCTAGGAAGTCAATCTGGTCCATCCAAAAGTGGCACTTTGAGAGCTTAGCATATAGCCGATGCTCTCTCAATGTACTCAATACGATCTCAAGATGGGTTTCATAGTAGTGTCGAGTGTGAGAGTACACCAAGATGTTGTCAATGAATACTACCACAAAAGAATCAAGGTACAGATGGAACACACGATTCATCAGAGCCATGAAAACTGTTGGCACGTTCGTGAGTCTGAATGGAATAACCAAGTACTCATACATACCATATCTGCTCCGAAAAGATGTAAGAAGTATATCTGATGGTCTCACGCATAGATGATGATATCTGGATCTAAAGTAAATCTTCGAGATCATTTGTGCTCCTCAAAGCTGATGAAACATATCATCAATCCTCAGCAAGGGATATCAGTTCTTAACCGTCAACTGGTTCAACTACCGATAATCCACACAAAGTCAAAGGGTACCGTCTGCCTTCTTTGAAAAAAGGATTGGAGAACCCCAAGGAGAAGGACTAGGTTGGATAAAGCCCTTCACTTGTAACTCCTCTAACTACCTCTTGAGCTCCAGCAAATCAGGTGTTTGCATCCTATAAGGAGGAATAGACATTGGTGCTGCTCCTGGCATAAGCTCAATAGAGAAATCCACCTCTCACACTAGAGGTAGACCCGAAAAGTCATCCAGGAAGACATCCCTGAAATGATCAACCACTGGAGGGAAATCAATCGGACAAGTCCCCCGATCATCCAGATACAAACTCGCAATATGGTTTGTGACTCCACCTCGCCCTTGATGCTCTGGTCCAGCTCGACTCGCCTGAACATCCCATTTACCCTTTTATAGAAACTCTCTGCCCTCTAGTGACATGAAACGCACCCTGTGACGATAATAGCCTAAAAAGGCTCCATAGAGAACAAACCATTCCATCCTGAGAATGACGTCATAACTCATATTCTCTAAGACATAGAGGTCCAAAAGGAAGTGACACCCACCAACCTCAAGGGGGAACTCCTTGAACTGATGCACACCAGCCATTCTAGTCCCCAACGGAGTGTCTAGCATCATGAAATCAGAAGAATTAGAAACATAGAGCCCAAGGATCTCCACAACGGGTACAGATATGAAACTATACGTAAAACCCGTAACAAAAAGCACTAAAGATAAGACAGACGCTTCAAAAATAGAACCTCTGACTATAAACGGTCCTGGATCCTGCTCGGGCTGGGTCTGTTGCACTGCATATGCCAGCCCAGTGCCGCAGCCCTACGACACAGCCTGGCTACCCTGAGCTGTCCTGCCATACTGCCTCTATGATCTTGGTGTTTGGCAACCATGGTCACAACCACCATCTCATCCTGCATGCCCTGGCGTTTTCCAGTTCCCCAACTTGTAAGAAGCCACTGGTCCTACTCCCGTACGCGAAGTCTACACAAAAACCCTCTCACTAGCCACTGGTGGAAGCTCCCTACAAAAGTGTTGCAGATGACCCAACGTGCCACAAGCTCGGCACTCCACTGGGTCTCGTAGACACTATGGCCTATTGTGCCCCTCTCTACCACACTGGTAGCACATAACCTAGCCACCTGAAGAATTCTTCGGACAGGTACTGCCGCCCTAAAAGAAGTCCATATGTCTCTTCCTCTTACCCACAGAAATAATACCAGTAACTGGTGCAGAACCACCCTAGCCCACACCACTCGATTCCTGCAGGTTCCTCTCTGTAATCAGCACCTAGTTCACAATTGTGTGTACTGAAGTCAACTTGAAAACATTCACCAGTACTCGGATGTTATACCAAAGACCATCCTCAAAACGTCTAGCTCTCAGCGTCTCATCACCCACCAGTACGGGTGCAAAACGCTAAAGCTCTATAAAACGAGCAGAATAGCCCATCACCAACATAGAGCCCTGCTGCAGATTCATAAACTCTTGAGCTCTATCTTCCCTTAGAATCTCGGGAAAGAAGAAGTCATTGAAGGCTGCTTGAAAATCTTCCCATGCCATGTCTCTGTGATGCTCTGACTGGGTGGTAACATCCCACCCCCTCTTGGCAGAATCACGCAGCATGTAAGTCACGAGCTTGACCCTCCGCCCTGTAGGCATCTCAAGATGCTCGAAAAGAGTCTGCATCAATCCTAGCCAAGACTCTATAGCCTATGGTCTTCCATCCCCTATGAACGTAGGCGTATGCTGCTTCTGGATGATATGTGTCAGCTCGGCCATAGATGTGGGTGCCTGTCGTGCTCCCTGAATGGTCTGCATGAACCGCATAAAGACTTAACAAAACTGTGCCTCCGCACCTGTGTCCGGTATAGCAGCTGGCACTGCATCTGTCTCTGCTGGAGGATCAACTAGTAGCCCATGGTCACCACCTCCGGAGTATAACCGTCGCCGATCTCCTGACGAACAACTCGTGGTCGTCTAGGCAGCATGACACTACAAGGTCAAAAGCACACCTCAGATTCAAGATTATTATTATAGAAAAGCGAAGGAACCATAAAGGAAACAAGAGGAATAAGGCATTAAAAATTTTCAAAACTAGACTACACAACGTGTACACTGACTACACGGCGTGTACTTGAATTCTCTTCCCCTACTTAGGTCCTTACACACGGCTAAGCCACACGGCTTCCGTTGAACAAAAACTACATGACATGTATAATATCTACACGGCGTGTACGTTGTTATTTTCCAAGTACCCGTGTCGTCTGTGACACGACCGACTACTCGTATTACAACTACACGGTGTGTTACACCCGTAAACGGCGTGTACAGAAACCCATTTCCTAGACACATGGCTCAAACCACACAGTCTATCCCCGGACAAGACTACACGGCGTTTTCCAATGGTACACGGTGTGTTCAGGGAGAGGTGACACCATCTCGTGTTGTTAGTTACATGGCCGAGTCCCCAGGCCACACTACACGGCGTATCCACCATTGACACGACGTGTTCTGTCAAGGAGTTCACCAACCCGTGTTGTTAGTTACACGGCCGGACTCCGGGTCAACACTACACGACATGTACTCAAGCTACACAACGTGTTTTACCCAAGCCTTTCCCTACCCCGTGTCGCCGCCCACACGGTTTGTGACATGGGAAGAGAATACAAGTCATGTACTTAGGGTACACGACATGTACTCAAAAAGTTTATTTTTCTTCCCGAATAGAAGAAAATACATGGCATGTATAAAAATACTACATGGCGTGTATACTGGGTTTCTGGACATTATGCCTCAGAAACTTCTCCGGAACCCAGAAAATACCGAAAAACAACACCTAAGTGTCAAATTTTGACTCGTGAGGCCCCGTACTCCCCACGAATCAATGTTTGTCATATCATATGTGTTATAACCAATAAACAGTCAATGATCGACCAAATTCCGGTCAATGGGGGCCCATACTCCCCAAAAACCAAAGTTTGGCATCCATCCTATAAACAAGCTCATATAAAATTACCCTATCATAGAGCAGGTATTTATCAGGCAGCTATTGCCACAGCATGCTTTTCTATCACAACAACAATCACAACAACATGTGAATTCTAATGCACCTAAATGGCATGAAAAATATGCATGGAATGTGATTTCTAGCATGTTCCTATATGATGCATGAGATGGAATACCCTTATCTCATCGGGTTGCAACTAAATAGAACCCATAAAAAATAAAAATTGCACAATCTCAACGTTTGTCACCCAACGATGAAAACATATCAATAGTAAATTGCAAAATCGGGAAAATGGCAACACAAGGTAAATTGGATTTTCCCTATACATGGGTTATCTATGCCAGTGCATAGCTTATTACCAACTACCATTCGTCATATCCCTGACTACAGCTCCAAATAGTAATTCAAAGAAAATAACTCCTCTGGTACCACTTTGTAACATCCCGAACCCGGGTGCCACGCAAGGGGTGCCCTGAGCCCAGTTCGCCACGTGGCCTCAAGTGCATTTCCCCAAATGCCAGAGGCTTCTGACTAGCAGCGAGGGCCTAGGTCTGATAGTGGGGAAACAATGCCCTCATTTGTCAAAGTGTAGCGCAGCAGAATACAAAAGAAACATACAACAATAGCGGAAGTAGTAAACCATACACAACCGAAACTGAAATAAACAACTACAGATGATATAACCAACAATATATAATTAATGATGCTATATATCTCAATTTCTAAGAAAATATCCAGAACATGTTACACATCAATACAGTACAAAAAAATATAGAGTACATCAAAACAAGAAAAACTGCTGGCAGTGGCATCGCGAGCCTAGGCTCGGTCCCATGCCCTCTTACTCCTCAGCAATAGTAAAGTACCTATATAGGGACTCTTTCCCCTATCTACACCTGAAGAAACATAATCTATTTGGGCCGAAAAGCATGCCCCAAACAGGGTGTGAGAAATATATCTCAGTAGGCACCCACCAAAGGCATGTGCCCAACTACGTGCTGGCATGCAACAATAGTGTACAGTAGTAAAATGAAATAAAGTAAGCAGTACACAAAATTAACTAACTCAACAGTTAAATTGCCATTTAATTATTCATTTAATCCATTTATATAAGAAATCACCACAATGCATTTCGAAGTAAACAACCAGTTTCCTCAGACACGTAAACTCCTACCCTCGGGTAACAAGTATCCAACAAAATAATATTCCCTCAGGCATAACAGATTTTTCCCTTAGGTGTAGGTAGTGTCACCCACAGGCATAAAGTCAGATAGCCATAGGCACAGAAGAAGTTTCCCTCAGGCAGAAATAACTACAGCCCACAGGCTAAATAGTGTAGTGCCCACATGCTCATCACAATAACACCCTCAGGCTAAACAGGTAAACAGGCCATGGACAACATTTCAAATGCAGTAAATAAGCAATTCCTCTCAAGGAAATTCAACAATTACTACATTAAAGGCATACCCTCAGGTATCCTAGCCAAATGTCTAAACAGTGAAACACACCCCTGGGGTGGTTCCAGGTCCAAGAAACGATCCCAACCAGCATTTTATTATCACAATTTAATCACCTATGCAATTCTAGGCATTAATTATAGCATCGGCCTCAGCCACACGACACCCCCAACATGGGTTCAAGGCACAAAAACGCACAAAAAACATGGCATCTGGAAAAACAAACACCAAGCCACCTACCTTATACGCCAACGAACATTATACTTGAACGCCGACTCCAGAAACGCCCAATAACAACGTAGATGTGACGAATAACAAGACCCATTCAAACGTAAATAACTTCAGTTAAGAGAATAATTAGTAAGAACCATCCAAGGAGGTGGAATCCCTTACCTGTGCGGTTCCAACGGGATCGTCCGATGCAGAAACCGATTCCAGACCAACACCCAGCGAGTCTTCAAGCGTCTGGCCTCCTCCTTTGGCTCCAAATATGCTCATGTGTCTCCTCTGCCAAATGACGAGGCTACAGCCTGTTTTAAGCCGAAAAAAAAGTACACGGAGTGTAATTATTTTATTTAACTATTCCTCTAGCGGCACCTCCACATTGTTCATACATCGACAAGAGTACACGACATGTACTCCTGAGTACACAGCATGTATCGTCGCCCAGCTGGCAGCAACTCCACCACCTTATTGTTTAAGCCTGCTGACTGACTACATGGAGTTTACGGTACCACTACACAGCGTGTAGTTGGCTCCTACACCCCTCGTCACCGACAAGGCTACAGGCCCCATGTACCGATCCCACACGGCCAAAGGTACATGATGTGTGGAAAAAGTACATGTTGTGTAGTTTAAAAAATTAGGATTTTCCCCATTTTCCATATTTTCTCGAAAACACTTAAGGAAAAGGAAAAAGAAGAAGCCCGTACCTCAAAAATAAGAACCAGGTTCTTAAAATAATCTCTTTGAAAACTCTTTCATAAAACATGGACATGGATAATAAATATGTCCCAGAAGATACTTATATAAAAACTACCTCGGATAATAAAGAGATTGTGAAATTAACTTTTACCAATTTGGTAACTTACGAAACATACACCCCATGAAAGAGGTATCATAAAATGAATATGTAAATACACATAAATTAAAGTGTATTACATAAAGAATACAATTATGGGCAGTACATACACCACACACTAGTTAATAGTATCAATATGGCATGAATCTCATGGGAATAAGGAGTGAGATGAAAACCCCTTACCCTGCACTTTCCTTTATTCGAGGGTACGTTTAGCCTCCTATATGAAGACTATAGTATGTTATTAAATTATACCAGAACCATATTAATATTTATGATATCATAAATTATTCATTTATGGCTTTATACTACCCATTTAATAATAATTTCCATGTTATATTAATATTTCGTGTAATAATCGCATGCTTTATCGTACGTGTTTTAACTTGTTACTCTTGATTGTATCACTTTGATCATGATTTAAATACTTTCATAATATAAAACAGGATTTATTTATTATATATATTTATAATATAAAAATTTATAATAGACGTATATATGAAATGGAAAACACCGTTTATGGAGACGGTAGTCCGTACGTACGCATAAACGCTGTTTCCGTTTTCATATAGTATTGAATGGAAGTAAGTGAATAAGATATATATAAGTACATAAATAATTATATATATATATATATATATATATCCAGTAGAATTATTATTTCATATATTACATACTTATTAGTAATATATATTTTTTATAATCGTCGATGAATGGTGAACTTGGAAATGAATCTCATCGCATCGTGGAGACGGTAATCTGTACGTACGCACGAGCAAAAATATAATTCTTTTGATATTAATATAATATATAATTTGATGGAATATAATATATAAAGAACCTTTATCAAGTTATATTTATTATTTAAATCAAATACAGATCATTATTATACCCATCCAAATAATAATGTATTGAATAACAATTACACCACGATGTGGAGACGGAAAGCCGTACGTAAGCAGGTATGCTGACATGTCATTCAAAGGGTGGATAGAATATTGAATTTGTTGTATCATAATTATAAAAACATCACATTATATAGAATATACTGGATTTATTATTTTATAATGGAAACAACAATGAAAAAGGAAGTGGAAGAAGAAATGACCTTTAAAGAGGGTGCTGAAATCATTACCACTTCTTCAGGTTCTTCCTATTGATTTGATCAAAAGGGATCCTTAAGTTGGATTTCTGATCAATATACATCCTCTAGGTTTATGGGAGGATAGTTTAGATGGTATATGGGAAGGGTTTGTCCGTGCCAAATGTCTTAGAAGATGTGAATTAGAGAGAAGGGTGAGTGCCCTTTTATAAGAGGGGTGACAGGCACCTTAGGAAAAATATAAAATATTATTTTATAATGAATACATATTCGGTTTATAATGGCTCGAAAGATGATTATTTAAAGTATAAGGCGGGTATAGGTCTAAAAAAACTCAACCAATAGATTTAGAAAAGATTAGGATACCATTTTATCCTTGTCATTTAGATTTAACTCTATGTTAAATAATTTACGTTTTACCGCGTCTTCTTGTATTCTTACAATATATGGTTAATAAACATACTATATACTGCAAATAATATCCCAATTGTTTCATTAATGTAATATATATTATTATATATGTATTTTATCCGAACCGTAGATTTTTAGGACTATTATATCAATTAATAATATAATATTTGTTTTAAAAACTATTTTATGTCAATCATGACACTATTTGGTATTTGTTTCTTTGTTAAAATAATATCAACATGATTACCTCAAACAAAATACATATAATCAATCCTATCATGACATATTCACATAGAAAATTCATCGACATCATAAAAAGTGTGAAATTATATTTATTTTAATATTTATAATACCATTTATTTGATTATTTTATTAATAAGGTAATTACTACATCATCATTGTGTCATAAATAAATTTATTTATTTAAAGTCTAAAAATTATAAAAAAATACCATGATTTAGGAAATATTTTTATCTTTCATATTAATATTTTAATCGAATTTATCTTATGTAAAACCCTATATTAAAAATGTTTTAGTTATTAAACATTGATTTTAACTCTTTTAACTCTTCTTTGAATTAAATAATAATAAATGTCATAATATAATCCAAGTGGACGTAAATGATAATATTTTATTCCTAAGTTTGTTATTGGTCAATATACACTTTTCCAATAGAATTAGGATATATGTTAGTGTAATATTAATATTATTTTTACCCTTAATTACCCTATTTACTTTTAACCGTGGAAAATAAAAGTAAAAAAGATACTATTCAACAAAAAATATTATTATCTTATTGAACCACATTTTACTCTTTTATATTAACCATGTCTCTCGGATTTTTAAAATTCCACTCACATAAGCGGTAAAATTCTATTTTATGTGAATTTAAAAATTCTCCTAGGAGGTGGGTAAAAGACGGTGAAAAAGTTCAATAACATTTTTATATATCTAAAATTATTTTAAACTAACATCAATGAATTACATTGAATTTATATAGATACTATGTATCTATTTTGACCTTAATTAAATTAAAATAAAATAATAATTATTTAAATAAAAATTCGGTTTTAATCTATAACTCAGTATTTTTCACTATTCATCAAAAATTGAATGTTTTCAAAAAAATACCAAAATTTAGGCCTAAGATATATTTGATATTATGAATTCAATTTTTTTTTATTTTTTACTAAATTTAAAACATATAAGTTTCATTAATTAATTTGAAAATTAATTCTCGCTGTCAAAACAAATAGCGTGTTTTTAAGAAATAATAACAATCAATAGATTGACACTTGTTTATGTCTGCTTAAAATGTGAAATTTCAAACAATGTCCAACATTGTATAAAATGATAAAAATCTATTCAAAATATACTTTAAAACAAATAAAATTCAAAATTTATCAATATTAATTATTTTGATTAAAAAAGTTGTTTTTAATTAAAATGTAGTAATTTTCACTATTCATCAAAATATAAATGTTATCCGAAAAGCACCAAAATTTCACCCTAAGCTAATTTCGATATTCCTAATCAAAAAATGAAGCCCATTTTGGGAGAGAAAATTTATAGAATTTCAAAAAGTGGGTATTACTATTCAGAATGACTACTTTGATTGGTTGTGGTGTGTGTTATCACTCGACGTTGCGTACAACACACACTAATGTATTATTCAAAGAGAAGTGTACCATAGAATCTCAGGGTGTTACATTCTCCACTCCTTAAATAAAATGCGTCCTCGCAATTTGATATTGTTCTTCGAAAATAAAATGTTGAAAATAGAAAATATCTTTGTGGGAAAACCCACATCGGAAATTGGGTTAATAAAATTTATTCTTAATAACATGAAAAGAGAAATGAATGGGTCACCAGAAAATTATGATCTCGATTAGGAGAACATTTGTGGAAATTAGAGACATGTAATTAGAGGAAAACGTAAATATTTATAGGGAGTTATTGAGGTCATCAATCACAAACAATTGTACAATTGTGGGCCTCAAAGCCACCAATTTTTGATGATTTAAAATACCATCAGTTCATCAAAATGTAAGGTATTAGGATAACACATTTTTGGTTTTAAGATCCCTTCCCTAAAGTTTAATAACTAATTTATCCATAAAATAAGAGGAAATATATATATATATATATACCTGACTAGTAGAGTTTCATCCTTTAACTAATTCCTACTACAAACTCATCTATCACTCTAAAAGATTTAATATATATATATATATATATATATATATTTTATTTATCCTTACCGTATTGGGTTCCAAAAAAAATTATTTTAAAATTCACATATCAGAACCTTTAAAAAACTACATTATTCATTCCAGGACGTAATGTGGGCTAATGGTAGCCGATACACCGTTGTCGCCTTCGGGTGTGGGTTCAAGTCTTGCAGCCTTGCCAGACGCGACGGGTTTCCGCCCAACCTTCGGGTTGTCCTTTTTATGGAAATCCAAAAATAATATCAAACTAGACTTATATAAAATTACTTCTTCACAAACTCACAGTCCAAAATTTATAAGGTAGGTAAACTCAATGAAGATCTTTTTTTTCACGTAATAGCATGTGAACACCTTCATCATACATTCTTTTAAAATACGGTAACACCATAAATTACCATAAACATTATTTATTTCATTCATGTCCCTTATTCTTTATAGAATACTGGATATACTTCATCCATCAAAGAATGTTTTAAACTCCAAAAATGATGGAATATAAAAGTCTTTAATCAGTTTCGAGGCAGTCAAAAATATCCAATATAATTTACCCAAATCAACCATATCTTATTCCAAAATCAGTACCTCAATATTAGTTCCATATTAAGGTTTATCATTCCTTAAACCATGTAATTTCCAAAACGTTTAACTCACTGTTGAGTCAAAAATCTCAAATCCTCAATGAAATAATACTGCAGTTCAATCCTTATTTACTTCCAGTACATCAATGTTACAACACTTCAATGAAATAATTACAAAATAAAAACATAATAACACTAGTCATTCCACTTCATATGTGGTAGTATCATAACTTGATTATTTTCCAATAGAATCATTTATTTCATAGTCTGATTACTGGGACAATGGTTCACGTAGTGTCCAAACTCCTTACAGATGAACCATTGTACATTTGAAACATTTTTCTTACACTTGCAGTCACGTACTTGGTGTCCTTTCTCTCCACACTTATAACATACTCCCATTCCCTTCAAGCATTTTCCAAGATGATTCTTTCTACAGTTATCACATATGGGAAAATCCTTCTTTACCTTATTCCCTTTATCTGTTCTTCTCTCTATCATCCTTTGCTTTTCTGGCTTCCCTTCAAAGCCATAAGACTCCGAGAATTATTTATATATCGTATCAACACATGATACTATTTCATCATATTATGATAAGAGGTGGGAGAATATTTTTCTTCTAAATTCTGGCTTAAGACCATGAATGATATGATCTGTCATAGTCTTTGGATCATGCATATTGCTGGAGTTCACATTCCTTCTACTGGGTTCCATTTCTAAACAATGGCATACACTAGATTAGTTTATGAACAGCAACACCTAATCCCAAACTTGTAAAACACTTGACATAAATTAAATAGTTTATGGATATAATCCTTAATCATAAAAATGTCTTTTTTGAGGAGGTATATACTCATAAACACTTCATAATGATTTTTAAAGAAAATGAGAATTATCTTAAGAATATCCCCTGGGAGTGTCGTAACCAAGAGTGCAGCAAGGCCCGTTGTCTTGCACTAGTTCCCATTCGATTCTAGCTCAAAGATGTGTTTTCGGGTTTTACCCCTAGGTACATCAGTTCCAGAGCCGCCTCTACCATCTCGTATCCAGAAAGGGATGTATTGCTCGGAAAACACATAAAATCTCTTCAATATCAAAATTATAGGAAGTTCTTCTCTACTAATACTCAATGTCTATCTTAGGTCTTTGTGCTCTAATCAGATTTTATCTAAATCTAGCTCCCAAGGTTATTTCTAAACCTCCTCTGATACCAACTGTAAAGCCCTGACCCCAGTTACCCAGAGTCGGTGAATTATTTTAATACATTGGCATGATAACAAGGGATCAACTCCCGATGTTCCGATCATTTTAACAGTCTTGGAGAATATATTACATTCATGAATGTTACATTACACGTCATAACATACAAAATAACATAAATAATCCTATATGAACTCCATTAATCCCTTGTCTTAACCCTGCATATGAATTCCATTAATCCCTTGTCTTAACCCTGCATATAAATCACAATACACTTCTTGGAATCCTGGGAAAAATAAAACATAGAAAGGGGTGAGATCAGATGCTTAGTAAGGATAACAATACAGCAGAAACATTCATAAATAAGCATAACATTTAAGGAAATGTATAACTAAAACAAAAGCCTTTTAAACTTGAACTTCAACATAATGTGGAAAAGATAAAATGAAATAATTCCATTAACATATTCACATGGATATTCTACTAGTTGAATAATCACATGCAATTTCAATAACCACTTTCATAACGATGGAATGCATAATGTCGGACTATCATAACCACGTATCCTAGACCTCATGCCAAGACTATAAATAAGATTTTTTCAAGGCCACGTTCCAAGACACTAGTTCGTCTCATATGACTTTTCAATGCATCGAGGATCTATAGCGGGCTCCACCTATCACTTACTAAGTCCAATACATTCCTCATATGAAAAGGACTAAATGTAACATAAACATTCGTATTAAAACTAGCATACGAAATGTCAATACATTACCCATTAACCATGAATGGTATAAAAATAACACATCCACTATAAAACATATCACAAAACCCTCAACACGATATGAAAGATTGGTATCATGATAAATCAACTTCAAAACAAGTTTCAAATCCATTACAGAATTTTGACGTTGATGAAACTGATTTGTAAAACTCTTTGAGAGAAATACCCCTTTTTCATAAAAACATTTAAAATTCATACAATTTGGAAAATAATTAATTTAAAGAACTTTCTGAATAAAAGTGTCTCATACAACTTTGAAACTTTTTAATGGAATTAACATTTTAAAAACATTCATGTCCATATAAATAAATCCTTAAAACCCATTTTGAAGACATGGACATTGATGAGAAAGATTTAGAAGAATAAATATTTAAAACATTTGAAATGATGTTTCAGTAAAAAGTCCCTTAAAATAATCCCTTTGAAAAATCTTTCATAAATCATGGACATGGATAATAAATATGTCCTAGTAGATACTTACTTGAAAAACAACCCCAGATAATAAAGGGATTATGAAATTAACTCTTACCAATTTGGTAACTTACGAAACATACACCCCATGAAAGAGGTAGCATACAATGAATATGTAAATACACATAAATTAAAGTGTATTAAATAAATAATACAATTATGGGAAGTACATACACCACACAATAAGTAATAGTTTCTATATGGCATGCATCTCACGGGAATAAGGACTGAGATGAAAACCCCTTACCTTGCACTTTCCTTTAGTCGAGGGTACATTTAGCCTCCTGTATGAAGACTATAGTATGTTATTAAATTATACCAGAACAATATTAATATTTATGATATCATACATTATTCATTTATGACTTTATACTACCCATATAATAATAATTTCCATGTTATATTAATATTTCGGGTAATAATCGCTTTCTTTATCATACGTGTTTTAACTTGTTACTCTTGATTGTATCACTTAGATCATGATTTAAATACTTCCAGAATATAAAACATGTTTATTTATTATCGATATATTTAGAATATTAAAATATATAATAGATGAATATATGAAATGGAAAACACCGTATATGGAGATGGTAGTCCGTACGTATGCATAAACGCTGTTTCTGTTTTCATATAGTATTGAACGGAAGTATGTGAATAAGATACATGTAAGTACATTAATTCTTATATATATAAACATATATATCTCATGTAGTATTATTATATCAAATATATCATACTTATTAGTGATATATATTTTTTATAATCATCGATGAATGGTGAACTTGGAAATGAATTTCATCGCGTCGTGGAGGCGGTAATCTGTACGTACGCACGAGAGAAAATATCATTCTTTTGATATTAATATAATATATATTTGGATGGTATATAATATATACAGAACCTTTATCATGTTATATTTATTATTTACATCAAATACACATCATTATTATACCCATCCAAATAACAATGTATTGAATAACAATTACACCACGATGTTGAGACGGTAAGCCGTACATACGCACGTATGGTGACATGTCATTCAAAGGGTGGATAGAATAATGAATTTGGTTGTACCATAATTATAATAACATCAAATTATATAGAATATACTGGATTTATTATTTTATAATGGAAAAAGCAAAGGAAATGGAAGTGGAAGAAGAAAGGAACTTGAAAGTGGGTTGTGAAATCATTACCTCTTCTTCGGGTGTTTCCTTTTGATTTGATCAAAAGGGATCATTATGTTGGATTTATGATAAAAAATAGTCCTCTAGGATGAAAGGAGGATAGATTAGAGGGTATTTGGGCATGGGTTGGCCTAGAAAAATGGATTATAAGGTATGAATTAGGGAGAAGGGGGAGTGCTCTTTTATAAGAGGGGTGTGGGGCACCATAGGAAAAACTTAAAATATTATTTTATAATAAGTTCATATTCAGCTTCTAATGGCTCAAAAATTGATTATTTAAAGTATAAGGTGGTTATAGGTCAAGAAAAACTAATCCAATAGGTTTTAGACAATTTTAGGTTACCATTTTAACCTTATCATATAGATTTAACTCTATGTTAAATAATTTAACTTTTACCGTGTCTTCTTGTATTCTTACACTATATGGTTAATAAACATACTATATACTGCCAATAGAACACCAATTGGTTCATTAAAGTCATATATATTATTATATAAGTCGTTTTGCCGAACCTTATATTTTTAGGACCATTATATCAATTAATAATATAATATTTGTTTTTAGAACTATTTTATGTCAATTTTGACACTATTTGGTATTGGTTTTTTGTTAAAATAATAACTACATGATTAATTCAAAAACAAATACATTTAATCAATCCTACCATGTCATATTCATCTATAAAATACGTGTATGTCATAAAAACGTTGAAATTATATTTATTTTAATATTTATAATACCATTTATTTGATTCTTTCATGAATAAGGTAATTACTACATCATCATTGTGTCATAAATAAATTTATTTATTTAATGTCTAAAAATTATAAATAAAATACCATGATGTCAGAATTATTTTTTTATTTTTAATGAATATTTATAATGGAATTTATCTTATGTAAAACCCTATATTAAAAATGTTTTAGTTATTAAACATTGATTTTAACTTTTTTAACTTTTCTTTGAATTAAATAATAATAAATGTCCTAATCTAATCCTAGTGTAACTAAATGATAATATTTTATTACTAAGTTTGTTTTTGTTCGATATAAACTTGTCCAATAGAATTAGGACATGTGTTAAGGTAATATTAATATCATTTTTACCCATAATTACCCTATTTACTTTTAACCGTGGTAAATAAAAGTAAAAAAGTTACTATTCACCAAAAATTATTTTTATCATATTGAACCACATTTTACTACTTTATATTAACCGAGTCTCTTGGATTTTTTAAATTCCACTCCCAGAAGCTGTAAAATTATGTTTTATGTGAATTTACAAAATCTCCTAGGTGGTGGGTAAAATACAGTTAAAAAGTTCAATAAACTTTTTATAGATCTAAAATTATATTAAACTAACTTCAATGAATTACATTGAACTTATATAGGTATTATGTTTCTATTTTTACCTTATTTAAATTTTAATAAAATAACTAATCCATTAAATAAAAATTCGGTTTTAAACTATAACTCAGTATTTTTCACTATTCATTAAAAATTGAAAGTTTTCAGAAAAATACCAAAAATTAGGCGTATACTATATTTGATATTATGAATTAAAAAATGATGTCTATTTTACCAAATTAAAAACATATAAGTTGCATTAATTAGTTTAAATATTAATTCCCATTGCCAAAACAAATAGCGTGTTTTTAAGAAATAATAACTATCAAAAGATTGACGCTTGTTTATGTCTGGTTTAAATGTGAAATTACGTCCAATGACCAACATTGTATTAAATGATAAAAATATATTCTCAATATACTTTAAAACCACTCAAATTAATAATTTATCACTATTAATTATTTCGATTAAAAAAGTTGTTTTTAATTAAAATTTAGTAATTTTCACTATTCATCAAAATATGAAAGTTATCTAAAAAGCACCAAAATTTCACCCAAAGATAATTTCGATATTCCGAATCCAAAAATGAATTCCATTTTGAGAGAGAAAATTTATAAAGTTTCAAAAAGTGGGTATTACTATTCATAACGACTACTTTGATTGGTTATGGTGTGTGTTATCACTCGAAGTTGCATACAACAAACGCTACTGTTTTATTCAAAGGGAAGCGTACCGTAGAATCATGGGGTGTTAAATTCTCCCCTCATTCAATAAATTGTGTCTCCTTGCAATTTGAAATTTTTCTTCGAAAATAAACGGTTCAAAATAGAAAATATCTTTGTGGGAGAACCCACATCGAAAATTGGGTTAATAAAATTTAGTCTTAATAAGAGGAAAAGAGAAATGAGAGGGTCACCACAAAATTATGATCTAAATTAGGAGAACATTGGTGGAAATTAGAGACACATAATTAAAGGAAAAAAGTAAATATTTATAGGGAGTGATTGAGGTCATTAATCACAAACAATTGTAGAATTGTGGGCCTCAAAGCCACCAACTTATGATGATTTAAAATACCATCGGTTCAAGAAAATGTTAGGTATTATGATAACACATTTTTGGTTTTAAGATATCATCCCTAATGTTTAATAAATAATTTATCCATAATAAAGGATATATATATATATATATATATGAATTTATATATACTTGACTAGTAGAGTTTCATCCTTAAACTAATTCTTACAACAAACTCATCTTTCAGTCTAAAAGATTTAATATATATAAATATATATAAATATATATATTCTATTTATCCTAATCGTATTGGGTTCCAAAAATAATGAATTTATAATTCACATATCAAACCCTATAAATAAACTACATTATTCAATACAGGACATCACGTGGGCTAGTGGTAGGTGATACACCCTTTTCACCCTTCGGTTGTGGGTTCAAGTCTTGCGGCCTTGCCGAACGCGATGGGTTGCTTCCCAACCTCCGGATTGCCATTTTTATGGAAATCCAAAAATAATCTCAAACTAGAATTATCCAAAATACTTCTGCCTAAACTCACAGTCCAAAATTTATAAAGTAGGTAAACACAATGAATATACTTTTTTTCAAGTAATAGCATGTGAAAACCTTCATCATGTATTCTTTTAAAATATGGTAACACCCTAAATTACCACAAAACATTATTGATTACATTCATGCTCCCTTATTACTTATAGAATACTGGATATACTTCATCCATCCAAAAATGTTGTAAACTCCAACAATGATGGAATATACAAATCTTTAATCAGTTTGAAGGAAGTCTAGAATATCCAATATAATTTACCCAAATCAAACATATCTTATTCCAAAATCAGTACATCAATATTTGTATCATATTAATGTTTATATTTACTTTAACCATGTAATTTCTAAAAAGTTTAACTCAATTTAGAGTAAAAAATCTCAAATCCTCAATGAAATAGTACTGCAGTACAATGCTTATTTGTTTCCAGAACATCATTGATACAATAGTTCAATGAAATAATTATAAAATAAAAAAATAATAACACTAGTCATTTCACATCCTCTATGGTAGTATCATAACTTGATTATTATCCAATAGCATCATTTGCGGCATAGTCTGATGACAGGGACATTGGTTCGCGTAGTGTCCAAACTCCTTGCAGATGATGCATTGTACATTTGAAACATTTCTCTTACCCTTGCAATCACGTACTTGGTGTCCTTTCTCTCCACACTTATAACATACTCTCATTCCCTTCAAGCATTTTCCAAGACGATTCTTTCTACAGTTATCACATATGGGAAAATCCTTCTTTAACTTATTCCCTTTATCTGTCCTTCTCTCTACCATCCTTTCCTTCTCTAGATTCCCTTCAGATCCATATGACTCCGAGAATTCTTTACATATCATATCAACACATGATACTATTTCATCATATGATGATAATAAGTGGGAGACTATTTCCCTTCTAAATTCTTGCTTATGACTATGAAATATATGATCTTTCTCACTTTTTGGATCATTAGTATTGCTGGAGTTCTCATTCCTTCAATGGGGTGCCATTTCTAAACAATGTCATACACTAGATTAGTTTATGAACAACAACGCCTAATCCCAAACTTGTAAAACACTTGACATAAATTAAATAGTTTATGGATATAATCCATAATCATAAAAATGCCATTTTTGAGGAGGTATATACTCATAAACCCTTGATAATGGTTTGTAATGAAAATGAGAATTATCCTAAGCATATCCCCCGGGAGTGTTGTAACCATGACTGTAGCAACGCCCGTTGTCGTGCAACAGTTCCCATTCGAGTCTAGCTCAAAGCGATGTTTTTGAGTTTTACCCCTAGGTACATCTGTGCCATAACAGCCTCTTCCTGCTCGTATCCAGACAGGATGTATTGTTCGGAAAACTCACAAAATCTCAACAATATCAAAATTATAGGATGTTCTTCTCTACTAATCCTCAATGTCTATCTTAGGGATATGTGATCTAATCAGATTTTATCTAAATATAGCTTCCAGGGTTATTGATAAACTTCCTCTGATACAAACTGTAACACCCAAACCCCAGTTACCCAGAGTCGGTGCATTATTTTAATACATTGGCATGATTACAAGGAATCAAGTCCCGAAGGACCGATCATGTTAGCAGTCTTGAAAAATAGATTACAAACATGAATGATACATTACACGTCATAACATACAAAATAACAAAAATAATCTGTTATGAACGCCATTAATCCATTGTCTTAACCCTACATATGAATGCCATTAATCCTTTATCTTAACTCTGCATATCAATCACAACACACTTCTTGGAATCCTGGAAAAAATAAAACATAGAAAGGGGTGAGATCAGATTCTCAGTAAGGATAACAATACAACGAAAACATTCATAAATAAGTATAAACATTTAAGGCAATGTATAACTAAAACAAAAGCCTTTTAAACTTGAACTTCAGCATAACATGGAAATGATAAAATGAAATAATTCCATTTACTTATTCACATGGATATTATACTAGTCGAATAATCACATACAATATCAATATCCACTTTCATAACGATGGAATACATAATGCCAGACTATCATAACCATGTAGCCAAGGCCTTGTTCCAAGACTACAAATAAGATTTTGTCAAGGCCTCGTGCCAAGACACTAGTTTGTCTCATAATAAATGACGATGCATCGAGGAGGTATAGCGGGCTCCACCCTTCACTTACTAATTCCAATGCATTCCGTATATAAAAAGGTCTAAACATAACATAAACATTCGTATTATAACAAGAATAAAAAATGTCAAGACATTACCCCTAAACCATGAAAGGTATAAAATTAACACAACCACTGTAAAACATATCACAAAACCTTCAACACAATATGGAATATTTGAGTCATGATAAATCAACTTCAAAACAAGTTTAAAACCCATTAATGAATTTTGACGTTGATGAAAATGATTTGTAAAACTCTTTGAGAGAAATACCCCTTTTCATGAAAACATTTAAAAGTCACACAATTTGGAAAAGAATTCATTTAACGAAATTTTTGAATCAAAGTGTCCCATACCACTTTGAAAATTTTGAAAGAAATTAACATTTTAAAAACATTCATGTCCATATAAATAAATCCTTAAAACCATTTTGAAGACATGGACATTAATGAGAAAGATTTAGAAGGATAAATATTTAAAACATTTGAAATGATGTTTTTGTAAAAAATACCTAAAAAGATTCCCTTTGAAAACTCTTTCATAAAACATGGACATGGATAATAAATATGTCCCAGTAGATACTTACGTAAAAACAACCTCAGATAATAAAGAGATTATGAAATTATCCCTTAACAATTTGGTAACTTACGAAACATACACTCCATGAAAGAGGTACCATTCAATGAATCTATAAATACACATAAATTAAAGTGTATTACACAAAAAATACAATTATGGGAGGTAAATACACCACACAATAGGAAATAGTTGCAATATGGCATGAATCTCATGAGAATAAGGAGTGAGATGAAAACCCCTTACCTTGCAGCTTCCTTTAGTCGAGGGTACGTTTAGCCTCATGTATGAAGACTATAGTGTGTTATTAAATTATATCAGAACCATATTAATATTTATGATATCATAAATTATTCATTTATGACTTTATACTACCCATTTAATAATAATTTCCATGTTATATTAATATTTCGGGTAAAAATCGCTTTCTTTATCGTACGTGTTTTAACTTGTTACTCTTGATTGAATGACATAGATCATGATTTAAATACTTCCAGATTATAAAAAATGTTTATTTATTATATATATATATTATATAAAAATTTATAATAGACATATATATGAAATGGAAAACACCATTTATGGAGACGGTAGTCTGTACGTATGCATTAACGCTGTTTCCGTTTTCATATAGTATTGAGTGGAAGTAAGTGAATACTATATATGTAAGTACATAAATACTTATATATATAAAATATATATCTCTAGTAGAATTATTATTTCATATATTACATACTTATTAGTGATATATATTTTTTATAATCGTCAACGAATGGTGAACTTGGAAATGAATCTCATAGCGTCGTGGAGACGGTAATCCGTACGTACACACGAGGAAAAATATCATTATTTTGATATTAATATAATATATCTTTGGATTGTATATAATATATATAGAAACTCTATCATTTTATATTTATTATTTACATCAAATACACATCTTTATTATACCCATCCAAATAATAATGTATTGAATAACAATTACACCACGACGTGGTGACAGTAAGTCGTACGTACGCACGTATGATGACATGTCATTCAAAGGGTGGATAGTATAAAGAATTTGTTTGTAACATAATTATAATAACATCATAGTATATATAATATATGGGATTTATTATTTTATAATTAAAACAACAAAGAAAAAGGAAGTGGAAGAAGAAAGGAACTTGAAAGAGGGTGGTGAAATCATTACCTCTTGTTTGGGTTCTTCCTTTTTGTTTGATCAAAAGAGAATCTTAAGTTGGCTTTCTGATCTAATTAAGGCCTCTAGGTTGAATGGATGATAGTTTATAGGGTATTTGGGCAGGGGATGGCCGAGACAAATGGCTTAGAATGTGTGAATTAGATAGAAGGGGGAGTGCCCTTTTATAAGATGGGTGACAGGCACCTTAGGAAAAACATAAAATATTATTTTATAATAAATTCATATTAGGTTTCTAATGGCTCAAAATTTGATTATTTAAAGTATAAGGTGGTTATAGGTCATAAAAACTCAACCAATAGGTTTTAGACATGTTTAAGTTACTATTTTAACCTTATCATTTAGAATTAACTCTAAGTTAAATATTTTAACTTTTACCGTGTCTTCTTGTATTCTTACACTATGTGGTTAATAAATGTACTATATAATTCCAATAGAACCCAAATTGGTTCATTAATGTCATATATATTATTATATAAGAATTTTCGCCAATCCATAGATTTTTAGGACCATTATATCAATTAATTATATAATATTTGTTTTAAAAACTATTTTATGTCAATTTTGACACTATTTGGTATTTGTCTTTTTTTAAAATAATAACAACATGATTACTTCAAAAAAAAATACATTTAACCAATCCTAAAATTTCATATTCACCTAGAAAATTCGTGGATATCATAAAAACATTAAAATTATATTTATTTTAATATTTATAATACCATTTATTTGATACATTCATGAATAAGGTAATTACAGCGTCATCATTGTGTCATAAATAAATTACATATTTAATTTCTAAAATTTTTAAATAAAATACCATGATGTAAGAAATATTTTTATCTTTCTAATGAATATTTATAATCGAATTTATCTTATGTAAAACCATATATTAAAAAAATTTTAGTTATTAAACTTCTATTTTAACTCTTTTAACTCTTCTTTGAATTAAATAATAATAAATGTCATAATCTAATCCAAGTGGACCTAAATGATAATAGTTTATTCCTAAGATTTTTTTTATTCGAGATATACTTGTCCAATAGAATTAGGACATGTGTTAGGATAATATTAATATCATTTTTACCCTTAATTACCCTATTTACTTTTAACCGTGGTAAATAAAAGTTAAAAAGTTACTATTCATCAAAAATTATTTTTATCTTATTGAACCACATTTTATTCCTTGATATAAACCATGTCTCTCGAATTTTTGAAATTCCACTCAAAGAAGTGGTAAAATTATGTTTTATGTGAATTTAAAAATTCTCCTAAGAGGTGGGTAAAAGACGGTGAAAAAGTTCAATAAAATTTTAATATATCTAAAATTATTTTAAACTAACATCAATGATTTATATTGAACATATATAGGTATTATGTATCTATTTTGACCTTAATTAAATTTAAATAAATTAAATAATTATTTAAATAAAAATTTGGTTTGAAACTATAACTTAGTATTTTTCAATATTCATCAAAAATTGAATGTTTTCAAAAAAATAGAAAAAATTCAACCTAAGATAAATTTGATATTGTGAATTCAAAAATGATGTCTATTTTGAAAAATTTAAAACATATAAGTTGCGTTAATTAATTTAAAAATTAATTCCCGTTGTCAAAACAAATAACGTGTTTTTAAGAAATAATAATTATCAAAAGATTGACAGTTGTTTATGTCTGGTTTAAATGTAAAATTACATCCAATGACCAAATTATATTAAATGATAAAAATATATTCTAAATATACTTTAAAATCACTCAAATTAATATTTTATCAATAATAATTATTTCAATTAAAAAAGTTGTTTTTAATTAAAATTTAATAATTTTCACTATTCATCATAATATGAAAGTTATCCGAAAAGCACCAAAATTTCACCCTAATCTAATTTGGATATTCCAAATCCAAAAATGAATGCCATTTTGAGAGATAAAATTTATAAAATTTCGAAAAGTGGGTATTACTATTCATAACGGCTACTTTGATTGGTCGTGGTGTGTGTTATCACTCGAAGTTGCATATATCACATGCAACTGTATTATTCAAAGAGAAGCGTACCATAGAAGCTTGGGGTGTTATAGTATATATAGATTAATAACAATAATTTTATTATAATTTAACTTCCATTATATCCACCATTACTTATATTAAAGAAATATAACAATGTAACTAAAACCCTCACCAAAGGATCCCTTTTAAATGGGTGGCTGCCTTGGGAAGTCCTTATGGATTTCAAATGTGAGATTCAGTTTTCCCTTTCATGCATAAGAATAATAATATATTATTATTAATGATCGGTATTTAATTAATAATAAATAGTAGCTACTAACTAATTACTAATAAATAATAATTATAACTAAATAACAACTAACTATTAATATTTACTATTAGATACTAATAAATAAATAATTAATATTAACAATATAAATAATATAAATAATTTTAAAAAAAATATTAATAAATAACCAATTACATACAATTTAATTAGCAATTAATCGCCAATATTTAATAGTTATTAATTAATTAGTAATTAATTAATTTTTAGTTACTTATTAATAATATTAATTATTAAAAAATTAATTAATTATTAATTAATCAACAAATATTAATAATTACAATGAAAAATACTAATAAATATTTAAAATAAACATTTATTTACTAAATAAATATAATAATGATTATGTTATTAAATTAGTAATTATAAATCGATTATTATAAAATTAATATCAATTAATTATGTAATTATTTCTAATCTGTAATTATTAATTATTATAAATTAATTACTAATTGTTAATTAAATATTTAAGATTAAAAATTAAAATCATTATAATTATTAAAAATCATTACTAATTAATTACAAAAAAAATTATTGATTATTTTTATTTAATTAAAATCCTCTAATAATTAATAATAAAAGTTAATAGTTATTTTTATCCAGTTCATTAATAATTAATAGTTATTAATTAATTTATAACATCTATTTATTATTATTAATTAATTAAAATTCACTAAAAATTATTAACAATATAAAATATTTACTTTTATTATGTTTACTAATAATTTATAGTTATTCATTAAATATAATTTTTTTATAATTAAAAACCAAATAATTATTATTGATAACAATTAATAAATTATTTAATTACTAATTATTAATTAATTTGTATATCATTAATAATCATTAATTATAATAAATAGTTATTTTATTCAATTTATTAATAAACAGTTGTTATCAATTAATTATTGATTAAATAATTATTATTTTTTATAATTCGAAACTAAATTATAATTTTAAATATTATTTAATAATTTTTTAAAAAAATTATTAAAAAATATTAATTAATTAGTAACTGAATAACTAATTAATATTTAGTAATGATATAGTAATTACTATTAATAATTATTAACTAAATAATAAGTTTTAATAGTTACTACTAATTAATATTAATTATAAAATAAAGTTTGTAAGAAATTAATATTATTAAATACTAAATGAATTTATTTAATTAGTAAATAATTAATAATTAATAATTATAAACATTTAATATTAATATTTAATCATTATATAGTTACTATTAATATTATTTATTAGTTATTAAATTTTTTTTAATTACTAATGAATTAAAGCCAATTAATTATTAAGATTTTTTTATTAATTCGTAATTAATTAGTTATTTATTATTGTTATTAATTAGTAATTAATACTTATTAGTCTCATCTCTTATGGATATCCTGAGATGATGATAGCCGTCAGTAATAGAGAACCCTAGCTATGTGTGGCATGGGTTGGTGGTGAGCTTAAATCTACCAAAAAGAAGGTCGCATGCGGTTGTGTTGCCTAGACCTATGCAACAGGATTCAATGGTGAGATTGGATTTCCTAAGATGAGATATGCAGTGTGCATCATTTAAGGGTAGGCCACGAGCGGCACTGAAGACAAACACGATGCAGTGTGTAGTGGTGAGTTCCAATCTTATGAGATGAGGAAGACAATGTGTGGCGGTGTTGGAGGATCCCTGACTATGAGTATGATTGGATTTTGATCCCCATTTTGATGGAGAAAGGACACATATTCTAATAAAATGGGATCTATGGAGGTACCTTCCCTGACAAGAGATAATCACAAAGCTCAGGTCCATCCCCCCACCTGATGGTAGAGGAAAACCATAGATGGTTATTTTTAGCCAGTTTAAGAGAAGATCAAAAATTAGGTTGTATGGCGTGCGGATCCCTTCTTGGAATGGGGGATGGCAGTGGCAATGCCTGATGACCTGGTTATGTCATTTTCATCATAGAAAAACCATCATTGGTTGTGGGGTCTACTCCAAGAGTCTGATTCAACCCAAATATACTTGAATCTATGGTCACTAAACATGGAGATGGAGGGGAATCAAATATAGGGACCAATTGATGCTCATGTAGTGACCCTATTTTTTTCCTTTTAAGACATTAGAATATATTACAAAATATTTTCAGAGCCAGGTTCTGAGACAATGTGAGATTCTGAGGTCTAGTAATCTCGGAATTGATATTATAAATATATTAAACATATTAATATCATGCATGTTCAATGTTTTAGAAATTAAAAAATATCTTTTGAGTGGATCCAAAAATTATAAATCAAAGACCACGATTGAATCTGGAACATGAGGTTTACCCTATATGCATCCTAATGTTGGCTGGCATCAAACGTTCAAATTAGACAGTCGTTGGTGGGTATGTTATGGAAATTAATTAATTAATTTAATTAATTCATTTAATACCCTCAACTTAATTTCTTCTATATAACTGATTATATATCAATTCACCATAGTTAGACTCATAACCATGAGATATTTGAGAGGAGTTTCAGGGCATTCATCATTGGTGAATCCTAATTTAACGACGAATGAAGATCAGATCAAAGTGGACCGGGAGGCAACAAATGCAATAGATCTTCTCTATTTCCGGAGAAGGATCTATTCACCAGTGATTTATCAATAATTGTGGTAGGGATCATTAATTGTTGTTTCCACCCATGATTAAAATACCCAGCAAGGATATATATATATTTATCTGCTTTTGATATGCGTTTTCCTACCCTTCACACGGTCCCGTTGATGAATTCAATTGATTAGATCTATTTATATTCTTTTACAACAAGATATCACAAAGAATTCATCTCATTGCAATTTTATTCCATGAATAATTGGATAATCAGGTTTATCACCTTTTATTTTTATGTTTATTTTTATTTTCCACCATTGTTTTTCGTTTTCTTCACTATTGGCCTACATGGTGACTGTTCGACACTTCTAGGTTAGGTTCAAGAACGATCAAAACTTGGATTCATGGTGGCTGTGTGAATAATGACCAGGATGGTGATTTGTGGATGGATCAGGTTTTGTTGTGGGATGTGGGTGATTTATTACAAGGATTTGGGATCTGAGATGAGCGGTAGGTTATGGGAGGCATGTCCAGCAATGAGAAACATGATGTGACTAAGCAGTTTCCAATTTCCAACCATCATAGGGCTAAAATCGATGGTTTATGGTGGTTTCCTCTAATTCTGAGTGGTCAATAGGGGCGATTTGTGGCAGGGAGTACGAATTTGGTGAATGTGTGAAGAATTTAAACATTCTATGGAAAATTCAACTACACATAGTGTAGCTGAAGATTACATGTTGTGTAGCCCCACCCAGCTGTGGTGGATGGGGTTTCTGGGAAGATAAGGATCACATGTCATGTCGTTGGTCCCACACACTATGTGACCCCAAGATAGATAATCCATATTCTAGATGGACACAGCTAGGTCCCAAGGTGGGAGGGAACACCATGTACTCTAGGAGTACATGGGCACATTCCAATACCCAAGCACAACCAATTACATAACCAGTTACATGGGAATGAGTCAAAAAACATGGGAATAGTTAGGAGCACATAGGAAGGCCCAGGGTGGCTATGACATGTTGTGTGGGACCACTTACACACTGGGTTTTGTGAGATGGATTTAGAGCTTTGTCTAGAGGAGAACAAGACTAGGAATCAAAGTGGGACCAGACTCCTTGTGGACCCCATACACACAATTTAGCCCTTTTGAGAAACATCCACCATGGATATCTCCTTCTTCTGGAATTTTATTTTAATCTATGAGTAGCCTATCCTGAGCATTTTTCTATTTAAAACATGATGGTATCCTTCATGGTGGTTTTTGAGGTATGATGTAGAATGTTATGATCATGAAGCTTCATTAAGACATGATTGACGATGGTAGTGATCGGGAAATATTATCAGAGATATGTCAGAGTTGGAAACCCTAATGTTATATTAGGATGTAATCCCCCCATTCTCTTTTCAATAGTTTGAGTGGACCCACGCTGAAGGACTAGGGAATGGGTCCTCTACCTACAGAGTGGACCCCATAAATTTCTACAGAATGGATACTCTATCTACAATGTGGAACCCCACTAATGGAATAGGGTTTTGGTCCTATACCTACTAAGAAGAGCCCCCCTAACAAGATAGGGTGTTGGTCCTCCCCACTATGTAGGGTGTGGGTACTCTTCCCCAGAAGTAGCTCTATCAGGGTCAGAACACCCCTTTTGAACCAAGGTGTGGGTCACCCTGTGTTGTTCATTTTTTGGAGATTGATCTCCTCTATCGTACCATGGTGAGATCCCTCAATAATCATTGGAAAGATAGAGTTGATACTCCCCTATTATACCATGAAATAGGTATTCTACTAATGGATTTAGTACTGCACTGTCATATCAGGGTGTGGGTCCTTCATATGTGTTGTATAGATAGAGTGGGGAATACCATATTGTACCAGGGTGTGGGTCTTATATCCTTGGGGTCATAACATCCCATTCATTCTAGGGTGAAGGTCCTCCATACAAGATGTTCAGGTAGAGTCAATACTCCTCTCTCATACAAGGGTGAAGGTCCTCTCACCAGGGCACGATACTACCATGTCGAGTTATGGTATGGGTCCCCTAGAGCGGTTATAATGGTTGTGATAGAGTCATGCTCACATATCTTACTATGGTGCAGGTCCTCTATCATTTGAGTGTTACTCACTTGTTGTACCAGGGTATGAGTCCCCATATATAGAGTGGTACTCCCCCATCCTTGAGGAGAGGTGCGGAGCAGGTCCTCCATCGAAGTTAGAGCTTCCTCAACTATGGTGTTCACTTTTGAGGAGCAGGCCACTCAAATTATTATGCCCAATAAATAGTTATGAGTTAGTCATCCCTTGATGTAGTGTGGTGTGATCATCTCTTTAAAGTGACTTAAATGGGTTTTTAGGATGGTTAGGAGATATTACTCCCTCGATTGTGGGGTAGCGGCGAGGTGCGGGTCCCTCCACTCTATCTTTAGAGAGGATGAATGTGGTACATGGGATGGATAAGTTCTCCCTTAATGGTATGCTGTGGTGAGGGGTGCACCTCTACAATTGGGTTCTTATGTGCTTGCACATGGACCACAACAGTGGGGATAAGACCTATGGTGTTGGGCAATAGAGTTGGACTTAGAGATCTATTTCCGAAGGAGTGAATTCTATCGGGTGTACAATCAGGTATTGTAGAGTGTTTCCATATGGATTGTATCTCTTGGAAGAGTGACATGTTGGATGTCAGAGTTCATAGATTTAGTTCTCCTGGGCATGTGTTATCTTTGAGCCCTGAGTAGAATCCTATAGCTGGAAATGGGGTCGACACCTCATGAGACTTTGTGTCTAAGATGAGTATATTTTGGTGATCATGGGAGTTCATGTGGTGTTGTATCATCTTGGTTAAAACCCCATATGAACTGAGTTGACTAGTCGTTTATAGCTGAGGATGGGTTCAAGATGGAGTTTCTCTTTCATTTGGGTTCCCTCTGGATGGGTTATGTGGACTGTTGCCCTTAATTTTGTTCATTTTCTTTTGGGTTTTGGGGAACCTACTGAGTATTGTTTTAGTCACCCTTGTATGGGATTTTACATCACATGTTGTGTCTTTTGTAGACATCATACCTTTCTAAAGACTCCCTAATGGACCTGAGGCAGGCAGATTATAGTGGGATAGACTAGATGAGGTGTTAATTGGAGCTTGTACAAACAGCTTTTCATCAGTTTCATTTGACAAAGATCCCATACTTCGGAGAAGGTTGGATGCTTTTATAGTGTTTGTGGAATCATATTATGTACTCTAAGGATTTTAGTACTCCTTTTATACTCCGGTTGGTGGTAAAATGTATTCATACATTCCTTTTAAGTTGACTGTTATATTTGTACTGTTTCATGGTGATGTTTGTTAGTGCATTCATATAGGAATCAAATGACAAGGCCTCTGATTTATGTGAAATGCATACTTAGTGATAGACACCAGCCCCCGACCTATTGTAGGTGGTCTTGGGGTGGTCACGGCTCAAGCCTCATTGGGTCGGGTCATGATAGAGTGGTATTAGAGTGAGTTCTAATTTGGGACTGTAATGTCAAGAGCATTGTTTGGGTTTCATAGCGATAGAGTTAAGGTGCTTCATGATTGGAATTTAGTCTAGGGACTCCAGTGTTTATGCGACTGCTGTTGTATGCATTCACCAGGACTCTGATAACCTTTATGTTGACTCGATACATTAGGGAACTGATTGCTGGTAAATTTTAGTACATGAATCATAAGACATTGGGTTGTGGGTTCTATGTCCTTCTTGATTCATCTCCCCACATATGTATATTTTTTAATGTGGCATGTCTTGATTCAATTTTAGGAAACTATTACGATGATGACTAGATAGGATTACATAGTAGTATTGTGATGATGATTCACCAAGAGATGAGGCTTCATTGAAGGGAACTGGTTTTGAGGTTGTACCTCTAGGTTATCTTCGAGTTGAGCAACCACTAATCAAGAAGTAGGTTGTACCAGCAGTTCAGGTCAAAGATGCGTACGTCATGAGTGCATTTCATGATTTCTATAGGCCTTTGAGGTATCAGGGAGATCCATAACCCCAGGTAGCTAATGACTACATTTATGTTGTCATCTATATTTTTTTCCTTTTAATGACACCTCCAGATCAGATGGTGGTCCTAGCAGAAATTTTTCTACAGGGATTTTCTGGGCGATAGTGGAGTTTGGTGAGAGAGACCCATGATGACTTGATGATCACTTGGGTGGAGTTTGAGCAGATTTTGAGGGATGATCTTTATCTAGAATCTTTTAGATTATTTCATATCCATGATATTATATAGATTTGATAGGGTATCATGTGCATGATATAATACTCAGCAAGGTTCATAGATATTTTGTGATACTCCATGTGTATTGTTTGAAATCCATTTTTCAGAGCATAGACCTTCAAGTATGTCCTCTGTATAGACATCTGAGAATGTGTGGTATCCTTATGTCTTCCCTCTTATACAAAACTATTGGTATGAGATCTAGTCGTAGAGATATTATTGGTAGAATATAATATTGATGTTGCTTGAAGTGGTGATTATGAGGCTGATTTGTTCCAGTAGTTGGTGAAAAGTAGTTGAAAGGATCACGACACAAGAGGTGTACCCATTACATGACTTAGGAATGCGGTTTTTTAGTGAAAGAGTTGTGTTAGGGACCTAGTAAACCACTATAGAGGTGGTGTTATGCTTGAGATGGATGGGGACATCTTGCTTGAGACTATCTGACCTGTCGAGCTACTAAGAGGGAGCGGGTCGATGGACCACCTTGGTGGATGAAAATTTTAGAGCACATAGTTCCACATGACTAAGGACATGGATTAGGGGTGGGTTTGGTAGTTTGAGGTGACTATCAGTTTGAGGTGTTTCCACCACCACCGCCAGGTGGTCTGCACTGGGCTTAGGGAGTTAGAGGATGGGGACGATGAAAACATTAGGTCATATAGGCCTTTGACCCAATGTCTCTATGAATGAATATAGGTATAATAAGTGTCCCTTCCACTTTATGTAGTAGTATTATCAGACAATATTTTGAGGTACTCACTTTTTCCACTTCTTACTCAGGGATTACCCAGGGATACATGGGGCATTGGTTGAACCCCATGTTAGTATTGTTTGACATGGCTTCAGATTCTTGAGGAAGACATATTCTTCCCCCACTAAGAAACATTTTTATGATGTAAGTAAAACCATGTGGGTGAGTTAGTTATTCCTGAAGCAGATAGTGTCAAGGTTTGGAGGATGCGTTCCTTTGACATGTGTGTTTGAGGCATGGTTGTGTACTGGAGTGTCATAGGAGGCCCAAAAATTACTAGTGGAGCCTTTTTTCTAACCTCGTATGCTTGAAAGCCCTGGTAGTGGGAGATAATCACATAGATATATTCCATAGTGGCATAGTTAGACCCTATGATGTTTCCTTAGTGTGGTTTAGTTTCCTACCATCGATGCTCGGTTGGGTTTCCACTAGTGGGTGTGGGTGTTTGAGGTTCTCAAATGGAGGGCCCGGTAAGACCTAGTGTGTACACATGAGAATCCCTTTTTGTTGTTCATTGGTACCATCATGTGCTCGATGCCATCTTGGACTCAAGATGATTGGGTTTGATGTTGTTTAGTTCCTAATGTTTTCCTGGATTGAACTAGATGTGGGTGAGGTTTGGACATTTTGTATCCCATGGGTGTGTGTTTGTAGGAAGCACATGAACCTTTTGTGAGCTTGCTGGCACAAGATTCCAAGTAGAGATATCAATTTTAATCCTTTTACCTAGGATTTTTCATTGCGAGGGAAAAAAGAATTATGGTATATAGAATTTATTACCTCAAGTTTTTACTAGTAAGTATTCAGAATATTTTTAAGAATATTTCCAAATCTATACAATGCGTTAGCTTGGGATTCTGAGTCCCAAAGAGGGTCAGCGTGGATGTATTAAAAATATTAAACATAATTTATAATTCACGGACAATTATTTTGGAAACATATACTAAATCTTGCATGGAGACTCAGATTGGAAATCAAAGTCTGCATTTGAGTTTAGAAATATGTGTTTTCCCTAGGAATGATAAAAAAAATTTAGTGCCAGGTGTTAGTAAAGAAGAATTTTGGTAGGGAGATAAAAGTGAGTTTAATTTATTTAAAAAAAATTATATCATGTAAACCCTCTCCCTATAGAAAAAGATTCATAACGGGGTCACAAGGTCTAACCACCTAGCGCAAAAGATCGAAGCCTCTGTAAAGAAGGCAAGATCACAAATACCAATGAGGGGAAAAGCTGAAAAACACTACCTGCAAGGTACCTGATCCTCTTCGTGCATCCTTAGAAGGAACTACTCTCTCGAGGTCACAACCAAACAAAAATAGAATATCTGTACTGACACTCATTAGGAATCTGTTTAGATAAATACCCCAAGGAGGTCTAGTTCATAAGAAAATCCTTGGTATCTATCAGCATAGTACTCATCGATCTGACTAGTTAACCACACACATGATAAACAACACCCAATAAGGGGTTTAATAGAATGCATCATGTTCCATATCGACCAACTAGGGTCACTGCACCACTTTTGCATGAGGAATGTGTCATCCTCTTCACACCAATGCCTCAACGTAGATCCACATAACCTGCCATCAGAGTAAAAAGTTTGCGTAAGCAGACCCAAAGGTCTCAGTCGTCATTAAAAAAACACACTAGCAGACCTATATGCTGTGAATCATACATTCCTTGTATGATGCATGAGATGCCTCTTTCCTTTTCTGGCCATGATTCAAAATATATCCCTAGAATTTTACCAATTTCCCAGATCCAGATATCCATTGTAAATCAAAACACCACACAACATGTGTGTCGCTCAAGGATAAAATCATATTCATCTATAACATCACAAAATCAGAGCAGCAATCCGAAACCCTAGCAACCAGGACTTCTTATCAGAACAAGTGTTCTCAATGCACCAGTTTGAAAACCATCATTGGTTCTGAAACATTCCAAATACTCCTCTCTATCATATCCCAAATAGTAAAGCAATAAAAGAAAACTCCTTTGAGACCACTATGTAGGTCCCGACCCGGAAGCCACTGAACCAGTGCTCCGAGCCGGTTCCCCACAAGGCCTTATGCACGCCTCTCCATATTCCGGACACTCCTGACTAGTGGAGAGGGCCTAGAGTGTGATAATTGGGAGACTATGACCTCATACCAGAGTAATCAAATAGAGGAAATAAATAAGTATCATACACAGCGGAAAGTAAACAGAGTGTGAAGGAAATAAAAAACTGAAATAGAGCAAGCTATAATAGTAAAATGTTTTAAAACCCCGAACAACAATGAAATACAATAAAACACAAGTCACACACTAGGCCAAAGTTAAAGATAAAAGAAAAAAAGAAACTGAAAGTAAAATTACAGGGCTCTGCTACTAACTCTGAGCCAATCCACGTACCCGATCTTCAGATACTGTTAAACTGCTGCTGCCTGATCAATTGAACCACTCGAGAAACTCTACTTGATCATGCACCACTCTTCCTCAGCCCTATCCTACATGAAACTCGTGATCCACCTAAAAAGTAGACATAAGGTCTACAAGTACACCAAGGTTCATGTGCAGGGGTGTGAAATAATCATTGTAGGGCACCCCAAAAAGCAACCTATAACAATTCCGATAAAAGTGTATGAAATAGAAATGTGATAAGCCTAGCTGGAAGACAACCAAAGGATGTAAACCATACATGAAACCACAGTCGAAATCAGGGACTTTAATCCCTATCATCTGGGCTCGTGCCACCAAGAATGTCTATATCTATATTCATTCACATGTATAGCCCCATACCAATACACATATACATAAAAATGAATATTCATGATTAGGTGAATAAAATAATAAGAAACCATATTAGTAGTAGATCCTTGGGACCATAAGCCTGATATCATGGACATATAGTGCAAGGGAATGGCGTTGTATGTCATTCCACTCAAGACTTATATCATTAAGTCGATCTCGGTGTCCTTAATCCCATAAACATGTACCTTCTTCGACCAACACCGGAATTATATCATTGAGAAATCTAATAAATAAAAGTAACCCTATGGGAATTACTCACAGCCTATCCTCTCTGGTTCAACCAATCAAATACAAGAAACCTTCTAGGAAGTACACACAGTCTAAACCCTCTGGTTCAGGTTTAGTAAAGACTCTCTGAGGAAGCAATTACCGTCAATTCCCCATATAGTTTTGTATCATTATCTATTACCACTCTGAGTAAGCACTCCACATCAAATTCCCCCTTGTGGTATCGCAAACTGAAGCTACAGACACTCCGAGGGAGAACTCAACATCCATCCCACCTATGGTCTCACGACGTGAAAAGTAAATAGACACTCTGGGGAAGCCCTTAACTCCCATTCCCCCTATGGTCTACAACACCAGGTTCCCACAACCCTATGTAAGTCAATCATGCACAATGATTTACAGAATCCCATGTAAACCTCAATAAATAATTGGCTATAAAATCTATAATATCTCACAACATGTCAGATAAATTCACTCCATCCTAAAAATACAAGGCATAGAAAACTATGCAGCCAAATAGGCAAGGCTAGACCAAATGGTCCGTATCAAGAAAACATGGGCAACAAATCCATAATAAGATAAATAACCATATTTATAATAAAAAACCATTACACAAGAACACAAGTTATAGTAGGAATCCCAAAAAAAAGATGCCTCACATCAGGATTAATAGCCACAAACTAGGAACCACCGCTGGTAACCAAAAATGCATCAGCAAACCAAGTCAGATATAAACAAACGAGTGAGGGTGGACCGAACACCCAACCCAACACTACATCTATAGCCCCGTGGGATTACTAGTTTCGCCCAGGTTCTAGGTGACACCATATCACCATCTGTACCCAATCCCGACATAACAACTTAGGTTTGGTCAAACAATGGGCACCCACTGGGCCCCTCATGTCAAACATTGAGGTGACATCATACTTGGGATCCTCTAGGTAAACACAAGTGAAGGCATCCTACACAGGATCCTTAGGGGAGGGTAAGGGAGGAATCCTACATGGGATCCTCAAAAGAAGGACAATCTAGTCATTCCATATCATGGGTCCTCTCAATGTAAAATAGGAGAGATATCTTACAAGGGACCCCTAGGTCAGTACACATGTAAAGGAATCCCTCTGGGTATCCTTGGATGTGCCTGGTCTCACGGCCTGATAGTCTAGAAGGGAAAATCTCTTAAGGGGAACGTCCTATAAAGAATATTTTATGGGAGATATCACAAAACTCATCTTATATTAAAGGTCTCAACTAAGTTGGTCTGAAATCCCAACCTATCATCCACACCCAGTCTCACTCTCAGGTGTCAACTGAACTTGATTACTAAATGAAGAACCAATCCATTTAGATTGAAACACCCAAAACACCATTTATATAACCTATAAAGGTAAAAATTATTCCACCATTGTGATCTATGTGGAAAAATCTCAGAATGGAGTACTCACACGCCCAATTATGACTTCTAGGGAATAAGTTTTTTCAAAACTACTAAGCTGAAGTTGTACATGGATAGAACACATGGCCAGACACATGCGGTATACCTTTTTAATACTACATGGAATGTAATTTACTATACATGGAATTTACTGTTAATTAAAAGTCACCCCATGTGCGTTTTCACCCAAACACAAGCCCATGTGCCACTACACGGCGTGTACTCTATAAAAACCATTATTCAGTGTTTTATTCCACACGGTCGGTCACACGGAAATCCACTACACGGCGTGTACTCAATGAAAATAGTGTCTACATAAGAAATTTTTTTTCCGTGTATGGGAAGAACACATGGTGTGTTCCCCAGGAACACATGCCATGTCTTCTGGGTTTTTTGAAATGGAAATCCCTCAAAAGGCCTTTTTTCTCCCCCAAAACAACAGATCAAGTCAAATGGGATTAAAAGTATGCTATATAAGGCTTTAATGACTTTAAAAACATTTTAAAAGGGGATCTAGGAAAAAAAATTAACCAACCTTCGGGAAAAAACCGCCAATTCTTCAGTTGATTTCACGGATCACGGTTTCCCTTTGTTGAATCAGCTAGTCGAGGGTTTCAAATCAGTACTCCTCTTGCCTCCCAACTCACTACATTTCTCAATCTCCAAATCCTTAAAAAAGACACGACCAAATAAGATCAAACATGGATCATTCTTAATAAGGAGGAGGAAAGAAGAGAGAAGAAAGAAAAGGAAAGAAGAAAAGAAAAGGATGAAAAAGGGGCTTCGGCCGGCCCTGACGCCTAATATGTGTTTATGCCTTCCCTAAGCTAAACTACCCATCCCAGACTCAAAAGACTAAATGGAATCTAAATCCAAAACTACATTTATAATTTATTTCCAAATGAACCTACATGAATAATTTAATATTTAATTTAATAAGATTAAATATTAAATATTACTCCCAAATTCCAATAGATCAAATTTACACCAAACTCCTGTCATAGGGTAAAAACCTTATTTCGATACCAAATAAGTTGTTAGAAAAATTATCAAAGATCATTCGTTTGGGTAAAATGATCATTTTACATTTCATGAGAATCCTACAGCAAAAAATCAAATGTCTGCTCAAAACGATAGTCCGGAAAAACACAGGTTCTTACACAGACAATATTTATCGGATGTTAGAGACTAGTACAAGGTACAAGGTACTAGATAAAATTATTATTGTCTGATAATCTATATAAAGGGAATATCAATATCAAAAATAAAAATTATGGGATCTAAGAAAATATAATGAGATCCTCATGAAACCTATAACAATTTGAGAACTACTAACTATGCACAATATGAAATATTTCTGAGATCCTAAAAGGAAGAACATTTTTGCAAAAAGAAGAAGAGATCATCCAACAAGTCATATACCTCACTAGAAACAGAAGATATAAGCACTCAAGGAACTCTATTTTTATTTCTGTTTTAGAGGCTGACTCCAACTTCACTTATTCCATCTCTGAAGAGTTCAGAAGCTGTAAAGCATGTCACACAGAGCCTTTTAAACCCGATTCTCATCATATTGCTCCTCTTGTGTACATAATTTACATTTTGAGCAGTGTGTGTTTGCCTTAATTTTATAAGAACACACTATATTTTGTACCAAACTAGAAGATACATTGACATCTTCACAAAAAAATATTTTTACTCCTTACACTCCCAGGGATAATAGTGAAAGAGGTCCCTATATGGAATGTTGTAATTTTCACTCCCATGAGAACTATAGTAGTGGTATGTAGACCTAGATAGTTTGTATACATTAGGTAAACCCGGTCTCGGGTGTGGATAAAATTTATTTATATAAATTTCTTGGTGTCAGTTGATCATTAAGTGGAGAGGACTATGTCTCAACATGAGACTAAACCTCTTGTTTTATATCTTTTGTGTCTTTCAAAGTTCTATTTTCATTGTATTAATAATTCATTGAAAACATTTCCTTCACTAGTGTTTATATAATAATTTGTATTATTAGAATGATTTAAAAACCTAAAATAATAATTAAATATTGTTTTAACTTAGAACTAATCAATCTTTGATAAATATTTCAAATGATCAATATGCTTATAAATATGGTACTATAATTAACTTGGCTGTATTTGATTTATATTTGGGGGAATTTTAAATAAATTGTTAATGATATAAATTTTTATAGGATTTCAATTCACCCCTCTCTTGAGTGTCCTACTCCGACAAAAAAAAGAATATAAGATCACCATGTTGTTGTACTAGATCATATGAATCCCTAAGATACTAGATCTTCTAACTATACTTTCAAATCTTGAATCTCCTTTGGTTCTATCCTCCAAGGTAGGGTAGAAATGGTTTATCTCTCTAAAAAAACTCAATGGTAAAATCTATCTCCTTCTTATGTAGTAAGAATCAGAACTCTTTAGGAAATATTTACTGAATGTGGACCGCTACAGGAGGAAAATTACTATGTTACAACTTTACATCATCTGGAAAAATAATTTATATCTGGTTCATGAGACAATCTATTGTGTGTTGAATTGTTACTATTTTACCAGCTTGAAGATCTCATTCACCTTGGTGAATTTATCTTCCCATTTTAGAGATTGGAAAGTAAAACCCTTCATTTATATTTTATATGATCCAAGTATAGAACTAGCCAATCCATACCTATAATCAAATTTAACAATTCCATTTATTACATAGAAATATCCGAAAAGAAATCATAGCCACAAATTTCAAGAGGATGCTCTTTGAAATGTTTGATACCCGCTTATCACACCCCCAACGATGTATTAATGGTCATAAAACCATCCAATATCTTCCAAAACAAACCCAAGATTTTTGAAAAGTGATTAGATATAAAGGAATGTGATTATATAATATCAAACAAAATGTTGAAATGGGTAGATGATACAAGAATAATATAATTGATTCTAGAAGATCCTACATCCATACTAGTAGGTGTAAACCACATGGTGTGCATTTGACATTCCCCTCTTCATTGGTATCCAGCCTAAAACCCCTATGATTCTCCCTCCAAATAACAATTTCACTCTTATGTTGGGGTACCATGTTACCTACCCCAGTTTGAGTGACTGGTGAAACTTTGGAAAACTATCAACTAAGGGTTAACTGAGTCATTCCAAGACTTTGGTTCCCATCCCGATCATTGATCGTGACTTGAGTATAGAGTTCTCTTGAAGACACAGGGTATATGGACCATCCTATCACAAGTGAGAAACAATATAGTAAGGAAAGGACACTGGAAGTGAATTTCCCCAGCCCTACCGTACTGAGAGCACTGCCCCTTGAGATATTCTTGAGGCAGTTGTCCACTCCCTGAGATACACTTCCAACTACTACACTGAATAAAAATATTATAGAGGTAATTGTTACTTCCTAAATAAGATCTTCCTGGTCATCTTGAAGAGACTTATTACCCATAACATTGGGCCTTTATCAGGTTCTTTTTGATGATGTGGGTCTGATTCATCACATCAGATAAGTTGATCAGGAAAAATATTATCACCTGTAACATCATATCATAATTAATACCATCTTGGAATAACTTCACCTTAGATATCTCATCTGCTTCCCAAGATAGAACCAAATTCTATAGGTCGGTAAAAAATACAGCGTAGTATATCACTAACATACTCCCTTATGTAATGTTCCTAAAGTATCAAACCATCTCATTATAAACGTCTTTGGATAAAATTGATTCGAGAACTTCTCCTCAAATTACTTCTAGGTTATCCCCTCTTACTATCCATCATTCTATTTTATGTCCTACAAGATCTTGTATGATCCATGTAGCATATAAACAACAAGATTTAACCACAAATTACTGGGTGTATTGAGGTTCTTGAAGACCACTTGTACTGACTTAATCCTAAACTCATCTACCTGGGGGTATCCCTCCCTAGTTAACATGGGTGTGTGCTATAGCTATAATTCTCTGGTCATACTGAACATCCACGGTATATCAAAAGCACTATCCCACTCCATGGATTACATACCATATTGGAAACTATCATGATGATGATTATCAATTTTGTTCCCCTGTGCCATAGGATGTTTTGGCGTAGTTGTGTGAGGGGTGTACTGATTACCAATATCCTAACATTCAACCTCAAGATGACGTGGATTAATTTTGTTTATAAATGTCAACAAACTCCTTAGATAATAAGATACATAGTTCAATCAACCTCATATGGTCAATATGATAACCAATAACCGATGAGACAAGGTTACTAAAAAACCTTACATAACATGTGTATCAACATGTCATAACAGTTTCATTCATTCATTTTTATTTGATATGTCATAGGATGACATTTCGGAATATAGATAGGTAGATATATCATAAGAAAAAAAATATTTCCCTAGCATGAAAAATGCATTGCAACATATTTCCCTAAATTCCTATCATGATGCATACATACTCACATCATGTCATACCAACCCATGTGTAAAATATAATCAAATAGTAACATCACACAATGAGTGAATCAACTATGTTGGAATAACTTCAAAAATCTAACAAGTGTAAATCATGAACAACAATCCCATACCTAGAAACTTGGATTTCCCCAATACATGGGTTAGCTAATCCCATGAACGAGATCATTACCAAGCCCGAAAAAATCACAATCTCATATCTAACTTCCATAAATAGTAAATCAATAGAAAATACCTTATCTATGATTCCACTTTGTAATGTACCCAGCCTGATTCCCCCTCATGTGACTGAGATGAGTAGTTACAAGACATCAAGCATACCTCTCCATATTCCAGAGGTCATTGGAAATTAGCATCAGTATATATATTTTTGTGGGGAGGCTATACCATATGGAATAGAGTAACAATCATAGTTTAATTAAGATAAATCAATCGCGATAGATAACTCATGTAGATGACATATGAATACCAATAATCCAAATAACAATAATAAACCATATCACGTCATACCGTATAATGAAATAAATTTCATTTTGAAATTCATACTAGTGGAGAACTAAAAAGATATTCGACAATAAATAATACAAAAAATTTAGTCCCGAACCCCATGATCAGTCCCATATCCAAGATAAAATACCATCCACTAAAGTAGTCAGTCACGCATAGGGACTATTTCACTTGTCTATACCTACATCCATGAAGTCGTCTTGGGTACCAATTGATTCCCAAATAGGATGTGAATAAAAATTAGTAGGCCATCAACCAAAATTCATAAAAAATACAGTATGAATAGATTGTGTATGAAACAATATTAAAAACCTGGGAATTAATTCATAAATTAATATGGAAAACCAAATAAATTCTACCACCCTCAAGATCTGGGTTTAAACCTTGGGTTGGCCAAAACTTCTTTAGTACATTTATTGATATCTATATCCATTGGAGGATTCTCCTTCACAGTATTAATATCCCATACGATGTATCAAGTAATGAAAATAAATTTGCAATGGCAGATTTTAGTTCCTGGGACAAATCACCCATATCATGTAAATTAAACAAATATATTTTCCCCAAGATTCAAGTAACTAATAAATACTGGGCAATATGTGAATTACCATGCTCGATCAACTTACAAGTTTCTAAGGCACACATATATACCAAGGGAAAAAGGAATAATGTCATATTGGTCGCTATGTGATTTCATATTCTTGAGCTGCTTATTTGTTCCCACGGTGCAAGACCATGACAAGTCCAAAAGTATCATGGGACCTAGTATATATTCCCAGGATAAATACACTTATATATTTGAATGAAATTAGAATCTATGAAAATTCCCATTCTAGATCATCTTAAATAATTCAACATCGAATGAAAACAAGATCCAATGTCTTCCAATTTATCAAATATGATAATCATGTGATCATATTCCATATCATATAATTTATTCATGTTTCCAAATATCAATAATTTAATCCCATTATTCCAAGTTACCAATTATAAAAATAATCACAACAATTCCATTTCACATATAAATTAATCCCAATTACCTATATCACGACATTATATCCATATTCAATCAGGTTTTCATGTCAATGACAATTACATTCCAGTCTAAATCTTTAATAAAAGTGATTTTTTATTAATACAATTACCACAATTCACATTTTATTCCAATTAAAAATTTAATCCATTCCATAAATTATTTCCAATTCAAATAAGGTCTCTAGGATTAAACATTACATGTCCAAACCTAGGGTCTAGGGTTGGAACACCTCTGGGGTGGATGCAAGTACCAATCTCAATGCCAACAGACTCAATGAGATATGAGGGAGGTCTTAAGAATATGGATTTAATAATTTCAATGGGATGCCAATTAAAATAATTTGTGTGCATAGTGTAATAGAATTATCACACACATTTCACATACTAGAGGAAGAAAATAGAATTTATGGAGCTATTTTTAATCACCCACCTCATGCAATGAAGAAGAATGAAATATAGATCAAGCATCAGATAAACATGTTGCACCATAGTACCATATTTACAATTAAGGATCCACACCATTAATGGTGCAAGAAGGTGGATCCACAAAAAAGATAAGGGAAATTTATCAATTCTATGAATAAATCACAATTCTATGTTTTCTAAATTGAAAAATAGATTGAAGAACCAATGTAAGGTTTTGGAGAAACCTCAAGATCCTATGGGAACCTTCATAATTTGAAAAAAATGAATTGGGGGAAAATTAGTTGTAAAAGGTGATTAGAAGAGGTTTCATGGGTGTATATGATTTTCCCCCTTCTAATTCATTCCTAGACCGATGCCACTAGTTGGCCAAGGGGTGCCACCGATGAGTTATTGGTGTATTCTTGTGTTCCTACACCACTGGATACCCAACTGGCATGTTAGTGGACTCTTATATGAGACCCAATCTAGCTAGTTTTCAACAGCTAGCTAGTGGGACTTTGGTTCCATTACTAATATATTGGATATCCCACCAACTAGGCGATGGCTCTATAGTATCTCCAAAACTGGAGGACACCTATATCCTTCCACCTTCCTAGAATCACTATGCCCCTATAAACCTTATAAAAAACACTTTATCAGGGATAAAAATATCATTTACAAAGCATATATAAGTTCAAAAAAAACATAATGAAGAATTTACTTGCGTAAAATATGAAAATTTACAATACAGATTTCTTGGGAACCCTCTGTTATAAAAGAGATCCTTGGGGTTGAGTTTTAGTTATTATTTCATATTACTTTAATAGAGGTATTGGTGGATATAATAACAGTTAAATTCATCTATATATATATATATAAATTTTAAAATTAAAATATTTTTAAAAAAAAATAAATCGTTTTTTAGTTCAGTATAAATGTGTTGGGGCCTTTAACTCATTTTCCCCTTAACTAGGGCCAAAGGTATTGAATATGTCAATGAAATTGGACATTTGTTTTATTTTTGAAAGGGGTTGATGGATTCAAGACCTTTAAGAACTATTTAAAAAAAAAATTAAAATCTATAACTTTTTATAATATTTGGTTTGTAAAACATATAAAAAATCCCTTATTGTCTGTGTATGTAAGTTCTTTCTTGCGTTAGTTTAATCAAGGGATTTGATGCTCTGCGTCATGGTATTTTTGAACTTTTTAATCTCGTGTAAGGGTAACCTGAGTTTTATAAAAGCTCATGTTAGGGTAGTATGATGATCATTCATAGGGGTATATATCATGTTATGTAAGATCCTTTATTTCATAAAGGTTACTCCTTACATGAAGGAAACACTAATTGTTTACATAAATAAATTTTTCTTCAATATTTAGTATACAATGCATTTTAATAGAATAAATGGAAATATCTACCTAAAATCAAGGTTTTAAAACATTTTATGATGAAGATGAATAAAATCAATGACTTGCCTAAAACACAAGAGATTAATATTTGTAATGCATGATAATGAAACGGAAACAAAATAAATGTGAATTAAAATAAGAAATCTTGATCGAGTTTTTTTGGAAATATTCAATGAAATCCATATATATATTCTAAGACAAAAATTCTTCCCTCATTTTAGTTTCCTGATTTATGTTATGAATTAGCGAAAAAAATGTCACCATTCCAATTCAAAGGATGTCATTATAGATTAAAAATTATTTTGAAATACCACATGGATCATTTCATAAAGAAAATAACCTTTTCACTTTGAAAACAATAATTTAAAATCTAAAATTCTTGAAATATTAAATAAATTTTTTTAATATGAAATATACTTATAAACTTGAAAAATAATATTTAAATTTTTGAGATGTCATGATGCTTTAAAATATCACTCATTTCACATATTTTAAAATGAATATTCCTTTCCCATTTTTGGTAAAAAGACCAAAGATCCGTATTCATAAAATGACAAGAATATTGCTTTTAATTATTTTTTGAAAAAAATTAAAAAATTGCTAAAAATTAGTTTTAAATAATCATTGTATAACTATAAAATAATTATTTAAAATATTTTTAGAAAATATCGACATGGAAGAAAAATTATTTTTGACCAAAAAGTGAAATAAATCCTTGTTTTTTGTAAAAATATTCTTTTGGTATCTTATGTACTGGAAAAGAAGAAAATGAAAGGGAAACATGAAAGGGAAACATGAATTATTTTTAAATAATTATAGTATAAGAAAATAAATGAGTTTCTTAATAGATATATCATAATATTTCATGTCTATAATATACATGGAATAAAATAAACAGGTGGTTAATATGGAATGTGTCCCATGGAAATAAAAGTGAGATGATAACCCCTTACCTCAAGTATCAAATTTCTTCATACACATTAAAAATTCATTAATAATAAATATATGTTAATTATAAATCTAATTAAAAATAATCATCATATTTATAATACAATATATTATTTACTCAAGACATTTTATTATCAATTTATTGAGAATTACTTATTTAAATCATGTTTTGGGTAATAACTGCTTCATTTTTCTTGTATGTTTTGGTTTGATATTTTTGGCCCCCTCACTTTGATCAATATTAAATAATATATATAATTTTAAACATGAAATAAATATAAAATATATTACTTAAACACACCCAAACACACGGATATATATATATATATACAGTTATCTATTAATGTTATAGATAGAAAACAAATCACACCATTTATGGAGACGATATGCAATATATACGCATAATCGTCATTTCCATTTTCTTAACGGACAAAACAAAAGAAATTTAAATATTGAATCAACCTAAAAAATATTTTTAATAAATAGATACAATATATATTCATTAAATATACCCTCATTACTAACCATGTCAATATAAAATGTAAAACGTGTCACATCGCTTCTTGGAGGCTGTAGTCCACACATACGCACGATGGAAATTATCATTTTTCAATAGATTGGAAGGTAATAAGTTAGATTTGATATTATAATTCCATATTTCTAAATATGTCTTAAATATCATATTAATATTTTAAATCCATCATTATATCTAGAGAGAGAATGAGGTCATGTAAAAAAAATTACATCAGTTTGTGAGGTGGTAGTCCACCGTACACTAGATCGATGGTTTCATTTCCCATTTGATAGAGGAAGATATGAATATAGGTTATAAATTTAATAAAATGACATCTTACTATATGGTATATAATTTTTTTATTACATCATAACATTTTAATAATAATTTAAGGAGGTGGAAGAAGAAATAAAATAAAAATGTTCGGTTAAGAACAATACCTCTATTTTTGACATCCCCTTTAGGTTTTCACCAAAACCCTTCTTAGTAGGGTTAACTAATAAAAAAATTACTCTATGACATGGTTATGGAATTAATTAAGATATTTGGTTATGTATCATCTGAAACAAAATGATCTTGAAGTGCGAATAGAAGATGAGAGGGGCTACCCTTTTATAAGTGGGGGAGATGACTCACTTGAATTTTTGAAAACAAAAGTTATACCCACGTTTTACACATTACAAGATGCTAAAAAATGGATCATTGTTAAAAATTATATGATTTAAGGTCTAAATATAGCCATAAAATTGGATTTGGTTATGTTTTTCGGTCATATTAACCTTTATCTTTTTAGTTAAACCATCGTTAAACCCGTTTCAACCTGAATCATAGTAATTGATTTTTACATGTAGTTATGAACCAAAATTAATATGAACAGATTATATAATATTAATTCTATTTATTAGAAATAGGGATTTGATTTTCTAAAATTAAATTCATAAAAATAGTATAATTTAATTTAAAATTAATGCCACAGGCATGATGAAAAATAGGTTTTCTAAAGAAAGAGTATTCATAAATATATAAAGTTATAAAATAAAAATTCAACATAAAATTTATTACAATGAACAAAATTGGATTAATTATAAAATAATTGCAGTAATTTTATTTTTAAAACCTTCTTAAAACAAAATGGCACTTGAAAAATCTTTAAACAAAAAGGTAGTGTTTAATAAAAATTAGCATTTTCACTATTCATCGAAAAAATAATTTTTTTGCACATTATCAAAGAATCAGTCTAAGATAATTTTGAAATGATTATTTAAAAAATTTATTTCATTTTTTGAAATAAAATTAATATAACTGTAAAAACCCAAAAAAGCATTTTTTTAGAAAATGTATTTTCAATGCATATAAAGATTTTACTAAATATTAAGAACTTTTTTATCAGTATTGTTTATTTATATGAAATATTATAATTAATATTCAATATGTAGTTATTAATATTCATACCACCAATTTTAATGTATAGTTTATAATGATAATGTTTAAATAATAATTTTAATCGTATATTGTTGGTTTTTAAAACTCGGTGTTGCGTGTAAGACAACCTATCGAAGAAATTAAATTTTTTTGAGTAATATATTTCATAAAATATATGGGAGTTAAATTATACCCACTTAAAATTAATTTCCACCTTCAAATTATATCACATTGATATAAACAACTAAGGATACTTCTACCTCATTACAACCTCAGGCTCCCACATAGATTCCTCAAGTTGGAAGTTTTGCCACAAAACTATAACTAGGTGAGTGGTATTATTTCATAACACTTTATCTCTATGATCTATAATCTCCATAGGTTTTCCATTATATAAAATTTCATGGTAGAGTTTTGTGAACTTTGAGTTTAGTATAATTAAATGATTAAGTATGTACTTCTTCACAATAGATACATGGAACACGTCATGTACTTGAGAGAGTTTAGGTAGAATCCCCAAGTGATAAGAAACCTTACCTAATTGATCAAAAATCATGAAACGGTTAATACACCCAAGGCTCATTTTTTCCTATATTTATAAATTTTATAACCTTATTCCATGGATAAAATCATAGTAATACCTTATCACCAACATGAAACTTCAAATCATATGAATGATTGGCATCATAAATTTTCTATTAACTATAATCATCTTTGAGGTGGAATTGAATGTATCTAACATTCTCTTCCATTTATTCATCTTGGTCAGGTTCCAATAGTTTTCTTTATCCAACTTCATCACAAAAATATTGATTTGTACACTTCATTCCATAGATGGATTCCTGAGGATCCATCTGAATGCTTGAGTGAAAGATATTATTGTATGAACACTAAGCTAGATGAATGTGTTAATACCAATAAACTTTACGGTCCATAGAAAATATCATAGAATATCCTATATGGTTTTAATATTTCACATAGAATGAACTACTGTTTAAGGATGATACATAGTGTTGAAACTCAACTCTGTAGCTATAGCCCACTGAATAATTCACTAAAACTTCAAGGTAACCCTCAGATCCCATTCAAATATAATAGGATGTGGACTACATGAAACCTTACCACTTCATTAATTTATATCCTGTAAATATGATATAGAGATAAATATTATTTTATAGTGATTAAGTGTGATTACCTTTCAAGGATATTGACTACAACCCATAGTAAATTGCATCCTTTAGATGTTTGGGGGATTCTAATAACGAAATCTATGATGATGTTTTACCATTTCCATTTTGGTATGGGTAATAGTTGTAACATCCCCTTAGAATTTTTTCTCTCATACTTAGCCTCCTAACATAAAAAACACCAAGATATAAACTCTACAATATCTCTTAGCATGTTATCCCACCAAAAACACTCTTTAAAATCTCTATACATATTTTTACTTCAAGTTTGAATAGAGAATAAAGAACTACGAGCTTCCATAATCAAATCATTCAAATATGGTATGGATGGATCTTATAAATGGTTCCTAAACCTTATTATTTGATCACAATCAAGTTTTATCTCTAGAACATTAACAACCATCCTCTATAACTCCACATTATCCTTCCATGCCTATTTAATTTTTACTTGGATAGATGGTTGAACACTCATTTGAGAAAGGTAATAGTTATCTCCTTCCTTCAAATTTTCTAAATACATCCTTTCCAAATCAATAAATATTGGTTCTTTTTGGATCCTCACCAGAGATAGTCAAGCACGGTCCTTTTGACTCAAAGTATATTCCACTATGATTGCTTTACCATTGCGTTAATCTATTGAGTCATTATAATCATTAATAACATCTAACCATATTTTCTAGAACATGTTAAACTCAATACATGTGAATATATACATTATAATTTTATGATCATTATATATATCACAAATTTCTCCATAAAGATAATTTCTCCATAACTTTAATGAAAAAATTACCACATCTAACTCCAAATCCTGAGTTGGGTGATTTTTCTCATTGAACTTCAAATTTTGGGAGGCATAATATATCACCATATCATTATATGTGAGAACGCATACCAATACATTATTTTATGGATCAATATAAATTAAAAACCATTCCCCACATTAGAGTAATGTTTTAACTGGTGTGCTAACTCAAATTATCATTAGATCATTGAGTTTTTCATCACTTTCATCTTTACAAAGGAACTTGACTCCCTTTTTAGTTAACATGCTGAGCGGATTGGGTAGTTGTGAAACAATGTCTACAAAATGTCAATAATATCTGACTAAAACATGAAATATATGGATCTCAGTCACCATGGTTGGTCTAAAACAATGTTAAATAGCTGTTTAATTTAATGGATCCATCAATATAACTTCGTTTGAGATTATATGACCCAATAATGAATCTTTTGGTAGCTAAAATTAACTGTTCGTAAATTTTTCATTGAGTTTTTCATTCCATAGGTTGTTTTGCACTATTCTAATGTGATATCAATGATATTCCTTACTCTATGAATTCATATGAATATAATCTATAAATATTACCATATACTATTCAATGTAATCTCAAAAGACTCTATTTAGTAAGTATATGAAGATATCATGAGCATTAGTAAGACCAAATGGTATCACTATATATTCATAGCACCCATTCCTTGTACATAATGCTATCTTCGGTATATCCTCATTTTTATCACTCAATTGATGATATCAATAAAAATGGTAAATCTTTTAAAAATTATTGGGATCTATGAAGTTGGTCAAAATAATAATCAATATGAAGTATATGAAACTTTTTCTTGATTATGATCATCTTTAGTTCTTGATAATCATTGCAGAGTTTCATCGATCCATATTTATTCTTAAAATATGGATAGATTCACCGTAATGTGACAAATATGGGTCAGTGAATCCCTTACTAGGACTCTCTTAGAGTTTCTTCTTCAATTCATGCAACTCAATCAAGGACATTCTTTACAAAGTCTTCGATATAGGTGTGTCATTGGGTTTTATTTTTGTTAATAAGTCAACTTCAGTAATTCTTCTTAAGACTAGGTAACTCATCCAGAATGAAATCAATAAAATATCAAACAATAGTCAAATCATCTATGTTTAGTTTCCCCCCAACCGTCTAATATCAATACCCCTTTTTAATAGGAATCAAAACCCATATAATGGATGTGATCTCCATTGGAAATTTTATTTATCATCATATTGATTGATGATCATAGGTTGGTTTGGAATATCAAATGCGACTTTCATTCATTAGAAATTACTATGGGTTTTATATAGAGAAATATAATCCACACCTAAGATAACATCAAATTCAACCATATAGATATTAACATGATTTGTAGGAAGCACATTCCCAAAAAAATATACTAGATAATAATAATAGACTTGAGATGTGATCATCATCCCATTATGGGTTTTCGCTTTTAATTCAACAACTAATAATTAGGGTTGAATTTTGATAGCCTTAGAAAATTATTTAGATATAAAACAATGGGTAGATCTAGATAAAAATAAGAAATTATAAATTCTATAGTGGATGGTAAGTGTTCCTTTTAAGATGTAGTTATCATACCCCTCATTATAAATAGTGATCACATGAGGTTTAACTTTGTATCATAACATAAGAGGTTGGAGAAATTGATCATCATCATTAACCCTCATATTTGAGCGCTATTTAGAATAATTCTAAAACTACTTGAATTTGAAACCCTGTAGTCAAGGTGGTACATTTTACAGAGCTACCTCTCTATTCAAATAATTGGATATTTTCTTACCACCACTATGGTTTTTTATCACCTTGTGACCTTTCCTTGCACACATATAACATTTTCCAGTCTTCTTAAGAAAATATATACAATGTTTTTCTCCACACATTGATCATTAAGTAATATTTATCTTTTTCTACCTATGCCTTTTAGAAATTCATTTGAATAAAAAATTTCATTTCCTGTGAAAACCATCAGATTGATGGATAACTCCAATATATATTTCTATATTTAGAGTACATAAAACGATTTATTCATACCTACTGAAGTCCATTTTGGGAAATTTAATTTAGATACATGGTTTTAAGATACTAAATAATCAATCTACCTTACTTTTATGTTTGATGATAATACAATAAGTGTACCTTTCATGTATTTTAAAATTTTATTCATAGGTACCAATGGATTGATCATCCTTTAATTTAAACTCAAGGAATTCCTTATCCATTTTCAAAAAAAGAACATAAATAAAACAGCTTTTTGAAAAATAATCTCTTGAAATCATCTCATAGAATGGGGCCAATTTCATCATGTTGCCTCTTACTCTTGATAAGAGTCCATCAATGACTCACTTTTCCATCCGAACAATAAATTTCCAAACTGACTTCTTCAGGTTCCAAAAATTAGAGATTGAAAAATATGTTTTCAATGGCACTAATCTATTACCTAGTAACTAGAGGACCAGTGTAACCATTAATATAAGGTGCATATTTACTGATGAAGAAATTAATAGAATGTTTTTCCCTCCTTTGATCATTTTTATGTTCAACATTATTCATAGAATGATAATGTTTTATGAGTAAAAATTATGATTTTGTATTCTTTCCCCCATAAAAAGTGATTTCATAGGAGTATAATTATTTAATTTTCCATCACATTTAGCCTTATCATGATTCCTTCAGATTCCATCCATTAACTAAAACTAAAAATTATAGTTTAAGAAACAATAATCATAGTGGGAAGCCACATAATCATGAACAATCACTTACCTAATATCTAAATCTTGACACCTTCTTTTAAATATATGAAACCTTAGGCTTATCCTTGGTTATTCATTTTCATTATTCAAATATTTATGATGGATTGTAATGAGTTTGTGAATTTCCAAAAAATATTCCCTCGTAGTGTTAAAGCAAGTGTGCAACAAGGCTTGTTGTCATGCACTAGGTGATGATCGAGTCAATACCCAATGTGGCCCTTTTAGAGTTATTACCCCTATGTAAAACGAAGAAAGAGACACATCCACTTGTAGTATCCAGATAGGGATTTAATTTCATAGAAACCAGTCACTCTATCCTTCACCAAAATTCTAGGATATTTCTCTATACTTATACTTGTCCTTATGGTTCTCACAAATGTTTTCTAATATTATCTTCCAAAGGATAACTAAACCTCAATATTATACAAAATATAATGACCCAAAATTTTCATAAATAGAAATTATATCATAATAAAAGAATATTAATTAAATAAAATAACAATCCAAGACAGAAATATATTCGTCTCGTGCCTTTATAATCATGGATATATTAACTACTGGTTCATAGGTAATCTAAATCATCTCATACTGTGTTCTTAAAAACTAGAACCATTATTAGAAATATCATACATATTAAAATTATTTATAACCTTGGGAAAGGAACCATAAGAAAGGATGAGATTAGATTCTCATAATTTAAGAAAATCACCATTTAGTGGGAATTATTTTTTTGATTTGGTAGGGTTTACACTACCGCCAAATGGTTCAGTGACTATTTCAAAAAACCACCACTAAAGGTGGTGTCGACATCCAACATGTGGTGGTTCCTTATATTTAGTGGTAGTTTCTGTAAATAGTTGTATAAATTATATTTAGTGGTAGTTTTCTTCTTTTTAGTGGTATATTTCAAGACAAAAAATGACGAGGATTTAGTGGAGGTTAAAAAGACCACTAAATCCTAATGTTTTCCGAACAAAAAACCACTAAAATAACGAAAACTGCCACTAAATAATAATGTGGAATATGTAGAAGTAGTTTTAATCAACTCCCAGTAAAAAACATCATCATATAGTGGTGGTTAAAACCACCATGAATAAAAAATTACATATTAAATGTCGTTTTAAACCACTGATGTATGATGACTTGAAAAAAAATCCAACTTCAAAATCTGTAGCTCCAGAACAACCCTAGAAAAAAGAAACAATGCATAGTCCTAAACATTCTACCATATAGTTATACCAAAATGTATATATCTTATAATCAGAGTGCACATAAATCAATACCATAATTGTATAAAAATGAAATATAACACATTGACACATGGTTATACCAGACATAAATAGGTCACCTGTTGTCCCGATCCCATTTAAAAAATAGTAAAAAGATAAAAAAACACACACATTGGACCTACGGAAATCCCCATGCAACATTAACCATCCTCCAACAACCTGTCAAGATAATCTCTTCCAATTCACTAGACATCTTATGATCTGAAATGAAAAAATAAAAATAAGGTATGTATACAAACCAGGGTTCCTTTGCAGGGTGTGAGGGAACATCTATGTAGGGTATCTTATGGTTTACTTAGTACACATCGTCATATACATGCATGAACAAGGTAAAAATTAACATATCACAAAAAATCTTGAATGAAATTTTCTAACTTGGATACCATGACTCTATCTTCATTAGGTCATTATGTGATAACATGGAAACTATTATAAATTTTTATACCAAGGTTGGTTTCATTCAAAAATCTCATCATCACCTTACATCATGTCATCTAACTCATAACCCAATACATACCTGAAGACATAGGGTGGGTATCATCTATGTCATTGGATAACTACCTAAAAATAATGATCAAATATTACATACAAATCCTAACCCAATACCTCATCAATCAATGTAGTGTCCATCAGTGATGAATCTTTTTATACCATGTCCCAACCATCTCATTATCCATGGTTCACTATCACAACCCAATCTTACTTAAGTAAAGTTCCAACATCACAATGAAAGACTAATAAGGGAAATCTACTACTTCATGAACATATGGAATCCATCCCACCCTTGGTTGTTTAGAAAGATCCATATCACTCATAGCAAGTCTAGGACTCCGGATCCTCTCCCCCTCAAAGTGTATCACCTATCATAGGCATGCAAAATCAATCAAATGATATAAAAAATATTGCATGAATTCAATCAGATAGGTCACTAAAAAATCCCAGGGTGGTAATCAGTTGAGACCCAACCCCTCATCTCAAAGCATGTCATTACTGTTAGGGCACCGTCTAGATCCCCAATACCCATCATGATCTGTGCTCATTGATATGATGACATGCCGATCACTTATTGATCACACCACTGGACAAAATATCCCCTAACCGAAACCCTAGGTCCTAGTTCAACTATAAAAAACCCTTTATCTATCATGTTCCTACAACCAATGATTCATCATAACCTATCATTATCTATACCACTTGGAAACACGATTCCATGTATCGAACAACTCCCATGACCTACACCTAGGTTCTATCTCCCATATCTTAAGAAAGATATTTGAGCCTTCTGCCTAGTTCTAACCCTTATCTATCCCATATCATCTCATCCCAAAGGACTCATCCCATTCATAGTTCTCATTAAGCCTCAATCAAAACTTATGAGGGTGTTTCTCGAAATATATTTAGGCCTTCCACATGGTTAGAACCCTTCTATATCCCATATCATATAATCATAAAGGACTCAACCAAATCATAGTTCTCATTAAGCCTCCACCCACACTTATGAGGGTGTTTCCCATGAATCCTGATTCATATGGTCATCTAACCCATTTTTTCACTTCTCTTAAACCTCTCTTACAAATCAGACTAGAATTTGAGAAACCATCCAAGGATACCAAAATGAAGTCCATATCCAAACACCACCCGACATATCTTCTCAAAAAACAAAATACCCTCTAACGATGGTGATATGGTCACCAGATATATCTAATTATATATAGGGCTAAAGAGAACCTATTCCGATCATAACAGTCCCAAAAAATCATATTCATTTCTCTATAGTTTTGTCAGACCATATTCATATATATAGTGTCTTTAATCACAAACTAAGGAATGTAATATTATATAAAAATTAATATTAATTTACACAGACCATAAAATTCAATAATAAAATTACACCAAAAAACACTATATAAATGGTTTCAACTTCTTAAAACATGTGAAATCATGAAAATGTCATGAGAAAACTCTATTCCACAAACGATACAAGAAAAAAACCTCACTTTATAAATTATTACAAGAGATCAAAGATACCACTAACAACTACCCAATGATTAACTCTACGAGTCACCCCCTCAATCTCTATGGCTACTTCCAGATACTCGAACCTGCAAAGAAATTATATTGAAAATTAAACATTTTTATATATTTACATTTAAACATAAAACTAATAAAATTTTGGGAATTTTTTTTATTTTGATGTTCTGTGATTTACCCGCTCAAAACTAGTAAACAATGAAATATCACTGGGGATAGATCCAGTCGCCCTCTGATATAAATCAACAAACACTTTCTATAAAGTGGATATTTGACCCCCTATACCTGAATTGTGTTTTACATAGAATAAACTCACTCTGAGAATATCATGGTAGTGATTGAATAAAACTATATATAGACACAGATATAATCCCCAATTTGTTTCTAAAAACCTCTGAAGGTAATGGTCCTAAACCCATCTTGTGCACTTGACCATGATGCTTCTATAAAAGGACATTAACAACTAGGCCATCTTGGGAGATTGAGAAGGACTGCATGGGATTGGAATCCTATAGTTCTTTAATTTTTACCAATAAATAAAATATCAATAATATTTGAAGCAATATATATTAACATATTTACCACTAATAAGAAGTTATAATAATAAAAATGAATTCATACCCCAACTTCTTTGGTGGAATAATTAGCATAACTCCCATCATATTTTTTATAAACATTCGACCACAATTCTATTTGGGAGACTTGGTGCCCTATATTCTGTGACTATATTAAACAAATATAAATAAACAATTTAAGATATAGAATAAGTAAAATTAGATTATGAATATGTAAACTAATGAAAATATTAACAGAGTTGATTGGTTTCCGAAAAAACTCTTTGATCCTATAATGTGAGGGTTGATTTTATTAGCTCGTCTCTATGCATTCTTCCTTGAAACATACTAAAATTAATAACATGTAATTTAATAGTAATGTATGATGTGTCATATCATTTTCCTGTTCATGTATAAATGTAAAATAATATTAAAATACTAATATATATTTAAATACCACGTGCTTCTCATCATGATGGCTGTCAATATAAAATTTCCTTTGCTCTATGGGTACCCCATTTGGCACCTTATCATACAGTTGTTGGGTGCTCAATTAAGTATCATTGAATTAGTTCTATAATCACCATTTTAAATATTTACACATCATACCTAAGTAAAATGGGACAACTATCCTTAGTATATTAACATTTTATACATATGAAATTTTCATATTTTGCTTTGTATTGGTATTGGTTGCATATTTTTTTAAAGAAAATTTATTATTATAAAAAAATTGAAATAAATTTATTCAAATTAAAATTTGTACCTATTACTGTCACCCTCTAATATCCCCTTGAAGAACCAGAAGTGTCGACCTTCTCCCATGATGCTAAGGCTACTAAATGGGGAGGGATTGGATGAGCTGCTGATGGGTTGCCGATAGAGGGTGTGAGAGATAGCATAGGGTGGAAATCAGAGGGTGTCTCAGATAAAAAATTGAGGGATTCTGATGGATCATCATTTTTAGATATGGTCGAGGGAACATTTACTAAGATTTGAATTGCATTAGTATAATTCTTTCTCCTTGGCATTTCATTCATTTTATCAAATAAAATTAAATTCTGAACAAATATTTTAAGAAATTCTTTTAGAAAAAATAGAAATTATAATTGATGAACACTACTGAAAGGAAAAATTTACATAATTATGATAATGAATGACCACAAAATTGACATAAGTGCTTGATAATTGAATGGATGACTGCACATACAATCATTTTTTCCTTCAATCATGTTGTTTTCCTACTAGAAAATTACTTAATCTAATTTATATACCCTTATAATATTAATATTTTCAATATCATGATGGAAAAATATGTTTTCTTCTTTCTATTGTTGGGATTCAATGTTAGAGGTCAAATCTTCCACTTCATCGCCCATATAAAACAAGTCTCTTTTTTTTACATGAGAAACTACACTCCACCCTTCATCCCTGACATCTTCCACATAATATAACATTTTCTCTTGAGATGATAAGATATACAGATCATGTAATTCACAGTCACTAACATTTATCAAGCAAGGGAGGTTCATAGAATTAAATTTCAATGAATCTCTTTTAACACCCTTGATAATATCAACCAAATTTCCTTTGAATAAAACAACTAAATAATGAACATGGTAGTTTAATTCAATAATTTCAATCAACTTTCCACAGTATCCGAATTCATAAAATGTACAATGCCTTCTAATTTAGCATCCTCAACCCAATTCATAGATAAAGGCATCATGAAAATAAAAAAATGATGGAGGAAAGATCATATCTATTGCATAATGTGTCTATAAAAATCTATCTTTAAGGTTTTCAAGATCAAATTGTTGTAGAGTTTTCTCACATAGTTGTTTGAAAAATGTGAAAAATTGGAATAAAATAGCAGTAACCTTTTCAGGTAATAATGCATGCAATTCCAATTGTAGTAATTATTTTAACAAAATATGTAAATAATGAATTTTAAATCCATGTAACCTGTGATAATTTAAGTCAGAACACCATGATATGTTACTTGAATAACCATCAGATACTTTCTCGTCTCTTAAAATTCAAAGGAATGAATCTTTGTCACAAAAATTCTTCTCAATATGTATAAAATCAAGATTTTGCCACTACAAATTAAATTCCCAATACAGAAGTTTAAAGAATAAACTTTTTTTTCTTCCATTGTTGCGTTCTGATTTCGCTTAATGATTCACTTTTAACTCATTTCCCACTATCATTCAAATGATTCACCTTCTCAAATTCTATTTCTAAATTTCCTAGTTGTGAAAATATTTCAAAACCTGTTAAAAAATTTGTAGGTGGTCTATGATCAATGGAACAATTGAATTTGGACTTGATAAACTGAAATCTATGAGATGCATCAAGAAATATTTGATGAAATAAGAAGAACCATTTTTTACTTTGAGGTAGTCATTTACACTCCAAAGAAAAGTTACAAATAGGAAAATCCAAACCTGTATAAGTGTTTCAACTAGCTAAATTCTCAGGTCATGGGACGTCACTAATGGTCCACATTAGAGAAACTTTCATTTTGAAAATTGTTATAGAATATTCATCTTATGTCTCAACACCATTGCTTCATAACTCTAGTAATTATTAAATTAGAGCCTACAAGTATACATCAATATCATTTCCAGGCACATTTTTTTGAATAAGAACTCATATGATTAAATAAGTTTGTTCCATACACATCCATATAGGTATATTTTCAGGGATCAAATAACCCAACCAAATTTTATTAGTGGTGATCAAAGTCCCAAATGGGTTGAACCCATTGACATCCAATCCCAATCAAACATTTCAAGGATCAGATGAGAAATATGGATATAATGAATCAAATTTAATCCATGATTGTGAATCTCCTGGTTGTGGAATTAACCTTTCATTTTTATTATCTGTAGAATTACACTTCATCTATTTGGAGGTTTTTTTATGTCATGAATAAACTTTTCAATCAATTATTTAATGAAATTAATGTAAAACCTTTTTAGGTTTGTTACTTTTCTTATTATTCTTCATATTATTATGTTGATTCAGACTTCCAACATCACCCATTTACTTCCATCTATAAGAATAACATTTTTTTTATTCCCTACTACTTCAATCTTCTACCTAATAAAGCATACATTCATTGGGACACACATGTATTTTTGTATAATTTATGCCAAACTAGTTTACAAATTTTTTGATATCATAAGAAGAATTAGTTATATTTTCGCTAGGAAATGAATCATGTAACAATTTCAATATCTTGTACATAGCCTTATTTTTAACTCCACATATTCATTTGATATTGTACCACTTTAGTAGAACAAATAGTTTTCAATATTTCAAACATCCTCTATAAAACTCATGATTTCCACCATCAACTAATCTATGAAACGCATTTGTATTCTCAGTGAAATTTTAACATACAGTAGTCTCCACATAATCAAGAGGAGGATCCAATGATATGATACAATCTTGATTTGGTTGTCCTATAGTCTCAAAAATATCACATGTCAAGTTGTTATTTATAGCACCCTCAATTGGTTGTTCTGATATGTTTTGATTTTGATGTTGGTGTCTTGTAATTCCTAATGCATTTTTTATAATATTTTTCATTTTATTTTCATTTTTGATGAAGTTTCAAGTTCATTATGTCGATTGACATTAGTGCTCAAATTTATAGTAACATTATATTCCCCATGCCAAATCCAACACAAATATTGAGTAAATAATTTATTCAAAATAATGTTTTTATAAATATCATCTATCTCCTACCATCTTAAAAAATTACATTTAGAACATGAAAATATTATCGTCCCATCAATGAATCAATTGGAATTTGAAAAATATAAAAACTAATCCAAACCCTTATCATATTGAGGTGTGTTTCTCAGTAATGTGATCCATATTTTATAAATATATATCACAATGTGCCTACACATTATTAAAAAAAAAGTATTACTAAGTATGAAAACTGATAAATGGAAGTGAAAAAACAAAACCCTTGTAGTTATATAATGATTCATATAAGTACTAAAGAAGTCAAAGTAAAAAAGGAAATCAATCATGGATAGTATTATGTAAAATATAAGAAAAGTAAAAATTATAAATTCATTAATTTAAAGAAAGAATCATTGGATAACACCCTAGGGTCACTATGTCTAGGTGAACCTATTAATTTTATATCAAAATAGTAGTGGATTTAGATTTATAATATATCTATAGCTAGAGAGGCTGTCACATAACGCTTCACTAACATTGCCCGTGGAGATCTAAAACATTATCATTATCTATGTCACATTATATTTTTCCTTATTTACATATGGTAACTCTAAAACTAATTGACATGGTTTTAAAATTACCTTACAGATCCACTACATTCCGAGCGAGAGTATTTAATGATTTTTCATTTAGAGTGAATAATTTGATCTTACTGACTGATTTTTATGTTTTAATCATAGAGGAGGATTTTATATCTTCTTACTAACCTATCATCTTGGATAAAACTTTTATAGAAATATAAAATTAAATCATAAAATAAAATAAAGGTATAATAATAATGGAGTTTGGTAAAAAAAATTCCACTTTAATATTTTTTGTTCCATTATGTACACATAATAAGATAACTCAATTTTTTCATTTTCACATTTTGATGAGTACAATCCATGTGAATAATGTTGTTTGGTATAATAAATTTTTTATTAGGGAAATAAATCCAGATCTAAAAATTTGATAAATTTTTTTTCCTAAAAGATAAATATTTTGTCCAACTATCTAAAAATAAAATTAGTTTTTATTTATTTTATGGTTCTTAGAATTTATTCAATGAAAAAGTGCTTGATACTTCATCTATTACAGATAAAGTGTAAAACATTGATTTAAGTAACCTAAATATATTATTATCTTTATTAAATCCTCTGGATCTATAATTAAAAACCTTTCCTTCTAATTTAAAATGGTGTCACTACCATAAAATCTACAAACATTTCTCAAGTACCTCAACTACAGATGCACTCATCAGGGAAAAACTCATAAAATGGAATCAAATGATTTTAAAAATAGGTGATTTATTTTAAAATAGCATGATGGTTCCCAAATTGTTTTTGAGATATGAGTAATTTTTTTCAATGATAATCATTTTTTATTAAAATCTAAATAAAACATACTTTTATTCCATTTTTAAGGTGTTCGTAAAAATCATGAAATGAAATAAAAATCACTAACTATAAAAAATACCATTAAATTTAATTCAAATATGTATTCAAAATGTTGATAGAAAAAAGAATGAATATGAATTCAAATCATTGTAAAAATACATAATTAATCAACAATACATTATCTTGAAACATATTTTAGAAAACCGTGAACAAACCATGCAAGCTACAGTTCATATTGTCTAGAAACAATTTCAGTATTCATGCATGATTTGTTGAACTATGTGATTATGACGTGAGAGTTACTAAATGAAAATGAATTAAATTAATGGTATGGTATATGGTTTTAAAAACCAATCAACAACCATGAAAATATCATTGGACACCCTAAAAATAGTCCCCTTTATAATGTGTGTTCTTGAGAATGTGCACATAAACATTGCACCAAGGAAATGTGCATCAAATTCCGATTTACAAATAAAAATTCAGAAAATAAGATTATTAAATAGAAATGGAAACTAAATTACCCATAAATAAAATCGAATTTTAACTATATTCCCATCATTATAAGTATTGTATAAATAGTTACTTGAAACCAGCAACATCATTTTTGAAGAATCTATTTCTTTTCCTCCCGAAATCCCAAAATAATATTAATAAATTGGTATATGACATCATTTTGTAACAAGAAACTGTGGTTATCCAATCTTGGTACCCATTTTGGATCACCAAAATTCCAGAAAAGAATTATACATTACCACATGATAGAATGTAATTCCAGGGAATCAACATTACAAAATATTGGAATGATTTCATGTAATAAAAAAAAACTACAATTAATGGAGTAGTGGTGGGGTGGTGAATGTTAATGGTCATAGATGAGGTGTAGAAGTGATGGGGCATTGAATAGAGGGAGTAGAAAATGTGATGGTTCGTGTGAGAGAGTGGTCGTCAGCTTGGGATTTGGCTCGATGATCTTGGGGGAGAAGGGGGTTGACAATGAGGTTAGGTATTTAGGGGAGTAGGGCGTGAAGGGGGATGATGAAGATAGAAAAGGGGTAGGATGCGAGAGGTAGAAGTGGGACATCAGAGAGGGGTATAGGGATTGATGGGAGCTAGGGAAGAGGTGGTTGGGGTGTCCAGTTCAGGGGCAGAGTGAGTGCCATGGGTTAAAAAATAAAATTAATATCATCATTTTAAAAAAAACCACTAATAATTATTAAATTTTGTGTAGTGTTATTAAGGGTAATCAATGGATATATCAACATAATGTGATAATAATTGAATGGGAACATGATAATAACATTTTAAAACCATGCCTTGCATACCATAGATAATAAAAATGTGTCCTCAAATAAATCATGGAATTTCATAAGTCATGGACCATAATGTAATTACAGAACATGAGGCATGAGATCGTAACATTGTCATAAGACAGATTTGTGGAATACACATAATAATACAAAATCTTATATCAATTCCACCCACTAATACATTAATAACTTGTTAGGCTTGGGCTAAAAACCTATGTAACTGCTTTAATCTTGGGAGAACCTCCCATGTACCCTCTTTTGGTCATGGGATAACCTCCGATATACCCTTTTCAGGGATTGTGATAACTTCACTTGTACCTTATTTTATGCTTAGAATAATCTCCCATGTACCCCCATTTAGGCTAGGGATAACCTCTTGAATACCCTCATTTAGGCTTTGGATAACCTCCCGTGTACCCTTTGATATAATAGGATAATAATAATTACCCAATGAATTGTAGGGATATATTGGTTCCAATTGTCATATAATATATTCATTAATATGAAACAATATCATAAAACATTCCTTATATCATCACATATGAGAAGGAAATGCGTTTCATAAAAAAATTAATCATAGAATAACTAGTGGGAAAGAAATAGGTTTCCCAAAAATTTTCCATCATAATAAAAATCATCCATAGAAAGAATACTTATGGTTTAATTGAATCTAATAACTATTAAATCATATGTAACATCTAACTGTGTCATCTTAGATAAAAAAGTATTTTCAAATATCACTTGGAAAATTTATTGATGTAAATAAACTTTCCCCTTTGAAAAAAATTATATAAAATATTTAAATTACATAAAATAATAATTAAAAAATTTAATTTAATAATAATCTTCGAAACATGTAATGTAATCATTAAATTATTTAGTGGTCATGACGGTGAAAAATATCAATTTTTCATAAATTTTTAAATGAAGATTCCATTAATTTATTTTTAAAAAAGTTAAAAGAGCCTTGTTTAGAAAACAATAATAAGATTACTTTAATATCATTTAATAGAAAGTAAAACATGTGTAAAAACATACTTAAAAATCATTGGATAATTTTAAAATATTTCTTGATTTTTTTTGAAAACATAGAAATGGAAGAAAAATGATTTTAAATCAAAGGGAAAGAGAATAAAATAAAGTTGAATCATATATTCCCTATAAAAATCCATAAGATAATTAAAAAATTGAGTTTCTAGATATATTTAACATAAAATCTCATCATCATAATCATAATCATAATCAATCCTGATAAACAATGAGATTATAACATAAAACCTTTAACACTTTAGTAATGTTTAAATCATAATCCCAATGAAATAAAAGAAAATACATGGATATCTAAATACCAATAATTTTTATAATAATAATAACAAAATATATTCATGGATAGATTATATACCACATAAAATAAACAAGTGGTGAATATGGATGTGCCCCATGAAAATAAAAGTGAGATGAAAATACCTTACCTTAAGTGTCAAATTTCTCCATACATATTAGAACCAACTATATAATAAATATATGTTTATTATAATTATATTACAAAATAGTAAACATAAATATGATATCATATATTATGTATTCATGAAATGTTATTACATTTTATTAAAAAATTCCTTGTTAAAATCACGTTTGGGGTAATAACTTCTTCGTTTTTCATGTATGTTTTTGTTTGGTAATTTCATTCCTTTAACTTTTATCATGGTTAAATCATACATAGAATTTTATAATTGATATAAATATCATATATCTTCATTATACATGTATTTATATTAAACCATTATTGTTAGAGATAAAAAATGAATTACATCGTTCATAGAGGCAGTAGGCCGTACGTACGCATGAACGTCGTTTCCATTTTCTAGATAGATAGAGCGTAAGAAAGGTAAATATTAATTAAAATATATATAACAATTTTTATATCATATATATAATATATTTTAATTAAATATACCCTAATTACCATCCATGTCAAAATAAAATAAAAAACACATCTCATCCCTTCGTGGTGGGGGTAATCCACATGTACACATGAGTACCATTATGATTTTTCAAATGATTGAAAGGTAAAAAGGTAAATGTGATATTATAATTAAATAAATATAAATATTTCATAAAAATAATATAAATATTTTAAATTGATCATTATATCTTGATGTTAAAGGGGGTGATGGAAAACAAATTACATCGGTTCGCAATGTGGTAATCTGTTATACACACGATCAATGGATTTTTTTCTCATTTGATGACGTAGGATATAAATATATGTTATTAAATTAAAAAAATATTAGTACATGGGATATATTTATGTTATTCTATCATCAATTTTGATTAATATTTTAAGGATGTGCAAGAATAAATAAACTAAAAATGTTCAGTTTTGAACAATACCTCTTCTTCGGACAACCTCCTTAGGTTTGTACCAATATCATTATTAAGAGGGTTAAATAATCAAAATAAATCCTATTGGATATGATCAATTAAATAATTAATATACTTGGATAGTTTTTGATGAACTAAAATCTTTTTTAAGTGTGAATAGAAGAGGATAGGGGGTACCCTTTTATAATCATAGGAGAGGACACAGTTGGATGTTTGAAATTAAAATGTTATAACCTTGTTTTACAAAAGCCACAGGGAACAAAAATGGATAATTATATAAATATACTGGATATAAGGTATAAATATGACCAAAAAATATGATTTGGAGATGTTTTTAACTAATTTAACCATTATCGTTTTAGTTTCACCTTTAGTAAACTCGTTTTAAGCTTAACCGCTGAAATTAATATTTATTATTTTTAAAATTAATTATGAACAAAAATTAATTTAAAATTATTATATAATATTAATTATTATTATTTTAAATATGGAATCAAATTTTCCATATAAAATTAAAATATTTGGTGGAATTTAATTTAAAATTAAACCCTCATATGTGAAAAAGTAGTTTTCCAAAGAAAAGGTTTTCATAAGTAAAGAAATTTTTAGTATCAGAAGTCAAAAGGAAATTGATTAAAATAAAATAAATTTAATTAATTATGATATAATTATACTAATGTTACATTTAAAACAACATTAAAACAAAGTGGAACTTTTAAATGCTTTAAATAAAAATGCAATTTTTTTGAATAGAAATCAGCATTTTCACTATTCATCAAAAAATTAACTATTTCAATAAAATATCAAAAATTAACTATATGATAATTTTGAAAAGTATATTTAACAAATGAATTTAATTTTTTGGAATAATTTTTGTAAAATTAAAAAAAAATATTTTATTATTTGTTCACAAGAATCAATAAAAACAATTTTTTTGAGAAAAAATATTTTCGAAGCATATAAAGGGTTTTCTAAATATTATTGATTTTTTATCAATATTTTTTATTTATTTAATAAAATTATAGTAAATTTTGAAAATTATATTATTTTATTTCATACCACCAAGAATAATGTCTAGGTTTTAATGTCCAATTTCAAATAATAATGTTAATAGTATATTATAGTTCTTTAAAATCAGTGTTATTTGTAATGTAAGATATTGAAGAAATTAAATTTATTTTTTAAAAAATATTTCATAAAACATTGGGGTGTTACATTTTCTAATGATGTTCCTATTCTCATAACCTCACATATTGGAGATTACTAAGGGAGAACACCCTACGAAGGTGTCTCAATGTCATATGAGCTTCTTACCCCTAATAACCTATATCTCCAATGTTGCATAATATAATATCATGTATCTATAGAACATATATTCATGTTTTTTCCTAAAACCACTAGGTTCTCATAATAGTAGGAAACTACTATGAACTTTTTTTATGACACATATTCTTTTGACATTATCACATACAAATGTCATATTGAGGAAAAATCATGATGCAATAATAAACATCATTAATACATAAAATATGTAATCAAGTACTAAAAATTCGGGTTCTAGGGAACCAACTCCAAAAAATACCACTTGCACTAGAGCTAACTGAAAACAACTTCTATTCCACTATCTCTGACATGATACTCATTCCTCTACTGAGATAAATCTTTGACCAAGGGTTCCATCACATTTTCTTCCATGAATACTCTTCTCCCGAAAACATCACCTCATTTAAAAAAATACCACAAGAGATTAAACTTCTGAATTATGTGATTTTTCCTTTGGTGTGACCTTGTATAATCGGGGGTACCAACACTAAAGTATTTTCATAGTAAACTATGATGGGACCTTTACTTCTAGATACCATATAATGCTCTTGGAAAAAGTTGTAAATCCAAACCTCTTCCATGGCTACACCAAAACTGTAATATACTTGGGATATGCTATAGAATTAGTGAAAATTGGATTAATTAAACACTTGTAGCTCACAGCTTCTACATTGAGACAAAAATAAATATCGAGAATACAACTTGAGACCATTATGATCTACCTGAAAACTAACATCTGTGTAACCCGTGATGAATATCTATTCATATCCTCTATACAATAAGAAGATATCCTTTGTTCATCTTAGATATATAAGGTTAGTCTTAACAGAATTCCAATAACTTTCACCTGGACCTTCTTGATATTTTTCTACCATTCACAAAGCATAGTCTACATAAAGCCTTGTACACAACATGGAATACATGATAGATCCTATCATAGAAGTGCATATGATCTTTCTCATTATCTCTCTTTCATCGTGTGTTTTAGTACACATTTTATTAGAATGATGTATAATATGTGACGCTGGAACCAATCCCATATTTTATTTCTCTATACCAAATATCTTTAGTATCTAGATAATATATGAACTTTGAATTTTCCCAAATATCCACTTAGATCTATCACAAATGATCTTGGTCCCTAGAATGTGGGATGATTCACCTATGTCCTCTATGGATAATCACTTTCTTAACCATACCATAACCTCTTATAAGGATAATATATTATTTCCAATTAGTAATATGTCATCAACATACACTACTGTGAAAAAATCCATAATACCACTAAACTGCTTATAAACACATGGATCACATTCGTTATTAATGAAACAAAATTCCATTACTACTTCATTGAAAAGAATGTTTCATGATCTAGATTCTTTCTTTTATCAATATATGGATCTATATAACTTTCATAAATTTTTATAAATTCATAGAGTTAAAAAACCTTAAGGTTGTGTCATATAAAAAACCTCTTAATGGTTCCCATTAAGGAATGTAATTTTGAAATCCATTCTTCAAATCTCATAGTCATGGAAAGATGCTATGATAAGTAAGATTCTGGTGGATTTAAACATCAAAAATACGGAAAATGTTTAATCATAGTCAATTCCTTGATGTTTTCTAAACCTGTTAGCATCTATCCATGATTTATAGGTACTAATTTTACTTTCAATGTCTAATTTTTTCTTGAATAACCATTTACATCCAATGGGTTTTACATCAACACAAGAATCGATCAAAACCCGAACATGGATTTGATACAATGAATCCATCTCATAATTCATGTAATGTTTCCGTCTTGCATCTTCAAAGTGCCATACTACTTCCTTATAGGATATAGGTTCATCATTTCCAGCTAATAATGAGCCACCATCATTGGTGACCAGAAAAATAAATCTCTTTGGTCCCCTTATCTCTCTATAACTCATATACAATACTTGTGTTTTAGGAATAAAATTTATCATTCTAAATTGTGGAATTAGTTCTTATACCGAATCCTGTGTATCTAGAGCATAAACATCATCAAATTAATTATTTCTCATATTATCCTACATCCGGATTTGATCCCTCCCAAGAAAGATATCATGTCTTACGACAATTACTTTTATTTATGAAGGGTTATATAGATAATTTCCCATTATTTCCATGAGATACCTTATAAAGAATGTCTTCATTTCATAGGGTGATAGTTTGTTTCTTGAGACAACCTTAACAAACACCTCACACCCCCATATATGAACATGTGAAAAAATAGGTTTATTTCCACTCTATAACTCAATGGGAATTCTATCTTCGACTTTGGTTGGTACTTGGTTTAGTAATTATAATGTTATCTAAAATGAATACCCCTAAAGGATCATGAATAGAATGCATGACTCATCATTGACTATACAGTATCCAACAAGTTGTAGTTCCTCTTTTCCCTAACACCATTCCACTATTGTGAATTAGGTGGAGTGATTGATATAAAGTACCATACTGCCATAGAGATTTGATTACGTATTTGTTAATATATTCCCCACATCTATCCAATCATTGTTTATTTGTCTTATAACCTCGAAAAATCTCAACATCATTCTTGAAATCATTGAATTTCTAAAAGGATTAAAACATATAACTCATTAAGTAGATATAACCATACTTACTCATGTTTTAATGAAAAGTACTAAAGTATGAAAATCCACCTCTAGATTTTACTTAAAAAGGTTCAAAAACATCAGTGTGTACTGATTCTATAAGATCTATGGCCCTTTCAGGTTGACCACTGAATCGTGGTTTGATAATATCTCCTTATTAAATAGCATGACATATTTCAAGTATCTTTAGATCAAAAGATTCTAAATAACCATCTTGTTAGGTATTTTCATTCACTTCTCAATTAGATGACCAAGATGGTGATTCAATAGCTTGGTGTTATATGATTCATTCATATTAGATTCATTAGAAAATTAAAATATTTGGTTTTCTAAATTCAATAAATAAAGACTATTTTTCAATTATTCCATACCATAAAAAAATATATATTTATAAGAGTAGAAAATTTTATTTCAAAATTTGAAAATAAATCCATCCATATCTATACAAGATATGGAAATAATGTTCATGGTAACAACAGTACATAATAGGAGCATACTCAAAATTATTTAATCTCAAAATAAATCAGATTAGAAATGTGAGATGGTAGTCTCCAATGGATAGAGTATCCAGAATCCCTCCATTATTGACTCATAGATCTATCTCACCATTTGTAACAATCCGAAATAAAATTGGTTCATGTATTTGGAGGAAAATGTGATAAAAAAATTTAGTATCTTGTAACAAACTTATAGAAATATAAATATTAGACTCGATAGAAAATGCAGCTAAATTGTCCACCTGATTCTTTAGTTAGGTGAAATTCCTCTTCTAGTGGACCTGATTTCCATCTGCAAAACATAACACATCGTATTCCTTTACTTTCCTCTAGATTTTATTCTTCTTTGAGGGAAGATGCTCTTGAGAATTAGACATGGAATGAGTCTTAAACCCCTTGGTATTGTTCCTCTTCTTTTTATTCACCATAAGGATTACAGGTTTATCACACCCCATGTCTTTATCATCTAGGTGGATAAAAGTAATATTTTCTGATATTTTCTTCTCAAAATTTTTCATATTATAACTCATATTAAAATTAGAGATGTTTTGGGTTAGGGATTAAAAAATGGGATATATGCGTAGCTCATCAAGTATCTTAAAACCCATGATTTCTATGTGATTTAGGTATCCAATCAACTTGACTACATGTGGTCCAGTTAGTGCAACTCTCCAAGCATGCATGTGAGTGGTGCATTGGATATCTCATATCTCACATATCTCTACTTCTCTTGATAGAGATCCTAAAGGCAAGAAACAATGTTATAAATATCCATATCCTATTATTGATTTAAAATATCATTGGATATGGAAGACAACATGATGTATTGGATATCGATTTTATCATCCACATGGTTTACATAGGGAAACAAGTAGAAAAATATATTTCCACATCAGTTTTGTAATTTTTAACACCAGTTTTTATCCTATGTTTATCCTGGTGATGTTTTAAATCATAGTTTCACCATTTTCTATTAAAAATTATTTCTAAATATTAACATAAAAGTAAATTTAATTGGTATTTCCACGTCTGTTTATAAAAAAACAATGAAAATAAATTCTGATGTCAATTTTAAAGTAAAACCAACATGGAAAATGATGACATAGAAATTTTAATGTTGGTTTTGAGTAAAACAAAAATTGAAAGTAAACCTCCAAAAATAACTTAGGACATTCAATATCATTTTTTTATAAAAAAATGTGTTGAAATTATTAGTGATTACTTTCAATATTAGGGATTCCATGACGGTTTGTAACAAAAACATATATGGAATGTTTAGTTTTTTTAAAAATAGATTAAATTACGTGAAAAAAAAATCTAAAAACATATATAATAGAAAAAATCTAAGATATAAATTATAAAATAGAGTACAAACATATAAATATACAAAATATATAAAATTAACTCCAAAAAATATTGTCTAAATGATAATTTATACTAAAATAAAAATTTAATGAAAAAATAAATTAGGAAATTAATTTTAATAATAAACCTAATCATGTTATTAAATATTTGCAGTCACCTTGAAAATAATAGTACTATATTATCTGCATAGATGGAGAATTATAATTATAATTTTTCAATTGAGAATTTTGATTAAAAATATCATTCTGCTAAGAGAATAATTTTTTACCTTAGTAGATGAAATCATCATGTTTGATTTTACAGAATAAAAATTAGTAGTATTATGTAGAGAATATCCTCTTCTTTCATGATCCAAATAATTTTCGATAAAAAGAATTAAAATGTGTCAGTTACATATTTAAAACTGTGATTCCGTAATTTTAAAACTATAATACCTAGTTATGTTAGAATGAATTATCATAATTTTTGAAATCAATTCCAATATCGTAGATGAACAATGATTTATAAGTGTTTTATTCATATGAAAAATGTTGGTTCCAAATATTGGAATCTATTTTTTCAATATATAATATATACCTTTTCAAATTTGTTGGGACCACATTAGTAATTGAGTTGTATTTGTTGTCAATGGGGTCAAAGACACTCTCCTATGTGAAATGGATAATAGAAATCAAATGATTGATTTGCTGCTCCTATGTTCAATGAAATTGTATCATGTGGTACATTTTTTACAACATTGAAGTAACATCCTCTAAAGGGTGATTGAAGTGCTCTTTGGAATTCAAGTTCCGAAAAAATGGTGAATAAGGGGATGACTGGTATTGGCATTTGAAGAAGAAGAGGTTTGGCCTTTAAGGTGAACATGGATGAGTTTGATTGGTGTTTAATGATTTCCTTTCATTTTTGTGTATTCTGCCAAGTATATTTTTATAAAGCCTTACTTAAAAAATTGGGGCTAGACCACGAGCTAGCTACCCCAGCCTCAACCTGAGGCACATGCCAGAGCACAGGGGGTCGACCATTCCCACAAGGAAGCCTAGGCAGATCCAGCTCAAAAGAGGCATGTGTGGGCCATGTATAAGCCTGTAGGAGTGCGTGCACTTTGATGAAACCATGCACAGGTATGCATAGTGTGCGCAAAGAGGACTCCCATAGGAACCATAGGTGGGCGCAGAGAGCACCTGCAGAGAACTGGAGTGAGGTACTATAAGAAGGGGGAGAGGAGAATTCAGAGTTGTGTTTTGGAGGAGTTTGTTGATAAACCGTGAGAAAGGGGAAATGTTTTTCGATGCGGGACACATTTTAAAAACGTGGAATAAATCCAGGCCTCTCATCTAATATTGCAAGAGATCTTGACCAGACGCCTCATCCTACATCCTTTATTATAAATTTGGCCATCCAAGATCTATTCGAGCCAATCCAACGACTACGGCCTAGTCTTCAAATTCTCATCGCTTTGAGAGTAACCCGAAACCACTGTTTACTGTCTCGAGTAACAATCCACCATGATCATGCTCTCGGTCAGTGTTGATGTTGAAAAATATTGCATGGTGATCGTTTGATCGAACTGATACCTTTCATGAAATCTTTTTCTTTAATGCCTACGATATCTTGAGGAAGAAGGTTCAGCCAAGGAAAATTGAGTTGCCGAGGCCACGTAGATCCATGTGAGATTCTTTCATGGGAATCGTGCATGTGATCTTGACTCCATGCTCGAATATAGGAGCTCGTGTTCGAAAAAATGAATCATCCACAAATGTCGGATTATCTCAAATGCGGGTTGAATGTTTTAAAGAACCAAATATGTATTTTATTCAAAATAATGAATCTCAAAAGATACAGAGGATTGATTTGAACGCAGATGAAGAAGTGATCCTCCCCTATAAAAGGAGAGGAACCAAGTAGATAGAGGTGCTTCTCACAAATAACTGAATTTCTTCTATTCTAAAACTAGAGAACCCTCTTTGAAGAAGAAAGTTGTTTCCTACAGACATTCAATAAGTTCCATGTAATTTTGAAGAGCCTACCGAAGAAAAATTGGATCCGCACTCCCTTGGGCGAAGAAGAACAGATCCCATAAGCATTATATTGGTGCTACGCACCCTCGAATAGATTTTTGAGGAACCAACACCTATGAATACTCGATTGATTTTATAAAAAAACTTGGTGTGCTTCGTGAGGAAGTTCCCACATGTACACAACTGGTGTAACCGCGCCCTTATTGTACTTTGTGAAAGCGAAAGAACGATTCTAATTATGCATGAATAAGAACTGTGAATCTAACGACCTTCCCAAAAGTGAGAACCCTCCTTCTTGTATGTTTATATTCTAATTTTTGCTGGGGTTCTAGTTTTAGTGAAGAACTATGGGGTAGTATGTGTTGCATTCCCCCATGTGTTTGATTTGAAGATACCTGAGGGCTTAGGTATTTAAAAGAGAAGAAAAAGAATACATGCATTTAATAATGTGCTCTAGTTTATGGAGCCCAAGGCCATATACACTTTTGTGAAGAATAATATCTCACAAATAAAGGTCTTCACCCATTAGGGTTTGAAGAAAAATAACACACCTAAAGAAACACTCTAACTAAGTGGAATTGGAAGAAATAAAAGAAAGAGAAGGAAGAGGCTGAGTGTGTGTGTGTTTAACGAACCATATTCACTAAGTGGTTTCACACTAGAAGAAGAAGAGGAGAGTGCATGAAAATGCACATGTGAACTGACTTAAATAATGAATTAAAATCAAGTGTGTTCACGTGTATAAAGAAGAAAAAGAACGAAAGGGATGAAAATGTTCAAACAAATGTCATATTCATGATCACATGCATACATGAACAAGAAGAAAAGAATTGATTTAGATTATTCCAAGTGAACTGATTTTCATTGCCTAAATAATAACATTGGTGTATATGATTCTTTCCCAGAAGAAAGAAGGATAATAGTGCAGTTGGTTATTTCACTAAGAAGAAGAAAGAAGAAGTCCAGTGCAGTTGGTGTTTCACTAGAAAAGAATGGAAATAAATACGAGAGAATTTCTTGCCTACTGCTTTGCATGTAATCAATTGAAGAACACTATTGAATACCAAGAGCAGAACATATCTTTGAAGAAGGAATAAGACTGTCTCTATAGGCATTATAATGAAAAATCTAGAGGCTTCAAGTAGGACTTGGGTATCACTAGTCTAGGGAATAGGATTATTATCCACCCCCTCTAAAGTGTAGGGACTTACACTGGCTAAAGGATTGTTTTCCAAGCCACTCCAGTGTAATATCATATCACATCATAGTGGAGAATCCATGAACCGGTCATATCAATTCATGGAAAGGATGTAGGTACTCTTATTCAGTTGTGAACCTTGTAAAAATATAGTGTTCATATTTTTAATAATTTCTGTTATTGCATGCGACAGGGAAAAGATAATAATTTAATCGCAATCATAATAGGTCAAGAGGTACATGAATAAAAGTAGGAATTAGTTTGAGAAGTCCCCAACACAGATTCACCCCCCTCTCAATGTTAGGTATATCCCAAACAGGTCCTATCAATTGGTATCCAAGGGATCGGTTCACCTATACTAGATTCCCTATAGTGAAGTTATTCTCTTTTGATGACCTGAGTTTCTTTCCTAAGTTATCAATGAAGAGAAATTTCAGTGAAGATTTTGTTATATCTGAGAAGAAGACCATGTATACCGAGACCATGATGAATAAGAGAAAAAAAAAGAGAATGTTGAAGAAGATGTCTCACTTATCTGAAGAAGAGGAAGCATCTAGTTCTCAATATCTGGATGACATTGATGATAGACCTGACTTAGAATGTAATGATAAGGTGGCTCATGTTTCCACCATGATGATGGGAAACCATCCTACATCAATTTATCAAGAGGTATGTGTTAGTATATTGGGAAACTATTCTAATGATGAAAATTCTAGAACTAGTGGTTATGATAAATCTACAACATCTCAAGAAATAACAGTTGATAGATTAAGAATGATTCTGCATTGTATTCCTGAAGCGAGTACATCCCTGGTTTGTGGAGTATTTTAATTCCTGCAGGAAAATATCACACAACTAGAAGAAGAAATTGATGTTTTGGAGGGAGGCTTACAAAATAAAATTGTTGAATGTATAATGCTCTCTAGACAGGTTGGACCAATTTATGAAATAAAGAGGGAAATTTAAGTAAGTTCTTCAATGCGGATCACAAATTTTGATGAAAAGGAGGCAGTCAATAAGACTCTAAAAGAGAAGATATATGCACCTGTAGATGATCTAAAAATAGCAATGATGTCAAGGATTTATATTTCAATGATGACTCCAAGGAGATCAAAGAACATTACTCTTTGTTAAAAAACAAAGTAAAGATCCATGAAGATAAATTTGAATGATTAAATTGGCTTGTGAAGAGAGGATGACTATGATTGATGACTAGGAAGTCATCCTCAATATGAGATGTCTAGAATTTGAAGCTCAATTGGCCAATCATGAGAAGACACATATTGAGTCCCCACAAAAGAAGGAAACAATTTCTTCTAGTTCTCAATTCCCACTGGGGAATTATACTCTCAAAATGCCTCCAACATTTGATAAGAAGATCATGGATTCACTCATTGATCTATAAAAAGTAGCTGAGAATGTAAAGGTACCATCCATACCAAATTGTACTAATGTTTCTAACTGTTTTTCTATAAAAATTTTAGGTTGGAAGAAACATTTTAAACATGTATGGATGATGAAAAGTGAGATGAAACCTACCACCATGGCTATGGTGGATAGGGGTAAGAGTGTGGAAGATATATCCGCACCGAATGTACGACATACCAAGAAGAAGATTCAGAAACCTTATAATGAATATTGAAAGAAGTCAAGGTTTGTTTGTCAATGCTGGTGCTGTAATATATATGGTCATTGTGAATTGGATTATTGGTACAATCCCTTAAATGTAAAAGCACAAAAAAAATCCCATCTCAAGGGGAAGAAATCCAGATACGAAGAAGAAAAATCCACATAACTAGATGAATCTATATACTGCAAACAAATTTGGAATGTTAGATAACATCTGTGATGTATGCAATTAGAGTTGTCATATGAATGGTACATGTTCATATCAACTGGTACCCAAAACTAAAAAGGAAAGAAGACCACAAAAGCTGGTTACTAATGAAAAAGCATCCATTGGATGAAATCATATGAAAAAAATGAAAAAAAATTCTCCCAATAGGATTTTAAGAAGGAAAGATGAGAAGTCCTTGGCTTCCAAGCCCATGAAGGTAAAGGTTTGTGCATTAAAAAGTACTACAAAGAAGGATTTCACTCAAAAAAATCCATATAGAAGATCCAATATTGATGCCTCAGTACCTAGTGGTATTTTAGTGGTTTAAACAGATGATTTGTAATGAATGAAAAATATGGAATATGCATAGGATATGACTTGTGAAGAAATCAAAAAGAAGATTCTACCTGAATACAGAGAAGTTATGTCTGTGAGGTGCAACAAGGCATGTCATACTATTAAGAGATGCTTTGAATTTACTCCATCTCAACAATAATTCCTAAAAAATGAATATTTCACTAGTATATCCTAGTGATTTTAAAGCCCATTAAGAAATAAGATGCACATATAAAGATATGGAATAAATATTGAGGTCCACACAATCACAATCAGCATTGAAGATCAGTTGTGAAAGTGTGAAGATTGGAGCATCTTGGTTGAGAAGATCATATAAACCTTGTTCTTCACATTGATGGAATAAGAAAGGTCCACCTTATTCCCTTAAATCATCAAGTATTGTATTTATTCTTATCATACAGGGAATTTAAGGTGAGGCAATATCTAAGGGGAAGATCATGAGAATTAATGGGGATAAGTGTTCCCTTGAGGGGGAGACACAGAAAGAAGCTGCCAGAGGAATTTTCTCAATTAGTCTCAACTTCAGTTGATATCAAAATTCAATTACATTGAATATTTTTTGAAGAACATGTCATTGGAAAAGGTATGTCATTTCCAAATATCTCATCCTTGGATTCTCAAAGTAAATATTATTTCTCAAAGGGGGATTAACTAAATCACATAGTGACATAAGAAGAATGAATGTCTTCCAAGGTCACTTATCCAACCTATTACACCTCAATGTTTTGGATCCATTTATTAAAGTGAGTGCAGGAGTTTCTGGTTGATTATTTCATACAGACTTATTATCCTAAGATTGGAATGAAAGTGAAAATCTCTTGAAGAAAAAGTTCACGAGTTATTAACTCACGAGGTTTCATGATCAGTGGAGAATAGACAACTTGGTTGTATAAATAAAATCATCTTGTTTTCTACACTGGGCATTTCTTAAATAGATTAGATTGAAATTATTGATGGCACACAAATTAAGCATGTAATGATACCCTCTCTAAGATGAACTTTGTATTTCTTGTCAATAAGGGGGAGAGATGTGAATTGAAAGTTTGAGAAGAAAATATGTGAAGACTCACAATGACACATTCATTTAGTAGAAATAAATTGGGTATTGACAACAAATACAAAGGGGATATTGTTGGGGCCACTTTAGTAATTTAGTTGTATCTGTTGTCAATGATGTCAAAGACACTCTCCTAAGTGAAATGGAGAATGGAAATTAAACAATTGATGTGATGCTCCTTTGTTCAAAGAACTTCTGTCTTGTGACACATTGTTTACAACATTGATGTAACATTCTCTTAAGGGTGATTGAAGTGCCCTTTGGAATTAAATTTCCAAAAATAAATGGTGATGAAGGGGATTCATGGGATTGGTATTTGAGGAAGAAGAGGTTTGGCCTTTAAAGTGGGTATGCATGAGGTTGATTTATGTTTAATCATTGCCTTGTATTTTTTTCTATTCTTCCAATTATATTTTTCTAAGGCCTTACTTAAAAAATTGGGGCCATACCACGAGCTAGCTACCCCTGCCTCAACCCTAGGCACATGCAGGACCATAGGGGGTTGACCCCACCAATGGAGAATCCTAGGAAGAGCTAGCTTGCAAGAGGAGTGTGTGGGATTCGTATAATCCGGAAGGAGTGCACGTACATTGATCAACTTGTGCGCAAGGATGCATATTGGGAACTAATAGTTCACTCGCATAAGAAAATGTGGGCGCAGAGTGCGCCCGTAGAGAACCGGTGCGGGGCAGCACCAGTGGGGGGAGGAGAATTCTGAGTGGTGTTAGGGAGGAGTTGATTGATAAACCATGAGAAAGAGGCGATGTGTTTCGATGTGGGACGCATTTTAAAAATGCAGAGGAAATCCTGGCCACTCATCTAATCTTGTGAGAGATCTCAACTACGCACCACATCCCGCATCATTCGTTATAATCATGGTCGTCCGAGATCAATCCAAGAAAATCCAACAGCTTTGCCCTCGTCTTTAACCTCTGATCACATGGAGAGTAACCCGACGCCACTGTTCGACGTCGCCACTACCAATCCACCATGATTATGCTCCCAGTTAGCATGAATGTTGAAAACTTCTGCATTGTGATCGTCTGATTGTACTTATACCATGCAAGAAAGCTACGTCTTGCATGCATGTGATATCTCGATGAAGAAGGTTTGGCCAAGGAAAACAAAGTTTCTGAGGCTAGGTGGATCCATGAGAGATTCATGCATGAGAATCATGCATGAGATCTTGACACCATGCACGAATATAAGATCCCCATTAGAAAAAAGAAAACAACAAAAAATCTTGACATATCTAAAACACGGGTAGAATGTTTTAAAGAACCGAATATCTAGTTTATTCAAAAGAATGAATCCCATCCGATTCAGAGGATAGATTGGAATGCGGATGAAGAAGTGATCCTCACCAATAAAAGGAGAGGAACCAAGTCGAGAGAGGTTCTTATCACGAATAAAAGAAGTGCTTCTATTCCACAAACAGAGAAGACACTTTGAATAAGAATTTCATGCCCCACAGACCATAAACAAGTTCCATATACTCTTGAAGAGCCTCACAAAGAGGAAGAGGATCCAAACTCCCTTCTACGAAGATGAATAGATCCTGAAAGCCTTCAACATGTGCTACACACCCTTGAATAACTTCGAAATGAACCAGTACCTTCGAACAATCGATACATTTTATAAAAACCCTCAGTGTGTTTCGTGAGGAAATTTCCACAAGTACACAACTTGTGCAATTGTTCCCTTGTTGTACTTTGTGAAAGGGAATGATCCATGCTCCTTATGCATTATGAAGAACCGTAAATCTCATGGCCTTTCCAAAGGTGACCCCCCTCTTGAATGTATGGCTATTCTCTACTGTTTGAAGGGGTTCATGTTTTGGTGAAGAAGGATGGGGCAGTATGTGTTTCATGAACCCATGTGTTTTATTCGAAGATACCCAAGGGCTCTAGTGTTTGCAACAGAATAAGAAGAATACATGCATGTATTCATGTGCTCCAGTTGAAGGATCCCAAGGCCATGTACACTTGTGTCATGAAGAATATGTCACAATGAAATCGATTCAACCATTTAGGTTTGAAGATAAATAGCACACCTAAAGAAACACTCTAACTATGTGCAAGTGGAAGAAAGAAAAGAAAGGGAAGGAAGATTTTGACGGTGTGTGTGTTTAAATAACCATATTAATTAAGTGGGATCACACAAGAAGAAGAAGAGGTGCGTGCATGCAAATTAATATGTGAAGTGACATAAATAATGAATCAAAATCAAGTGTGTGCACGTGTATAAAGAAGAAGAAGAAATAATGGGATGAAAAGGTTCAACATAATGTCATATGCATGATCACATGCATACATGAACAAGAAGAAACGAATTGATTCTGATGATTCCAAGTGAACTGATCTTCATTTCATGAATAATCACATTAGTGTAGGTGATTCTTTCCAAGAAGAATAAAGGATAATAATTTAGTTGGTTATTGCACTAAGAAGAAGAAAGAAGAAGTCTGGTGCATTTGGTGCTGCACTAGAAAATAATAGAAAGAAAGAAGGGATAATTGCTTGCCTACTGCTTTGCGGGAAATCAAGTGAAGAGAACTAAAGAATGGCAAGAGGAGAAACTAAATTTTGATGAAGTTAGAAGATTGTCTCCACAGGTAGTATAATGAACCAGCATGAGGCTGCATGTTGGAGTAGGCTATCACCAGTCTAGGGAAGAGGATTCATTCCATCCCCTATAAAGTTTAGTATATTACACTTTCTAGAGGATTGTTTTCCTAACCAAACCACTGTAATAGCAGATCATATCGTTTTGGAGAATCCATGTACTAGTCATATCCATTCATGGAAAGGACGAATCTACTCTTATTATCTGGAAAACCTTGTAAAAATAACATGTCCATATTTTTACTACTTTTTATTATTACATGCAACATGGAAAATAGGATAAGAGAATCACGATACAAACTGGTCAAGAGGTACAGAGATAAAATTTGGGATTGGTTTAAAAAGTCCCCAACATTGATTCACCCCCCTCTCAGTGTTAGGTATTTCCCAAACTAGTCCTCTCAAAAATGATGATATTTAACTCTTGTGGAAATCGAATTCATCATTATCCGGTATAAAAAATAAATAAAAATGATTCTTTATTTAAAGTGGAATTATATTGAAAAAATGTAAAAAAATTATATATACATTATTTACAATGATTCTCCCAGTTGTGAAACTATTTTTTATTAATAAAAAAATTACTTATTATAGAGAATAAATTAAATCAAGACTTTCTTATCAGTCACCAGCAGTTGAACTCTATATTTTATGGATTAAAAAATTATATTAGACAACTGTATATGTCAAGTAATAAATTCTAACAATATCATATTCAAAGATAAATTAGTAATAGTCATGAAAAAGAATAAATGAAAACATTTTTGTTCATTAAAGAGATGAATTGAAATTGTTACACTAAATATTTCCTTCGTAATATTCAAATTTATACATGCATCTGTCACATGATTCATAATAAAAATATAGGTTGCTCGAGTTATCTATATTGTCACTATAGTTAAAAAACTTTTATGCTATCAAATAATACAAGTATTAATTTTTATATTAGAGTACATAACAAAAAACAATAGGAAAATTACATAACATTGCACATGGATATTTCAAATACATGGAAATTTAAAATACAAAAACATTGTACCTATTGATAGGTTTTGATATCACATTTTTTTTTGTTTCGGTATACCATAGGTAAGAAGTTGACTGTGTTGTTTGAGGACTAAGAATTTGTAATGACCCATGGTATGTGAACCTGATAATTTTTTAATAAGGAAAATAATCTTTAAATTATATTTTATGAGGAAATACCAACATAATGTTCCACAACATGTATCAAACCATTGGATATTACACATCTTCCTGATGATATGTAGTTCATTAAAGGTTGAAAATGTGACATTTGGCTATGAAGACACATGAGTAAAAGGCTTTACTATCAATATAATAAAACAAATTAAAAATTGAATATACTTCTAAGTAAACAATGCACTTTGAATTGAATTTTATACTCACATATCTGATTCAATAGATGAAGTGAAATTCCTATTATCATTCTCAGTAAAATGGCTTCCACTAGAAGTGAAATGGAGAAGAAATATTATTCATAAAATTTAAATAGTCATAATTTAGTATTGTTATGAAATATATTAATGTTATATAACTAGATCCTCCTCAAAATTGGAAAACCACTTTGCGTTCTATAATTGGGAAGTATTGATTAATGAACAATATCCATAACATTCCTAAAACCTAGTGTAACTTGGAAGATAACATTAAGAGATTTCATACTTGGAATTCTAAAAAACGAAATGAATTTTAAGTAAATATAGGTCATTATATGACATAATCGGGTAGAGTTGCATAACAATTTTACATATTTTCATGCCTCATGTCTATTTTATTAACCATCTAAAGTATGGAAATCACGGTCAACATTTTTCCTGGAAAATGATAACATAAAATGGGTAAGCACCATTAATCTTGGAAGATGATAACATAATATGATATATTTTAATATTTGTTTTGAAATGATATATAATTTGACCAAAAAAATAGTTTAACTTCATTCATATATATATTAATGAAAATTGATACATGTTCCTAACTAATATTAGTTTTCAACTAAATTTTCAATCAATACATGTAGTTATTATTAATACCAACCACTTCTTTATAGTACACTATAGTTTTGAACTAAAAAAATACATTCATTAAGTAATATTATTTCATAAAAAATATGAATTTGTAATTATTATATAGGAATTAAATTTTTTGTTATGGTATATATATATATAGAAATCTATGAGGGTGGAAAAGAATAATGATTGCGTTATCATTGATAGTATACCAAAAAAGAATGAAATTATAAAATCTAATATTGTTAGAAAATATATGCCAAATAGAAATCAAATCAAATCATAAAATCACATTATTAAAAACCTTACACTTTATAAAAATTTTCTGCATGCTATGTGATGCAGAAAGAGATGAAGTCAGTATTATTTTTAACACCTCTTGTCCTGATTACCATAAATGAAAAACAAATGTTAAAAATGAATTTATTAGTGTAGATATAAATGAAAATAAATAGTTAAAAGGTAATTTTCTTCCAATTTAAAGGAAATAAAAGGAATGATAATTACAAATATCTCAAGATTCATTGTCATTAGAGCCTTATAATAAAGACCCTATAATACAAAGAGGGATGAACTGTTGACTTGTATTTTTATATATCAATTATCAAAACATGTTTAAAAAATAATTATTAAGAATAAATAACTTATAAAAAAGAATAAAAATTACTTCATAAAAAATTTTCTAAAATATTTACATACTCTGCCGAATGGACTAACATAAGGAAATGAACAAATCTATAAAATAAAACAAAATATACCAACTACAAGAAGAATAAAATTTGAATAAATAATCAGTTCATTTAATTTAATTAAAAGAGAAATACCTAAAATATCTTAAACCCATAAAAAATAGAATATACATACTTTAAGAAAAAACAATTATATAGTTACTCATTTTTTAAACATTAACTATAAGAGGAAGGCATAAATATATAAAGGATTTTATAGTGTGGAGATTTTTTTTATCAATCCATAACCCTTTATGAATTAGATAAAAACCTTATAAAAATAGAAAAAATCTACCAACTGAAGATAAACAATTATTGTCTTCGAAATCATTTTTTAAGATTAATTGAATGATACATACCTGATAATTTAAATAAATTCATTCTTAATAAATATTTTGCAAACAAAATAACTGCAAAGATGGGTAAGTTCATCAATCATATATGACTCTGTATCATTGAATAGATACAATTACAATGAATTATATAAGATTAAAAATTAGAATATTTTTATATAAATCATAAAATAATTAATATATCCAAACTTATTGTTTCCGACGCTTTCGCCAGGGTGCGCGCGCATCCGTCCGTCCGCCGAGGAGGACGCGCGGCTTCGTTGCCCAGCATTACCGCTTTCCAAAGGCGGGCGGCATCCGTTCATTGTTCAGGTACGTCTTCTCCTTGATCAAAACGGGCGGATGGGATGTCGGTTCTTCCCTCCATGGATTCCTCCTCGGAGCTCATTACCTAGTCCGGGTATCCCTCATAGATTTAATACGTAGTTCGTGAAACTCTTCCCAGTTCCATATTTCCATGGACGTCGGTTAATTACACTGCTTCTGTCGGGACATTCCAAAGGGTCTAGTTAGGGCAACAACCTTCAGTCGGGGGAGTAGTCACGTTGAGGCATCAGTAGCATGTCTGGATGCTGGGGAACATGGCGTGTCTGTCTGTTGTCCCTGGTCACATGGCTTCTCGAGGGCGTGGAAGCCTGAGTCATCCCACATCGAATGCGGGGAATTATATGCCATAGACACATATCTGAGCTTTTCCTCAGCTTACCGTTTTTAACACAGGGTACGCCGCGAGTTTAATGTCCAACGGAGATGGATCAACCCAACCAGAACATTAGCTAGGATAGATCGGATTGATGGAATTCTCTTGAAGGGATGCTGATACCGGGGCCAGCCCATAGGTGGCTGTGAAGAGTGTACCGACATGGTCTCACCGGGATATGACGGTCCGGGAAAGGATCGGGGTGGATGGTGGATGAATGGAATGGAGGGGAGTGAAATGGGACCATCGCAGGGGCGACGATGGAGTTGGGCTTGAGCCTTGAAGAGGCTTCCTACGTATCCCCGTGGCAGGGAATCAAAGCCCACGTAGTTCGGGACGGTGCCGGTAAACCGGCATGAGGGTGGACCTTGGTCTGATGGGCTTTGTCGGCGAACCGACGTGAAGGTGGACCTTGGTCCGATGAGAGATGGGTTTGACCCTCGGGGAGGCTTCCTACGTACCATGCCTTGACATTGATCAAAGACCACCTATTTTAGAGGGTTTCATCGGTGAACCGACGTGAAAGTAGATCCGTGGGTCCACTGGTGGTGGGCTTGAACCTTAGGAAGGTTTCCTACGTACCATGCCTTGATATGGATCAAAGTCCTCGTAGTTCAGGTGGGATACAGTTTAACGTCGTGCGAGACGGTAGTGAAACCTGACGTGAATAAATGACGGGTGGGCTTGAACCTCAGGGAGGCTTCCTACGTACCATTCCTTGGCGTGGATCAAAGTCCTCATAGTTCGGATTGGTCACAACGGCTTTCCGTCGGACTGGAATTGCAGTTTAACATCGTTCTAGATGCAGGTAGAACTCGACGTGAATTGGATAATGGGTGGGCTTGAACCTCAGGGATGCTTCCTGCGTACCATGCCTTGACATGGATCAAAGACCTCGTAGTTAAAACGGGGCTTTGTCGGTGAACCGACGTGAAGGTGGAACTTGGTCCACTTGTGGTGGGCTTGAACCTTGGGAAGGTTTTCTACGTACCATGCCTTGGCATGGATCAAAGTCCTCGTAGTTCACTATGGAATGGGTGTGCAGTTTAATGTCATGCGGGACAAGGGATTGTGAAGTTTAACGTCATGATGGACGAGGGGCGAAACTCAAAGTGAATGAACGACCGAGCAATGTGGCTTGAACCTCATGGAGGCTTCCTACATACCATGCCTTGTCACGGATCAAAGACCTCGTAGTTCACTATGGAATGAGTCGCAACGGCTTTCCATTGGACCGGAATGCAGTTTAGCGTCATGATGGAAGGGAATGGGACCTGACGTGAATGAATGACAGGTGGGCTTGAACCTCAGGGAGGCTTCCTACGTACCATGCCTTGGCACAGATCAAAGTCCTCGTAGTTCTCTATGGAATGGGGGTCAGGGTCAGTGTTCACTCTAAGCCCACGTGAGTCATGCTCGGTGTGAGAAACAAGAGGTTGTAAGGACATGACCATCACGTCACGAAGGATGCGTCCGTGAGAAGCAAAGAGGGGATTACGAGTTAGGCGGCCTATGGTGCTGGGACTTACTCCAGGATGGAGGCCCATGGCGCGAAAAAACGCGGGAAAGATGGACCTTGGTCCAATGATGGGAGGTTCCTCGTTCCATATCACGCCCTCCACTGACCTTGGTGGTGGGGATGTACGGAGATGCAGAGGTGCAGCCATCCGATGGGGAACTAGGGTCTCCCTTCTCCTATGAAGATACGCCACTCCGAAAAGGAGGATATCATCCCTTGTGGATGGGTGATTCCATTCCCATGGAGACGAGTGGTGTGAAGAATGTTCGAGCTGGGGGGACCCTTCGTGAGAGGCACGAGGTCAGATCACAGTTTAACATCATGTGTTGAGGATGCGGTGCTTGGCAGTTTAACGTCATGCAGCTCAGACGAGGTGGGTTCACTCCACACACTTAGGACTTAAATAATCGGTACCCTCTGGTCCTTGGGGAAGGGAAGGTACCAGTAAGGCCATGGTCAAGGGGGGTTGTGGGACAAACCATCAATGGGTCCACGTTAGCGTGTCTATGCGAAGAAGCAATAGCCGTTAGCGTGCCTATGCGAAGAAGCATTAGGCGAAGCAACGCTACGGGCGGTATTGTCCATGGGACTTTGAAATCACATCGTGCAAGCCTGGAGGGTCACACGGGAAGAGGAATCGCTAAGAAAAGGAGTGTGCTTCACGAAGTGGAGTGCCTTGGCCTTAGCAGGGGGCATAGGTGCGAATGGAAGGTGCTTCGTGAAGTGGAACAGTGTTCGCAGAGCACTGCCTCGCGAAGAAGGGGTGCCTCACGAAGCAGGGTCCTGCAAAGCAGAATGCTTCGCGATGTGGAGCAATCCTTCCTTAGCATAGGGATCTCTAGTATGGGTTGGGTGTTTCGCGAAGCATAAGTGCTCTGCGGCTGCCCAGGTTCTCTTGGGAATCCCCTTACTTCGCGAATTCCCTTGAGCTTCGAGAAGTGCATCCCTCTCAGAAGAGGGGATCAAAAAGAGACAAAGCAGAGTCGTCTCACGAAGTAGGAATACCTCGCGGAGCTCATGATTCCGGGGGCAAAGAGTGCTTCACGATTCGGGAGAGGAGAAGCCGAAAGGTCAGATTGTACGTCTGTTGGACTCAGGGGGAGTTTAGTATTTATAGGGAAGGGGCGCCGCGAAGCAGAAGTCGCGCGCCGCCTCCTGTGCTTCGCGGCGGCTCGCGAACCTCAAACTCGTTCGTGAAGCATCACCGCCTATGGAGCTTCGCGAGGCCGTGAGGGTCGGGGCGCTTCGCGGCGGGGCTTCGCGTGGGTGCTTCACGAGGCAGCGCGCCTGCCTTCCTTTTTTGCTCTTTTCTTTTGGGCCATATTTTGGCGCCAAAAAATGCCCCCCCTCAGACTTGGAGCCGTGGAGGGAAAGGGTCAGAGTCTAAGGGAACATCGCCCAAATTGTCGGTAGTTCGCGATGCCGCTCCGCGAAGGGGGCCCGCGATGCTGACTGGGGCTGCGGATCCAGACGCGCCGCGATGCTCCGCGCGGGGGAGGCGCGACGCGATGCTCCGGGGTTGCCGCCTATAAATAGTGGGGTTGACCTCTTTTGTCTTTGCGTTCCTTCCTTGTCTTTTTGTGCTCTCGACTTCGCGAAGCTCCGCGTACTCCACGACATCCCTCTGTGAATCGAGCTTCGCGGGGAACCGTGGGTTTCCGACTCTGCGTCCGCGCCATTAAATTTTTTATGCTGTAGTGCACACAATTTACACTATTTTAATTGCCTTGTTACATCCCTACAATGTTTGCGGGACGTTCGACGACAATTCCCCATGCCCACGTGGGTTGAGCCCGATGAGAGAAACAGGAGATAGTTTCCCTTTCATCCCTCCGAACATGGGATTGGGGATCATGCTCCCGACATCCGGGATTCGGATTACCAGTCCGGATTTCTGAAAGACGGGAGAGGCCTGATCGGAGTAGGAACTTTCAGGATAGAAGAATTATCGTTTCTTCAGCGTCCTCTTATGCACGAACGTGGAAACGCCAGGGGCGCTTGGAGGAGAAGCGGTATCCTTACTACGTTAGCCTGTAATGGGAACAACAAGTGAGGGTCGACCATTGACCATGTTCGAAACACGGGGCCATGTCACAAATGTTGTTGATCAATCCTTCGGGATGTTGGCCCAGGACAGTCGGCAGACCATAGGTCAGACATCCATACTGTTAGGGGGTCTTTCCAGGCATGACCCGTCTTCCGGAACGTTGGCCCTGGACGGTAGGTGAGTCGATGCGGCATAAGACCAGGCCGTTAGGGGGTTCCTTCAGACACGAAAAGGGGACGAGGGTCCGAATAAGGGGTACGCAAAGCGTGGAATATGGAGTGATGGTTTTTCCGAATGGAATCCAACACATAGGTAGTTACACCACCCTGGTGGGAGCACACCAGATGGGCGCATTGGTCTGATCATGGATCATTCCTTCTTTGGGACAGGGCCTCTCTGGCGAGGGGATCTGTCACTTCCCAATGGGATCTTGGGGCATCCTGAACCTGTTCAGGGTAGAACCGCAGTTTAGTGTCATGCGTTGAGGACACAACAGACCCCTGTAACGTCATTCGATAGGACATGGAGCAAAAGGAAATATCCTAGGGAGCGTGTGGCACGGTACATATGAAATCGACGTGAATGAGGACATGGAGTCCAAATCATACCACATACCCCTGGAGGAAACTCTTCAGATCGAGGGACCAAGAGTGAGGATTAGGCTGGGCCCGAAGAAGAGTGGTCGGGCGTTCCTACGTACCCCATGAGGATGGGAATCAAGCCATACGTAGTTCTGGAAACACGGTTTAACGTCATGAGGGACGATGAGAAGCCTGGCCACGTTGGTACACATCCTGCCAAAACTACTAAGCCCACGTGAGTCGTGCTCGGTGTGGGAAACAAGCAGTAGTGGTGGGAGTTTCCCGACAAAAAGGGGAAGGTTAGGGCAAAGTGATGCTCAGTGAATACTGGCCCAATGACACTAGCACGATCATTTAGCGCACCTGGATGCACGAAGATAAAGAGCCGAGTTTTATGGAATTCCACTTGAATATAAGGAAGTGGAAATGTGTGACTCATAACGCTCACGATTCAGATCACGATGATGGCGGCGTGACGATGGAGGATAACTGCTGACCATGTTCGCAATACGGCATCCTGTCGCATTGGCCTAAAATGGGGACTGACAAATGAGGGTTGACCATAGACCATGTTCGAAACACGGGACCATGTCACAAATGTTGTCAAATATCCATAGGGACGTTGGCCAGAAACGATTGGAGGGCCCTTAGGTCCAGCATTCATAGAGAGCCCTTAAGCCTAGTATCCATGTCGTCTGAGGGTCATTTTGGATGTGGAAGAGGATGAGGATCCGAATAGCGAGCTCACGAAGCTTGGTCATGGGATGAGGGGAATGTCCCTATGAAAATCACACACTTCGGACTCTTTGTCGAAACACATCTGAATACGACAACGAGACGTATTAGATAGAGGGAGCAGATTCCTTTCCCATGGGGAGATCTTAGTTTAGGGTCGTAGAACTCGGACCATGGATGGGTAAGGGGAACAGGGGATACATGGAAAGGTGGTTACAAAACCCGACGTGGATGAGGACCTAAGCCCTACTTACCATGAATTCTATGGGGAAATACTCGAGTCGAGGGACCAAACACGAAGGTTAGGCTGGGCCAGCGGGGAAGTTCCCAGGTGCTCCTACGTATCTCATGAGGATGAGAATCAAGCCATACGTAGTTCTAAATGGTGGCATGGTAAGATACCAGCGCCAGGGGAAAAGGGGAGTGCGGCCGTGGCCCTTGCACTAAAAGAAGCGGAATTTGATAAATCTTGTTTGTTCTTTAAGGTGAATGGTTTTTTTGTAAAGCGACATGCCTAGAATAGTATGTCGTTATGTCGCCACAAGGATCATGTCGTGATGGGCGTTGACAAATGGCATGGCACGTGACCAATACCCAACGTGAAGTCCTCTACAAGGAGGTCGCCACAATGCAGTGCCTTTTTTCATCGTGCGGCCAGGACGATAATGTCACAGTTTAGGGTCGTATGATAGGACCAAGCATGCATTTTATCATCATGCAGCGCAGATGCAGCAGAAACGATGCTAGGCGGGAAATGTGCGCAGTGTTATAAAACACAATTGACAGAGACATGACCCCACATCACACTATGCGCCACTCCAAGAGGGAGACCTCAGGCCGAGGGGCCTATATAGAGGTAAGAGGTGAAACAGGGGGAGAGACTAGCTCCCTAAATGGGAGCCCCGAAGGACACCATATTGCATCTTTGTCCCCCTGAAATGCAAAGGTGCACTGAGGGATAGTGCCAAAAGTGTTGAGATTCTTCCTGGACATGATGGGGTGGAAAATGGTGTGAATCATGCAACCAACATTCGAGGAATGAAGGGGCTGGCGTGACGACAGAGGATTACTGCTGACCATGTTCGCAACACAACATCCTATCGCGTTAGCCTGAAATGGGGACAAACAAATGAGCATCGACCGCTGACCGTATTCGCAATGCGGGATTTTATCGATTTGTTGTCTGAAACCCTCAGGGGCGTTGGCCCCTAATGGTAGGAGAGCCCTTGGGCATAGTATCCAGGCCATTATCAGAGGTCCCTCCCAGTGTGAATGGTAATGGAAGCCCGAATGGAGGGGAAGACGAAGCTTGACAAGTAGAAGGAACTTGATCAAGTTGAATATGACACACTTGGTCCTAGACCAGAGTACTCTTAACACATGGGTTGGTAGCTGTATGGAGTCGAGGGACTCAACTTGAGGGTGATCGAGAGATTGCGGATTCTCGGGAGAAGGGGCATGGTGCCCAAAGCCTTGTATCATGCCTACATATCCCCCTCCTGGGGAGGGATAAACCAAATGGCCTAGGTGACCGGGAGATCAGGAGATCTCTAAGAGGTGGGGCTGGACCCGAAGCCTAGATATTCAGGTGGTCCTATGTATCCCATGAGGATGGGAATCAAGCCACACGTAGTTTTTTAAGGGTGCCTTTTAATGTCATGCTGGACAAGGAATATGAGGGCTAAGTCTCTGAATGGGGGTGCGCGTGGTGCAGCTATTGCAACCCCGATGTGAATGAGGACATAAACCCACACTACGCCACACGGTCTCGTAATCGGGGTCCTGAAGGTAGTGGATTTGCTGAACTCAAGCTGGACCCAAAGACAAGGGGTCTGGACATTCCTACGTATCCTATCAAGATAGGAATCATGCTGAACGTAGTTCCAGATGAGAATCTTAGTTTATGGTCTTAGAGCTCGGAACGTGAGTGGTGACCACTTCCTGAGTAAGCACAGATGTCAACCCGATCCCTAAGCCCACGTGAGTTAAACTTGGTGTGGGAAACAAGGGGGGTATCCACATCGCAATACTTGGTGCGTCCATCAAAGGGGAGTCGGTAGAGATCCTCGAAGAGCACCTTCGATGCAGCTTGTTCCCCCAACGCGCGGACGTGCACGGAGGAAAAGTACCAAGAGCTCCGAGACTCTACTTGGACATGATGAAGTGATAAAGGGTGTGAATCGTGTACCCGACATTTTGGGCCTAATGGGTTGGCATGGAGAGAGAGGAAAACTGTTAACCATGGTGGAAACGCAGCACCCATCACATTAGCCTGAGGTGGGAATAGCAAATGAGGATCGACCGTTGATCATATTCGCAACGCGGGATTTTATCGATTTTTTGTCCAAAACCCTCGGGGGAGTTGGCCCGTAACGGTAGGAGAGCCTTTGGGCATTGTATCCAGGCCATTCATGGGGGTCCCTCCAGGTGAGGAAGATGATGGAAGCCCTGATGCAGGGACACACAAAGCCTGGAAAGCGGGTGCAGACGTGTCTGAGTAAAGCTTGGCACTCTAGGTAATAAACCAGAGTACTCTTAGGCACATTGGTGAACCGCCGAAAAGGGATCGACGAAACAGCTCAGTAGGGAGAGGTACATGGCGTGGTCATTACGAGATCGACGTGAATGAGCACATAATCCCTGACCACACCATATAATCCTCTCATGAAGGAAGGGTAAGCAAAGGGGACAAGATGGGATGAAGATTCCCGAGGAATTGGGATGGACCTGAATCATGGACATTTAGGTGGTCCTAAGTATCCCATGAGGATGGGAATCAAGACACACGTAGTTCTCCAAGTGTAGTTTAACATCATACAGGACAAGAAGAGGAGTAATATACCCCTAAAAAAAGGATGTGTACGGTATGGCGAAGAAGCCGCCGTGAATGAGGACGTAGTCCTACACCACACCATACAATCCCATAAGAGTGGACCTGGGCCGGTGCCCGGAAAGGCCAAGGGGCCTGAGGGTTAGGCCCTGGTCAGGAAGGCCTGACCTGCTTGCAGTTTAACGTCTTGCAATGAGGACATGGGTCGGGGACCCAAGAAGGCCAAGGGGCCTGAGGCTGGGCCTCGTAAATGAGGGCGTACGGCACGGTACATGATCCCGACGTGAATGAGGACATAGTCTCACACCCCACCGTACACCCCGGGTGAAAGATTGGGCGGAGGGGCCCGAGAAGGCCAAGGGGCCTATGGTCAGGCATCAGTCAGGAAGGCCTGACTGGATTGCGGTTTAACGTCTTACAGTAAGGAGGGGGGCCATGGGCCTAAGGAGGCCAAGGGGCCTAAGGATGGGCCTCGTAGGGGAGGGCGTACGAGATGGGACATGATCCCGAAGTGGATGAGGACATAGTCTTACACCACACCGTACACCCCTATGGGGAGTCATGGTCGTGGGCCCGATTGCTAGCACCACCCCGGGGGAAGTTTGTCACCTCGGGATGGGGCAGAATGAATCACCGCACTCGATGTCTGGGACATCTCGGGGTGGACTCGAAGATCTGGGACACTGTTGACCATGTTCGAAACACATCGTTCCTATGGTGACCCGATATGGGAGCCACAAATGAGCGTCGACTGCTGACCAAATTCGAAATACGAGACTTGTATCGGCTTGTTTCTTGAAACCCTTGGTGGCGTTGGCCCGTAACGGTAGGAGAGCCCTTGGACTTTGTATCCAGCCCGTTCTTGGGGGTCCCTCTAGGTGTGAAAGACGATGGAATCCCAGTCAAGGAGTGGATGAAGCATAGTTGTATCCATCCATGAGAGAGGCAAACATCTCAAGGGGGGATGTACAGCCGGGTCGAGGCTTGCTCGATGTGAATTGGGGAAAAAGTGTGCACCCTGCCATATCTTAACCAGAGGGGAATGTCTTAGCTTTTGGGATGGGCCAACGGACAAAATGCTCGGGCGTTCCTATGTATCTCATGGGGATGAGAATCAAGAAATACGTAGTTCTTGAAGGCCATGCAGTTTAGCGTCGTGCGGTGAGGACGTGGGAGGATAGAAGAACGGGAGTGGGCACATGGTGTGACCCTAACAATCCATGTGCGAGCGGGGTCGTATGAGCGAGGATAAGAAAGCCTACTCCCTACTACATAGGTATCCTCCGAGGAAACTACCCCCAGGGGGTATAGAGGAAGAGAAATGCTTGGGGCTGGGCTCAAGACGAGGCGTCCGAGCGTTCCTACGTATCCCATAAAAATGGGAATCAAGCCACACATAGTTCTTGACATGTAGTTTAACGTCATGCGGGATGAAGAGAATCTCATTTGGGGATATGTATGGTACGGCAAGTAATCCGACATGAATGAGGACGTAGTCCCACACCATACCGTATAATCCCGTAAGAGGGTAAGTCCGGGAAAAAAATGAGGGGGCCTGGGGCCAGACCGCGGTCAGGGAGACCTGACCACCTTGTGGTTTAACGTCTCGCAGTGAAGACGGGGGCCCGGGGCCCAAGGAGGCCAAGGGGCCTGAGGCTGAGCCTCGGTCAGGAAGGCCTGACTGGCTTGTAGTTTAACGTCTTGCAGTAAGGACGGGGATGCAGTTTAAGGTCGTGCGGGACCAAGGAGGCCAAGGGGCCTGAGGCTGACCCTCGGTCAGGAAAGCCTGACTGGCTTGCAGTTTAACGTCTTGCAGTAAGGACAGAGATGCAGTTTAAGGTCGTGTGGGACCATCTCTCAGTTTAGGGTCGTGCAGGACCCTCTCACAGTTTAGGGTCGTGCAGGACCACGGAGGCCAAGGGGCATGAGGCTGAGCCTCGTTCAGGAAGGCCCGAATGGCTTTCATTTTAATGTCTTGCAGTGAGGATGGAGATGCAGTTTAAGGTCGTGCGGGACCATCTCGCAGTTTAGGGTCGTGCAGGACCACTTCTGCCCTAGGCAAAGTATCGCTTGTGGAATTTGGCATTGGTGGGAGGGGTTATACGCTCTCCATCTATAGTCACCAAGGAGTATGCTCCATTGGGGTAAACCTTATGGATGATATAAGGCCCTTCCCATTTGGGTTCCAATTTGGGCGGTTTACTGCCGGGAATCATTGGCGCTCGAAGGGCCAGTACTAGGTCGCCCTATAGAAAAGAGCGGAGACGAACCTTCTTATCGAAGGCCCTCACTATCTTGTCTTGATTCCTTTCCAGATTGTACAGGGCACGGAGCCGGTTCTCGTCCAGTGCTTCCAGTTTAGCTAGACGGATCTCGGCTACCTCATCTGATGTCTGGTGATCATAAAATACAGTGTGTAACGATGGCAGCTGGATCTCAATGGGTAGGACGACCTCAGCTCCGTACACCAGGGAATATGGGGTCACCTGGGTAGAGTAGCGATTCATCGTCCGGTAAGCCCAGAGGGCGTTGGGGAGCTTGTCTGGCCAACTTTTCTTGTTCTGACCAACCATCTTCTGCACAATGTTAGAGAGGGTCTTGTTGAACGCCTCGATCTGTCCATTCGCCTACGCGTGGTAGCTGGAGGTACGGTTTGACCGGATGTTGTACTTGGCGTACAATTTCTTCAATTCAGCCGCTCGGAAGGTGGTGCCGTTATCGGTGAGGACGGTGTGAGGTTCCCCAAACCGGTGGATAATGTTTGAGCTCACAACGTCAACGATGGAACGGGCCTTGAACTCTTTAAGCAGAACTGCCTCTGCCACTTGGAGAAGAAATCTATAGCAGTCAGGATGAACCTACACTGGCGGGCTGTTGCCGGTGGATACGGTCCCACTACATCAAGCCCCCATACCGCAAATGTACAAGAGTACTTGGTGGGGTGGAGGGTCTCCGGCGGCCGATGTAGGAAGTTGGCGTGAACTTGGCATGCGTGGAATCTCTTCGCATACCCAATACAATCATGGATCATAGAGGGCCAAAAGTACCCTACCCTCCGGATTTGCTGGGACAGCTTCGGCCCAGCATGATGGGCGCCACAGGAACCGGCGTGAACCTCTTGCATGACTTGAAGTATCTCTACTCCTTGGATGCAACGGAGGAGTACACCATCGAAACTCCTCTTATAAAGTATCTGTTCAAGACTGGGGCGACTCTGGAGGGTAAATTGCAGCGCACGATGTCGGATTCGCTTGCGCTTGGCCCGGTCGTCTGGGAGGCGACCATTTTGGAGATACTCGACAAAAGGTGCCCTATAGTCGGGAGTGGCTTCAATCACTGCGTCTGACGAACCCGGGACCCCTGATGTGGAGGGTCCAACGGTGAGGTGGCCAACCCGAAGGCCGTCATTGTCCTCTGGGGTGACGGGAGAAATAACTCTCCGGTGTTCCACATGTATGATCAAATTATCTTGCTCGGGTTCTATGAGCGATGCGGCCAAGCCAGCCAGGGCGTCTGCTTGGCCATTCTCCGACCGTGGGACATGGGTAACCTCTGCTCGAGAAGAGAATTGGGCCATTAGGCGGAGGGCGTACTCCAGCAACGGTGAAAGCTCCGGCTTCCTGACGATGTAGTCACCATTAACCTGTTTGATTACCAGATCGGAATCTCCCTTCACATGTAGATGGGGCACATGGATCTCAAGGGCCAACTCGAGGCCGGTAATGAGAGCCTGGTACTCTGCCTCATTGTTCGTACAACCTTCTGATAGTAGGAACGAGTATGAAAGGATGACCTACACCGGGGTGATGAAGACAATACCCAGACCCACTCTGTTGAGCTTGGGATCGTTGAGCCTCCTACCGGTGGGGCTCCGGGAGGTGCCGTCGAAATTCATTTGCCAACACGGGATAGCATGATCGACCGAGAGGATCGTCTCGTCAGGGAAATCCAGGTTCAGGGATTGATCCGCGGAGGTTGGATGGGCAGCTAAAAATTCTACCAACACCTATCCCTTAATGGCCTTTTGAGGTACGAACCTGATATCAAACTGCTGGAGAATCACCGCCACCGTGCGAGTCGGCCAATCAGCATAGGGCGGTTTAGGATGTACTTCAGTGGGTGTACCCGGGAGACCAATTGCACCTCATGGTGCTGCAGGTAATGTCGCAACATCTGCACGGAAAATACGAGTGCAAGGTAGCTCTTTTCGATAGGGGAGTATCTTACCTCCGTATCGAGAAGCATGCGGCTGAGACAGTAGAGTCTGTTCTCAGTACCCTCGTTATTCTTCTGGGCAAGCAGCGTAGTGAGGGATTTCTCCAGGGCGGTCACATAAAGGACCAACGGCTTTCCGAAGACGGGTGGCATCAAGACCGGAGGTTGGAGAAGATACTGCTTGATTTCCTCGAAGGCGGTCTGACACTCCTCATCCCATTCGTAGGCGGCGCCCTTCTTCATGAGCCGGGAAAAGGGCTTACATTTTCCGGCCAGATTCACGATGAATCGGCGTATATAGGCTAAGTGTCCTTGAAGGCCTCGAAGCTCCCGAATGTTTCTCGGGGGAGGAATTTGGATGATGGGCTTGATCTTCTCTGGGTCGATCTCGATACCTCAGTATTTGACAACAAAGCCCATAAACTTCCCAGAGGTGACCCCGAAGGCACACTTCAACGGGTTCATCTTCAGGTGACGAGAACAGACGAAACCGAACACTTTCTCGAGGTCTTTGAGATGGTCTTGGCGCTGAAATGATTTGTCTACGAGGTCATCCACGTAGCATTCCACCAATGTCCCGAGGATTGGTTTGAATATGTGATGCATGGACCTCTGATAAGTGGCACCTTCATTCTTCAAACCGAATGGCATAACCTGGTAGAAAAAGGTACCTTGGGGAGCCCTGAAAGCAGTGGACTCCTCGTCTTCGGGGGCCATCCAGATTTGGTTATACCCGGAGTATCCATCCATGAAAGAGAGAGCCTGGAACCCGGCTGTGGCGTCAATCAATAACACTGTCACCGGGAGTGGGAAGTCATCCTTTGGGCAGTGGCGATTAAGATCGTGGAAGTCGATGCAGACTCTGATCTGCCCATTCTTCTTCCTGACTGGCACAATGTTGGAAAGCCACTTGGGGTACTGGACCTCCTAAATGAAGTTGTCTTTGATAAGCTTGTCAACTTCAGCCTCAACCATAGCACCATGAGAGGGGTGCATTTTCCTGGGGGGCTGCTTAAACCCACGGTGTTTTGCCGGGAGGCCCAGACGGTGAACGGATACCTGGGGATATAGTCCTGGCATCTCGTTGTAACTCCAGGCAAACACGTCACGGTGCCGTTTGAGGAAGTCTACGTACTGCTGCCACTCCTCGAGGGACATGGCTGCACTGATCAATGTGGGTTTCGGATCCTCCTCGCTACCAAGGTTCACCTGTACCAGTTCATCAACCGTGGTAGAGACGCCCTCTTCAAAGGTGGGGGGAGCATCCTCCAGGTCTTCCTCCCCACCCGTAGGGGGACTTTCTGCGACGGAAGATACTGCCGGGCTATCGAAACCCGAGGGGCAGCTGGTGCCGGCTTGGGCAGCAGTGGTCATCGTATCGGGAGACCCGCTTTCCATTGAGAACGTAGCAATGAAGGAATTTGATCCTATCCCATATGGCCTTCGGCCTAAGGGGCCACGTTTGATAATATCAAAGCAGTGGTGGCGTGTTGGCCTGAGTCGGTGGATTCCAGCCCGACGGAAGAGACACGTATGGCATACCGATGTCATCATAAGCTTGACGTCCCAGTACCGTAAAGGGGTAGGTGGTTCCTGGATGACCTGATCCTGGATGATGTAGGAGTACGAGGTGATTTTCTGTCGTCGCATGGACACGGGAACATACCTTCCTTGCGTACCCGAAACAACAAAACATTGCCCCATGTCGGGGGTCGTGGCCTCCAACCGGTGGATCAGAAGGATGTAGGCATCATCCATGCTTGCCCAAAGATCACCTGTGACCGGGGCAGGTCCATCATCACTTACCAGGATTTATTTACCCTTACTTTTGTAATTACCCGCATCTAGATATTAGGCCTCACAAGAAGCGAAAGGGGACGAATCTCCTTGGAGCACGCCTACTCGACCGTTGAGGGAGTACTTGAGGCACTGGTGATACGACGAAGGGACCGCTGCATGCAAATGGAGCCATGGACTACCCATCAATGCGTTGTAAGTGGTGTCCTGAGAGATGACCATGAACTCGGTGCTGGCAACTAAGCCACCGAACTGAGTCTTCAGGAGGATCTTGCCGACTGGGGTTTGCTCGGTCCTATCGTACCCCTGGATCCTGAGGTCAGAGGGAGTCAAATCACCTTCAGACAGACCCAGCTTTTGAAATGTCCGGGTCAGAATTAGATTGATTCCAGAACCCGTGTCAACGAGACAGTGGCGGATTTCCACGCCATTAAAGTGGCCAGTGATATACAGCGGGTGAATGTGCCCCTGTATAGGAGGGTCCTCATCTTCACCGGAGAACGAGATAACCGCCTGACACTCAGCGTTTTCAATCGCCTCAGTATGGAAGGCTTCTGCAGCTGCAACCTCCGTCTCAATCTGGAGGGGGCTCCATAGGGCCTCGGCAAGTGCCTCACACATTTTGGACGACAGGCGAAGGGCCTCAAGGATGGAGAGCCTCGCCGGAATTCCAGCCAGGTGCTTAGGACATCATACATTCATGCCCAGCGTGAACCTCTACTTATAGGAGGTCGCTCGGTACTTGGAGGCACAGCGGGTCCTGCCGGTTGGACCGGCGATCGACTAGTAATGGGTACATCCTGCTGTCTGCTAGTAGAAGCCTGGAGGATAGTCGCCGGACTAGGATTAGACAGCAGAGGCTGGCCTATAGCCGGGAAAGACTAACTGTGATACGAACGAGGCAGCTCTCCCCGATCTAGTAGCAAAAACGGCGGTGGAGGTAGAGTCAAGGACGTTAGATGGTGTTGTGCGTGCTGAGATCTGCGCTGAGCCTGCTGCCTGGTCTCAGTAGCATGCACGGCTTGGCCAAAAGTTCCTGCTGACGTACCTCGAGGACCGGAGCGGTTGCGATTCCGTTGACGTTGACGTCGGCTGGGAACGTTGGGGAGGTCTGCCTGGCATTCTCCCTCATCGGGGGTCATATAGGGCTTTACCAGCTCCACGGTGTTAACCGAAGCTTACCCTTGACTGTCGCTCGAAGAATCAACCACCGCTGGGCGGATTCTGGGAGGAATCCCCATTTCAGGGGGCATAAAATTGCCGAGAGTACGGGATGATGACGACACTGGCAGTGCGCGTTGCTTCTTCTTGCGTCGCCACTGCTTGCCCTTTTGGGAAGAGGTCGACTGTGAAGATGATGCGGAGGCACCGACTGCTTCTTCTGAAGGCTCTGACTGCTTCAGGAGCGCCCAGATGATACCGTGGGCATGGACGACAGTTTTTCGAGCCATCCAGTCATCGTATTTCCGGGATCCGCGGCTGGGGACCTACTTCCACTCGCTTTCGCTGTCGCTACCGATCTCTGATCCTACAAAGACACCCGCCAATTGTGCTGGTGCCGGTCCCAACTTGACAATGTTGTTGTTGACATGGTCTTGAATCCAGTCTTTAAACACATAGCCTTGCTTGAGGGTGTGCCCTAGAATTTGATGATAAGGGCAGTAGTTGGGGTGGTCAGTGAGATTTTCCTCTGCTAGCCTTCTGCACTCAGGCAGGCGCACGATCCCTGGCTCTAGAGCAGTTCGGAAATAGGTAGTGACCTGATTTTCGTTAAACGAATAAGTCTGGTTCCTTCTTTACGGATAGGGGGCCCTGGGGGCCTGGCCCTGATGAGGGGCCGGAGGGGCCTGTTGAGGAGGTGGTGCCTGATTGTCTTGCCTAGGTGGCGGTGGCGCATTGCGCGGGGGAACCTGTCGATTCTGAGGCGGTCACTGTTGGGCGGGAGCCTGTGCTTGCGGTGGAGGACCTCTGCGGGGTTGCGGGGGTGGTGCCACCGGCAGCAACTCCAGGAGCCTCGGGGCTTCTATTTGGGCCACCGCGGCGGGTTCAGCCCTGGCGGCCCTCCTGGCCGGGTACATGGGGGGAAACAAATGTGCCTGACTAGCCTGTTGCAGGGATTCCTCGAGGAACTGCGCCATATCTGAGAAATCCCTGAACCCTCCAGGGTAGTTCTGGGTGATCAGAGGGGGTACCAGCTCCGTCTTGACGTTCCCCACACACATCGTCAGTAATTGATCCTGAGTCAGTGTCATATCGAGAGAATACGTAAGTCCCTTCCACCGAGGGATGAAATCGGAAACCCGCTCATCAGGCCTCTACTTGCAGTTGAAGAGGTCCGCAATGCTGGTCTTCCGCGTGGTGGAGCTGAACTGGTACAGGAACTGCCGGCGGAGATCCTCCCAACCGGTCACCGATCCGATAGGGAGATTGTTGTACCAAACGAATGTCAGACCTTCCAATGTCTGTACAAAACATCGGAGTTTGGCGGCTTCTTGCTAAGCCGGAGTCCCCATCATGGGGCCACACCTAGAAGAGAATTGAGCCAAGTGCTGGGGTGGGTCCCCTGTCCCGTTGAAGGGCGAGAAAGTGGGGTTCTCATAACCTGGAGGTGAAGTCATATCATCCACCCACGCGGGATAAGGCTTGCCATCCGGTGGGACCGCCACCTTCCACGTTTCTAACGCTTCAAGGCAGGCTGTGAGTGCCGCAATAAGATCATCCGGGCGAGGGTCCCTGTCTTGACGGGGATCCCTAACCACAAGTGCATTCCCAGGTTCTTCCACACGGTAGATGGCTTCGGCCACTCGTGGGTCAACTAGCTGGATGACATGCGGGGTGACCGGGGGAACCCGGACTGGATTCTTCGGATTGCCCCGTCGCTCAGGGCGGGTTGGCGAAACGTATCGCGCCCTCTTGCCATACGTCCCGGCTTCTGCCCTGTCTGCGGCAGTAGCATGATCAGGGTTGCCCGGAGGCATCTCACCAGGGGGAAATTGTTCCAGCCCCTACTGCCCCGGCCTGGGATCACCATAATCGGGTCGCCGCTCTGCGGCGAGCTCAGCCAAAAGTTCGTCAACCAGCCTCTTCTGCTCGGAAAGCTGCTGGTGTAACGCGGCCTTCTCAGAATCTTCATCCGCTTTCTGCACAAAGGCGGACAGGTCAGAGTTCTTGACAATTCCCACATGCTCCTTACCCTTGCCGGTGTTTCGACCAAGTGCCAGTGACTCGGTGGGTATGGGGAGGCCCAGCAGGTTCCTCTGCTGACGGGTAACTCTCCCTGATGGGTCTAGAAGTGGCGGTATTCCCTCAAGGGGTAAGTCTCCATCAAGGAGTTCGAGCTCGTCTTCCTTTTCCATGATGTCGGCCATGTGGACCGCAATGCCTCTCGAGGGCATGTCCTCGATGTCGCATAGCGAATCGGGCTGCCGTCGGATAGGGTCGAAGAGGAGAGCGGCATAGCGTCCCCAACCACGGACTTGCACATGGGGGGTGGCTTCCCTGACGATTCTGCAGAGTGCTTTAAAACTCTGAACGCATTTCCATTGAAGGGCGCTCTGGCGGCCTGGCGACTCAGGGTGCTGGGCCACAAGGACTGCGGCCGCATCGATCAGGTGGCACAGCTCGCCAATTTCTTCGAAGTGCTCCCAACTTCTGGGGTACACCACCCGTTCGTAATGGAGGCAGAAGTGCATCGCCCATAGGGTTCGACAAAAGCACCCCACATCTTCAGGGGTAAGAGACTCCGGTACATGAATATTCAGCACTACCGTCGGCCAGAATTTCTCCGGGAAGTAATCTGCTGCAAGAATACTCAAGAAGCTACTGGGCTCGGACTCAGGGTCTGGACCTGTGTTTCCCCACTCGTCAACCGGGGGCGGCTGAGGGACCGGTAGCGGTACCGAGGAGGACCTCCTGGATATTAGACTTGGCGATGGAGAATACAGCGAATGAGCTGACTGGCAGCTGAACTCCGGGCCATCCTCTGAAGAGCAAGGTGACCTGGCCACGATGTCACAGTACAATGGGCTGATAGCCACAACTTCCGGCATAGGAGTCGCAGCTACCAGCGCCTGGTCATGTTGTCGCTCTACAGCCATTGGCCCCCAAAATAGCTCTATGTGATCTCTGGTATAGGTAGAGGGCGCTTTTGGTGACGATGGTGGCGATTGCGCGGTCAAGACCTGTGGAATTCCCAGAATCTCTTCCTCCTAGATGTACCGACGGAGGGAGATGGGAATCCAGTGGACCTCATGTTCCAGGAGAATGAGGCTAACGCGTCTGGTTCCTGCCCCAATCCTTGATACAGAGGAGAAGGGAGAAGACTCCATGGCTGAGTCGCACTCCGCTTCAGAGTCGAAGAAGCGGGCGGGTTTGATCTCCACACGGGCTTTCCCAGGACTCTTCTTGTGGCGGCGACGACCTGCTCTCCTTCCCCGGGGTGGCTCTTCGGGACAGGGTTGATCCCTATCATGGAATCCCAGGGCGGTGCTGGCGCTGTGGCGGAGGGGGCCCCCACTCGAGATGGCCGAGGTGCAAGGGGCACAGGGGAAAATGTCAAAGGTTACATGGGGAGGACCTCCATGAACAGCACCCGTGTAGGCGGGGCCCCTGTTGGAATTGGAAGGAGCATGGGGAGGACCTCCATGGTCGCTGCGGGCGCAACGAGGCTGACCTTCACTCCTCGAGTTGCTAGGGTGAGGAGGACCTTTGCCGGTTGCAGAGAGGACGTAGGGAGGGCCCCCACATTGGAGAAGGACTGGATGGACGACTCCTTCAGATCGGCGGTAAGGGGCAGGAGGATGGACTCCATACCCTGCATAGTGGGCGCGGGAAAGAGTTCTTCACTGAACGTCACTGTCGCGGGGCAGGTCTTCCTTCAGGATGGGGATAGCATGAGGCATGCCTCCATGACGGACCTTGGAGCGGGGAAGGCCCACGATCTGTGGAGTAGTGGTACGGGGACGACCTCCGTACGGGGTGACATCACCGCGGGTTAGTTCGCGGCGATCACTACTTGGGCCTGCAACCCAGAGAGTCAACCCAGCCTGCCCGTGGGGCCGTTGGGGTCTCAATCCTGGTTGGGTAAAAGAGTGCCCCTGCTCAGAGTATGCTGGGGCTTCATGATGCACGTCGGCGGTGGCTCGGGCCACTGTAGCTGTCGACGTCGACGCGCCTGGGCGAGCATCCTCAGCCCGGGGCCGGCGCTGACGTCGGGTTAGGAGAGCTGGTGCAGGTGGTGCAGGGGCATGGCCTGCCTGCTCTTCCTACAGAGTCGGACGGTGGCGCTGACGCGGCTGGGCGGGAGCTCTCGCCTGGAGCCCTTGGGTCGGGACCCTGAGTGGGCTGAGCCGGACGGCGCCCGTCTCTTTGGCGTAAGGCGAGGAGTCGTCAAGGTATTCCGAGGACAGGCTCCCAAAATAGCTGATCATTGGGGTGGGGAGCAGGGGCTCCCTGCGCGACCTGTTAGGGTGGCGTTGCCGGCGAGGCCTGGACGCCTCCAGGTCCAGGCGGGCCATATCCCTAGTTGGGCTGACCCCTTCCTCCTCGTACCTACGCACGAGGTTTTTGATCACCCTTCACTGGATGACCTCCGATGGGGAAAGGGGACATGGGCGCCCTGTATTCCTCGATGTTGCAACCGTCGTAGCAGTAGCGGCGCCATGTGGGGTGGCCGTGGAGATGTTGCCCCTGCCCCTGCGTAGGCTAGCAGGCGGTGATCGCGTCTCTGTAATAGCAACCTGGTTCCTGAGAAACGAAGGGATCAACTCATCAACACTAAGAGGAAAAGGATTGACAGCCAGTGCCCCAGCGTCCTTCCATTCTCCATGTCTGTAAGAAGGATCCACGCCAACACGCTGCAGAATGGAGTGCCCCACGTTCTACTGCACCGACTTCCGGTGAGTTTCACGACAGGACCACTATTTGCTTGGCGGGACCAGGCGCCAAATATCTGGATCCGGCGACATGTCAATCTACTGGTGTCTCGAAAGCAACTAATCTCCATATTGAGGAGAATAATTTAATGTCGGGTTCACCATTTCTGTTTCCGACGCTTTTGCCGGGGTGCGCGCGCATCCGTCCGTCCGCGGAGGAGGATGCGCGGCTTCTTTGCCCTGCATTCCCGCTTTCCAAATACGGGCGGCATCCGTTCCTTGTTCAGGTACGTCTTCTCCTTGATCGAAATGGGATGATGGGATGTCGGTTCTTCCCTCCGTGGATTCCTCCTCGAAGCTCATTACCTAGTCCGGGTCTCCCTCATAGATTTAATACGTAGTTCGTGAAACTCTTCCCAGTGCCATATTTCCATGGACACCGGTTAATTACACTGCCTCTATCGGGACATTCCAAAGGGTCCAGTCAGGGAAGCAACCTTCAGTTGGGGGAGTAGTCACGTTGAGGCATCAGTAGCATGTCTGGATGCTGGGGAACCTGGCTTGTCTGTCTGTTGTCCCTGGTCACAGGGCTTCTCGAGGATGTGGAAGCCCGAGGCATCCCACATCGAACGCAGGGAATTATATTCCATAGACACATATCTGAGGGTTTCCTCAGCTTCCCGTGTTTAACACAGGGTACGCCGTGAGTTTAACGTCCAGCGGTGACGGATCAACCCAACCAGAGCATTATCTAGGATAGATCAGATTGAGGGATTTCTCTTGAAGGGATTCCGATACTGGGGCCAGCCCATAGGCGGCTGTGAAGAGTGTACCGACATGGTCTCACCAGGATATGATGGTCCAGGCGAGGATCGGGGTGGCTGGTGGATGAATGGAACGGAGGGGAGTGAAATAGGACCATCGCAGGGGCGACGGTGGAGTTGGCCTTGAGCCTTAAAGAGGCTTCCTATATATCCCCGTGGCAGGGAATCAAAGTCCGTGTAGTTCGGGATGGTGCCGGTAAACCGACATGAGGGTGGACCTTGGTCTGATGGGATTTGTCGGAGAACCGATGTGAAGGTGGACCTTGGTCCGATGAGAGATGGGCTTGAACCCCGGGGAGGCTTCCTACGTACCATGCCTTGACATGGATCAAAGACCACGTAGTTCAGAGGGTTTCATCGGTGAACCGACGTGAAAGTAGACCTGTGGGTCCACTGGTGGTGGGCATGAACCTCAGGAATGTTTCCTATGTACCATGCCTTGACATGGATCAAAGTCCTCGTAGTTCAGGTGGAATACAGTTTAACGTAATGCGGGACGGTAGTGAACCCTGACGTGAATAAATGACGGGTGGGCTTGAACCTCAGGGAGGCTTCCTACGTACCACGCCTTGACGTGGATCAAAGTCCTCATAGTTTGGATCGGTCACAACGGCTTGGTGTTGGACTGGAATTGCAGTTTAACATCATGCTGGACGCAGGTAGAACTCGACGTGAATTGGATAATGGGTGGGCTTGAACCTATGGGAGGCTTCCTACGTACCATGCCATGACATGGATCAAAGACCTCATAGTTCAAATGGGGCTTTGTCGGCGAACCAACATGAAGGTGGACCTTGGTCCACTTGTATTGGGCTTGAACCTTGGGATGGTTTCCTACGTACCATGGCTTGACATGGAACAAATTCCTCGTAGTTCACTATGGAATGGGTGTGCAGTTTAATGTCATGTGGGACAAGGGAGTGTGCGGTTTAACATCATGATGGACGAGGGGCGAAACTCGGCGTGAATGAACGACCGAGCAATGTGGATTGAACCTCATGGAGGCTTCCTACGTACCATGCCTTGGCACGGATCAAAGACCTCGTAGTTCACAATGGAATGAGTCGCAATAGCTTGCCATTGGACCGAAATGCAGTTTAGCGTCATGTTGGACGGGAATGGGACCCGACGTGAATGAATGACGGGTGGGCTTGAACCTCAGGGAGGCTTCCTACATACCATGTCGTGGTACAGATCAGAGTCCTCATAGTTAGCTATGGAATGGGGGTCAGGGTCAGTGCTCACTCTAAGCCCACGTGAGTCATTCTCGGTGTGAGAAACAAGAGGTTGCAAGGACCTGACGATCACGTCGTGAAGGATGCGTCCGTGAGAAGCAAAGAGGGGCTTACGCGTTAGGCGGCCCATGGTGCTGGGACTTACTCCAGGATGGAGGCCCATGGTGCGACAAAGCGCGGGAAAGATAGACCGTGGTCCAATGATGGGAGGTGCCTCGTTCCATATCACGCCCTCCACTGACCATGGTGGTGGGGAAGTACAGAGATGCAGAGGTGCAACCATCCGTTGGGGAACTAGGGTCGCCCTTCTCCTACGAACATACGCCACTCCGAAAAGGAGGATATCATCCCTTGTGGATGGGTGATTCCATTCCCATGGAGACGAGTGGTGTAAAGAATGTTCGAGCTGGGGGGACCCTTTGTGAGAGGCACGAGGTCAGATCACAGTTTAACGTCATGTGTTGAGGACGCGGTGCTTGGAAGTTTAACGTCCTGCAGCTCGGACGAGGTGGGTTCACTCCACACGCTTAGGACTTACATAACCGGTACCCTCTGGTCCTTGGGGAAGGGAGGGTACCAGTAAGGCCATGGTCAAGGGGGGTTGTGGGAAGAACCATCAAAGGGTCAACGTTAGCGTGGCTATGCGAAGAAGCAATAGCCGTTAGCGTGCCTATGTGAAGAAGCATTAGGCGAAGCAACGCTACGAGCGGTATTGTCCATGGGACTTTGAAATTAGATCGTGCAAGCCTGGAGGGTCGCACGGGAAGAGGAATCTCTAAGCAAAGGAGTGTGCTTCGCGAAGTGGAGTGCCTTGGCCTTAGCAGGGGGCATAGGTACGAATGGAAGGTGATTCGCAAAGTGGAACAGTGTTCGCGGAGCACTGCCTCGCGAAGAAGGGGAGCCTCACAAAGCAGGGTCCTGCAAAGCAGTATGCTTCGTGATGTGGAGCGATCCTGCCTTAGCATAGGGATCACTAGTATGGGTTGGGTGTTTCGTGAAGCATAAGTGCTCTGTGGCTGCCCGGGTTCTCTTGGGAATCCCCTTCCTTTGCGAATGCCCTTGAGCTTCGCGAAGGGCATCCCTCTCAGAAGAGGGGCTCAAAACGAGACAAAGCAGAGTCGTCTCGCGAAGTAGGAATACCTCGTCGAGCTCATAATTCCCAGGGCAATGTGTGCTTTGTGATTCGGGAGAGGAGAAGCCGAAAGGTCGGATTGTCCATCTGTTGGACTCAGGGGGAGTTCAGTATTTATAGGGAAGGGGCGCCGTGAAGCAGAACTCGCGTGCCGCCTCCGGTGATTCGCGGCGTGCTCGCGAACGTCAACAGCGTTCGCGGAGCATCACCACCTCTGGAGCTTCGCGGCGGCTCGCTAACGTCAAACGCGTTCGCGGAGCATCACCAACTCTGGAGCTTCGCGAGGCCACGAGGGTCGGGGCGCTTCGTGGCGGGGCTTCGCGTGGATTCTTCGCATCGGGGCTTCGCGAGGCAGCGCGCCTGCCTTCCTTTTTTTCTCTTTTCTTTCAGGCCATATTTTGGCGCCAACACTTATCAAATCTTGTCATTGACCTAATTGTTATTATCTCATACATGAATCTAACAATATAATAATCACATTCAACCCTTCCTTTTTTGACGATGAAACTATATTTATAAAACATTAAATTTACAATATAAACCAATATATATATATAACCAAATATTATCTAATATAAAATATATTTACTATTACTTCAATGTAATGGATGGTATTTGGATGCTTTATCGACAATTTATATTTGTAAAACATTTTCCATAACTTTAATTTTCATATATATCAACTATAAAAACATGTATAAACAATAATAATTTAAAAAAAGAACATATAAAAAATAATAAAACTTAATTTTATAAAAAGTTACTATTTTTTATGATAACCACCTAATAAAGGGAAAATCTAATATAATTTGCACTCCTTTGGGAAGAATATACATAAAATCCAATGAAATCTACAATATAAAGAGTTCACAATTAATAACATTAAAATTATTAAAAATTAATAGTTATTTAAATTTTCTTACCATTTATGTAATTGTAAAAAACCCACACCCAATATTCGTATTTGATAATCTCTCATATATATATGAAAATCTAATAGGAGTTTTAATATATTGTACTTCTGTTGAAATGAATTATGTATCTATAATACCATAAACACTAGTGGTCTAATTTTTAATGAGATGTGTGTGTAGATACATAATTAAATAAGTAATATATAAGTCACTGGAAGTCAAAATTATTTAAATAAAGAAAAATTCAAAGAAAAATTTAGTTACATGGAAACCAACAACGACATTATCATGATGAGCTCATAAAAAATAATCATATCCATGATATATTTTAAAATATTATCAATGGATAGTGTCTTAAAAATATATCATATATCGTATAAAACACAAAAATATTATCAAGAGAAGATTAAAACTGGGATAATATTTTTTTCCCATAAAAAACCTCACGAAGTATTTTATTTTTTAGTTCCTATACCTTTTGTTTCATTTACAACAACTATTTTTAGATTAGATACTCTTATATAAATTCAATATCAATAAATATTATTAGTAATTTTTAATTAAATGTAAATAATATTTTAAAAATAATGCATACCTAATGTTTTAAAAAACAAAGAAAGCCAGTCAACCAAAGTGAAAAAATGACCAATACAGTCTCAATCTTTGGAAAACTCTCCAGTAAAAAATGGAAGTTGAATAATTGGACTAATAATATCATGTACTGATGTTATTACCAAACCCAACTGCATAGGATGGTGATGCAAATATGTAACGTCCCAGATCCGGAATCCACCCAGAGGCACCCCATACCCGATTGGTCATATGGCCACATGCACATATCCCTAAACACTAGAGGCTGCTGACTAGCATCAAGGGCCTTGGGTGTGATAGAGGGGAAACTATTCTCTCATTGACAGAGTACACAACAGAATTAGTAATAATACACAATGATAATGACCATGGAATACTGATTAATATACAATTGGAGAATAAATATATATAAATGATGCATCATACATATATTTCTTGGAAAGCAGCCAAAAATGTCACAATACTGTATACAATACTAAACCAAAGTAAAAAAGGAAAACAGATAAGCAACTCCTCAAAATCGCAAGCCTCGGCTTGGTCCCATGATCTCCAGCTCCAATGCAATCAAGTACCTAAAGTCGAAGGGCACTTTCTCTAGACTATACCTACATCAATATAATCTGTTTGGGCCCAAATGCATGACCCAAACAGGGTGTGAGACTAAATATAATTTGGAAACCACTCGATGATCTGTTCCTAACAGTCAGTGAGTATATAGCAGTGTAAAAGTACAGAAAGCAGTAAACAAGAAGCACTAAGCAAAAAATACATTCCACCGTTTCAATATCATGCAGTATCTAAGCAATAAGCTAACACAATAGGTAACCCTCTGAGCAGTACGCACATCCTAACCCCTATGGTTCAACCCAAAAATTACAAGAAACCCTCTATAAAGAACACATAGTATCACCCATATGGTTCAGCTAAAGTATAGAGTCTCTAAGGAATTACTCACCATCAATTCCCCCTATAGTATCATATTGTACTAAAGCTGCTCTGGGAAAGAAGTCCACATCAATTCCCCCTGTGGCCTAAGTTGAGGAACTATAGACACTCTGGGGAAGCACTCAACATCAATCCCCCCTATGGTCTCACATGGTATAATTATAAAGACACTCTGGAGATACCCTCAACGTCAATTCACTCTATGGTCTATACACCAGGTTCTCATGGCCCTGTGTATGTTAAACAAATGTAGCAGCGCATAACGACCAAGGTAAACCTCATGAACTACTTGGTTATCATTCTACAACAGCACAACATAACTGAACAACTATCACACTATCCTACAATACTAGGCATGGGAGAGTAAATAGTATCCTAATATGAAAAGAAGACCCAAAGATCAAAAAAAGAAAAAAATGCATGGTAATACATATAAAGCACAAAAATACACCCTATTCATAGTCAATAATCATCTACTCAGGCATACCAGCATAGACGAGAAACAATAGGGCTAAAACAGTAAATGTGTATTACCCTGTTCATGGAATTGGGTGAATTTTCACATAAAACTCAAATAATTTCAATGGAAATGCACAAACCACCTTCCTTGGGGTTAGGAGTTGAATATACTTGAACATCGAATCTTGAATCTCCTTATAATGCCATAGATCTACGAAAAAGTCTAAAACGTTCAACCCATGATATCATGGAAAAGAAACGAAAAAATGAAACGAGGTTCCAGAAGAAGAGAGAAGTCACCGATGCTATTATAATGCAATAAACAGTGCTCGAATTGGAGGGCAGACGGAGTCTTGGGTGCTCATTGAATATGTGCGGCTACTCGGTGCTCTCATATGAACAAATCCCAGATGAGGTGTGTTATTCCCATCAGACATGACCATAGTGAATTTAATGAAAAAAACACAAAATACTTGACATGTAATTTTAGAGTACACAGTGTGTACTTACTATTTCCGTACTCCAAATTAGGCGGCCTCTAGGTTATCACACATTGACGTGTGCAAGGCCGCTACATGACCAGCACATGGCTACCCACAGTAACCAAGTACATGACATGTACTCATAAAGTACATGGAGTGTACTTCGAAAAGTTTCAGGAACTCCTCTTTTCTCAAAATCTCCAGGAAAATGAAAAACACAACTAAAAATAAGGTCTAGGTTCTTACAAAAAAATTCACTAAATTTATATATGAATCCATACACTACAATACATACATGTGTATCTATATCATACGACTCTCAATATATTGTTGGGTTTTAAAAAGGAGGTATAGGATCTGAGTAGGTAGGTCGAGCGGGCTAGGCAGTCCATGAAAGCTCCAAAGGCTGTGCATGTTTCTCAAGATTCACATGCAATGATTATCACCTAAATTTTTTAAGCACAAACAATAAATATGATTTAATTTTATCATCCATAAAATATTTTAGGTATTTCATCTTAGCTTTTAAGGATTTTTTTTCGTGGTATCTTGATTTTTTATTATAATGATAAAAAACGTTCCTAACACTAACACCCAACTCATATCCTATTATGTGCATGGTGTGTTCTAGATTTCATAAAGTAGTATCTAGGATGTCAATCTTACTCTTAGGGATAAAACACTATTGTATAAATTCATCCAAAATGTTATACTTAAATTAAAAATTATAATTGAATATTAGTGTTTTTAATTTTAAAAATACATACATTCCAGGAAAATAAAAATTTATTTCTTATAATTTTTTCAGCCACTTCCTTATATTTCACTATATGATACCTTTAATTTTTTTTCTTTTTGCACTTCTCCATTTTTCATGGAATTTATGGGAATATGGAGGAATAAACAGGATATCCTCTGAACCAATAACATATTGATCTCTTAATGAATCAAACTTTTTTTCAATCATTTTCTCCTCCAATAAATGATACCATCCATGTGATAAAGAGGGAGGGTATACATTTAGAATCTGGATCTCTTGATGAGATCTCTTGGATACATGTTAAAGAAAATAAACTAACAAGTAATCAAGTAATATACAATGTATTATTAATTATTAAATAATTATTATAATATAAATTATTTATCATGTCAGCAAGTGAAAAATTTCTTGCCTGTTTTTACAACTAAAAACTAATACTCAAGGCACATGATTTCATTCTATATATTCCAAAAAAAATAACTATTTGTAATTTTTTTAAATATCTATATTGGACATGAGTTATGACTGAAAAATATTTTTATTTTCTTTCATTTCATCAAAATTGAATGTCATATATAATTGAATAAATTAAATGTTATTTATTTGAAATATGTAGTATTCAATAAATGATATAAAAGTAAATCAATTGAGATATTTTACCATTATGGACTCCAACTACTACTGTTTCACCATCTTGTCAACGGACATCCAATCAGGATATGAAATGCTAATCCTTCAGTGAATCTACATGGTGATAAAAATTCTAATCTCTGTTAAAATTAATCCTCTTGGGTTATTATTACCATCCAATTTAATATATATTCCATTGTCTCCATGGAAAATTGAAAATTTTGGTAAATGTGTAATCCTATGTTTACCAACTCTACAAATCAACATCTCTTTATAAGAAGGAGAATACTCTTCCGTACAAGGCTCGTCAGTAGTCATGTTATTAATTTTTTTTGTAAATTAAATGATTTATTTGATCAAATCATTATATTACTGAATATTTACTAATATGAAAGAAGTCTTATACCTCAGTAAATGTTATTTTTCTTCTATGTCTTTCACTGAAATAAGAAAATTTAATGAAAGTCTGTGTACCTAAATATTATTATAAAATTGAATATTTAAAAACAATGATTACAAAAATATGTAAGTAAAAAAATAGTTTAAAAATGTATAAATTAAAACATAATAATTATGAAATCATGATTATTTTCCCAAAAATATGCAAGTAAAACTATTAAATATAACAATTAATTCTAAAATGATGGAAACATTTATAAATTTAAATATAATTGGTACAAAAAGTGTTTTTATATGCATAAATGTATCGAAAACATAATGACGTGCATCAGGTTTTTCAATAAAAAACGTTTATACATAAATATTGAATATTAAATTTAACAAAAAAATAATATAAATAACAAAATATATATAATAAAATATCAAATAATTAATTAAAAATAGTGTTTTAGATATATAAATTTTAAAAAAGAAATAAAATAAAAATATTTACCTGAATAATTATGAGAGTTATTTAGTGTCTTCCCATATCCCTTTAGCATAATAATTTCATATAGCATGGATTAGGTCAATAATATAGTCATTGTTATCCTATAGATTATTCATTATATATGAATAGGCCTTATACAGATCCATAACATTTTCATCAACCTCATCACCCAAAATAAATCCTTTCCCATGTAAAATGATATGACACCAATCATTCGGTGAATCAATGACAAAAAATATTTTCTTTTCATCTATCACCATAAAAAAATGTTTCCTTTTTGTAGCTAAATCATTTCAGATCAACCAATGTAAGCCCATAATCATCCTGTTTCACACCTCTATTACTATCAACCTGGTTACACTTAAACGTTGTGGCTTGAAATTTTGAATAATCAATTTCCAATATAACCTAAAGAACTCCAAAATATTCCATTGATGTAGAACATGGGTTTTTTTCTTTTCACTTGAAAAATGAAGTGCTTCAGCGAAGAACATAACCCCACTATTTTGAATGGTAATATTTTCATCCGGTTTTTTATGTAAAATGTGTACCCATTAATATAAAAACTAGACCGTGTGAACACATTAAGATATGATCCCATTGGAAACCATTTCAACGTATCTGATGTAGATATATCTATGATGAATTTCTCTTTAAACCTCAAAACAAATGTATTTTTATTCTTGATCATCACCCAATTTTCATTTATTTTGGAATATCATACCTTTAATTCATAAATATGTGATAATATATACGGTTGAACAACATCTACATTGTTCAAATGTACACTTGTTCTTGCATCAGATCATCACATGAAATTAACATTACCTTTAAACCTAAAATCCATCTACCTTCACTATCAACTACCATATTTAGAGATATAGGAATACCCATATGCTCCACTTAAAAAAATCAGTACACAACTCAATAACCTCTTTTGATACATATTTTGGAATAATAGTGGTCTCCAGTCTATTATTATTTTAAACATATCCCATCAAAAATTTCATTTGTCATTCAAAAGGATACATACAATGTAAATAAACAGACCCACATATGCTTATCTTACCACTACATGAATTACCAAATGAACCAGTATATCAAAAAAGGTAGGTGGAAAATACATTTATATTTGAAAAAGTATAAGTATATCTTTATTCATTAGCACATCTAAAAAATTTAGATCAATGGTGTATCTGTAAATAGATTTGGAAAAATTACATAACATGATGATAACATTTTTAATAGGCTGTAAGATACCAAAATTACCTAGAGTTGACTCAATCTTGTTTTTCTGGTACTATGTTTTCCTTGTTTGAGTAAATTTTGTTTGGGTAATAACATGGGGTGTGTTTGGGTGAATGTTTAGAAAAAATGATAGAAAAAGGGTTGTGCATGGTTGGCGCATAGTTAGATAAAACCATGCACCTCTGGCCAACAAACTGTGAAAACCTAGACAGTAGGGGTTTGAATAGTAGGTTCATAGATTGTCAAATAGTGAACCTGAAAATAATAAACTGTTCACCCCTAAAATAACAGACTCATAATTTGGGAAAACATTATGCCCCTATCTTGGAAACCATGCATTGAAATTAATTAAGCCTACAAATTATTTAAAAAATTACCTGAACCCATGAAACCCACCTATTTCAACCCCCATTTCACCCTAGGTCCTCATTCATATTTTTTGATATATCCAAATGAATTTGAAGCCCTCCTAACAACCGTTACTTTCAAATCTATGTGAAAATCAAAGGTTCTCTCTTCTCTCGGTTAATGGATCCTCTACCGATTTGTCTCTCATGCTTACCACATTCCTTCTACTTTCTATCAATGATGTAATCCACTATTATGGTAAGAAATATATCTATATGGTGAGATATATATCGATGATTCCAGATCTAGAACTATATTTAAAATTTCATTATTTTCATAATCTTGATTTAGGGTTATAGATCTGGATCCCGATCTACATCATTTTGATGCTCAATTTTGGGGATTTTGGTTGGGTGATTGTTCATCAACAGATGAAGGTAGATGGTATATAATTAAAATAACATATTTTTTTATCTTGATTTCATATGTTTATGTTATAGAATATCTAGATTTGTTCAGAACTTGAAAATTTAATTTAAATTAATTAATATGGTCAATTATTTAATATGGAAATTAGGGGTTGATTGAATAATCGAATTGTGGGATTGTGATAATTAATTGGTAAAATAATTATCAGAAGATTGAATTGTTAAATTGGGGGTGTTTAATTTTTAGTTTAAATTCCATAATAATGAATTATGAATTGCCAATAATTAATTTGTGAATTAATTATTGGATGTTGAGATTTTTATTCAATAATTAATTATTGAATTAATTATTGGTGGTAATATGGTTAAATAATGATTGAATTGATTTATATATTATATGTTCTAATTATGTTTTGAATCAACTAAATGGATTAATGTGGTTAATTAATCATTAGGTTAATTAAAAAAAGAATGTCATTAATTAATCATTGGGTTAATTAATGGAATTGGGTTGAATAATTAATTTAAAATTAATTAATAGAAATTAATGTGATTAATTAATTGATAAATTAGTTAATGTAATGATTTGTGATTATATAGGTATAGAGTAGCACATTGGATAACCATGGTGCGAGAGAGAAATTGATGGCATGGACTAGGAGAACATATTGAGGAGGACCGTCTGTGCCTGTTGAGAAGGACCATGTGAGGCTATTGAGAAGGACAATGTGAGCCTGTTGAAAGGAAGACCATGAGATATTCTATTTCATTTTCCAAGGTTCCAGGTAAACACTCGAAGTTCATCCAATAGAAATACCGTGAGTTCTTTCTCCTTTTCCTGACATGCAATTATGTTTTGTTTACTCTTTATCAAATGAGACCCATAAGGTTAGAGACCTAGGTGCACATTAATCTTCTCATATTTATTTACATGTTCTACATATTATATCATATATAAGTGTTGATATTGAATAATAATATTTAAATCAAATATATGATATACCTTGGTGATGGTTCAGAGTCCGACATGAGTCGAAGAAGGTATTGAGGTTTAGGTATCCTCAGGAACCTGGGTGTTCATGTGGTTAAATAGGGAATTTTTAATAATGTGATTTTTTTTACTTACATTGTAATTATTTTATTATACAACTTCATACACTTGTTATTGACTAGATTCGTTTTAGAAACTGTTAGTGGTTAAATACTGAGTTGTAATCACACCCTACTCGGGCTGCCTGATCGGTACCTGAATAGATTTCATGGATAAGGGATAGGTTAAGGAAAAATGACTTTCATTAGATGGATGATTTGGAGATGGAGATTGGATGAGGGAACCTTACATGATTTGGAACCTACCAGTGAGTCATCAGTGTCTTTATTTTGGGTTACATTTTAGATACTTGACACGTATATTAGCAAGGAATATTTTTTTTCTTTAGTTCGATATTGTATTTCTTGCTTTGATTATCTTCAGATATTAATATTGTATATGGTTATATATGCTTCCAATATTATTTGTTATTTTATGTAGTGTATTAATCATACAAAAGAGGGTATAGTCTCCCCATGATTGACCTACCAGACACTCACTACTAGTCAAAATCCTCTAGAATACGGGGAGGCGTTCCTGAGGTCATATGACCAACCGACTTGGGGCACCAACATGTGGCACATGAGACGATACATTATGAAGTGGTATTAGATGATTTTTCTTTTATTTTTCTTTTGTATTACTATTTTACAAAAGGTAGACATGAGAATAGGAAGAGTCGAACCTTGGTAATGAGATAATGCATGTGAGTTGCAAACCCATGTATGGGAGAAAACCAAAATACCCAAGGTGGGATTGTTGTTATTGTTTTTTGATGTTATAGTTGAATTTTATTTCACTATAGGTGAAGAACATGTTGTGTGGTGTGATTTTTATTTCTGAATTCTTTTTTGAGAATTGACTCATGACTTGGTATGGCATAAGATATGAGTTTTCATACATCATTATAGGCACTTAAAATTATTTTGTGACAAGCGTCATTTTAGGCATGCATAGTAAAACAAGTTATTTGTAAGTTGTTAAACGTGACTTATTTTTCCTTGATAGTAAAATTTAATCGAAAATGTAGACTAATATAAAATTAATAATGGAAAAATGATGCAAAAATTTGATAATAAATGGGTTTATAAATGAGAAAATTAATATGATATGTGTTTACCCTTGTTAACCAAGACCTAGGTGTAAGATGGTTAAGGATAGTAATAACACGACAATTTTTATAGTGTGGTGAGGTTAGTGGAAAATAATTGTTGTGAATTGTTGTGATTTTCATCTATCATAAATGTTTTAATGTTGTGTTATGATATGTAATATGTGTTTTTGGAATTATAGAAATATTATTCCATGATTATTCCTATTGAGAGGACGGAATGAGGATATAGATGGATATGGTTTACTAGAAGTTGAACCTAAGGAAATGATAGTGATGGGTGAGGAAGAAGGGGATAATTTCCATGTGAACATAGTTCTCCATATAAAATTCATGGGAGGAGAGCCATGGTGGGTTGTGAAGTGTCTATCATAACTGATGAGGGAGTTTCAGTTGAAGCACCATCCAAATTTTCTTAGATATGGTGGACCTAAAGGGGATGAGTTTTGGATTGAGTGTACCTAGACTATACTTGATCACATGGAGAATCCTTCTGAGAAAAGGGTCTAGCTGGCTGCTTATAAACTATGAGGATCAATGATGCATTGGTGGAACATCCAACCTTTGACTTGACATACTAAAGGTATGTTATGTATGGGATTCATAGAGAGGTTCTTAGATCACATATGCCCAGAAACGACGAGGTAGGTTGGAGTAACTGAGTTCATGAGGTTTAAATATGGGAGTATGTCCCTAATGTAATATGATAAAATCATTACATATTTTCAGTTCATTACTCCAATCGTAGAAGTATAGTAGGATAATGTAGCAAAGAGGTTTAAGATGATATTATGTTTGAAATTATGTCCAAAGTAAATATTTATTGGCCAAATAAGTTTTCTGAGGTGGTTAATTAGGCTCTCATTGTTGAGGGGAACCTAAAGGATTATTCTAGTTATAGATTAGTGGCATTCTATAGTGGACTAGGAGGTACATCTTCTAAGATTAGGTAGCATCATTATGAGAACATGATCCAATGTAACGGAAATAAGAGTTTCCATGGAGAAAGTTAATCTACCTAGGACATTTCTATAGTGATTTTACACTAGTTTGGTAGGTTGGGATACTTATAGAAAATTTTTACCTGAACATAAATGAAGTTATGATGATTTTATAAGATGGGAATTCTATAGAGATTATTCCAGAACCCAAAACAAATGGTTAATGATGAAGGATCTTGAAATAACAATGGTGTGGGATGGGGATCTTCTGCACCATATCAGTCTGGTAGCAAGAGTTCTACTGGATGAGGTGGTAGAGGTTGTGTATGTGGTGATTCTAGGAATGTCCGCCTGTATTAGTAGAGTGGTTCAAATCAAAATATTTAGACAAAATCATAGGGAAGATGGTCATGGTAATTAAATTATGTGTACCCTACACTTGTTGATAGCAAGGCTAGGGAATTGATATTGATAGGTACTAGTCTTGTAGATTCTACATTATCTAATTCCTTATTTGTTACTAGTTCCACTCATTACTTTATATATGAAAAACTTGTTAATGGATTGATCCTAGAGGTGGATTTTGTATGTAGAGTAATGACTATAGATACACTATTTTGATTATGTTCTTGATACATCAATATATTCAAGGGATATTCTATTGATGTCAGGGAGTATCATTTTCTAGGGGTTCTCTATATTCTTGATATATTGGGCTTTGACCTATTAATGGGTATGGACTGGCTAGTTGCATAATAACCCCACATTGATTTCTATCATAGGAGGGTGACATTTATGACTCCAAAGGGTGGCCATTACATTCACCATGGGGAGATGGATATCCAGGAAGATTGAGCAGCACCAATTACATAGAAACTGGGAGAGCTCATAGCCCGGGTTTCTAGTTTATTTCCTGATGATGGAGGGGTAAAACATGATGTATTTCCACTAGTGTTGGAACAGTTTCAGGATGATTTCCTAAGGACTTAATTAGGATTCCAACTAAGAGATATGTGGAATTTACTATTGAGATCATGTTAGGGTATGAGGCAATATCTATTCCACCAAATATAATTGATCTTGAAGAACTTCAAGAACTCGAGGATTAGCTGTGGGAGTTAGAGGATTAAGGATTTATCCATATGTGTACACCACCTTGTGGATCACTAGTATTGGTTTATAAGAAATTCAGTGGGACTCTATGCTTGTGAATTTATTCCTGGAAGTAGAACCAGATAAATATGATGAACAGTTATCCCATTACATGTATCGATGGTATATTTGACCAGTTAAGTGGATATTTTTTGTTCTTGAATATCGACTTGATATTAGGGTATCATCATTTTAGATTTCAGAATTTTGATATATCGAGGGCTGCTTTCATAATATGGTATGGACTTTATGAGTTTTTCATAAAGGCATTTAGGTGGATGAATTCTCCAAAAGTGTTTATGAATTTGAGGAATAGAGTCTCCCATTCATACCTGGATCAGTTTGTGTTAGTGTTTTTGGATGATATATTGGTGTACTCCAAGTCTCATGATGTACATTCCCAACATCTTAACATCCTCATATGTACACTGAGAGAGCATCGGCTATAAACCACGATATATAACTGTTAGTATTGTATTGATATAGTACACTTTGTGGGTCAAAATATCTAGGAATATTGAGTGACTGTGAACCGATAGAAAGTTCAGGAAATTGTGTCTTGAGAGCTACCCAAGTTTTTTTTGATATCCGTAACTTCATGAGGCTGTCCAGATATTATCATAGATTCATCCAGGACTTTTCCCCTTTGGCAGTGCCACTATCAGGATTGGCCGGAATTTGGATAAATTTTTATTTGTCAGAAGATTTTTAGGATTACTTCTAGGATATGTAGAATCCGCTAACATCAACATCAATCGTGATCCTACATGAGCTAGGTGAGGAGTACATGGTGTATTGTGATGCTTCTAGGATCAGATTTGGAGTCGTGTTGATTTTAGGAGATCTATTTGTGTCGTACATGTCTCAAAAGTTATGTACTCATGAATGAAACTAAACTATGCCCGACATTGGATTCATAGATATTTTTTATGCTTTGAAGTGTTGGACTCATTATATGTTGGGTGATAATTTTATGATATTTACCACTCAAAAGGGTAGGAAGTATATATTTTCATACTATGATTTGAATATCTGGTAGTGGTGATGGGTAGATTTTATGATTTCATGAGATTTTGACCTATCATATATGCTCGAAAATGTGAAACAACATTGATGAAGCTTTGAGGCTGAGAATCCAGACTTTGGTTGTTCAGGTGTCTACTGCTTAGTGAAAGATGATGACTTTGCTGGCTAAAATGCATGTGGTGGTTCATGAGATCCAAGAGTAGGTCACTCTTTTATTAGCTGTAGTGGATTCAATCACTTTTGAGATTGATACAGAATAGTTAGTATGAGGATCCAAAGAATTGGACATTGAGGAAAAACCTTGAAGGTTTTGAGTCACATTTATAATGAAGCATGGATTAGGATGAGATCATCTATGTTTGGAATAAGGTTATTGGACCTTTGAGCATGCAGGAGTTGTTGATGTGGGAATTTCATGCTTCAAAGTGGGTGGTACTTCTAGGTGTAACCTAAATGTATCATGTCCTAGGATGATAGTATTGTTGTCTAGACATGAAAATGGAGATAACAGGGTTTGTGACAAGATGACACACCCATAGGGTTACTATAGCCGTTGACAATTCCGTATTGGAATTAGGATGATGTGACTATAGATTTTATGGTGGGTCTCCTGAAGACACCAAGGGGAAATTATTAAAACTAGGTTATTGTGGATCAACAAACTAAAATATTTCATTTATATCCTACATGGGAGACGTTCTTAGGGGAGAAGCTGGGAGATTGGTTTGATTGGGAGATTTTCCATCTCAACAGGGTGCGAGAAGCTATATTTTTATATGGTGACCCAAGTTTCACTTCACACTTATAGAATGGATTGTAGAATTATCTTGGTGAAAAGGTATTGATGATTATGAATTTCCACCCACAGACATATGGACAATGAGAGAATACTATACAAGTGGTTGAGGATATGCTATGGGAATATGTTCTTGAATTCGATGGGTCTTGTGAAAAGCACTTGGAATTAGTGGAGTTTTATTATAACACCAGTTAGCAGGAAACTATAGAGGTGGAACCATATAAGGATATTTATGGTAACCCTTGTATATCTCCCCAATACTGGATAGAGGTTAGTGAGTCATAGTATTTGGGACTGAGTATTGTGTAAGAGTCATCAAATAAGGTTCATATGATTCAATAACATATGGATACAACTCATAGTAGGAAGAATTTATATGATGAAAGATGTTGATGACCCCTAGAGTTTAAATATAGTGATCGTTTATTCCTGTGGGTGTCTCCTAGACTGGGTCACCATAGGATATAGAGATAGGGCATGCTGGTTCCCAGGTTTATGAGACTGATTGAGGTTGTTGAGAGAATTTGGATGGTGGAATACAAATTCGATCTTCCACAGAAATATAATTCTATGCATGATATTTTTCACGTATCACAACTATGAAGGTATCACCACTAACCTTCTCATGTGATTGATGTAGATGAAGTTGATCTTGAAATAGATTCTTCCTTTGATGAGAATTAGATACGTGTGATGGATCACTGTAAGAAACTATTGTGGGGAAAGACCATATCAATTGTTCATGTATTGTGGAAACATGGGTGTGTGTAAGGGGAAAAATTTGAAAGGGAATTCTATGTGTGGGTTCACTGGCCCAATATTTTTTCATTGGAATCTTATAGATGCTTGGGAGTGCAACCTGAGGAAAAGACGTTATAAGGAAGGGAGATTATAAGATCCCAACTGTTTCTAAAGTTGACATGGGCTTGTGTTCAGGTACTACTTTGTCTCAATTTGAGTAATTTTTTGTGTTATAACACAGGGTGTGCATAGAATAATTTTTAAGAATAAATAATGAAAAGTGATGTGAACGATTTGAGAAAACTATGCGCCCCAACTGAATAAATCATTCAACCCTAGAGAGTGGGGATTTGAATGACTACTAGATAGTTTGTCAAAATGTGCACCCTAAAATTTTAAACTATGAACCCCAAAATAAAAGGTTCATGGTTGGTGCATTGTTAGTTAAAATTGTGCCCCCTATTTAGGAAATCATGAAAGATAATTAAATAGGCCTGAAAATTATTTCAAAAATTCCCCAGACGCTTCAAACACAACTATTTCGACCCCCATTCGACCCGAGGTCCTCCATCGAATTTTTGGGTCACTTTGGATGAATTCCAAGACCTCTTGAACACTATTCTTCTAAAATCAAAGCTCGGATCGAAGAACTGATTATCTCTTAGTTATTGAATCCTCTCTCAGTTCGTCTCTCAGGTATCCCCCATTACATCTGCTTTGTTTCAACAATGTAACCCGATGTTATGGGAAGATATATATCTATTTAGTGGGATCAAGATATATGATTCCATATATAGATATATATTTACAAGGACTTTATTTCCTTAATCTTGGTTTAAGGTTGTTGATCTAGATCCTGATCAATATTATTGTACTACTCAATTTTGGGTATTTTCCATTGGGAGATAATTTATCAATGAATTGAGGTAGGTGGTATATAATTCAAATCCCACAATTGTGATCCAGATTTCATATATGCAAGTTTTAGAATTTATAGAGTTATTTATAAATTGAAATTATAAAATTAAATTAATCAATGTGGTCAATTAATTAGTAGTGAAATTAAAGGATCTATTGAATAATTGAATTGTGAGATTGAGATCATTAATTTTCGAATTAATTATCAAAATATTGAACTCCGAAATTCAGTATATATAATTTTAGGGTTAAATGTTGGAATAATGAATAATGAATTGAAAACAATTAATTAGTGAATTAATTATTGTATTTTGAGATTTTTATTGAATAATTAATTGTTGAATTAATTATTAGACTATATATGGTTAATTGATGTTTGAATTGATTAATAGATGATATGTTCTAATTAATTTTATAATCAATTAAATGGATGGAATTCCTTAATTAATCATTGGTTTAATCAACGAAAATGGATGTGATTAATTAATCATTGGATTAATTAATGGAATTGGCTAGATGAGTTAATTGTAGAATTAATTAATGGATATTTATGTGATTAATTAATAGATAAATTAATTGATGGAATATTTTATGATTATGTGGGTGTGGATTAGAACATTGGATATCCAATTTTTGAGTGATAAATTGTTGATAAGGATCATGATAGGTTGTTGAGGAGGGCCATGTGAGCCCATTGAAAATGATCATGTGATCCTGATGAGAAGTACCATGTGGGCTTATTGGGAGGAGGACCATGATAGTTTCCATTCTATTTTCTAAGGTTCCATGTGAACTCTTGGAGTCTAGCCATGTGAAAGTCCTTGAGAGATTTCCACTTTTCCTAGAAAGTAATTATTATTCTCTTAGTCTTACTCACATTAAACCCTTGAGGTTAAAGCCCTAGGCGAACATTACTCAGGCCAGATTGATTTACATGTTTTATGTATTATATCAAATATAAATTTTGACAGTGAATATTAATTTGGAATTCAAATTTATGATATCCCTTGGAATAGTTCAAAATCCAACATGAGCTGAAGCAAGTATTGAGGTTTGGGTGTCCTCTAAAACCCACAAGTTCATGTGGTTAAATAATGAATATTTAATAATATGGTAAACCATTTACATAAAAAAAATTATTATATAACTATACTAATGTATACACTTGTTATTACCTAGATTTGTTTTAGACATCATTGGTGGTGTTCTATTGAGTTGTATTCACAACCTACTCATGCTTCTAGATTAGTTTTAGAACAGATTTCATGGATTCTTGATAGGTTAAGGGAAAAGGACCAATGTTAAATGGATGAGTAGGGTACGAATCTTGGATGAGGGCAACAAATGTGGTTTAGGAACCACTTGGGATTCATTAGTGTATTTATTTTGGGTTTTATTTTAGACAACTGACACTTACATAACATGGAATCTATTCTACTTTAGATGGATATTGTATTTCCTACTTTTACTATCTTGAGATATTGGTATTGTTTGTGGTTATATATTATTCATCTATTTTATTTATTTATTCTGGTATATTACTCTGAAAAAATAGGATATAGACTCCCCATGATCGACTTATCAGACCCTAACTACTAGTTGTTAGCCTCTGGCATACGGGGATGCATGCTTGATGTCATGTAACCAACTAGCATGGGGTACCAGTGTGTGGAACCCAGGTTGGAATGTTAAAAAGTGGTATTGATAAGTTTTCATTACTTTTTATTTTGTATTACTATTAGGGAAATGTATACATGAGACAATAAAGTGTTGTGCCTTATTATTGAGATCATTAATTCGATTTTGAAACCCATGTATAGGGGAAAACCTACGTACATGGGGCGAGATTGTTGTAATTTACATTTTCTATTATAATTGCATGTTGTTTCACCTTGGGTGACACACTTATTTTTGTGGTGTGATTGTTGATTCTAAAAATTTTCAATAATTTACTTGTGTCCTGGTATGACTTGAGAGTTGATTTTTCATTCATCATTTTTGGTACTCAGGATTTTTTTGTGACATGCATCATTTTAGTCATGCACGAGAAAACATTTTATGGGTAAGTTGTTGACCTTGAACTATTTTTTATTTGATGTCAAATTAAATTTAAAATTTTTCCTAATGTGAAATTGAGAAGGGTAAAATGATTCAAATAAAAGATTATAAATGGGATTCTAAATGAGAAAATTCATTAGAGATCTCTTTACCCTTGTTAACCAATATCTAGGTGTTGGAATGTTAAAGTTAGTGATAACACCACAATGTTGATAGCATGGTGAGGTTTGGTGAAAATAATTTCTGTGTAATGTTTCTATTTTACTATATAATAAATGTGTAAAAGTTATTTTATAATTCCTATTAATGGTGTTTGTAATTTTAGAGATATCCCTCTATGATGACTCATATTGAGAGGATGACAGGGGGATATGCTTGGAGATGGTTTTCCGGCAGTGGAACCTAACATACTGATTTTTCTAGGTGAGGAAGTATGGGATCCATTCTGAAGGAACATCTCTCACATTTTGAAATTAACGGGAGGAGACCCAGGGTGGGTTGGTAAGAGTATGACTGACCCGATGTAGGAGTTTTAGTTACAGAACCCTGTGAATATTACTGGAGCATAGACCTGAAGGGGATGAGTTGACTTAATCAAGACTATAATTGATCACTTTGAGACTCTTACTGAGAAGATGGTATATCTAGATACCCATATGATATGAGGATCAACGAATCACTGTTGGGACGTCTAGGCTCCGATTGGACATGATGATGGTAAGTTATCGAAGGAATTCTTGGAGAGGTTCTTCGAGAACTTCTACCTAGATAAGCCTAGGGAGGAGAGAGTAACTAAGTTCATGAGTTAGACTCACGGGAGTATGTCCATAATGGACTATGATGGATGATTTATAGATTTTCAGTTCATTGCTCTAGTGTTGGAAGGAGATGAGGATACTGTGATAAAGTGGTTTCAAGATGGGATTAAGTGTTAAATTAAGTCCCAGGTGAATATTTTTATGCTAAATAGGTTTTCTGAGGTGGTGAATCGGGCTCTCATTACCGAGGGGAACCTGAAGGATGCTTCCACTAGAAGACATGTGGTTTCTTATGAAAGATTATAAGGTATATCTTTGGTGAGAGGTAATTACATTTATGAGTACTTGAGGAAAATAATTGGAAAGATGAGTGGTTTGGGAGAATGTTTAGTTACCCCAGACCATTCTCTAGTGATTTTCCACTAGTGTGGTATGTCAAGACACTTCAAAATGCATTTTCCCCAACAGATAATTGAGTGAAGTGACTGTGGAATGATGATACATCTATAGAACTTCTGTAGAAATAAAAGACATACAGTTAGTGATGGAGGATCTAGATAGAACCAGGTTGCGGGAAGGAGTTCCCCTCCACCCTATCAATTTGGTAGCTAGAGATCTACTAGTTGATGTGGTAGAGGTAGTAGAAATGGTGTTTCTATGAATGTGATCCCATATCAGCATAGTGGTGGAACTCATGGGATTCATAAGACATCTGTAGGGACCCGAAGCTTAACGTACATGGACATAACATTACTTTTGCGGAATACATAGTACATAACAAAAACACACATAAGCACCGTAATAGTTTAGTGTCTTTGGAAACTCGGAATATAATCTTCTAATCATGGTGAAAGATCTTCAACATCTCCCATAAAGATCTTCCCCTTATTTTTTCTTACCTAAAACCTTTCTTTTAATCTTGTGGGTAAATAAAACATAAAAAGGGTGAGCTCAAATGCTCAGTAAGGGTAAGCATGGATAAAATAAAACATTCCATATACATTTGAACTTAAAAAACATGAATATTAAAAATCATGAGCAATGACATATGACATGGAAGTACAAAAGGCATTGATCATAATGGAACATAAATCATGATAAAATAGCATTGGAATAAAACATGTAATTGTGGAATCCATTAATCACATGTAATGATTTCCATAGTAGCCAAGGCATTGCTGCCAAGACCATCTTAGTGGAAAAAGTCCCTTTCGGAATCGAGTTCACTCCTCGTTCCAGTCCTGTAATACTGAACGGGATTAACTTACCGTTCCAGCCATGTCTATCTCATGACATATAAATCTTTACCCAATGCATTGGAGGAAGATATAGGTCCCACCCATCTCATAATGTAATCATTCTTACTTGTGCCACAACATAAACATAAATCATTCATCATAACCCAAAGGATAAAATGGGTGTCATAAACATAATTCCATCATAACATAATCCATATAAAACAAATGGATATCATTTCATCATAAGAAAATTGAAACCATATAAATAATAGAGACATTATACTTGAAACATACACATATGAAATAATTTCATCTTAGATAGAAAATGATTTTGATAAAACACTTGAAATGAATTCTTGAGGAAAATATCCTTTCTTCTTCAAAATCAATTTCTTTTCACAAAACATCATGCAATTTTAAAAGAAAAGGATTTTGTTGAAAATAGTCATGAAATATTTTTTAGGAAGCTTCATGAAAATAAGGCTTTATAAAACCGTAAAAATCGGTTCACGCTGTATAAGTTAAAAAAACATTCTCCTCGTACTTTTGTCGGAAAAAAATACATCATAACGTAAACAAAAGAAAGATTCCTTACATACCATATAGTAAAACTAAAAAATGGGTAAAAAGGACTTTAATCATACATGAAAACACTTTTATAAAACATGGACTTGGATGATATAAATAACACCAGTAAATACTTACGAATAAGCAATCTCGGATAAAAATGAGATTTGCAAAATTATCCCTTACCTTAGGTACGATTTTCTTCGTAAGTGTCCGAACCTCCTGTATAATGATTTAAATAATGTCATTGACTTATTATAGAATCATACTCATTGTTATGATATCATATATGGTTCACTTATGACTTTATATTACCCGTTATTTTGTAAATTCCATGCTAAAGAGCGTTTTGGGTAAAATCGTTTCATTTGTCATCCGTGTTTTAACTTGTAATTATTCATATGATTACATAGATCATGATTACTTAATTACAGAATATAAAACATGATTTATATATAATATATATTCAAAATATACATATATATAATAGATCATTAAATGGTAAGAAATACACCGTTCATGGAGACGGTAGGTCGTACGTACGCATGAACGCCGTTTTCATTTCCTTATTGAGTTGAATGGAATTAATTAGATGAAATACATATATATACACATAAATCCAGTATCATTATTATGTCATATATTTCATGATTACTTATTATATATACTTTATAATCATTCATTAATGGTTAACGTGGAGAATGAATACCATCGCGTCGTGGAGACGGTAGTCCGTTCGTACACACGAGCGATGATATCGTTCTCATGATCGTAGAATTGTATTGAAGTGTATGTATACTATTTCAGAATCAATATCACTTTAAAATAATCATATATAGTTATTATTTACACCATTATACATATCCAAGTAAGGTGGTAGTGGAAAATAGATTACACCACGACATGGAGACCGTATTCCATACGTACACACGCGCGGTGATTTCGTTTTCCGTAGGATGGATAAATGGTGAAATAGGGATGTTTCATACTTATAATGACATATCATTATATGAGTGATACTGATGTCATTACTTCATAATGAACAACCTAAGAATAAGAAGTGGAAGAAGAAATAACGTTGAAAGAATCGGTAACTGACATTACCTCTTCTTTGAAGCGCCTCTTTGAGTCCTCCTCTTAGGGCACTAAAATTGGTCTTTGAAGAAGACCAGGACCTCCAGGATGTTTCTAGGGAAGTGGAGAAGATAATTTGGTAGGGTTTGTCTGATATTTAAGGCTCAAAGTTGTGTGAGGAAGAGAGGTAAGATGTTCCCTTTTATAAGGGAGGAGAGGGGCACCTTTGGAATAACTAAAAATATTATTTTATTATAAAGACAAATTCGGTTTTTAATACCTAAAAATTGAGTTTTTTCTAAGATAAGGTGGGGATGGGTCTACATACTATCATCCAATAGAATTTATACAAGTTTAGGTATCAATTTTAACCTTATCATTTAGATTTAACTTTTAGTTAGATAATTTAACTTTTACCGTGTCTTCTTGTTTTCTTACACTATAAGGTTAATAAACATACAATATCAAGAAAAACGAATCCCAAGTTGTTTATTATTAATATATATAACCTTAGCTATGTAAAGGTTCTGATCCTTATATTTTTAAGAATAAAATAACAATTAATAATATAATATTTGTTTTAAAAAATATTTTATGTCAATTTTGACACTATTTTGTAATTGATTTTTGTGAAAATCATAACTGAATTATTAGTTCGAAAAAAGTTAATTAAATCAATAATAACATGTCATAATAACCTATAAAATTATTTAAATTCATAAAAAGTCTTAAATTACTTTTATTTGGGTACATATAACATAAATTATGTCACTATTTAATTAATAAGATAATTACTACATCATCATTGTGTCATAAATAAATTAAATTATTTAATGTCTAAAAATTACAAATAAAATACCATTATGTAGGAAATATTTTTATATTTCTAATGAATATTTATAGTCTAATTTATCTTATTTATAAACCTATATTAAAAATTATTTAGTTATTAATCTTTGATTTTAACTATTTTAACCCTTCTTTAAATAAATTAATGATAAATGTCCTAATCTAATACAAGTGGGCTTAAATGGTCATATTTTATTCCTAAGTTTGTTTTTGGTCGAATTAAACTTATCTAATAGAATTAGGACATGTGTAAGGTTAATAATAATATCATTTTTACCCTTAATTACCCTATTTACTTTTAACCGTGGTAAAAAAAGTAAAAATTTACTATTCAACAAATTTATTTTCATCTCATTGAACCACAATTTACTTACTGACAAGAACCGTGTCTATCGGATTTTTTAAATTCCACTCATAGAAGCGGTAAAATTAAGTTTTATGAAAAATTCATTTTTTTAACTACCACTTAGTGGTTTCACTATTAATCAAAAAATGAAAGTTTCCAGAAAAATACCAAAAATTAGGCCTAAGCTATATTTGATATTATGAACTCAAAAATGATGGCTCTTTTACAAAATTCAATACATATAAGTTGAATTAATTAATTTAAAAATTAATTCCCGTCGTCAAAACAAATGGCGTGTTCTTAAGAGATAATAACTATCAAAAGATTGACACTTGTTTATGTCTGGTTTAAATGTGAAATTACATCCAATGATCAACATTGTATTAAATTGTAAAACTATATTCTAAATATACTTTAAAACCACTCAAATTAATAATTTATCACTATTAATTATTTCTATTAAAAGGTTGTTTTTAATTAAAAATTAGTAATTTTCACTATTCATCAGAAAATGAAAGTTAGCCGAAAATTACCAAAATTTCACTCTAAGCTAATTTCGATATTTAGAATCCAAAAATGAAGTCCATTTTGAAAAATAAAATTTACTGAATTTCAAAAATTGGTTATTACTATTCATAACGGCTACTTTTAATAATATTTTAATAGCATATCGTTGTTTAGTGAAACTCGGTATTGCGTACGACGCAAGCTATCGAGGAAGGTCGCGGTTGTGTGTAATGCAAGGCAAGTCAAGGATGTGTGTTGTGAAAGCCTCTTTTGGTGTAGCGTACAATACAATACAACATTGAAATTAAAAAGAATATTTTTCATAAAATCTTGGGGTGTTATATTCTACCCCCCTTAAAATGAATTTCTCCCTCGAAATTTGTCAGGGTTATAAATGGGTTACTACTCGAAATTTTCTTTAATAGAAACCCACATCGTAAAAAGGAATACCAAAACCAATCTTTAAAAACAAAAGTATGTAACGTAACGGTTACCCAAATAAACTATTCATTGGGTTTCCACATAGGTGAAAATATGGATATGGAAGAGAAATCTAACCATCATGTTCTGATGGAGAGTGGTAGAGAACATGGCTATGGAAAAGCCAGCAATCACAAAGCCATAAATTTGTGACGATCTAAGGTACCATCTGATTCATCAGATATAAGAGCACTAGTACAACATATTTGGTTTTCAAGATCATTTCCCTAAAGTTGATGAAATTGGAATTAGAAGAAATACTTTCGTGATTTTGGTATAGTCTCACCGTTGGTCATTCTTTGGACAATTTCTACTTCATCTCTTAAATAAATAAAGTTGAAATTGTCATTCGGGATGTGTTAGAAGATCATGTGATAGAATGATGGGTCATTCCATCTGTCTCAAACAAAAGGTTAGAAAAGTTATCAAAAAATACATAAGTCCATATATAGTGTGATTAATCATATATGGTTCCTAAAATGGACTTATACTTCATATATAATACTGCTTAATATAATAAAACTAGTTTCTATTAAACAGGGACTTTCTGTAGGCCAGTGGTAGGCGATAAAGGCCAGCCGCACTTCGGTTGTGGGTTCGATTCCCACAGCCTTGTCCGACGCGATGGGCTGTCGCCCGTCCTGCAGGTTGTCCTTTTTCTAAAGATATATTATTATAACATCCCATCAATAATATCGAAAATAGTTCTGTCCTAACTTATGTCCAACATAATCTATTCCAATCTTTATTCTTATCTAAAATACTTCGGTACAATCTCATAGTATAAAGAAACCGATTACTTGAAATGTCACCAACCAAGCATGTGAAAACCATCATTTATCCCCCATATATCTTGTTGGTCACATTCCAATCATGTGAATACCTTAATCATGTATTCTCTTGAAAAATGAATACCCATTAAACCTTAGTGAAAACATGAATGCTGTCAAAAGTTAACTCTTTCCACATACCAAAATCCAAAAATTCTATATACTCAAACCATGATATAACCTTATCCATATATCAGTCATGAGCTCATGAATACTATAAAACATTTAATTTTCTCCATATCCCTTCATTATGCACATATCATATACATTCCAAAAATATCTGAATAACCTTTCATGGATACTGGTATCATTAATCATACACTTTAAAAACTCAAGGAAAGACAACAGTGTAACAATCCTTAGATGTCTTTTTATTACATAGTACCATGATATTACTTATACAACATTACACTTAATAAACATGTAATCATTCCACTACCTTCTTAAACCATTGACCAAGCTTCAACAATTCTTTCACCTCACATATCATTTGTAGTCTCTTCATCATCATCAACATAAATACTACCCATATGGCCGAACTGATTCTATTCATGAAACTTTGCGTTAGGGAATTGGTTTGCATAATGCCCCTACATTCCACACATAAAACATTTAACCATTGTTGATGTCGTAGAAATACCATTATCGTAATCCATGGTGTTAACTGAACCTTTTCCTTTGCACTTACTGGCTTTGTGTCCTTCTTTTCCACACCCAAAGCATCTTCCAGTTCCCTTGAAACAATCTCCCCGATGCCTCTTCCCACATGATTTACATGAGGGAAATTGAACTTTCTTTCCTCTATGATCATCATGAAACTCCATCTTTCTCTTATTATCTGAGTCGGGAAACGTACCAAAGTTGAGATTATTGACCATATTATGAGATTGATGATTAGGCATTATAACGATGTTTGGAATTCCAAATCCCATTTCATTTGGTTTCTCATGAAAAATATCATTCCATTGTCCGTCATATCCTCCATTATCATGAATCTTACTATTTTCAGCCATTTTCTAAAACCCAAAAAGAATAGTGTGAGAGGAAAAAATCATGCTAGGGAAAACAACATAGTAAAGGGGGAGCACCCTCAATATCTAACATCTTAGGTTAAATTCTAAGATCATTACCCATGTTCTAGGACTATATCCTATAGGTATACTTATCCTTAGGTACATCCCTAGACATTTATTAGAAATATCTCTAGGGATTTCTCTAATGTTTTCGCATCCTAGTTTCCAAAGGTTGACTTATCCTTTCCTATGATACCAACTGTAGAGACCCGAAGCTTAACGTACATGGACATTACATTACTTTTGCAGAATACTTAGTATATAAAAAAAACACACACAAGGACCGTAATAGTTTAGTGTCGTTGGAAACACGGAATATAATCTTCTAATCATTGTGAAAGATCTTGAACATCTCCAATAAAGAACTTCCCCTTTTGTTTTCTTACCTAAAACCTCTATTTTAATCTTGGGGGAAAAGAAAACATAAAAAGGGTGAGCTCAAATGCTCAGTAAGGGTAAGCATGGATAAAATAAAACATACCTTATACATTCGAACTTAAAAAAACTTGAATATTAAAAATCATGATCAACGACATAAGACATGGAAGTATAAAAGGCATAGATCATAATGGAACATAAATCATGATAAAATGGTATGGGAATAAAAAATTTAATTGTGGCATCCATTAAGAACATGTAATGATTTCCATAGTAGCCAAGGCAATGCTGCCAAGACCATTTTAGTGGACAAAGTCGCTTTCTGAATCTAGTTCACTCCTCGTTCTAGTCCTATAATACTGAACCGGATTAACTTACCATTCCCGCCATGTCCATCTCATGAGATATAAATCTTTACCCAATGCATTGGTGGGAGATATAGGTCCCACCCATCTCATAATGAAATCATTCTTACTTGTGCCACAACATAAACATAAATCATTCATCATAACCCAAAGAATAAAATGGGTTTCACAAACATCATTCCATCATAACATAATCCATATAAAACAAATGGATATCATTTCATCATAAGAAAATTTAAACCATTTAAATAATATACACATTATACTTGAAACATATACATATGAAATAATTTCATCTTAGATGGAAAATGATTTTGATAAAACACTTGAAATGAATTCTTGAGGAAAATATCCTTTCTTCTTCAAAATCAATTTCTTTTCACAAAACATCATGAAATTTTAAAATAAAATGATTTTTTTTTGAAAATAGTCATGAAATCCTTTTAAGGAAGATTCATGAAAATAAGGATTTATAAAACCGTAAAAATCCATTCACACCGTATAAGATAAAAAAAACATTCTCCTCATACTTTTGTCGGAAAAAAAGTACATCGTAATGTAAACAAAAGAATGATTCCTTACATACAATGTAGTAAAACTAAAAAATGGGTAAAAAGGACTTTAATAATAAATGAAAACACTTTTATAAAACATGGACTTGGATGATATAAATAACCCCAGTAAATACTTAGGAATAAGAAATCTCGGATAAAAATGGTATTTGCAAAATTATCCCTTACCTTAGGTCCGATTTGCTTAGTAAGTGACTGAACCTCATATATAATGATTTAAATAATGTCATTGACTTATTCTAGAACCATACTCATTGTTATGATATCATATATGGTTCACTTATGACTTTATATAACCTGTTCTTTTGTAAATTCCATGCTAAGGAGCGTTTTGGGTAAAATCGTTTCATTTGTCGTCGGTGTTTTGACTTGTAATTATTCATATGATTACTTAGATCTTGATTACTTAATTACAGAATATAAAACATGAATTATATATAATATATATTCAGAATATACATATATATAATAGATCATTAAATGGAAAGAAATACACCGTTCATGGAGACAGTAGGCCGTACGTACGCATGAACACTGTTTTCGTTTACTTATTGAGTTGAATGGAATAAAGTAGATGAAATACATATATATAAAAATAAATAAAGTATCATTATTATGTCATATATTTCATGATTACTTATTATATATACTTTATAATCATTCATTAATGGTTAATGTGGGGAATGAATCTCATCGCATCGTGGAGACGGTAGTCCGTACGTACGCACGAGCGATGATATCATTATCATGATCGTGGAATTGTATTAGAGTGTATGTATACTATTTCAGAATCAATATCACTTTAAAATAATCATATATAGTTATTATGTACACCATTATACCCATCCATGTAAGGTGGTGGTGGAAAATAGATTACACCACGACGTGGAGACGATATTCCATACGTACGCACGTGCGGTGATTTCGTTTTCCGTAGGATGGATAGATGGTGAAATAGGGTTGTTTAATACTTATAATAACATATCAGTATATGAGTGATACTGAGTTTATTACTTCATAATTAAACAACCTAATAAGAATAAGTGGAAGAAGAAATATCGTTGAATGAATCGGTAAAAGACATTACCTCTTCTTTGAAGCGCCTCTATGAGTCCTCCCCTAAGGGCACTAAAATTGGTCTTTGAAGAAGACCAGGATCTCTAGGATGTTTCTAGGGAAGTTTAGAAGAGAATTTGGTAGGGTTTGGCCGAGCATGAAGGCTAAATTTTGTGTGACGAAGAGAGGGAGGAGGTGCCCTTTTATAAGGGAGGAGAGGGGCACCATTGGAATAACTGAAAATATTATTTTATTATAAAGTAAAATTAGGTTTTTAATAGATCCGAATTGATTTATTTCTAAGCTAAGGTAGGGATGGGTCGAAATACTCTCATACAATAGAATTTATACATGTTTAGGTATCAATTTTAACCTTATCATTTAGATTTAACTTTAAGTTAGTTAATTTAACTTTTACCGTGTCGTCTTGTTTTCTTACACTACAAGGATAATAAACATACTATATCAAGACAAACGAACCCCAAGTTGTTTATTATTAATATATATAACCTTATCTAATTAATTTTGCCAAACCTTAGATTTTTAGGAATAAAATAACAATTAATAATATAATATTTGTTTTAAAAACCATTTTATGTCAATTTTGACACTATTTTGTAATTGATTTTTTTTAAAATCATAAAAGAATTATTAGTTCGAATAAAGTTAATTAAATCAATAATAACATGTCATATTAACCTAGGAAATTATTTAAATTCATAAAAATTATAAAATTACATTTATTTGGGTACTTATAACATCAATTATGTCAATATTTAATTAATAAGATAATTACTACATCATCATTGTGTCATAAATAAATTATATTATGTAATATCTAAAAATTACAAATAAAATACCATTATGTAGGAAATCATTTTATATTTCTAATGAATATTTATAGTCTAATATATATTATGTATAATCCTATATTAAAAATTATTTAGTTATTAAACTTTGATTTTAACAATTTTAACCCTTCATTAAATAAATTAATAATAAATGTTCTAATCTAATCCAACTAGGCCTAAATGGTCATATATTATTTGTGAGGTTGTTTTTGGTCGAATTACACTTATCCAATAGAATTATGACATGTGTTAGGGTAATAATAATATAATTTTTACCCTTAATTACCCTATTTACTTTTAACCATGGTAAAAAAAGTAAAAAGTTACTATTCACCAAATTTTATTTTCATCACATTGAACCACATTTTAATTACTGAAATCAACTGTGTCTCTCGGATTTTTAAAATTCCACTCACAGAAGCGGTAAAATTAAGTTTTATGAAAAATTTATTTTTTTAACTACAACTTAGTGGTTTCACTATTAATCAAAAAATGAATGTTTCCAGAAAAATACCAAAAATTAGGCCTAAGCTATATTTGATATTATGAACTCAAAAATGAAGTATATTTTTCCAAATTCAAAACATATCAGTTGCATTAATTAGTTTAAAAATTAATTCTCGTCGTCAAAACAAATAGCGTGTTCTTAAGAGATAATAACTATCAAAAGATTAACACTTGTTTATGTCTGGTTTAAATGTGAAATTACATCCAATGATCAACATTGTATTAAATTGTAAAAATATATTATAAATATACTTTAAAACCACTCAAATTTATAATTTATCACTAATAATTATTTCGATTAAAAAGGTTGTTTTTAATTAAAAATTAGAAATTTTCACTATTCTTCAAAAAATGAAAGTGAGGTGAAAATTACCAAAATTTCACCCTAAGATAATTTCGATATTCGAAATCCAATAATGAAGCCCATTTTGAAAAATAAAATTTATAAAATTTCAAAAATTAGTTTTAACTATTCATAACGACTTGTTTTAATAATATTTTAATAGCATATCATTGTTTAGTGAAACTCAGTATTGCGTATGACGCAAGCTATCGAGGAAGGTCGCGATTGCGTGTAATGAAAGGAAATTCAATGATGCGTGTTGTGCAAGCTCCTTTTGGTGTAGCGTACAACACAAGACATCAATGAAATTAAAAAGAATATTTTTCATAAAATCTCGGGGTGTTACAACATCATAGGGAACAAGGATTGGAAAAATACATGCGGTGAAACCTACAATTGTGGATAGCAAGGTTGGGCCATCGATACTGAGATGTAATATTCTTGTAGATTAAATACTATCTAGTGCCTTATTTTATATTGGGGCCTCTTATTCCTTCATATCTACAAAACCTATTAACGGATTGATCATAGTGGTGGAGTTTTCTATTAGATTAATTACTATTGATACACCTTTTTGAGTATGTTCTAGAGACATCTGTATGTGGAAGGGATATTATATTGAATTTGGGGAGTATCATTTTTTATTGGATATATATACTTTACATGTCATCATCGTCATGAAAATTTATTACAAGAAGAGATAGCATAAAAAAAGAAACAAACATGCCCAATGTGCCCCAAAAAACATCCCTAAGGAGGCCGAATGTAGTGGAGGTCGAGGGAATCCCCTTGAACCAAGTTGACCCCCTCTGGATTTATAGAGATAGTACTATGGAAAAAGAAATGGGCCAGACTGGGGACATCGATAGATGTAAGGTGGTCCGCGACATTATTCCCCTCACACCATGTTTGGATTACGCTGATGTTTCTACTGATCATGCCCCTGCACTCCCTCATAATGTAGTGGATATTCCATAGAATGGCACCAAAGCCTTGCAAGGTGTCATTGAGGATTTGGGAATCAATTTCAACTTCCGATAAAATGATCCCTTTTGATGATAAAGTGATAGGCACAACTACATCACCTTGGCCTCGACTTGGAGAGAAGAACCATGCCACAAAAGGCAAGAGAAAGCTATGATAACCGACCCTAAAGGGGTTTTCACCACCCCTCATCCTCAAATAACCCCCATGCTGCATGACCTATCTGAATTGAGTTTGATCCCTCTACTGGGCGGTGAAAAACAAACCTAGTTGCCTATACTGGTTCTGCTACATAGAGAACTTCTATCAGTGCATGTATGAAGTCGCCAGAGAGTGGACACCTCCTTCCATTTTCTAAAGGATCTAATCATGTCTAGAAGGAAGAACTTTGTACGGAGTACAATTCACTGCCCGAAAGAGAGAGTCCCTTCGTATCGAGCCCTGTTCCTCACTTTCCCGATTGAACAACATCCAGCATGGAGGACCATGGTGCGTGCCGTATACTTAGGGCCCCTCTCCACCGCACTGTGAAACCATGGATCCAGAAAAGTCATATTGGCCATGCGGTTATCAGAGATTGCTGTAAACTTTCTAAAATATTGCCATACCACCCTCACACATTATCCTTCATAGAACAAGTGATCCATGCTCTCTTCCTTGTACTCTTAACAACAGTGAGACATCAAAGCCAATGTGATTTCTCATCAAATAATGGTTTCATTCGTTGTAATGACCTTATGGAGTACCCTCCAGGTAAGAAAATTCTGTTTGAGCGGAGTGTCTTTCAAATAGAGGATCGCATTCCACGAGTCACTTTGGTCTATGGGGGCCAGAGAGCACCAGAGGTCTCTTGAATAGAAAGACCCCGATGTTCAGGGAGAGAAGACACATATATCCAGTTAGGAGATAACCTTGATAATGTTGAAGGTTTCACATTGGTCTTTGTCCAGGACTGCTTCGATGAATGTCAGGTGAGCACTAGCCTCCCTAAAGATGAGCATAGTTCCTAGGAACCCCGAAAATACAAGGACGGTCCCAACCCAGTTTTAAATCTATAAGAGTATTTCCCCCTCCCCATTATCCATATGGACAGAGGTTCCAGTGCAATAATAAGTGGGGAATTAACTTATCAGAAAAAGGAAGCCTATACAATATCCCTGAGGTCGGATCTTTCCTAGAAGTTATGCATGGTAATTCCCCATATAATGAACTTTTCTAGAACCTCCCAAGGTATCTTTGCATGAATACCCATGATCATATCTTCATGCTGGAGAACATTGATGCTTCTTTCCCTAGTTTTCCTCACCACCCTATCCCAGGAATCCCAATGACACCTACCTTCTGAACATGGATCACAGATAAAACCAGCAAGGATCTTATAAATCGTATTAATTAATCTCTTGGGGACTTAGATCGATGAGAGAGAGTGGAAAAGGGTGGAAAGAATTACACTATTAACTAGTGTTATCCATCCCCCAACCGAGAGGAAGATGTTCTTCCAGTTGAGAATCATATCGGTAATCCTGTTGACAATGGCGTCAAAGTCACGTACACGAAGTCTCCCCAGAGAAATTGGGGCACCCATGTATTCCATGGGAAATGACCATTTGTCCATATATAGGCTTTGTTGAATAACATGGATTCGAGAACTGTAAAAACCATCGGGTATGATGAAATTTCTTTGGGACATGTGGATGACCTGCCCACTCTAGAAAAAAATACCCCTGCATAATATTTTTGAGGCCAGTAATGGACCGCCGACTAGAATTCATGAAGATGAGTGTGTTATCCAAGAACATCATGTGAGAAACAAGGGAGATCTCCTTCTTCTGAGATAATCCATGACCTCCCATAGTTGGTTCCCCTAGAAGGTGTCGACTGAGGACATCCTGGGAAAGGAAGAAAAGGCATAGGGACATGGGGTCACCCTACCTTACCCTGCGAGTATCCTGGAAACACCTATAACCTTTCTTTAGAAAAGGGATGTCCTACCAGGAGGATTTGAAACACATGAAGATGATTTCAATGTTCCATGAGGAGAACCCAATTTTTACCAGCACCTTGTAGATAAAACCCCACTCAACACTATCATAAGCATTACTCATGTCATGCTTAACAGCCAAATTGGAACAACGAGTCATGAAGTTTAAGTCTATGATCATCTCATGTGCAAGAGTAATGAGCCCTTGGATAGACCACCCCTTCACGAAGTCGTGTAGTTCTAAGGACACACATTGGGGAATATGGGTGGCCACTCCTACATTTATTATGCTAGCGAAGATCATATAAATAATGTTACATAGGATTAATAGTCGGTAATGAGATATAGAGGATGAGTTTTTGATCATAGGTAGGAAAATGACAGTTGTGGCACATGCGGGCCTAGGGAGGTGACCCCTCGGAAGAAATAATGAACGTTATAGACCAAAACCAATTTAATGGAATCCCAGGATGCTCTGTAAAATGATTTCAGAAACCCATCGAGGCCTGAAGCACTATCAGGATTATGCCTCATCATAGCTCCCTAAATTTCTATATCATCCTGAATAGAGCTCATGCCGTCTTTGTCTTAGGCCGAAAGCAAGTTGGTGATCAAATCTAAATAACCCCCTTCCTCCCCAAGATAACCATTGGCCAGGTGGGGATTAGGACTAGCAAGAAGATATTTCAAGGTGGCCAGGTCCATAGCACCATCAATGTCTATGTTGTTGGAGTACCGACCACCATTGATTAAGATTTTGGGAGTCACCATGTGCCTCCGTTACTTGATACATGCATGGAAGAAGCCTGTGTTCTTATCAACCACCCTTAGACACTTGATTCTCTACTCCTCCCTCACCAGGCATTCCAGCTTGAGGAGAATATCTTCCTGAACACTCTTTTTGTTGGATAGATCACCAAAAACCCTATTGTCCAACTTTACCACTAGGTTTTCCTCAAGGCATTCCACATCCTTCATGGCGGCCATAATCTCAATATCTATGGGGGATCGAGATCTCGACCCCTCTTGAAGCCTTTACTTGAGCCTTTGGAGCTTTATATGAATGACCATAAATGAATGTCCCAGAGTGGGGTCTCCCCATGTGTCATTAACTAGGTCATGGAAACCCGGGATGCTATCCTATTGATGATAATACTGGAATCTTGTAGACTGATCCTGGCCTGAGGAATGGGAAACGAGAATGGGGGAGTGATCAGATAATCCCCGAACTAGGTGCCTCACCATGGTGTTGGAGAACGCAGAGATGGAAAGCACACTGGAAAGGAAATGGTCCAGATGACACCACGAGCCGTTCCTCCCCTTATAGTAGTTGAACCAATTGAAATAGTCTCCCAAGACATCGAGATCATATTACCCTTTCCTATCCATGAACTGCATAAAATCCATGCTTTCATTTATCGGAAATGGGACTCATCCTTTCCTCTCCTATACATCAGCAACCACGTTGAAATCCCCCCGAAAATCCAACGAGTGTTTCCCATATCCATAGAATTGAGATCCCTATATTGGGATATCTTTTGAGTTGTGTCGCATCTCCTACAGATAAAGGATATGAAGTTAGTCATGCTTCCATAGCCCACTCTCGTAGTGATGAAATGGTCATTATCCTACACCAAATCCATATAGATGTTTCTATACCGCAAAACCCATATATTACTATTATGTGGGTCATCATGGAAGATTCCATGCATATTGATTTTCTTAGAGGAGTCATTGAGTTTGGAAGGAGACAATTTGTGCTCAAGAACAGCTATGTTAGAGGCCTTGTGGCTTCTAATTTCTCTAGCGAAGAAGCCCACCTTACCCCGGGCTCCAATGCAACATGAATTCTAGATAATTAATGGAATCATTTATCAAATAATATACTATAATTTACCCCAGTATTCATGGAATTATCAATGTGATAAGAAGATTACTTTTTTAGGTTCCTCGATCGAGAGTGGGTGAAAACTCCTGCCGAACTGGGCACCAACGAACAAGCTGGAGATTGATCCGTCCTAGGGCCATGAAAAGGATATCCTATTGAACTTAAAAGTGACAACAATACCCACCTTTAATGCATGGGACTTTGACATGTGGAATCAATCTTCGAAATCCACAGGGTGTTTGAAGTAGTCAAGACTGACCACCTCCCAGCGTGGATATCCTAGGAGCAGACCGAGTCCTTGTCTATCCACCACTGGTAGCGACTTCCTAGTATAGGTAAACTGAAACCATCAAGTCCTGATCCTCTGAAGACCGAGAAACTTCTAGAGAGCTTGTTGAATCCAAATATGTGGGGTCAGGATGGCTTTCCATCCTGCCTGAGTGCCAAACCCCTAAAAGGGGAACTAGGGACAACAAGGAAAAGATCATCATGGAGGCAAGGACACCATCTATAGATAGGGTCCAGAATCCATGAAAGAGGGCATCCAGGTCCATGAAAGATAAAAATTATTGAGTTGGTGATTGGATCAAATCCACCTCAGAACCTGGTGTGGTAGCGCGGGAACCCACCACTGGCCTGGTGGGGGAAACTGCAATGGAAATCTCTTTAAATTGGTTACCAGAGGCCGGAGTAGGCTGCTAGGACAAGCCCTCCGACTAGAGTCTATACATAGAGTGTTATTGGTGTCTACAAACCAATAAACAGGGCTCATGTATCAAGTAGAAGGGGATGTACCAAGGGATTATTGGGTAAGTGATGACCTAGTCCCATACCATCCAATCCTGCACCTGAAGAGAGAGCCGATTCAAAATTGGTTGGGAGAGATCCATCTCAACAAAAACGCCTGACGACGACACATCTACGTAGAATGTATTCCTATAATCAACACAAAGGAAACCACCCAAGTCATCACCAATTTATTTTAGAAAACCCCCGTTCGGGAAGGGAAACGACAGCCTGAAAAGGTTAATCCATACACCTGTGCTCAGGCTCACTTTCCACTAGTGGTGGAGTAGTTTCAGGATGTTTTTTCTGAAGGCTTCTCAGGGATACCAATTGAGAGAGATGTTGAATTTTTAATTTTTCCCAGGTGATGTGATGAGCGAATATCAATTCTACCATATATAATTGAACTGACAGGGCATGAATAACTCAATACTTAAATAGAGGAGTTGTAGGATAAGTGATTTATATTTCTGAGTACATCACATTGGAGATCACCAAATTTTTTTACTAAGAATACTCATGGGACTATATTCTTGTGCATTTTTTACTAGAATTTGAATCAGAATAATGTGAAGAACTGGTAACCTATTACTTGTATCGATGATCAATTTGACTAGTTACGAGGATCGTGTTTGTTCTTGAATATCTACTTGAGATCTGTGTTTCATCATCATGTAGTTTAGACTTATGATATACCAAGGACTGCTATCAGAATTAGGTATTACCCTTACGTGTCGGTCATAATTCCATTTGGGTTGATGAGTTCACTAGTAGTGTTTATGGCCTTGATGAACAGAATCTTCCATCCGTACCTGGATCAATTTTTGGTAGTGTTTTTGGATGATATCTTCGTGTACTCCAAGACCCATGATAAAAATTTCTAGCATCTTGACATCGTTCTGAGTGCACTGGGAGAATATTTTATACATTAAGATATCTAATTGTCAGTTTTGTATTGATCAGATACACTTTCTGGGTCACATCATCTCAGAGGAAGGATTGAATGTGGACCCGGAGATAGTTCATGTAGTTGTGTGTTGGGAGTAGCCTGAGAATGTTTATGATAACCATATATTTTTTTTGTTAGTGGTATATTATCAAAGATTTAACCAAGAATTTTACCACTTGGAAGTGTAGATTTTGAGCATGAACAAAAAGGGGATAAAGTTTTATTGGTTTGAAGCTTGTGAGGATGCCTTCTAGGAGTTGATGAAGAGATTGACATCAATACAAATCTTTATCCTACATGTGTGAGGTGGGGAGTACATGGAGTATTATTATGCTTCTCGGATCAGATTTGGAACAATTTTGATTCATTGAGATTGATTTTTGGAGTACGGGTCTCGACAGTTGAGGTCTTCTGAATGGAACAACCCTACGTATTACCTCGAATTGAATGCTACTATTTATGCTTTGATGTTCTAAAGAAATAATCTATTGGGAAATATGTTTATAGTGTTACCGATCAATATAGGTTGAAGTATATATTTTCAGAGTGAGATTTGAATCTCTGGTAGTGGAGATAGGTATAATATTTGATGTCATTGAATTTTGATCAAGTATATAAATCCAATAAAGGAAATAGTGTGGATGATTCTTTGGGAAATAAAATACATACTTAGGCAGTCAAGGAGTCTAGAAATGAGTGGAATACGATGAATTTGTTGACTAAAATTAATGTGGTGGTTTGGGAGATTTAGAAGTAGATGAATCTTATATCAGTTACAGCATGTTCAACACATTTGAGATAGATTCTAGACATTTAGTACGAGGATCCATAGGGTTTTAACATGAGGGAAATCCATTAAGGTGGGGAGTCGCCTTCAGATTAGACCATAGATAAGGATGAGATTATCTATATCATGAATTAGGTTGTTGTCCCTACGAGCATGCAAGATGAGTTGATATAGTAATTTCATTCTTTTATGTGGGAAGTACGTCTTGGTGTAACCAAAATGCACCATGAACTATGATGATAGTTTTGATTTCCATTCATGAAAAAGGAGATAATAGGGTTCATGAAATGATTCTGCACATGCTAACAAGTAAAGGCCGATCATCATCAACCAAGAGGGTTTTTGCAACCATATCAGATTCAGGAATGTTAGTGTGATGATGTGACTATGGATTTTTTGGTGGGTCTCCAGAAGACACCAAGAAAAAAGTTACTCTATCTAGGTTATTATGGATTGACAGATGAAAGAAACACATTTCTTTCCTATAAAAGAGAATTTCTCAGTGGATTGGCTGAGATATTTGTATGTTTGAGAGACAATACATTTGAATGGGGTTCCATAGAATATAGTATCAGATTATGAATCCTATTTTAGGTACTCATTCTAGAAGGTCTTGCAGAAATCACTTAATAAACATGTATTATCGAGTATGGAGATCTCCCACATTCACAAGGGTAGTCATAGATTTCTATACAAGTTATGGAGGATATGATGCAAGAATGTTTTATTTACTTTAGTGGGTAATGGGAAATGCACTTGGATTAAGTGGGGTTTTACTATACAAAAAATTATAATGAAACCATATAGATAGAACTATATTAGTCTCTTTATGGTATACCATGAATATTACCCATATGCTAGATGGGGGAATGTAAGTTAGAGTTGTTGGGACAATGCCTTGTACAAGATACATTAGAGTAGGTTTAGCTGATTTAGAAATTTATTGCTATGAATCAGAGTAATTATAATTTATATGATGACAGAGAGGGAGTACCCCTAGATTTTACCCAGTGTGATCATTCATTTCTTTCGGTATCTCCAAGGGTGTGACACCACATGATATTTATATTGGGAAAGTTGGTGCCCAAGTACGTTGGACCGATTGAGGTTGCGGAGAGAATCGTGGAAGTGGCATTTCGACAGACTGTTCCACATAATTATATTTCTATGCATGAAATTTTCCATGTATCAAAAATATGATGGTATCATCCCAAACCATCTCAAGTGATATATGAAGATTAAATTGATCTTGAGATAGATACGTCCTTTGAGGATCAATTGATAAATGTGTTGGATCACTGTGAGAAAGTGTTGCGGGGAAAGACTGTTCCAATAGTTCATTTATTGTGGAAACATTGGTATGTGAAGGAGGAAACATGGGAAAGGAATGAATATATGTGGGCATAATGGACCAATATTTATGGCACATAATTTTAGAGATGCTTGGGTGTATTGCTCAAGGATGAGCTATTAAAGGTGGTGATATTGTAAGATCCCAACCATTTTTGGATTTGAATCTGGTTTTTTAGGTACTCTCTTATCCTTGATTGAGGACATGTTTTGGGTTATATATTAGGGTGTTTGGGGAAAATTTTGTGAAAAAATGAATGAAAAACTGCTGAAAATGGTTGGCGCACAGTTATAGTAATATGTGCGCCCTATCCCAGCAAAGTGTACAAACCTCGACATGGGGGTTTTCTTAGATGGAACATTGATTTCCAAAATATGCACCCTAAATGGAGAAACCATTAACCCCTAAAATAATAAGTTCACATTTGGTGCATGGTTAGGTCAAACCATGCACCAATCTCTAGGAAAAAGTGTATGAGAAATAATTATGCCCGAAATTTTTTTAAAAAATTCTTCGAACCCACAAAACTCACCTATTTCAACCCCGATTAAACCTTAGGCCATCTTTCAAATTTATTGAGATATTTTGATGAATGAAAATCCATCCTGACCAATAATTTTCATTATTCGAATCCCATATTGAAGGTTATCTCCTCTCCTAGTTAGTGGATCCTCTCCTGGTTCTTCTCTTATGCATCCACCATTCGTTCTTCATTATTTCAATGATGTAATATATTCTTATGGGTAGATCAATATTTATTTGGTGAGATTTAGATATAATATTCTAGATCATGATATATATTTACAAGGTCTTTATTTCTTTTATATGGATTTAGGGTTGTGGTTCCAGATCCCGATCTATGTCATTATGTTGGTAAATTTTGGGAATATATTGTTGAGAGATCATTCATCAATGAATCGATGTTGGAAGTCTATAATCCAAATCCCATAGTATTGATCTCGATTTTTTATGTGAAAATTGTATAATTTCTATTGTTTTTTATCAATTTAATTTCCAAAATTAAATTAATTAATGTGGTCAATGAATTAAATGGGATGTTAGGGGATTGATTGAATAATTGAATTATGGTATCAAGATAACTAATTGGGGAATCAATTATCAAAATATTGAATAATTGAAGGTGGGATATTTAATTTTTGGGATAAATTTTTGAAATATTAAATATGAATTGGAAATAATTAGTCGGTAATTTAATTATTGGATGTTGACATTGTTATTGAGTAATTCATTGTTGAATTAATTATTGGAATTTATATGGTTAATTAATGCTTGAATTTATTAATATATTATACGTTTTAATTAATTTCTGAATCAACTAAAGGGATTAAAGAGGTTAATTAATATTTGAATTAATTAAAATAAATGGATGTGATTAATTAATCATTGGGTTAATTAATTGAATTTGGTTTATTAATTAATTACAGAATTTATAAAATAATATTTAAGTGGTTAATTAATTGATTCATTAACAAATGGAATGATTTGTGGTTATGTTTTCATGGAGTAGAACATTGGATAATTTGGTTGTGAGCGCAAAATTGTTGAGAAGGACCGTGAGAACCTGTTGAGGAAGACCATGTGACCCTGTTGAGGAGGACCGTGTGAGTTTGTTGAGAAGGACCGTGTGAGTATGTTTAGAGTAATATCATGATAGATTCTATATTATTTTACTAGGGTCCATGTGAACTCTTATAGTCTGGAAAATGGAAGGGCCATGAGATCTTACCCCTTTTCCTTGAAAGCGATTATGATTTGTTTTGTCTTACTCACAATAGAGACTTGATGTTAGAGCCCTAGATGAAAATTACTCTTGCTATATTGAGTTACATGTTTTATGTATTTTATAAATTATAAATTGTTATAATGAACAATAATATATAATTTAGGTATATCACATCCCATAGAGATAGTTCATACTCTACACGAGCTAAAGTAGTTACAAAGGATTAGGTGCCCTTAGGAACTAGAGGGTTCATTTGGTTAAATAGAGAATATTTACAAATGTGATAAACTATTTACATAAACATTGTTATTATTTATTTATAAAACAAAATACAATTTTTATTGATGAGATTTGATTAGAACCCGTTGGTTTTGGCCTACTGAGTTTTACTAACACCCTACTCGGGTTGACTGATTGGTACCGTAATAGATTTTATGGATGCATGAAATTTTAAGGGAAAATGACTTATGTTAGATTCATCATTTGGGTGTGGATCATGGATAAGGGAACCATATGTGGTTTTGGACCCACATGGGTTTCATCAATGTATTTGTTTTGGGGTCGAGTTCTAGACACTTGACATGTACATTATCAAGACATATTTTATTCCTTAGTTGGATATTGTATTTTCTGTTTTGATTATCTTGAGATATTGGAATTGTTTATGGATATATATTCTTCCACAATAGTTTTTTATTTTTTCTAGTGTATCACAGTGATAAAAGAGTGTATAGTCTCCCCTTGATCAAATTTTCAGACCCTCACTGCTAATGAACAACCTCTTGTATACGGGGAGGCTCGCCTGAGGTCATGTGATAGACCAGCCCGTGGCACCGGTGCGTGCACCCTGGTCGGGCCATTACATAGGTGTTGGATATATACCACATTGTGAGACTGGTAGCATTTTTTTCTTCAATACATGATAATCATGAGATTTCATTCCTATAAATTTACAATCCTTCTATGAAAACTAATTATTCACATTTGAATAATATCCATTGGGTACATTAATATCATGATGTAATTGAAAAAAATCATCTTCTCACTCTTTCTTAATTCATGAAAATACAAAAGTAAATATGTTATATTTCCTTTACTAGTGTGAGGTAACACTAAATTTATTCCCATTGATATTAATCCCAATCTAGCTTGAAATTCATATTTGGACATTCCTTTTATTTCTGACAAGGTTTTAATGAAACTTTTACATATGTTTATCTTAGTGTGAATAACATCAAGGTTATGTTTTATCTCTAAATTATCTAATAAGGTAGTTCAATAATGATACACTATTTCTTCTAGATATTTTTTAATGACCAATACATCCTTTCTTTATTAATTTAAAATAAATATATTTAACCCTTTTATAATATTATTTATCTAAAAATGGTTTGAGGGGAAGATTATATTTCTTTAAACTTTTAAAAAAAATTCCATCTATGATAAGGATAATAAATTCATAAATAAAATTTTTGTACCATATACACTATTTTCCCTTCATTTTGCAATAGATAATATTAAGTCTCTTCTTAAAAAAGAAGACATTATTTATGTCCCTTAACACTGTATGCATAAAAATTTCTATATGTAGGAAGGTAATTTATAGTGAATATTTTCATAGAACACAAAAAGAAATATTATTTATTTATATATCGAAAACTATAACACCTATCTCCTATATACGTTTTGAATCATCAGTCAATAGTTATAGATACATGTCAATATCATTTCCTAGATTTTGTGGCTCAAAAATCATCATGCTCAAAAAAATATATCTTTCTTAATAAATTTATATGAGGGAAAGTTGTAAACTACCAAAAACTAGTCCATGAAGAATATTGTCTACTTAGGCTCTGACATAGATTTATTCCATATGTGTACAATCCCATTATAAGACTTCTACATGCACTTCAAAAATTAGAATTTTATTTATCAAATATCTTCCATTGTGGTGAATCAAAAGGGAGATGTAAGTTACAATTAGAGACAAGCACATCTGCATGATATATTAACCTTTTTTCATAAATTGAATTTGTAAATAAATTCTTGAAATTCTGAATTATTGCATGTTACCAAATTTATATATCAGGAGGTTTGATTTCAGTACCATAGAATGGATTATATTTGAATTATTTAAATTTTTAAAAGTAATAATTGGAAGAAATTATTGAAACAAATGAAATATATTTTGTAGGAGGTTAGATGTTAGTAACTGAGAATGAATTGGAGTTGAATCTTTCATTCATATTATATCATGATGTCCTACATTTAGGAATTTTTTTAAATATTCATATTCCTTCCTATACAACTCACAATCATTGGGGGTTGAATGTATCCATCTATACCTGAATACCTTTAGAAATAATATTTTATTTTCATAATAATTATAATATGGAAGCCCATTTCTTTCAAGATGTATATCCTTTAAAATTTAAAGAAACTTAGTTTTTTTAACTCCACCCATTTATATCTTCCAAGTAAACTAATCTTAGAACTACGGATAATGTTATATATTTAGTTCAACTTGAGAATAATATTCTCTTATAATCTCCATAAAACCATTCAAAAGTTTCAGTTTTTTGTTGGTTTCAACACATACACAATGAATTTATTTTTCAATACAACCCTCTATATCATTATTAATATTCTTATCTATATTAGATGTTAAATTTTATATTATTTCATCATGCTAGATCTGTTTTTTATTATTACAGTTGAAACCACTTAAAATGAGATGATATTTGATTTCTATGGAATTAATCTGTATATTATTCAAAAAATTCACACATATAAATAAAATAAAATATTTATTTTGAATATTTCAATTATAAAATTAAAATAAAATAACAACTCCTGTTTTGTAAAACCCCAAAATTATTGAGTTAGTAAATTTTATCCAATAGAATGTATGAAAAACAACACCAAGTGTAGAAGGGAATATAAAATCCCATTTCTTTATAATATGTTTAATATTTTAAATAAATTCAATCTATTATGTATCTTGAAATTCACACAATAATGATTTATGTTTCATTTCACACAACAATGAGTTCATTCGATTTCTTGCATTATATGCAAGACCGAGTTTTACAAAAAAATATATTATTAAAATATTGTTATTAATATAATAATATATAACCTATAAATTAAATTATAAATTATTTATAGAAATAAATAGCTTATAAAAATATACATATTAATTCATCGGTTACCAGTTAACTATTAATATAAAAAACAATTGAATATAGGGGACATGTTTTTATAAAACTATATTTATGGTCCTAAAGAAAATTTTTCTTAATAAATTAAATTAATTACTATTATTAAATGGTATGAATTAAATAAATATGTTATATATTCAAAAATATTTTATACACTCTTCAAATATATTTGATAAGCATAAGATAAGAATAAAACCAGTTTTATGTTAAAAAAATTTATTTTTCTAAAAAGGCAATTTCCCCCCGTTTTCAAGGAGAGCCTATTTTAGAAATAAATTTCGATATGTTTATAAATTTTATATTTCAAATTAAAATTAATTTTTTAATGAAAAATTTAAAAATTATCTTACGCTGTATTTTTTTCTATGATGATTCATTTTTTGATGAATATTAAAATAATACAAATTTTTAATTAATAAATGGATTTTTATCTAAAAAATTTATAATATTAAATTATTTTTAGAATTGTTTTTAAAGAGTTAATATATCAATTATAAATATAATTAATCAAATTTAGGTCATTGAAATAAATTATACATTGAAATTGGTTATAAAATCGTTTCAAACATTTGGACATTTTCACTTTTAAACCCCACTTTTTCGTCCTGTCTGTGGGGTTGATTTTGAATTAATTTCTATCACATAAATGATATAAATTTGAAAAAATATATTCCATAATTTGAATTACAATAATTTATAATTTCTATTATGTTCAGCATAATATTTACCAAAAATATTTTGGAAAAAAAATTAAAGTTAATTACATTGATTAAGGAGAAAATGAGTTTACAAAGTTGTTAGACAGTAATCTTAGGTTGATTAATGTCATATAAACATGTCCAAAAGAAATATTATGGAAATATTTCAAAAATATAATCCCTTTAATTTCAAATTTATCATTATTTAAGTCCGATTATGTAAGGGAGATATCTCAATAGTGTTTACCTTTTACATTTATAGGAATTTCACTCCCCTCCTCTATAAAACGGAACTCACCCCTGTCAGTTCTTTACGCATATAAATCCATTTGGACCATCCAAACCTGGAAAAACTAATCTCCAAAACTCAATAAAATCATCCCACAATCCTTAATTTTTTATGAAATAATACCAAGTAATTCTTCTGGTATAAACCAATAAGATTTACCCGAAAATGATGTAACGTTCTTCAATGAGAACTTTAGTTTTATTTATTTCTATAATCCTTAAAATATTATTATATATTATTTATATAATAATCATTGTATATTAAATATTATTATATTTTATTATATTATGTTTATTATAAATATCTACACAGACTTCCCCCAAATGGTATTGGTAATCACCATTCTTGTGTACGTCATTCTATAACAACAAAAACTGATGTCATATTTTATTCCATTAAAATCATTAATAGTGAGAAATAATAATGGATTAATAGTATATTTAAGATATATATGATATTTATAATGACTTTATTCTTCATGAATTATTTCATTACACATACCTTCATGTTTTTCATTTTTTTGGGAATACGATATCATTATTTGTGGACATGTGGACTACTGCCTCTTGAAAGCATTGTAATTCATTCACAAATTACATGGAATTTATTAATAATAATTTAATAGAATAATATAATTTACATGACATTAATATGAAACTAGAATTATAATATTCATATATGTGATTTAGTTTTCATTATATTAATAAGGACAGAAAATGGAAACAATGTTCATGCGTACGAAAGGGCTACCATCTACATGAATGGGGAATTCTCTTTCCCATCACTAAATATTATGGATTACTATATATATATATAATTACTGAAATTTTAGGATATAAATGAAAAAATTATTATATTCCTGACATAATTACATTTCTTGTAATATAATAAATCATTTTCTTTATTACCCTTTCACACTCCAAAAAAGAGATAAAATCATTTGTTGACATGTGGTCTAGAACCTCCTCAAAGCGATGAAATTCATTTTGAATAAGAAAAAATATATATATAATTATATGTTAATAAATAATTTGTTATTTAATATATAATTATAATTTTATAAATCTTAAATTTATGTACTTTCTTTCTATAAGGATTATTGAATAATAGAAACATTAAAAACACAAATGTATGACCTAATGTTTCCATGATTGTAACATTAGTTAATTTTTCATAAGAATCATCTATATTTTGAGTAAAAAGATTAATTGATGTATAAATATGATAATTATTTTATTATTTTTATTATGGATATGTTTACATAATGACCCTTTTGACAATATCCTACCAATCAATGACTTTTTTAACAAATAAACCAAATACTGTCAAAACATCAGACTTAAACATAATTGATTAAGTAATTATATATAAATTGTTAGTCAGATAAATAAAAGTAATTATAAACTTTAAACATTAATAAAACAACTAAATTATTAACATAAGTTTGTAATTCAGGGCGATAGTGACACACAAGACATGTCGCTCTCAAGGTAATGGAGTTCATCTCAATTTTATTTCATTGAGGCACATTATAATATCATGAAACTGATTTATTTTTTATGATATATACACCGAACCAGGACATGTAATATTATGAATAATTAAATATTATTGTCATTTTAAATTTCAATTTGAATTATTTCATTTAAGGGGATTTTAATTAAAAAGTTACAATGTGGTAAATAATTTCTCAACCCAATACCTTTTATTGGGTCATACTACTTCCTTGTTATTATTAAAATTTTAGTGTTATGTGTATAATTAATTTTGTCTATGTATTGATGTATTTAGAACTTTTATGAGGATTTATAGTTGATAAAAACAATCGATTAATTTATTAATTAACATTTCAATGTTTTGATAATTTTGGAGTTTATTTCAAATCACATTATATTCGATATTTTTAAACAATCAATTTAAATTAAAAACATTACTTGATCAATGTTCAACAAAAAATTAAATTTTATTCTAATCTGGTTATTCATGATCATTCTCAGTTAAAATTACTATTTTCCCACTCTTTGGTACTTAAAATGTTTTAAAAAAATGGTTTTAATAACTGCTGACATAATTTTTATCTTAAATTTGGTATCAATTTTTGACAAAAACCATGTCCTCTAAAAATGATTTCATTAAATTTTTAAAAATAATTTATTAATATAAAATTTAACAAGCTCTGTATTTTACAAAATGATTTCAAATGAATCTTCTTATATCTTTCCGAACGAAGAACTTTCCTAACCATTTTAAAATGAAAATGAAATCCAATTTTTTACCTTATACATAATTATATACCTTAATTTCTTTGAAGACTAGTTTTCAATTTGACAATGATTTTTTAAAAAGAAAATATTTTCAAAATTGATTTTAGAATAAAATTATTTTTAAAATTATTTTTTAAAGGAAAAGGATGTTTCCATCAAGAATGTTTTTATAAATTATTTTTTCATCATTTAAAAGAACCCTTATTGTTACTTCAACGAGTATATGTTGTATTGATACCATACATATTCTTCCTCCACATGAATTAGGATTAATTTTTTCAATTATATAATCGATATTCACTTACATGAATCATCATTATAGTCATTAACTTCTCATTGAGTTATTCAATTTCCAATGACCATTGATCATTAAATTTACCATAAATATCCATAATATTTATCATGAATATGTTTGTGTCCTAAAACTTATACCATTTATATATACGGTATTTACTTTGATAATTAGTTGTTTACTAGGGAATTATTTTTAAAATTTCTGTCCTTTACTCAATAAGAATATTTGATAATGCATATTGTTCATGAATTTAAATCGATTATTCGATATATGAGGAATTCGTTGGGCATATAAGACATGAGTTGGGGAAAAATTATGGAAAACCCCTTGATTAATTGGTAGCCTAATAAAATTAATTTTGATTGTAAAACCCATCAAATTTGAACTAGTATATTTGCAACTTTCATGTCAAAGGTCATGATAGTAGATTTGATGTTTAAAAAATCAAATTAGTTTTAACTAGTATTTTTTAAACCATCTTATGAAAGGTATTGAAGATAAAGGTTCCATGTACCTAGGAAATATGGTGTCCAATAATTAAAAATTTCCTTCATTCCAATTATTATTATCCAAAGTATTTTCACAATGAAAAAATATATGGATGAAATTTATTCTCACATTATTTTTTTAATGACACATGTTTCAGTTATTTAGGTTTCCATATTGTTTAATCGCCCACTTCTCAGTTATTTATTTCATGGAACATGTTATCAGTTATTTACCATTCCATATTCAGTATTCTTGTTGATTCATTATTGCTTTAACTATACTTAAACATACCAATAATTTATGTTGACCCTTATTTTTTTTCCTTTCGCCAATATCTAGTGAAGTGTACTAAGAAATATATAAAAAGATATACAATATATAATACAATTATTATGGAAAAAAATATGTTGTAATTTGTGAATTAATTTGTAATTCATGACTCTTGTATGTATATAGTTTACCAAGAATAATAAACTTTTTGGTCTTTTGGGATGCGATTTCCTTGTATCTTATAAAAATGTAATGTTTGTAGGCACCGACTCCAGAATTTATAGTGTTAGGTCACTATTGTTGGTATATATAATGTTTAGTATAAATCTTAAAAACTAGATTTAAAAAAACAATGATTAGGGAATATAACTTGCATATTGAATTTGAGGATTTTCATAGATGAACATATATATTCATTAGCTTAAGTGTTATAGATACCATCATAGGATTATAAGATTATGTTTGATTATAAATTCTAATTTTTTAACATATCTATTTCAATATTTATGCAATTTGATTCCAAAAAAATTAAGGATATTTTGGAAAAAAGTTATGGAAATACAACTCATTGGTTTAATTTCTTATTAGTGGAAAATTTATTTGAGGAATAATTCGTTTACATTTTGGAGACACGATTTTAAAGGTATTGATAATTATATATGTTATTATGTTATAATAATAGTAAAATTATATTATCAGGCTTTGAAAAAAATAAGTTTTATTGAAAACCTTAGAAAATATGTTATTTAATGATTAAATTTCAAGGATATCCATCATAGTTTTTGGAATTTCCTAGGAATTATATTAATAATTTTTTGAAAATGTAAACTTCTCTTTCACGGTGAAAAACCACTACATCCATCAAGGTGATAGGCTTGAACCCATGATCAAAGGATGATAATGGTTTCTCACCTTTAATAGGACTACACGATGTCCTGGTTAATATTGCCTTGTTTTCAGTTAAACAAATTAAGGAATTAATATTAACAATGAAACCATAGTATTACTTATTTTATTTATATATTATGGTATTAACCATATTGGTTTTCAAAATAGTTATAGATAGTTATAAAGACTTGTTTTATTTTTCTTATGATCTGTAACGTTTAGTGCCTCATGCATAAATTTTTTCTTGATATTCATTTATTGAATTAATGGGTGAATTAGAGATTGATAAAAGAACAAACAAAGGATGAAATTGTGTTTATATAAACATATAATGTATGTAAATTTTACTATATTTATAGGTAGAAAAATAATTAGTCAACATTTGGAAAAATGATCTTGAAATAAAATGTCATCCTAACACCTTAATTTTTTTGAAACAATGGTCTTTTAAATCAGAACAGATGTACAGCTTTGAGACCTTAAAATTTCCATTTATAATTCAATTGTTTTTTATCAATGTCCTCATTCACTCTGAATAATTATTTTTTTATTTTCCTCCAAGTCAATATTTCACATTCCACTAATGATATCCTACGTGGAAATCATGATATATGTTATTTTTAATGATCATTTTACTTCCCTTTCTATCTTATTAAGTACATATTTAATTAATCCTTTTAAGAACTAGGTTTTTAAACAAATGAAATTTTAAATTTCAAAACATAGACTAAAAATATAATTTTTAAATTTCGAGGACACTATTTAATTATGTCGGGGAGAATGTAACACCCTGAAATTCTTAATTAAGAAAATTTTATCCGATAATGTGTGTGACACACAAAACCCAGCATAGAAGGGAATAAAAAATCCCAAGACATTGAAATATATTTAAAATTGTAAATAAATTTAATCTATTATATATATTTCAATATACATAACACTGAGTTATCTTACATCGCCCATAATAATGAGTTTCTTCGATAGCTTGCATTTCACGCAAGATCGAGTTTTACTAAACAACAATATATTATAAAAATATTTTTATTTAATATAATAATATATAAACATGAAATTAAATTTATATTTTTGAATAGTATTAAGTAACACAGAAAAATTTATTATTGATTCCATTGGTTACCAATGTATAAGAAATATGAAAAATCAATTAAATATAAAGGAAATTGTTTCATAAATCTATTTTTATGCGCCAAAAATAACTTTATCATAAAAAATTAAATTTATTAATATATGTTAAATATATTAATGAAATATATTTATTATATATTAAATAAAATATTTTTTACATTAATCAAATATATGTAATAGGAATAAGATAATAATAAAACTAATTTTACACATAAAAATTATATTTTTCTAAATAGGCAATTTCTCTACCTTTTAATGGAACACCTATTTTTTTAAAAAAATTTGAATCTTTGATGAATTTTATATCTAAAAATATACTTTATTTTTGAAATATTAACATAAAAATTAAACTATGGGGAATTTTTTGAACTTTTGTGTGAGGTTTCATTTTTTGATAAAGAGTAAATAAATACTAAATCTTCATTGAAATATAACTTTTCATATAAAGAATTTATAATTTTATGTAATATTATAAATTTTTTTTAAATTATTTATATATAAATTATAAATAAATTAATCCAATAATTTTTATTATAATCAACTTCACATTGAAATTGGATATAAAAACCATTACATCTTTTGAATATTTTCACTTCAAAAACCCTCTTTGTTGTCCCATCCGTGGGATTAATTTTAAATTAATTTATAGCACTTATGGGATTATAATTTGGTAAAATTTAATTAATATTTGAAATAATTGTAATAATTTATGACCTATATTAATTTAAAATTAGTTTTTACCAAATATATTAGTGAAAACAAAAAAACTTAATTATAATTATGAAGGTGAAAATGAGTTTACTTAGTGGTTAAATTTTTATCTTAAGTGAAAAAATGACCTATAATATTGTAAAAAAGTAATTGAATTTACATATATGTAAAATATTATCCATTGGATATAAAATGGACCATTTTTTGAGGAAAATTATCTATTAGACACCTCTCAATTGTGATAACCTCTTTATATTTACAAGAATGCCACTTCTCGTCCACTATAAAAGGGAAATCATCCCCTCAATTATTCAAACATATAAGCCCTTTGTACCATAAAAAAACTAAAAAATTAATATCTTAATATAAATACACTAATTATATAATCCATTCTTTTTTAATAAAATAAACCAAGGAATTATTTTGGTATAAACCTAAAATAGCTACCCGAAAAAGAGGTAACATTCTTCATAAAGAAATTTAGTTTTATTTATTTTTATACTAGTTAAATTATTATTATATAATATTTATATAATTCACTAATTATTTACAATAAAAAGAAATGGTATTATCTTAAGGTTATGAACTACACCTACACACACTTTCATCAAATGGGAAACAAAATCATCATTTTCTTGTACGGCAAACTACCACCTCCCGAACCAATGACGTTCGTTCTTCCATTACCATTATTAAAGGTTGGAAATAATAATATAAATATGATTTATATATTATATATAAGATATTTATAATTAATTTTTACTTATTGAATTATTTCATAACATATACCATCATTCTATTCATTTTATGGGAATATGAAAACATCGTTGGTGGATGTGTCGACTACCACCTCCTCAGAGCAATGTGGTTCATTCACATATTACAAGTAATGTATGAAGGATCATTTTAATGAAAATAAAATGATTTATATGAAATAAATATGATATTGTAATTAAATTATACATATATATCATTTATTTCCAATCTTTTAATATGACAGGAATATGGAAACAATGTTCATTCGTACGTATGACCTACCCTAAGCCTAAACGATGCATTCCATTTCCTATCACAAATTTTTTTTGACTAATATAAATATAAATATATATTTTATATATTTTATATAAATGATATAATTATTAAATTAAGGATATAATTACCTTTCTCGTAATATAATATATATTTTTATTTATTACCCTTTCAAACACTGGAAAAGAGATAACATCATTCATAGACGTGTGGACTACAGCCTCATCGAAGCATTTTGATTAATTTTTCTAAGAAAATAGTTATATATAAAAATATATATTATTAAATAATGTGGTATTTAATAAATAATAATCATTCTTTAAATATAAATGTTACTTAATTTCTTTCCATAATGATCATTAAAAAATTGAAACATTACTAATGCATACATACGACCTACTATCTCCCTGATCAAAACAATAATTCATATTTTGTAATCATATCCAATGATTTGTATTAAATGTGGTAATGATGTATAACTATCATAATTATTTCATGACTAGTATTTTGTATATTTTAACTTAATGACCCATTTGACTGTTGTCTACCTATCAAAGTTGTTTTTGACACACAAACCAAATATGGTCAAAACATCCCACTTAAACTTAGTTGATTATATAATTGTATATAAATTGTTAATATGTGAAATAAAAGTAATAATAAACTTTAAAATTATTATCAAACATGTAAATAATTAACAGAATTCTATTATTCCGGAATATAGAGACACATGTGACAAGTTGGACTCAAGGTGAGGGATTTTGTCTAAATTTCATTTCATTGAGGAATATTGTATTATTATGCACCTAATTTATTTTTTATGGTGTATATAAAGACCCTTGACATATAATATAAGAATAATTTAAGATTAATGGTATTTTAAGTATCAATTGTAATTATTTCATTTAAGGGCATTCGAATCAAAAAGATACCATGTGGTAAATAATTTCATAACCCAATTACTTTAATTGGGTTATATTATTTCCTCAGTTTCATTAATATTCCAGGATTATGTGTAAAATGAATTTTGACTATCAATTTATGCATTTGTTTTTTTATATGGATTTATTGTTTATACACATAATTATTATATTATTCATGATATTTTCAAGTAAAATTATCATTTTCAACTACTTTATACTTAAAATGTTTTATAATTTTTTTAATTAATGAAACATTATTTTTCTCTTCCATCGAGACATTTTTTTCCTTAAAAAACAACAATTTCGAAAAATATTTTAAATTTTTATCTTTAACATATTTAAAATTATTTAATAAAATATATTTCTAATCACTTTTTCATTTAAAAAATGTTTTCAACGTAATATTCTTTTCCTGTTTCTGAACAAAGAACTTTTTAAACCATTTTACAATGAAAATTAATATTGTTTTTACCATGTATGGAATTAACTTTCATAATTTCTTTTTACCTTACATTGAAATTTTACAATTATTTTTTAGAAAAATTGATTTTCATTGAAAATTATTTTCAAAATTATTTTCTAAAAAAGGATATTTTCCTCAAGAATGTATATAATTATATTTTTATTTAATCAAAGAAAACAACAATTATTCTTAATTTAATTGGTTTATATAATATTGATAGAATAATTTTTGTTCCTCTAGAAGAATTATGATTAATTTGAACAAGGATATTGTTGAAATTCAATTCCTTGAATTATTTTTTTAATCATTAACTCCCCCTTGATTTATTCACTTCCCACTGACCACTGAATAATAAATTTTCCTTACATATACATATCATTTATCATGGATATGATTATTACCTAAACTATATACCATTTTTACATATATTCTTTACCTAAATATTAAATAATTAACAGGGAAAATATGGATATATCTATATCATTTTATCTCTATAGATATTTGATACAACACTTAATTCATGAATTTAAATCGATTATTTGATATATGAGGAATGATTTGGACATGCAAGACATGGGTTGGGGACTGGTAAGGAATTCCCCTTGATACATCAACTGTATTATGGGATTAATTTAGTTGAAAAACCCTTAATGTTTCTTACCGGTATGTTTTAAACTATGTTTTGATAGGTCTTGATAGTATAGTTAATGCTGGACAAACAAAATCGGGTCATAACCAGTATGTTTTAAATAGTCTTGTGAATGGTCTTGATGGTAATGGATCTATATACCTAGAAAATTTTATGTCAAATAATTAAGCATTTCATTCATTGTTGTTATTATTATCTAGAGGATTTTTACTATAACAAAATATAGGGATATAATTTATTCTCATTTAATTTATTTAATGCCAATCGTTATAGTTATTTACATTTCCATATTTTTTACTCACATCCTTCTCATTTATTGATTACATGGCATGCTTTCATAGTTATTTATCATTCCATATTGAGTATTCTTATTGATTTATTATTTATTCCACTATACATAGACCTTAGTGATAATTTAAACTCACCCTTACTTTGTTTCATTTCCCTAGGATTCCATGAAGTGTAATTAAGAAATATTTTCAAGGGTATACTAGATGGAAAACAACTATTATAAAAAAATATTATTTTTTAATTTATTTATTATTTCTTCAGAAACGACTAATGTATTTATCTAGTTTATGAAGACTACTAAACAGTTTAATCATTTGGAATGTGGTTTCCTTGTATCTTATTGAAATGTAATGGTAGCTAGAACCTGCTCGAGTTCATCTAGGGTCAGGTCACTACATTTTTTGAATTAATCAGTGTTTCCTCATAATATTATCCAATTAATATCCATTAAATACCTAATATCACAATATAAAAGATGAATATATTAAAAAATATAAAAATATAAAAAAATATAAACATAAAAAATTTAATATAAAAACATATATTTAAAATGATTGGTAATGAGGTGGGAATTATTATTCTAAATTAAAACAAAATAAAATTACTCTAGGAATTTATTTTATTTATATAATTAATTATAAACTATGATTGATGATATTAGTAATGGAATAGAGATAGGTTTCTCAGGTTTATATAAATTATTTTAAATTAATATCACACAATATTACATTCAATCTTTATAGATCTGTTAAAATACTCATCAATATTGTTCCTTAGTTAACAAAGAATAAGTAACATTAAACATAAATTCCAAATTTTTATTATAAAAAGGTAAATTTTATAGGATAATAAATCTATGTCAAATGAATAATTGACTAAAATAAGAAGAAAATAGAAATAAATCATTGATTGAAATACCCAAACACAATATGGTAATATGGGAGGGAAAAATTAAGCATTCATCATCACCATAATATAAATATCAATCATTTCTAAAAAATGACTCTTTTAATATGTTAATCCCAAATTTTTCCAAATAATTTGTTTCATAATAGTCTTCAGGAAAACCATTAGCATTGGGTAATGTAGTTTTCTATAATTTCATTATGTGACTAAAATAATCATCTAACATATAAAAATTTGATTTAATATCCATAAATTCTATGATTGCTTATTATTTACTTACAAAAAACTATGGCATGAAATTATTATATAACACAAGAATAAAATAATGTTTTGATGATTAAAAATGAGTGTGTTTATCATTATGATCCAATATTGATTTTTGTTGAAATGAAATAGAAAAGTGATATATTAAGTCATAAACTTTTATTTAAGTATAATAATTATATTATGACATATATTAATCTATAGCCACTTCATTTTTATCATGATAATCCAAAAATATATAATTTGGTTAGAATAAAAAGTGAGAAATACCATGGATACTAGTTCCAACTGATATATATATATATATATATATCTCTCTCTTTTGTAAAAACAATTTGATAATTCCATCAAATAAAAAAGTGATAAAATTTAAACACTCTAACAAAAAATATTGAATTAAAAATGAAATTAATATAGAGAAATAGTAAAATAACTCAAATTTATAACTAATTGATAAAGAATTTATCATCAAATTTTTTAAAAAATTACTTAAAAAATCTAGATTACAATAATTTAATATTTACCATGAATATAGATATACTCCCTCAAATTTTTTTGAGGGGAAAACATTCCAAGATTGATGAAACACATTTGAAAAAATGAACAAGTGAAATTTACAAAACAATTTCTTCAACAATTGTTGTTGGTCGACAAAACTAGGTTTCTAAGAAGTAAATATTTTCATTTATTATGAAAAAAGGTTGATGGATGAAATATTAAAGATCAATGATCATTAAATTATGATTAAAACCAATAACATATCCATTCATGTTCTTCTAGTGGGTATTAGTTCTATGGTCAACTAGAACAAGGATTCCCAAAAAAAATTCATGGATCACAAAACAATGGAATAAATGAGATATTTAAGATCAATGATGTGAAAAGATGAATGAAATTGATTTAAATCATGAAAAATTGAGGTTGAATATTTGTGAGTGGAGATTATTGTCATTTTAGGTCAAGATTAAATCAATTTTGACAAAATGACATTATGGGTTTGGGATGTGATTTATTTTTAAAGGATTTCAAAGTTGGTTTTAACAAATTCTAAATTGAAACTTTTTTTAATTAATATATGACGTTATTTTTTAAAAAAATAATCAGAAATTTTTTTATTTACTTTTAATTTTGGTTTTGAAATAAAACATCATTAAAAAATATTCTGAATGATTATTAACATCGGTTCTATAAAAAAATGACCTTAACAATCATACATCTGAACATTAAACATTTTTATATAATAAATTGATGTTATAATCTCAACATTATATCTACTATTGAGACTATAGATATATACCTCTTCCTCTCTAACTTCTCTGTAATGTGAATCAGGTAGTGAGGTTTCCAACACATACAATTCCTATACATGGCATTGTATTATGCACAAGATCCAATACCATTCCTAGAAATTTTTAAAAATTAGAGGAATATAATTTCTTAGTATGGATCACAGTGATATTGTTGAAGTCATTTTATATTCCATTTATAAAATTTATGACCAGAATATTAGTATTTGTTTTGATTACAAAAGAAGATTAATAAATTTAAAATTTATTAAATCAATATTAATCTCAAAATATTCCATGAAAACTATTATCCTTAAAATTTAGTTGGATAATATCTTATAACTTTTATATTCTACTATAATTATCTATATTTCATTATCATAACCCATAATTGGGCCTAGTATTATATTTTAAGGGTTTTAGGTAGGTTTAATATTCCATATATATTAATTTGTTTTCCTTGGTCCATTGAGTGGAATCCCCAATCCTAAAATCATATTTTAAATATTTCCACAACACTTTTCTCTTATTTAAAACAAGTATCAATTGGTTAATAAACCCTTTATGTAAACTAAGTTAGGTTAACCAAAATCTTCATGTAAAAAGTTCCATGATAATTTAAATACACCCAACTTGTGTTGTCATGAACTTTGAACTTTCATGTTGTTTTTAACATAAGTAGTGGAAGTCTACACAGGCTTAATATTTTTATTGATGGATTTTTATACATATACATAAATCCCATTTTATCCCTTTACATGTATCGTTAATATTTAGTGGATGTGATTAACCATGTCTGATGGAAAAAACTACACATAATCCAATTTTCACTAATGGAAAGTGATGTTTTCCCAACAATTGTATACAAACGGTCCAAAGAACCGTTGGTATATGTTGTCTTTCCCAATAGTTTATATAAACCACTGGTAAAGACCTTGAAGAATTGACTTTTCCCAATGTTTTTATGAAACTATTGGGAAAGATTGGGGTTTCCCAACGGTTTTTAAGAACCGTTGGGAAAAAAGACCCAAATACACAAATGCAGGCAGCGGCCTCCCCACGATTCCAGAAGCCTTCCGCTCATATCCAGATGCAATTCCTTGGCAGAATCACTTCCCAATCCCCACATCTTACTTCGGATCAGCAACTACCAGGTTAGAATCCTTCAATATTTTATCAAGGATATAGTTCCACCTCTTATAAATCATATCCTTCTATTATCAACGATTTCTTTATTCCCAATTTTTAGGGTTTTTGTAAAATTTTATGATTGTTTCACGAATTGTATACTCAAATCCCAATATCGGTCTATTTCCAATTAATTTTTTCATTACACATTTACATTTATAAGGGCATGGTGTCTCTTTATTGTGTTCCAATTTTTAAGATTCAAAGTTTTTTTAATCTGGTTCAAATATTATAGGTTCATGTATAGAAACTAATAAGAAATTGTTTGTAATATTTATTGATATTATTTCATGAAAATCAGTCTTTCATTAAGTTCATGCCAAACATGAAGATCTTGTTCATCTTAATTTTTGTACACTATGTGTATTACATAACAAGTTTGTATCATGTTTCTATCAAAATCTATATATATATAAAATGACACATTGTTCACTTATCCTTTACACAATAGAAAATATGGAGTATCTTCTTGAACTTTTCCAAATAGTATGTGGTCCCTAATTAGTACTTCTTCCTTATTCATGAAACTAATTCACAGAATGTCAAATTCACAATATTAGCGAATATTAGTTTTTCTAATATAACCATTAATCATTCTGCCTTCGACATCGTACTTGTGTTATTTAATCCCCTTTTTAAAACACAATGACCATTTTCACTGATTTGGGGATCCTCAAAATGCTTGGGAAAATCAGAAAAATGCATGTATTGAATCGTGTTTCTCATATGGTTTCATGGATACAAGTTCATCTCGAAAATCATGACTCCGTTGTTCAAATATCATGAGGACCATGAGATTATTAATCTTCACACAAAAGAAGTTTTTTATACAACTATGTGTTTTTTATTTCACTTTTGATTTGGCCAAAAGGGGAGCATTTTGGTCATTAATCATGGTTGTGGGTGGTCATTTATGATGTAAGATAGTATGAATTCATTTTACTTGATATATCCAATATTATTATTGATTTATGTTCAATTTTATTATCTTTAATAAGTGATGTTATTTAATAAGTTATTATTAATGGTTGTAATATTGACAATATGGTATAAGGGTTCATATAGTGTGTATAAGGGTTCACATGGTGTGTATAACAGTTGACATGGTATCAATGAACTTAAGTCAGTAATTTAAGTCTTCATTCTCACTAGAATGTAAGAAATTGAATGATTTAAACCCATCCTCACATGATTTCTTACCTTAGATAGTGTCCAACATATGGAATATGAGCTTTTGAATTCATCAGTTAACTAGGAACATATATTCCATTTCCACCAAGATGACTGTACTAATATAAATTTAGGGTCAACTAAATATGGTTCTCATTTTGCATTGTATATTATGTGTCCTTCTTGGCCAATACTCACATTTATGAGGGTGGGGTGCTTTTCACTTCATCGACTAAAATCTTCTTCCTTGATCGTTTTCTTAAATGTATTTTCTATTAAAGTTCAATCCTATTGAATTGTTTATGAAAAAATGACTTATATAAATTCTTTTTACAGAACGGACATAAGTTGGATGTATGAAACTGATCATATCTCAATCTATTTTCAAAACCATTTGGAGATATTTATAGATTTTTCATTTCACAATGCTTCAAATTGTGGTCACAAACACTGCCCATGTTACACTTTTGTTGGTAGACCTTGGTTGAGCCGTGAAGTGGTCAGCTACCACATAACAAAAAATAGTTTTTAATCAAACTACTTTGTGTGGAATCACAATGGGGGGAAAATGAAATCTCAAATTGGTGATGATCGCAATGAAAAGACGGGAATGGGGAATTAGTTAGATGATCGGTTTCTTTTTATTTGTCATCATGAAAATGAATGGATTTCGACTCATGAATACTTCGATATGAGAACAACTGATGTATCTGGTGAATATGATGATATTGATAGGGTGAAAAAATTTAATGATGCTGCCACGACTCAAGTATAACGACAATGCGATAAAATGAAAAAGATAGAATTTTTAATCCGATTGTTTAATGTGAAAACTATGTATGAGATTTATAATACATCAATTGATTACATTATTACCCTCTTGAAGGATTTTCTTCCAGATGATGCAGATATTCCCTCAAACCACTATATGGCATGTAAGTTAGTTGAGGAACATGGATTTTCAAGAAACAAAATTCATGCTTTCCTGAAAGATTGCAGTTTATTCTAGGAGGACACCGCTGAACTAAATGATTGTATTAAATGTGGCACATCTCGCTGGACGTCAAAATCTGATGGAACACCATCCCGCATTCCACAGAAAGTAATGTGGCACTTTCCATTGATCCCCATACTCTAGAATATTTTTATATCTAATGACATATCAATAAAAATGATATGGCATGATACAGATTGAAAGAAGACTAATGATGAGTTGGTTCACCCTGCAAATGGATTTGCATGGAAGATATTTGATTCTCGACATCTTGATTTTGCAGTTGACATGCGTATTGTGCGACTGGGTCTCTCAGGCAACGGTTTTAATCCGTTTGGGAAGATGCTTACTTCGCACAACACATGGCCAGTTTTTATACACATTTATAATCTTCCTCCATGGTTGTGTATGAAAAAACCTTTCACTTTCATGAGTATACTCATATCTGGTCCTTCTTATCCCAACATTGATATTGATGTGTATATGAAAACCTTAATAAAAGAGTTGAAACTTCTTTGGGATGTGGGTGTGTGCACATACGATGTATGTTCGAAAGACATATTTCTGATGCGTGCTGCGCTAATGTGGACGATCAATGACTTTACAACTTATGTAATGATATCAGGTATGAGCTGTAGGCCACCGAGGTGCAGCAAGTTAGGGCACAGGCAGCACAGGCTGAGAAAAGGGACATAGAGATGGCAGAATAGTCTGCTAGGGCAAACAGTGTGTTTATGAAATTTATTGAAGTTCTACGTCCTACACTTCTAGCAGAGGCCAACCCAGATTTTGATGAGTATATGTCGTCGATACATTCTATATACGGTGCACCAGGTGGCAGTTCTAGTGGTGGTCAGGACGATGTCTGGCTTGACGATAATGATGGCGAGGAGTCTGATGTAGAAGAGGAGGTAGAGGAGGAGGGTGAGGAGGGTGGCGATGGCGAGGAAGAGGATGAGGGTGGGGGTGAGGAGGGAGAGGACTATGATGGGGATGAGGAAGAGGGTGATGATGATAGTGATGTGGGACAAGTTTATCCATTACATTTTTTACTGATATTACTGAGATTTGATATTTAATCTATTCAAGTTGTTGGTTTTATCTAGACTTGTAGTATAATATTGGAGTTGAGTTATTTTTATATATTATCTGTTTTTATGGATGTTGTTGTCTTTTAGTGGTTGTGTGTTTGGGAACCCCCCTCCTTGCTGGACCCTGGACAACCCCCCACCCTCCTCCCTGGACCCCGGACAGCCCCGCCGGATAGCCCCCCAGACAGCCCCCCAGACAGCCCCCCACCCTCTTCCGTGGACCCCGAACGACCCCTCGAACACCCCCGGAAAGCCCCTGGATAGCCCCCCCACCCTCTGCCTTGGACCACGGACAACCCCCCGAACACCCCCGGACAGCCCCCGGACAGCACCCCGAACAACCCCCCGAACAGCCCCCCACCCTCCTCCCTGGACCCCCGACAACCCCCCGGACATCCCCCCCAGGCATCCCCCCACCCTCTTCCTTGGACCCTGGACAACACCACGAACACCCCCGGACAGCCCCGGACAGCCCCATGAACACCCCCCGGACATCCCCCCCACCCTCCTCCCTGGACCCCAGACAGCCCCTAGACAGCCCCCCCCCCACCCTCCTCCATGGACCCCGGACAACCCCCCCGAACACCCCCGGATAGCCCCCTGCACAGCCCCCCTCCCTCCTCCCTATACCCCGGACAGCCCCTCAGACAGCCCCCCAAACAGCCCCCCGGACAGCCCCCCACCCTCTTCCTTGGACCCCGGACAACCCCCCACACAGCCTCCCACCATCCTCCTTGGTCCCCGGACAGCCCCCACCCTCCTTGATTTCATTTAATACTAGAAAATATATAATATATATTTTATTTATATTCATCATGATAATGAATGTAAATCACATTTACACATCTAATCAATATCATAGATTTTTGGTATGTTATAAAAGAGATGAATTCATTGGGCATGAATTTGAGGTGCGGTGTGGCTAGCACCACTCAAACGCATTGGGTTTCCATTGAAACATTAATAGAATGATCCATGGGTCATATGTGACGTGTACGAATCAATCCCACCTCAATCTGAGGTGGGGTGTGGCCGGAACCACTCAAAGTGTCTGCCTTTTGTTTCAAAAGGACATCATTTTAATTGAAAAACATCAACTGGCATACGGAAAACTGACCTAATGCATTCGAATTGTGTCAATACATTAGTAAAATGATCCATGGGTCATATGTGACATGTACAAGTCAACCCTGCCTCAATCTGAGGTGCAGTGTGGCCGCTACCACTCAAAGTGTCTCCCTTTTGTTTCAAAATGACATCATTTTAAATGAAAAACATCAACTGGCATACGGAAAACCGACAAATGCATTCGGATTGTGTCCATACATTAGAAAAACGATCCATGGGTCATATGTGACATGTACGATTCAACCCCGCCACAATCCGAGGCGCAGTGTGACCACCATCACTCAAAGTGTTTGTCTTTTGTTTCAAAAGGACGTCATTTTAAGTGAAAAATATCAAATGTCAAATAGAAAAGTGACCAAACGCATTCAGATTGTATCTAAACTTTAGAACAACAATCCATGGGTCAAATTTGATGCGTACGAGTCATACATGTCTTAATCAGAGGTACGGTGTGGCCGGAATCACCCTATGTGGCTCTCTTTTGTTTAAAATGGACAACATTTTAAGTACATACGGAAAACCGACCAAACACATTCGGTTTCCATTGAAAATTTAGGAGAACGATCCATGGGTCATATGTGACGTGTATGAGAGAACCCCTCCTCAATCCGAGGTGCGGTGTGGCCGACACAACTCAAAGTGTTTTCCTTTTATTTCAAAAGGACGTCATTTTAATTGAAAAACATCAACAGGAATATGGAAAAGTGACCAAACGCATTCGGATTGTGTCGATACTTTAGCACAACGATCCATGGGTCATATGCGACGTGTATGAGTCAACCCCGCCTCAATCCGAGGCGCGGTGTGGCCGCCACCACTCAAAGTGTCTTCCTTTTGTTTCAAAAGGACGTCATTTTAATTGAAAAACATCAACTGGCATACTGAAAAACAACCAAACGCATTCGGATTGTGTCGATACTTTAGAACAATGATCCATGGGTCATATGTTACATGTACAAGTCAACCCTTTCTCAATACGAGGCGCGGTGTGGCCAGTACCACTTAATGTGTCTGCCTTTTGTTTCAAAAGGACGTCATTTTAATTGAAAAAATTCAACAGGCATACGGAAAACTGACCAAACGCATTCCGATTGTGTCGATACTTTAGAACAATGATCCATGGTTCATATGTGACGTGTAAGAGTCAACCCCACCTTAATCCAAGGCACTGTGTGGCCGCCACCACTCTAAGTGTCTGCCTTTTGTTTCCAAAGGACGTCATTTTAATTGAAAAACATCAAATGGCATACGGAAAAGAGACCAAACGCATTCAGATTGTGTCGATACTTTAGAACAACGATACATTGGTCAAATGTGATGTGTATGAGTCAATTCCGTCTTAATCGGAGGGACAGTGTGGCCAGAATCTCTCTAAGTGGCTCTCTTTTGTTTAAAATGGAAAAAATTTTAAGTACATACGGAAAACCGACCAAACGCTTTTGGTTTCCATTGAATCATTAGGAGAACGATTCATGGGTCATATGTGACATGTACGAATCAACCTCACCTCATGTAAGATGCGGTGTGTCCAGCATCACTCAAAGTGTCTACCTTTTGTTTCAAAAGGACGTCATTTTAACTGAAAAACATGAACTAACATACGGAAAACAGACCAAACGCATTCAGTTTCCATTGAATCATTAGGAGAATGAGCCATGGGTAATACATGACATGTATGAGTCAACCCCGCCTCAATCCGAGGTGTGGTGTGGACAGTAAAACTCCATGTGTATGTATTTTCTTTAAAATGGACATCATTTCAGTTAAAAATATATGGTATACAAAAAACAAATCAAATTATGAATTGACATTTGGATTCCACGTAGAACTATCATCTAAATTTTAAATTGAATTCTAAATGGAGATTGTATGTTTATAATTACGTTATGAATTATAATTTAATTATGGATGTGTATTGTTCCAGCATTATATGTTAAATGTGTATGAATTTGTTCTCTATATGTATGTGTTAATTGGTTATTGCAGGTACAATAATTGTATATTTATGTTAGTTTATTGTAGGTATAATAATTGGATTGAAAATGAGGGGGAACCCACAAAATAAGACCTGGTGGGAAAATTGGAGAGCTGATTGGAAAATTGCAGAGCTGCTGTGCAATTTTCCCAGCATAGACTGTGACAACGGTTTTAAACCATTGGCATAGAATTTTGTGTTCTGTTTTACCAACGGTTCATGGAACTGTTAGTAAAACACTTTTCCCAACGGTTTAGAAACCATTGGAAAATAAGAGATCATGGGTTTCTCCCAATGGTTTGGCCAAACTGTTGGAAAAAATAGGTAATTTTTAGCACATTATCCCAACGGTTTGCCAAAACCGTTGGGATAGGGTAATTTTTCTCCACCCTATCCCAACGTTTCAATATAAACCGTTGGGAAAAGCATTCCCAATGGCTTACTTCACTACGGTTTGCAGAACCGTTGGTATAACATACACCAATGGTTCTTCAGTCTTTCCCAATGGTTCTAAACCGTTGGGAAATCCTCTATTTCCAGTAGTGTATATTTTATTCCAAGATTCATTCTTGTTAATTAAATTATTAGGTGATCATTAAATATTCACATAAAATAATAATTAACCATGAAATTGATATAAATAAAACATATATTTTCTAATGTATATTTTATCCAGTGGTTGTTAAACTAAACCTCAACCATTGGGGGAAAACACTTTGAACCGTAGCTTGGCTCGTGCTGCAGCAGTACCCATTTTCTCCTATGTATCACGTTGGTTGGGTTTACCTAGACTCCTTGACTCAGACCGCCTCCAGTCTCCTAGGGGCTCTATCCATACATAATATTTTACACACACACACAGTTAATGGGATCCAATAGATTATTTGAAATGGGATTTACATAAAATAAATCACAGCCATGTAGACAATTACATAATTTGGAAAAGGGGATGATAATCATGATATCAATAATAATTTAACCATAATAATCTAAAAGAAACCAATAACATATAATCACTATTATAATATCTCAATCATCCACACATCATGAAAGGGGAACACATCTGGAATATAGTTGTCAATTACATTGAATTGATATTTAATTAAGATAATGAACAAAAAATTAATCCCATTAATTAAATTTATATTAATTCTATCCATCCATCATTAACTCACCATTATCTATAACAATAAACCAAATTAACTTTATTTAAATATAATTTAAAACACTTGTGTACATGGAGGAAACCCCATGTGTTCATGAAAATTTTTAACATAAAATTTAATATAATATATATTTGTTAATACCAAGACATAGAGTGTACCATTGAATGAACGAGCCCAAAAAACCCATTATAAATAGGTTTAATTATATATTTATTTCTTCTTTTAATGAAAATTTTGTAACACTACAAGACGAACACTACACGGTGTGTGAAAAAGTACAAATAATTTATTTTTCATATGCATGTGTCCACAACACATGCCTTGGAAATGGGTGCGTTCCTTACATATGATCATGCTTGAAATACACAGTGTGTATTTTAAATTACATGGTGTGTAACCTCAAATTTTCATGACGTGACTATTCCCATGCTATTTATATGATAAAAACTCACCAAGGAACCCTATATTTTCAGCTATTATAATAAAATGAATACAAGACATATATTTCTATATCCATGTATATTCTGTCCGGATCTACAGGCTGATATTTTTTTTCAGATATTAGATCCAATGTTGTGGGATTTATCCAATTTTATCAAGAGATCCAGGTGTGAGAACAAAATTACACATTATGTATTCTAGATGTAAATGTCATGTACTCTGGGTTTATTTAGTTAGAGCCTTTAGCACATCAAGATGGTTTGAATCAAATACTTCTTCATTTTTAATCATTAATGGATTAGATGTTATTTTTATCAATAATATAGAATGGTAGGAGATGATGATGTCAAATATAAAAAATAATAATCTAGGTAAAATAAAATTCAAACACATGCATTCAATCAATGAATAATAAATAATTATAAATTAAACACATGACTTATTTGATACCACTTATAGGTTTTGGGAAAAGTGGAAGCATCCTTTGATAGAGGGAAAAACTAATATTTTAGTTGGAAATTACGTGTAATAATTTTTTAACATGATAAAATCATTATGTACAATTAAAATAGGTGATTACATGACTTGGGTAAAACACCTGAACTAGAAGCAAATGATCTTCATATGTAACATATAATTAATTAATAAGAATATATTGAGTTACCTCAACAAAAAATCCTTTCTTCATTGATGATTTAAGGGAATAAATGACATATCACCATCATTGATCAATAGGATCTATGTATAGAATCCTTTTAGTGGTGATCCACACATGAACCACAATCCTGGAACATCACCATAGAGTCATTAGGTGCTGGAATAGCTGATCCAGATTTCCTGTGTTGTTCATGGTTTATTCGGGTAGAATTATTCTTGAGAGAGGAAGAACTCTTGATAATATCTCATTACATTCAGAGAGGAGGGGTTGTTTGCACTCTAGATCTATGGGTCTTGAGTGAGTCTCACTTTATCCATTATTCACACCAATTGTGTTCTTGGAAGGTGAAATAATTAGATATATATTATTATAGTTTTAGGGATTAACAGTTTCACACTAATCCCATTCCATCATTATAATTATTAATTTACCCCATGTACAATATTAATAATATTATTATTATCAATCACTTGATAAGTGAAAACACCTTAAAGAATAACAAATAAATATCATTTATATTATTTTCAATTGGACCATTAAACTCGATCGACTTTCCCTTATTGATACTTCATCATCCTAGAATAGTGACTATATAATAAATAAATAACGCTGCATTATTAAATGATAATAAAATAAATATTTCATTCACCAAAATTGAAAATGTATATATATTAATATCATTTTACCCAATTATTATTTCGAATAAATTATGATTAAATAATCATGATCAACCAAACATGAATAAATATTATTTATTATGTCGTTTTAAATTAAATACTATAATTTAAATGAGATTTTGGATACACATAGTGTGCAACCACTAGGACTCTGTATCAGTGACATTAGACACAATCACCTAAAGTCCAAGTTTAGCATCATGCAACAAGCCCAAACATCTGCAAATAAAGAAGCTGACATCACAATGATGACCATCCTCATACCAATATTTATCATGTAATGTTATAATTTTATCATAATATCTTAAATCAAGTAGGTTGTATGCTAGTTCCATAAACCTATATGCTCAATTACAATTTTTTTTGACTTTACAATGAACTATCTCATAAAAAACTATGGAAATGGATTACGTTGTTCCATTCCCATCCAAGGGTCCAATATATTAACAATTTTGATGTGAAAAAAAGTGAAAATCATTTCTCACATTATCCCTTAATGACATATCACTCATGACACAACTATTTTATCATACTTTTCTGCTAGTATATTATGTCACAATTTTTATCAATACATCTAAGTACACAAGTCTTGATATACATTATTTATAATATTAAATTCTAAATACCAATACATAATCTACTGATAGAAACAACCAATGGTTCATAGAAATATTGATTTCCATATGATGGGACTATTTTCATAACCACTTATCTTGGGGATTACCAAGGGTGGACATCATGAGAAGTTGTATCAATGTATTATGATCCACTTAACCCTAATAGCATGTATTGTATATGAACCATCAAATAATATCATCAGACTATATAACACATGTTCAATAATATTGTCATGAAACCTTTAGGTTCTCATGATAGTGGGAAACTACTATGACCATTCTGTGTGAAACATATTCTTAGGACATTATCACATAAAAATATCATATAGAAGAATAATCATGATGAAATAAAAAACATCATTAGTAATGAAAAAATGCAATCAAGTACAAAACAAGTTCATCATAGGGAACCAACTCTAACACCCACTTTTTCTTTTTCTCAATAGGTTATTGTGTAGTTCATTTGAATCTTTTTCTATAGAGTCCTTTACTCACAACACTTCACTTTTTCTAAAAACCAAAAAACATTATATTATGTATGTTATATATTTTGTGTTTATCGATTTAACCTTGATGTTTTAGATATATTAATCAGTTTAATAAAAAAATTGAAAACTTTAAATTGACTTAAGAAAATTATATATCTAATGGAATTTCATAATATTTAATGTTTAATGTTTTAAAAAATAACTATAGCAATACTGAAACAACATGTTATTAGACATGTATTGAATATAAGTCCATAAAAAGAAGAATAGTTATATTCCACCCAAAATGTTTCAACAGACCCTGATATATGAGGAATTTGACCATTGGCGTATTTCTTATCAAAAATCACTCACATCATGGATCATAAGAAATAAAAAGGGACTTATAAAAAACCAAAGAGATAAAATCACTTTATGTTTTCAAATAAATTTTTATCAACATACATTATATTATTATTTTACTAAATGTTTTTATAGAGCATAAATTTTTGAGGATTTTTCAATAAAATAATTTATCATTTCTCATTGTATTCTTTTTCTGACCACACTAGTAAGTCCTAACCAAGATAATGTTTATATAGTCAGATATTGAGATACCAATATCTATAGTTGGGAAAATCAAGCTATTGATTGTTATAGCATTATAAATTTTGATCGGGTAGATTGAGAGATTTCAGGGTAATGAATACATAGTAAAACTTCAAAATTTAGGAAGTGGATACCTTTATAAACATCTAAACTCCATGATTCCTTAGATCATGCCTATATATATAACTTTCACTTTGGAATAAAAGTGAGGTTCATCAATATCTTATAAAGAGGTATTTAGATTTCTAATTGAAACCCCACATTTTGTTTATAAAAATTTAATTAGTGTTTAGATAATTACTACATTGTTATGTATAATTTAGATTGTTTATATAATTATTTTACATAGAATTTAATTGATTTTTTAATACTGATTATTGTTTTTATAATCCTACTATGAATGTTATGTTGATCAGTAATTTTAAATACTAACAATCAAACGTTTTTCTCTAATTTTATTCATTTAAGTTATCAGTTGTATGTAACACTGATAACATTATCTCTTGATGAATATCAAAATTATAATTTGGCTAAAAACTATAATTAACACCATATTATAACATTACTTACCATACAATTTTGATACATCCTTTAGTATCAAAGTTGTTTCAATATTTGAAAATAAAACATTCAATCTCATTTCATTTTTCATATATTAGATTATCGTATTTAATTTTCCTTACACATAAAAGTGCATATATAATTTTTTTTATGTATTCCAGATTTAGATATTGGATTAATTGATAATATAATTCCCAATAGGCCACATATATTTTATGGAAATGGCTATGAATATTGGAGAGATAGAATGAAAACACATGTTATCAACACTGAAGTTGGAAATTTGATCATGCTTTCAGGAGAATGTAAGGTTCATGAAAAATAAGTTTATACTATTATATGTGAAGATAAAAATATGTTTTAGAAAAAAATTAGAGTTAGAAACACTTTGTTGCATTATATTCAATGAAAAAGATAGAGTAAAATTTCTTCTTTTCGAATTGATTATGGTATATAGAAAAATCTTAATGTTAAACATTTCCGAACATGAAAAGTTCTTGAAACTAAGAATGATATATAAATATAAGGCTACTAAGCCATTTATTTTCTTACGGGAGAATCAATTACTCAAATACATCATATATTCCTGATAATAGTTAATAGTTTTCAATCCATTTTTGAAAAAGAGTTATATGATGATTAGTTTGTTGTTAATGTTATAGATATTTTATCAAAAGAATAGGAATCCCAATGGATTAATATTTATAATAGTATGAATTTAAAAAAGATTAGCCTCGATGAACCAATCAGTATACTTATACAATATGAAATACGTTTAAATATAGATGCATAAAATGAGAAAATGGAAAATGGAATTTAATTTACAACTACCAGAACATTAAAATCAGGAAATTAAAAAACAAGTTCAACCAAGAATAGTTCAAGAAAAGGTTTGATGAAAGAGAGAATGATCCAAATTATGGTGAAATTTAAAATCACTCATGAATAATTTTCAAGAAAAATATCTTCAAAACAAATTTTCTTAACGAACGAAAATTAAACAATGACACTTCATAACCAATTTTTAATTAATACAGAAATTAAGGTCATTTCAACCCGATTATCCTAAAATAAAGAAGAAAAAAAAAATCAATGGAGTATTATATGAATACAAATAAGAAAAGTTTGAAATTTATGGATACGTGGAGTTCTAGTGAAAGTGACTATACTCCAGATAGTTCATTTGAAAAATATGAAAACTATAGAAAAATTAAAGGATTCAATGCTAATTTTACTAAATCAAAAAAAATGTTTAATTGAAATATTAACTGTTGAATACCTTACAAATGTGTCTCTAGAATCAAAATGATTATATTATTTAGATATGGAAAATTATATTTATGATGCAATTACATCTCGTTTATATTAGGAAATATATTATAAATATATCTATGAAATGAGAGCCAATATTTCTAAATATGAAACTATGTTTTGAATGTTACATGACATGATTAATGATCATAATTGATAATTAACTAAAATAAATTCAAATTTATAGAATTTGAGAATAATATAATGATGATAATAAATAAAAATATAAATCTTGTTATAGAATTTGAAATGTATATGGATAAATTTGTAAGACTCAGTGCTGATATGAAAGGTAAATTCAATGTTATATCACCTGGAGATTCTATGTCAGATAATCTGAACCATAATAAAAAAATATAATTGTGTAATGTTTTATCAGGCTATGACTAATATTTTGAAACTTATGTCTAAGATTGAATGTTTAAAAAATATATTGGCCAAATTTACAACTAGAACTAAAACATTTGACATGATGTATATAAATGTGTCTAAGAAGAACAACATCTGGATTAGGATATAAATCCAACATATATTCAATCTATATGAAATTATATTATGTTCCATGAAAAGAACTTGGTTTCACCCAATGCCAATAAAGATGAAATTGGAGAAAAAAATATTCTCATAACATAGATTTGTGTTTTGGAAAACATAAAATTTTCATATCATAAAAAAATATAGCATAAAAATTAAATATCAACTCAGACAAGGGTACTAAAGAATCTATTTAAAAATACAACAAGACCAAATGATGTTTATTTTATGAAGAATTAATTCTGATTTTTTGCGTTAAAAAAAATTGGAAACAAAATAGCTATCATCAATGCCTCTAGTATTTTTGTATTTCTTGAAAATTAATTACCACAAGAAATTATTATATTTAATATATATCTTTATGTTTTCTTATTTTGTTTCATGTATTACTTTTATTTAGTGGGAATTTTTTAATCATTTTATGAAAAATTGATAAATAATTTTTTATTTTACAAAGAAATGAAAACATTTTTGTCAAAACATTTATGGAACCATGTTTGAATGAAGAACAATATGTTCTTGAAATAAAATAAAACATCTAATTTTTTTGTGAAACTTTTTTTTAGTTTATTGTACTTTAATATATATCATATGTTTTAAATTATTATCAAAATTGTTCTCATTTATAGTATTTAATTTTAACCATATTTTCAAAATACATTTTTTCCATGCATTTTGAAATATTATTTATCTGAATTTTAGTTTATTTTTAATTAAATTTTAAAATGATAACATTTATTTAATTGAAATATAACATTTTCCTAAATTAGTAAATCACCAAAAATTTAAAGATTACATAAATCCTAAAAAATATATATGACATCATAATATTTTTGGTAAGATTCAATCTAATCTATTGGATTAGGGGAATCAATAATGACCTACCATGTTCCCAAAATTAGTTTATAAATAGATGAACCTAATGTCTATTTTATACATCATTTTGAATAGAAGTAAATCCTTTAATATTTTCAGAATATTTTTGATCATCTTACAATTTCAATACCCATATTTCAATTAGAAAATGGTTTCTTATGAATATTTATCCACAAGAGAGATTCTTTGAGAAATATTAATCAATTCTAATTTATTGGAAATGTATGATTTCATTATAAAATATATTATTAGCTATTATGGTTAGAGGAATGTGTGTTTGACGACTAAAGAGAATGAGATGTGTTAGTAATTACTGATAAAATATTTACTTGGTTTGGCTAAGTTTTATGAAGAATAAGTTACTAAAAAGTTAACATATGTTGTTTGTTATGAATTTCTATAGGATTTTGGAGATGTTTTGAGCTTTTATAAGTTCCTTTTTTGGGGGATTCCCTTTTTTGTCATAAACATCTTGAATTTTATGGTGATTTTAATAAAAATATATCCAAGATGAATATTTTTATAATAAATGAAAAATTAAAAAATAATGGATACTTAGTTTATGAAGATATGATTTTTTACCAGTGGATCTTGTCATTTATTTTACCAAGAAAATGATACAAATATATGAACAAAATCCAATATGTTTATCAATTGAACTATATGAAAGGATTCATAATGTTAAATATGGTGATGTTTAAATGTTATTATCTTGAAACTATTAGAAATTGTTATGTTAAGATTTAAATATTAATATACGGAGGAATTATAAAATGAAATTTAGTAAAGATAATAATGGAAGTGGATGTTGAAAATGATGTAAATCTGGAAAGGAATATGTAAAACAATATCAATGTGGGGAGTATATTAATAATAATATCGGTGTATGATAAAAAAGAGAATTTTTTTGTATAAAAGTCATATATGGTATCTTCTATTGATGTTCATAAATTATATGAAGGTAAAAATCATGATTAATACGTTTAGTTTCCTATGAAGATAATATCATTTAAAGTTTTATATTCATATAGGGATCCCATGAATAATCCTAAAACTAATGAAAAGGTTCAAATTTAGAAGGTTTCTATTGCCTTTGAATATATGAATGAAAATAAAGGTGAATCAGAATATTATAATAATAAAAATTCATTGTAGAAAAAAATTATTCTTTCATATACACAGGAAGATAAGTTAATTGATAGCCATAGTGATTTTCTAAAAAAGGATTTTGAGGAAGCTAAGAAAAATAAAGATGAAGGAGCTGTATGAAATCCATATCTTAGTTTAGATAAAGATGAGGATGAGTTCATGAAATAGTATATGGAAGGGAATTTATAGGAAGATAATTAAAAATAATTTTTCCCAAATTTTTTTAAAATAAAATATTTCTAACCTAATTCTATTAGGTGTAATGATAAGGAGAACATTATCCCTGTATTTCTACTAAAGATAAATATTGACTTTTAAGATAAAAGAAAAGATATTTCCACAACATTTTCTGAAAAATCTCCATCTTTATCCTCTCATCGATGGTTTATTGGTAACCCAACTAAGAATAGACCTGATGATAAACCTAAATTTGTTCATAATACTAATGTTCATTCCGAGAATGTGAAAAGGTAAAATTTCAAACCATATAAGTTTTAGGTTGCACCTCTAAATGAAGTACAAGAAAAATTTATATCACTAAATTCATTTATGAATATAGACATTGTTGAAATTAAGTTCAAAATAATGTTTAATATCTAAATAATAAAATTAACTAAAAAGATTTATCCACTCACGAATCGTTAGTCAAAAAATCTAATTGTATTATTTCTTCACTATTTCGAAAAAATATTCCTAAATGAGTTTCATCAGAAGAAAGATCAAGATCAAGATCATGTTCTTTCGCATCATGTTCTTCTATGAGAAATATTGTTGAAAACAATTCTGTAAATTATGATCCAATTCATATTAAGGATTACTCTTCTAAGAATATCAATGAATCAAAATCTCATTTGACTATTTCTAATGATTATATGGGGAAGAAAGAATGTTCTTCAATGTTAACAGATTTAATAATAGATCAATATTTTGATCGAAATTGATATTCGATTTTAGTCAGGAAAAGATGGATGACTCATAACATCAACATGATTCCTGAGCATAGAGAAAGAATGAGAGTTTTTCAATACCAAATTATTCATGTTTAAAATAAAAATTCTCAAATTTTATTGATAGATTCTACAGAAAATTTAAAAGAAAATGTGAATATATTTAAGAAAGAAATATAAATTTCTGAACTTAATTTAATGAAATTAGAAATGAATTTTGTAGACTAATTCATGGATATAAATTCTATTAGTCGGGAAATAATATTTCTAAATCATAATTATGACATTCTATACAAAAAATAAATTTCTCTTGAATATTCTTTTAAATATGTAGAAAGTAAAGTTAATGAAATTTAATATTCAGTTGATGTTTGGATGAACCTTTATATAGTTAAAAACCAATATTTGGGGATTATAATACGATGATCATTCAGTAGAGTAAAAAATTAGAAGAGTAGGTCAGTAAGACTATTTATTTGGAAGAAAAAGTTTCCGACTAGGATTAGTAGTTGAACAATCAAGATATAAGAATTTCAGAAAAGGTTTCTGAATTTTGTTAGATTTTCAATAATCCATACAATATGCTAATAAGGAAATGAAAATATATCAATAATCAAAAAACAATGATAAAAAAATCAATAAAGAATGATTGATTTGGTAAATTTTCTATTACATATAACAATAAACTCTAATATATGATTTTCTTGAATAATTTTAATGATTCTAGTTTATATTTTTTGTTTCTCTTTATCAATGATATTTGTATAAAATATTCCCAATGAATTATATACAAATTATTTATTTATTATTTATTTTTTTATTTATTTGACTATATTAGTAACAAAATTTCTTTTACAAAATTTTCAAAGAACTATTTTAACTAATACATTCTTTTTGAAAACCACAAAGAGTTAGATTGTTGTTATTAAAATATTTAAAATTATTCATAAATAGGAAGAATTTATTATTTAAAAGCATTCCAATTATTCACAGAGGGGGTTGTTTTTTAAAGTGTGTGTTTTTTTAATAAACGGGGGATATGTGTTTTTTATTTTCAAGGGGAGAAATATAGGAATAACTCCTCAAATGAAGAAAATATAAATATCAAAAGAATAAAATATATATATCCTCATATGAAGATATACAAGTATTATTATGGGTAGTATTTTCAAATCATTTCCACTTTTCATTACGTGTTTTTGTTTTTCATAAAATGGGTGGATTATTGAGTCCTTAAATCACTTCACTTTACTTTTTTGAAAACCATGAAACATTCCATTCAGTATCTATTTTATCATAAGATTGTTGATTTATCCATGATTGTTTTAGTATATAAACCTGTATATAAAAAATACCCATAACTATAGGTTTAATGAATTACACATGGAACTAGATTCTAAAAATTAGATAACCTAAGGAATTTAATAAAACCAAAAGTTCATGGTTTTCGATAAAAACACTATAGTTGAACTGAAATAACCTATCAATAGATATGGAAGAAACTAATTCCATTACATGATAAATTGTTAGATGTTTATAATACTATTTCTATAGTCCTTGAGAAATGTATAATATTACCATCAGATGATTTATTATAAAAAATAGTCTCAACATACGAATAAGAAGGTGTTTGAAGTGATATAAGAAAAATATAAGAGCCTAAAACATTTGAAGTCATCAATTTCTAGCGGATTAATATATTTTTGATTATTTTTCTCTCTTACTTTTTTCTAGATCTAATGATTGTGAGGATCTCATTGTAAAAGCGGCTAGAATTTATTATTGTGTTCATCATAACAAATTTCCAGTTAATTTTCGGAATAAATGAGCTACCAATTATGTAGGAAGATATTGAGATACTAATTTTAGTAACAAAACCACGAAGCTACTAACCACTGTAGTGGGGAAAATTGAGCTATCAGTTATTGTAGTGGGGTAAATTCTGATCGAGCTGGCCAAAGTCTTTCATAGTAAGGAAATTAGAGTCAAGATTCATTATTTAAGAAGAAGAGACCTTTTGGAAATTTATTTTTGAGGATACCCAAGATCAGGTCTATAGATTTAACACTCACTTTATTCTAAAAGTTACGTGTAATAATATAATTTATAGGGGTATTTGGTTTTCTAACAAATAAACTACCTTTAGGTACTAAATCCTAAATTACTACTTAGATAATTCCTACTACAGTTTTTGTAGTTCAGTTTGTTTAAATTTATTCAATACTAAGTATTTCATTGATAGTTTTTAATTCTTATTATTGTTTTTATAGTTCAACTATGCATGTTAGGTTGATCGTTAATTTGAAATACTGATACTTAACTTTCGTTTTATGATTTTATTTTTATGGGTTTATTAGTTGTTTCTAATACTGATAATTTTATCACTCATGTAATAAGGAAATTTATATCTTATTTCAAATTACATTTCACCCCAACTTATATTATTCTCATCAATCCCACATCTTCCAAGTAGGGGACTTACAAATGACACTTTTATTTTTGTACAAGGGTGATTTGATCATGATTTAGCTTCCATCAAATAAATAAATGAAATCATGCATAATAAGATAATAATATGGAAGTTATAGTAAGAAGAAGAATTATCCCATGAAGTTGATGTTAATATTTCATAATATTGAAATTAAACGAAGAAGAAGAAGAAGCACTATCACATGAAATAGATTAATTATTATTTAATAATATTGAAATCAAATATTAAAGTTTGGGGTGTTCTCACATACAATTGCCAAACAATTAATTGATATATTAAATTTTATATAATGTTATAAACATTATTTTCTTGCTTCATATTATTATTATTATATGTGTATGGTTCGACAATGAAATGATGAAATAATATCACATTGAGTTTTTCATCTTTGTAAAATCACTTGAAATAATAAGTGTTGACTGTATATAATTATCCTTGAATAATAGTAAATTTTAATATATAATGGAATGTGATTTTCATTTTTATGATATTGACTCTTGATATTTTATAAATAATGTTCTATCTATTTCTCTTTTATTGTAGTTTTTTGTAATGGATGATTCTCTTGAAATTGGATAAACATTGTAAAAATGAAATGACATAATTTGACTAAGGGAAGTGAAATTAATATTTATTATTGTTCATTATTTCACTTTTTGAAATATGAAAGTTATTTTTCAATAACATATATGGTGGAGATTTAGCTATTGGTAGCTTCCTATTATATGTTTCTCACTATCTAAATATATTCATAATGAACAGGATAATTCAATATATATATATTAAATAGTTGTTTTCTAAAGATTTACTTTTGGTTATGAGAGATCCCCTTCCTTGTTTTTGAATGTATTTAATACCTTAATGATATGGCCTTATTTTTTACTTGAGTGTTCCATGATGAATGTGATTTTGTTTCCTTATACATATGCTTTGGTATCATGTATCCCTGATGTAATTTATTGATAACCTGATATGGTTTGTTGATTTGATGAACAATGGGCTGGTTACACAAGGTTTTAGTGATGGTTTTATGATTATAATGAAATAATATAATGTGATTTTCACAATGCTATCTAGGATGACATCAGGAAACTTGGAAAAAGTTAAGAGCTAGGCTTGCTTATTGGGTTTTTATGCTATATTTGATGTGTATTTATTAGAATATTGATTGATGTGGTTCTCAATTCCTTATTGTAGTTTACTCTCAACATGGTAAGGTAATTTTTATTTTTTTAGATTAGGGTGATTTCTATAGTACCTAAAAATTATGGAATAATAAATGAATTAATAATTAACTCGTGTGATGGGGTTTTTTTATGGAAGTAATGATAAATTATTTATATATTAAGGAAAAAAAATGGTTAGAATAAATGATATAAGAACATTATAATTGAATATAGGAATTATAATATGATCTATGAAGAAAATTATATTATAAATGAAATGGTTTGGTTAAACCATAAATTATAATGGGGTGTAATAAATTAACGGTAATTACTAAATTACTAAATAAAAAGGTTAATGATGAATGAATCTTTATTATTGGGTGACTGTTTTATATATAGCCTCATGGTACTTGGAAGTGTAATACTAGTGTCTTGTGGGATGATATATACAGTTGAGTTTAAGGCTTAGGATTTCCCATTAGTGTGATTGTGTGTGATATATATTTATATTTTATGATTTCAAATGTTTCTTCACTAATGTTTTAGGTAAAAACTCCCAAATGTTTTGGGCGTGTTTTCTTTAACATCTAAGATGGAGAGGGAATGAAAGGCTGAATTTATCCCATTCCCCCACTATCCATCTAGATCATTTTGTTTTTTTAATCACAATACACTTCATTAATAATTAGATTTAACTTGAGTTTTTTACCGTTTTTTATGTAGTTATAAATACCACTGAAAGAAATACAGACAATTTGAGGTTTAATGAAATATCGATGGTTTGAGGTTTGGTGAAAATTGATGTATTAGGGAATTCAAAAATACCAATGATTTGATGTATCATGAAGAATAGGTAATATGAACGGTTGTATCATATTTCATTCACCTATTTTTCGAGTAGTGTAGCATTTCTAGATAAACTCATTTGGTATATATAGACCGAATGATAATTCCATCAAAAGAAAAATAGTAAACTATTATTGATTCTAAAGTATATGATCTGGAAGAATATGAAAAATTACTACTAACGTTTTTCCTATTAATAGAATCATTCTTTTAGGAATAGTAGTAATAAAGAATATTATACGATAATACTCTAAAAACTAAAAATCAGTTGAAAGATTTTAAATAATTGTTATTTAGTTTACTTCCAATTGTTTTTCTTTTTTGTGTTTTATAAGATCTTATGACTATGATGTTTCATCATAAGATATGACAGTTTCCATATTGTAATTATTGTGTTATCGATCCTTTGATATTGAGGGTTTCTATGGGTGTAATACATATCTGATCTTTTGGTTTTTCGAATAGGGGAGTTACCAATTGAGCTAATCAAGAGATTCTATCAGAGACACATATAGGATATTATTGTTTTTGGAAGTAGGTTTAGACATACTTATAGGTTTATAGTCAATGTATTCCTTGTTTTGGGATGATATACAAATCAATATTTTTAAATTTGAGGTTAACTTGAAATAGGATTATGTTTCACCTTGTGATTAGGTTAATTTTTTTTTATAATATCCTTTAATGGGATCCTAATTTTTAAATCAGTGATATATGTTTTTTATTTCCGTTATTTTTATTATTTTATGGTAATTGATAAAACTATGATAGATTAATTTTCTCCTGTGTTTTCTAATTTTTTTGATATTCTTGAAAAACCAATTCTTTTTCTTTTATTGTATTTATGATTGTTTAACTATGATATTTTGTGGGAATATTAGAAATTGTATTTTTGATAGTTTTAGGTCTAGACAGAGATACATTTTTTTTCAAAATACAATTTACCCTCTGTTGTAGTGTGATTTCCATCCATTTCTTGGGCCAAAATTCTGTATTAATTACAGTCTCCATGAATAGACTGAGCCTGAGTTGATATTCTTATTTCAATTACTTTTTCAAATTTTTATTCAAATCAATTTCCATACACTAACATGTTATAGATAAAGGATAATTTTTTTATATTTGAAAATAAATATTGTTAAGTGTATCAACAATATTAATCATAATATACCACATATATTTGATGGTAATGGTTTTTAGTATTGGAGTGATCATATAGAAACATTCATATATAATACTATAGTTCATAACATTCTCATTCTTTTTAAATATAACAAAATTTTAGAGAAATAATTTTCTACCATTTCAAGAGAAGGTAAGAGATAAATTAAGGTGAATTTTCATATTCAAGATACTCTTTTATATTCTATTAAAAAGAATATATATAGTCATGTTTCTTTAATTAAAATAGAATATATAATCTGGAAATTGTTAGAAGTTACTAATTTTGAAACATTAAAGGTTATTGAGACTATGTAAGATATGATGCGGGAAAACAATCAACAATTTATTTTTTAACAGGTGAAGCGTAACTGAAATTCATAGAAGGATAAATAATTTTTTGAACAGTATGAATTCAATAAGAAAAAATAATTATTTGATTATCATAATGTAGAAAAATTTATATATATAATTATGAAGGGGTGGGAGTTAACAAGAACATCAATTGATGAAACTAAACATATTAAAATATAATGTCTTGAGAATTTTATAATGGATTTAATGTAGTATGAATGTTGTTTAAAGATAAAAGACATAAAATTAAATATGAAAAATGTTTATTCCTTTGTATATACTAGAACTCCAAATTCTAGTGCTTTTAATTCAAAACCGATAACATTTATTAACAGATAAAATAATGTTTTTGATGGTAGATATTTTGAACCAATATATTGTGAACTTTCTTATATGGAAATAAGGATGTTTAAAAACAATAATTTTTGAATAGATCATTTGAAATACTATTAAAAAAATAATGATTCTAAGAAACCCATATACAATAAATACACAAGAAATGTCATATTCGATGATATTTATTTAATTAAAAAGGAAAGTCAAATAGTCTTCTATAAAGTTGAAAGATCATGGTATTTCATGGCATTAAAAATAATTAAATTTTTAGTTTAAATAATATTTTTACTCTAATAAAAGTGATTAAGGGATTAAGGAAGGCTTTCAGATTGTTCAATCTTGTTCGGAGCCCAGTGTATTAGTTTTTGGACAAATAGAATGAGGATCCCAGTTTGTTTAATCATACAGGTAAACCATGTGACCCATCAAAGGGAGGAGCATGCTCTTTGAAACCAGGCATCGGGGGATGCATGGTTGTGTGATACTTATAGAAAAATTTAGAGGTAAATTGCATGTTTTACACACTATTTCTCAAACCATACACATGAACTATGTGAGGGGGTTCTTTTAGGAAGCAGGAACACACATAAGCATAGTTTGACTAATCGTGTTACTTAGCTTTATGTGGTGTGCGTCCTTGGATAGTTCCAACAAAAAAATTAGTGTATGGTTTGGTAAACCATGAAACCAAACCATGAACCACTTAAAAAAGTTTTAATTTTCCATTTTGTCTCTCTAGCCATTAAAATTTTAATCCTTACCCCCTAAAACACATTGAAGCCTCCTCCCGATTGAGAGCTCATTTTATCTCCCTTAGGTTTTGAGAGAAATCCTTTATTTGAACCTGGATTCAAGCACCATTTGTTTTATTGGATCACACTAGATATGTGATTTAGTCATATTGATTTGTTTCCAAGCTTTTCTTACTATATATAACTCTATTTCCATGTGCTATAATATTCCTTATTTTCTAGGTGTTTCTATAGCTTCCCTGATTTCTCAAATTCTAGCCAGATCAAAGGTGGATACTAAATGAGGGATAAAATACTGGTATAGGGTAGTTGGTGTAGTACCATTCTCTAAAGGTGTTTAATTATATAATATGCGCCATTCTTACACAGATTAGATTTTTCATTTGTCACTACTAAAATATGAAACAAATTAAATAAAATTTTAATTCTTAGAATTATATAGACATTTTATGCATATTGCATGATTGGTTATTTTATACCTCAACCCAAGAAACCCATTATGATGTGTAAATTATATGTCTCAATAGTCACTACCTTCAAAATATGATTAAACACCCCTTTGGGAGAGTTTATTAAATTAAATGATCTTATTATTTATCTTACATAATTGAACCCCCTTGAGTAGGATTTGGGATTGTCCATTATAAATTAAATTTCTATTTGAGTTTATTGAATTTTTAAATAATATTGATTGTTATAAAACCCATGACCATTCATAATTTTTATCAATGGGAGATACTTAGATTCAGAAATGGTATACATTGGATGTGATTATAGGGAAGATGCTATCAATTTATTCCATGAGAAATACATTGATTCCAATATGGACTGCCTTAGATGAGTTTATATAGCATATGAGATTATAATATTACATGGATGATACTTTTCTTCTTACATGTAATTCATTGTATGTGATGATAGGGAAAATGAAATTATGTAATTTCTTGAGAAATACTTGGATTCCTTATATGGAATTCCATGGATGGGATCGAGATTTCAATTGATTAAGTGACACATATTCCAAGTCAAAGAACGTAATTAGATCCACTCAATATAATAAATAAATAAAGGTATTAAATATATAAAATTACTTGTTTTACTTATTTCGTTTAAGTCGTAATTTTCATGGGTCTTTTTGATTCATTTTATGATTTTATTTATAAAATTATGACTTAGTTATGGACCTCAGGTCTAAGACAATATTATGATAAAAAATGTTCAAAGGAATTCTAGCTTCAGGCAAATAAAGTAGTACCAGATGGGTATCCCATGGGGAACCCATGCTAACATGGTCATTAATTATTTCATTTACTACTTTTAATGTTACTACCTTAAAAATAATTCATGATATAATCACAGACTGGATAAGATTAGACACCATTGGGGGTGATATAATATGTTTTAATCACACCCTTTTTGATCCTATGATTGGTATCCATAGGGAATTTAATGATATAGGCATATAGAAGGTAAAGTTACCTACTATGGATGTTATATTTAGGTACTAGGATAAAGAATGGGAGAAAAGGACCGAGCTAGTGCTCATGATGCTAATGATGATCAGAATTTGGAATTATTGTTCACTTTTTATGAATTTTTTTTGATGAATGTCATATTCCCTATTCCCAATACTCCCCTTTTATATAGATTCATTATATCATTATTTTTTATATTATACTACTCACTATATATATTTTTATCTTTTTATATTCATTTGGATGATTTACTTCCCCTGATTTACTATTATTGTGCTTCCATGGTTTATTTTTGATTTCAACACTTTATCCACTCTAGAAAAGAGGGTAGATTCTCCCAAACATACCAATATTGACCTCACTAATAGTTGGTAGCCACTTTCTTATTGGGAGGTGCGCTTGAGGCCATGTGGCTAACCGAGATCGACTACTTATGAGTGGACCTAGTTTGGGATGTCACAAAGTGGTATTAGAGATATTTATTTTCTTATATTACTATTTTGGGATTATATAAAATATACTAGGATGTGAAAGAATTTTTTAATGAGTCTATTCCTAGGAGTACATAAAAAAGGTATATGGGTAAATCCATATTCTCTGGGATGGTAATTGTTGGTCTTATTTTCACCATTTACAGTTGTATTATATCACAATTGTGTTACGCATATGATTTTGGAATATTATAATGATTAAGTATTTTACAATTTTCTAGTATGTAAATGATTCATTAGTTCATTCATCAATATAGGAACCTGTGAATTTATATGTCAATCATATTCCATGCTTTGTTTATTTACTATGAGTATTGGATGTAATTTATTATTGGTGCCTTGATTGATATATTTTCAATTAGACTAATGATTATTATAGGTAAAGGTATAAATGATATGTTATTTAAAGTTTATTCATCTGTATGATTTCTATTTTCCTATATATCATTATAGTGTCACCTTAACTAACCAATTATGATATGTTTGAGCCCTGAATCTTGAGTTGCGTGGACTGAAACATTAGTAGATTTCAATTAAATGGATTAATATAATAACTTATAAACTACAAGAATATATAAATCAGGAATGATGATCCATATAATCAAACCATATTATATGGATTCTTACATCATGATATCAGGTGTATAGGTCTTTTTTCCATTATATAAAGTTCAAATTCTATCATATATATATTAGACCTTTATAACGTGGAAATAGTGATTTTTCAAAATTCCCTATTGTAAAAATATAAAAATTATTAAATTATGAATGATAATGAATTTTTTATTATTAAATAGGGATTACAATTACTACTTAATGTGAATATTACACTAACATTCAATTAAAAATCCATATAACAAAACCTCTATAATTTAAATTTGTAATTTTACTGACACCCTAGACTTGGTAGCTAGTAGTTGGATTACTTTTATCTTGAAAAATGAAGGATTTTTTACATGTCACTCTTCCTACGAGTATTCTTTAAATTTTTATTGTGTTTTGAGTAATGTATTTGGTATTGTAGTGTTATGCCTCTACGACAACCACAATTTGAATTTTAAGATGGTGGGGATAAGCATTCTATTGAGAATGTATGACCTAATCCACTAATAGTCCCACCTACGACACCTCCTATTTTGATTTATCCTGGGACCAATGATAAATTTTGAGAGTGTTTCCTATTGTTCATGTAGAACCTAGAGGGGGACCCATGAAATTCCCTTACTATGACAAAGTTGACATAATAATTTTAGAATCAACAACTACTAATTAATTATGGTATGGTTTCCCCTAGGATGTAGATTCATGGATAAATGTTGTTCGTTCTATCTTTTAGTATCCATTGACACCCTATATCAGAGGATCAATCTCACAAACTAAATGATTTGAGGATCTTCCAAGCATCAATGGGATGTTTTGAATCAGGATTATTAGTTTTAGGCTTAATTTTTAAGGGAATTATAGACTACCTTGTATGATTAATTCGATTTACAAGCAAGAAGATATAAACGAGCTAGGTAATTTATGCATCTTGAGTGGGTTCATCTATTTGTTATGGAACACTCAGTTTGTCTGATAGAGCTTCAATTTTTTGTCATATTTTTTCCAAGGATGATTGACTTGAATGAAGAAATTTGAGGATGTACATAGGCCATATATCTTATCTCAAGTGAAATTCATACAACTGACTGTTAATTCTACAATAGTGTACCAGAAACTCATCACTGAGTGAAATCTTAGGGAAGCAGAAGTGGTGGACTAGAGAAGTTATGTGTGTAGATTGGGTAGTGGTTTATCCATTGTTAAAAAGAATCACATTAAGATTTCTCATAGTGGCAGAGTAACCATAGCGTGTTCCCATACATCCATGTTGTTCTCCATAAATGTGATAGGATGAGACACAAAAATTCCCAATGTATCAAGGACATAGTGTACTATATAGATTATGTAAAGAAGATTCATCTTCACCAGTTTTTTTGGAATGTTCTTCTAATTTTATTTGAGAGATTGTCCACATCAGATCGAGGTCTTAGAGAAGGATCAGCAGCTCCATATATCATAGGGAGTATGAGTACTACAAGCTATTCAAGTTTAAGAGGTAGTCGAGGTTGAGGAAGATAGAATACTCAGGGTAGTCAGGTTATAGCTTAAGGAAGTAGATCATACTAGATATATGTAATACAACGTATTCCTAAGGATAATAGATCTAGGCGATCCAAAGTGTGAAGACAATAGTAGTAACCACTACTTTATCATCTTCTCTGTTTGACATGGTTTCTCATACACTTTTATATATGTTTATATAATATAAGGTCTCAATCTAATAATTTTGTACTTTTGTGGCGTGATGAATGTTTATACTCTGTTTGGAGTATGATCGGAAAGTGTATGCCAATACAAGGAGTGTCCCCTTGAGATTGGCAGTTACATTTTCTAATGAAACCTTTTTATCTACAAGATGAAGGGATTAAACACAATTTTTTGGATATAATTATAGGTTCCTCATCATTTTAAAATCTATTTTATTCATATAAGGGATTCATTTTCATCACATAAATGTGGAAATTACATTCATAAAGAAGAATGGTACATACAAGAAAGTTGATATGGACATGAGCAGCATGGGTCAGGCGAGGTGTTAGCCTAGATTACCAATATTATTCTAGATGATTAGGGATAATGTCAAATATATTTCCCTATAGTCGTGGATCATTTCAAGGATGTATTCCCGGATAAATGTTATTAACTATCTCATAAGAGAGAGGTACATTCTACCATTGATCTTGTTCCCAAAATATTACATATTTCTATTCCACGATATAAGATTTCTCCTATGGAGTTGGTGGCATAGAACCAACTAATTTGTACTATATTAGTTAATAAGTACCTTATCACATCTTGATTGTTCTTCTGAGTGAAGATGCGTGTGATAATGTCCTAAGGATAACTATTTCAGTAAAAGGTCATAGAAGATCCCTACTAAGATAAGAACCTGGAAGTGTCATAACACTGTTCTTGAATATATGTTATATGGTATGATGATGTTATTTGAAGGACACAAATAATACTGTCCATTACAGGTGAGGAATGAAAAATCATTGAATCACCATCTCATGGTGTGCACCCTTGGTATATCTAGAAGGATATTATGGGAACGAGACTCAGTAGTAGGAAATCCACATTGCATAGTGTCATTGGATGTTTCTATCTATGGATATGTGTATTGGTCCTTATACATTAAGATTATTATTAATGGGTATTACAACTCACAAACATAGATGTATTGATAAAACTATTACAACACACTTTTCACAATGAGGTAGGATATATTGGGTGCGTCACGAGTAATACTACATTAATAGATAATGCAAGAAAGGATTTATCCCCTCTGTTGCCTAATAGAAGTAGATATCCCAGGCCCTTTCATAAAATTGATATAGCCTAAATAAATCCATGGCCATGGTAAGGAATGGGAAATTTCAATTTTGGGTAGTCAAAGAAACAATAATCAAGCACATGGGTTGATGGCACCAGCATGCGACCCACTTGATTCAAGATATCGAGGTAAATGGATTACCTTTCACGGTAAGCATTCGTAAGAGGTAACATGTCATTGCAACATTACCTTCTTTCTCTATGGGTGCATGAGCATGTTTCTAGATGCTAAAATTGGACTTTAGGCAGGCTCCACGTAATTCTACTGAGATGGAGGCCATGAGGGTAACACACAAAGTGTGTCCAAGTATTTGAGATAAATATTAATTTAACATGATGAATAATGATTATTCCCGATTGTGGTTTAATAATTTTCCAACGATGCCTCATCACATTTATTTCGATAATAGTTATTCCATATAATATTTTGTGGGTAGAATAATATATTTATTATTGATTAATGAAATAGTATTTATTCATGAAATAAAGAGTAATTATTCATGGTCTAATAAAAGTGGTGGATGAAATAAAGAAAATGGGAAAAAAAAGTAAACACCATGTATATCAATATAAACGTTGTGTAGTTTTTCAAGGTATTTGTGAGAAGTAATATTGTTTATTTAGTTAAATAATATTTGGTGTAATTCCCTCGGTTCATTTCAAGTAATAATAATTTTTAACTATTATTATTAGACACGGGGTCTTACAAAGAATTAAATGAAATGAATAAATGATTTTGGGTATCTAATTCATTTTATTATTCTATATAATTAAAAAATCCAATTTATATAATTATCATTAGCCTATCCATTTTATTGTAGTTGTGCACAAAAGTTCTAGATAATGCTCTCAAGCCATGAGATAATTATTTTATTCTAAGAACACTCTCAAGTTATAATAGGGATCCTCCTCCACTAGATCAAGGAGAGCGCTTTGCAAGATGCTCTCAAGGTGATCTAAGGTAGACATCCCAAGAAAAGGATCTTCTGTGCTAGCACCCGGATATCCCTTTGGTGACGTCCAGAGATACATGGAGCACATGTGGATCACTGCTATCCTAATACTATACATGGATTCTATGACGCAACAACAGATCTCATCTGATCATGACCAAAAACATCAACAGAGAAAGAATTAAAAAATGTTAATTATTGTATTTTAATTAAATTAATTATTACCAACATATGATTATCCTATCTAGGGTTCCGAGACTCCATCCTTTCCATTCGTTATTTGTTCGATTCTAAAGATCTGACATTTTATTATGTTGAAAAATATTAGATTTATCCTTGGAAATGGAAAAAATATAATTGGGTACTCCCACAAATGCACTTCCACAATGCCCGGAACATACAAGTGGTATCAGATGGGTCAAATCATTGATTATAATTATTTAGTTTTTAGTTGGGGATTTAGGCATTTATTAATTTAGTTGTTTCAATTCAAGTTAATTGTTCTATAAATCTTAATCTCAAGGAGTATTACTACACTTTCTTTTATCATTCACCTTACAGAAATGATTCTTTTCTTTTAATTTTGATTAAAATATAATAGAGGATCTCATCTTAAGGTACCAAATATTCATGGCCACAAAACACAATAACACACAACGTGTATTCGGTAGTACACACCATGTAGTATAGGTTCTATGAATTGAGACCGTCTGCCAAAACAGGCCCTGTTAATGGATCCTATATTAATCTTTAAGAATCCATGTGTTGACCAGGAACAAGTGGCACACGGTTTCCAGATTACACGTCGTGTGGCCCATTGAACACAGCTTGTAGTCCCTTCGATTTAGGGTTGGACCGTGTACCCTATACATAGCTTTCCCACATGGAATCCATGTAACACAGATACTACATAGTGTGTGTCCCACTGAACACGCCATGTACTTTGATGATTTCTGAAGAACAACTACACGCCAAGTCCCCAGGCATGTACATAAGATGCACGGTGAACAAAAGTACACACCATGTAGTCAGAAATACACATCGTGTACTCATCCAAATTAAAAATATTTATTAAAATTTAGTATTATATTATACAAACCCTTGAGACGTGTACCATAGTGTGGGTGTAAAGTGAATAACAGCACATGATAGGTGTTATATATATATGTGTGTGTTTAAGTTAACATATGTGTAATGTTCATTTCTACTCTTTTGGTAGTTATGAACGAGAATTCACTTGGTTGCCTCTATGGTACTAGTTATGAACAAAGATAATTTTAAATGAAATTATTTGTTTAAAATTTTTATTGATGAGAATATCAAGGAAATTCATAAAAGGGTTTATGATAAAAGGATTGATTAATTAAAGATAAATAATTATTTCGAGCATGATTTATCTTAAACAAAAATTATTAAAGAATTGAATGCATGTTTTATTTTTTATTAAATATTGTTCAATGTATAGATGATCATGATCTAGACCAATACCTTTGTATTTGAATGTTTTATTTTAATTTATTTGTCTAAATTAACTATGTTGGCTTATGATCCTTGAACTTATTAATATGTATGGAATTCGTTCCCAAGGTTTTATTTATGTAAAACCATGTTTTAACCCTAACATGAGAGTGAGATAAAAGAAAATGTAATGGATGGATCTCCCATGCTATTGGAGGAGGCTCAAGTTAGGATCTATAGTGAAATCAATCCAAGGATATACAGAGGTTGACAGGTGGTAATATTTTAACACGAACCCAAAAGGTTCAAGGTGTTTCTCCCCAAGGTATTGGGTTAGTTTATCAACCACTAGATAAACTAACCAATATAACAAGTCCATGATCATACCATTTATTTTATTTATGTCAGTTTCATGGTTTATTTATTGTTGGTGTGTTGTCATGATCACACAAATAATTAATTAAACAAGAATGATAGATGGAACAAAAATACGATCAGATTATGCATAAATATTATCTTAGACATGGTTAATAAATTAATTACATCCAACTTAATATTAAAAAGAATGAATTCAAATATAAAAAATTTAAATTTATGTATAAGGATAAAATCCCTCAAATAAATACTAAGTCGTTATAGCCTTACATAATATTGGTTATAATCGAGCAATAGTTCAATGTACATGACCAACCCTAGTTGGGGTGATTTCAATTATCAGGGCATTTAAATAATGGTTTTGGGTTGAATTGACTTAGTTCACATTAATGGTTGACTACCACAGTAGGACTTGGTGTGACCAAGATACAAAGGATGAGGAAATCCAATATAAAAGGATTTTAGGATTGGGGACTCCACTCAGCAGATCAAAGAGTTGCGAGTTAATGTAGTTGGAATTTGGAATGCCTAACTAAAACCCTTCAAGTTTCTCAACCTAACCGATTTGTGGTAATGATAAGTGCAATATGGATCTTGGAAACTAGAATATTCATGAAATAGAATATTCCTAGGTCAATGGAGAGGTCTCTTGGATTTTGATAAAATATTGGGTGACAAATAAGTGTTAATTTATTTATTTTTATCAGTTTTATCATGATAAAGTACTAAACAGTTTCTAATCATAATTTGTAGAAATAGAAAGAAAAATGAATTCAAGCATATCATTGAAAACCATACTCGAGAAGGAAAACCATCTCATTGGAATCAATTTCGAGAAATGGAAGAGGGGTTTATGCATCATCCTTCGCCACAAGAGGAAATTGTATGTGCTGGAGGAGCCTATTCCAGTTGTGCCTGGAAAAGCGGCTAGTGATGAGGAACTATCTCGTTATATGAAACAAATAGATGATTACAAAAATGTTAAATGTTTCCAGATATTTACCATGTGTAATGATATCTTAGAGAAACATGAAAACATGGATGCGTATAGCATGATGTCTCCCCTTAAGGGTATCTATTAAGAGAAGGTGATACATGAGAGATGTGAGATATACAATGCTTTGTTTACAAATAAGCTTTAACATTCTATGCCAAATTGGACTCTTGTAGTCAAGATTATTGGATACATTGAACACCTGCACATATTAGGGATTATGTTCCAGGATGAGTTGCATATAGATATCACTCTATCATCACTGCCCAAGACCTTATCTATCTTTATTTTCGACTACAACATGATCAACAATGAGAAGAGTCTATCAGAACTTCTGAACTTAATTAGACAGGTAGATAAGGACAAGGGGCGTGACAAACCCGTAGTCTTAATGGTGAAGAAGAAAAGGAAGGACAAATAAATGGGGCCAAGGATTCATAAGGGGTCTGAAGACCCCGAGCAATCTCCCTCCCAGAAGAAGAAGATCTAGAGGAAGGAAAGGAACAGGAGGTGGTATGTTTTTCCTGTGGAAAGCATGGCCACTAGAAGTGGAACTACACCCAGAAGCACGGGGACACTAAATGTGCATTCATTATCGAGTGTAATCATTCCATTTCTACACATTGGGTAATAGATACAACTTGTGGGGATCAAATTTTTATTAAAATGCATGAACTATATAGATTTAGAACGATTACAATAGGAGAGGTGGATCTTCAAGCATCCAATGGTGTGTGGATGACTGCATTGGCCATTGGTGATTACCATGTCTCATTGCCAACAGTGATGCTTTTGGTTTTACATAACTGTTATTATGTGCCTAGTGTTACCAATAACCTAATTTCTATATCATGTTTTGATATGGATGGATTTATTTTCATGTTTTGAAATAAGGGTTGTTTATTTTATAAGAACATCATATGTTATGGTATGTAACTTTTAAATAATGGTTTGTATGTATTAAATTACACAAACCAAGTGTTCTGAATCAATAACGAAACAAACTCATATGATTCATACATCACCCTATTGTGGAATCCCCGTCTTAGTTATGTAAACGGGAAGCTCTGGATGAAGATATTACATGATGGTTCTTTAGAATGTACTAAGATAAGATCACTTAATAGATTTTATGCTTGTTTACAAGGTAAAATGACCAAGCCACCTTTCGATGGACAGGGTGAAAGGGCCACAGGGCTTCTTGGATTGGTGCACATAGATGTGTGTGGACCATATCCAATAGAAGCTAGATGTGGATATTCATACATCGTTACTTTTACTGATGATTTATGTCAATATGGCTATATCTGATTAATGAGGTATAAGTCAGAATCCTTAGATAAATTTTAAGAATTCAAGTATGATGTATAGAATCATCTTGGTAATAAGATTAATATTCTTCAATCAGATCGAAGTGGAGAATATCTGAACCAAGAGTTCATCGACCTTCTACAAGAGTTTGGGATTATATCTCAACTCACTCCTCTATATACACCATAGTAAATGTGTGTTAGTGAAAGGAGAAAACATACCTTGTTGGACATGTGGTGGTCGACGATGAGTCATGGAGATATTCCATTCTCCTTTTGGGGGTATACATTACAAACTGCAACATACACATTAAACTGAGTACCAAATAAGGAGGAAAATGGAATTCCCTCTGAGATATAGAATGGAAGGAAACCCATTTTCTCAGAAACATGTGTATGGGGATGAAATGAATTTATATGGCCTTCTCGGGAAAACACTAGAACCCTGAGGCATGAAGTGTATCATTATAGGATATCCCATGGAAATGAAAGGATAATACCTATATAATCCTTCAGAAAAGAAAGTCACTTTCTCCAGACAATTCTTCTTTCATGATAGGGAGTACATACTCAAAATGATATCATGAGCAATATTAAATTCCAATAAGTTGATTCTCAACATTCACATGAGTTGGTATCGGAACAAGTTCCACAGGTCTCCAAGGAAGAGGTTCTAGAAACAAAAGTACTACGTAGGAGCTCAAGAGAGGTAAGGGAAGTAGAGATATATGGTTTCCTAGTCACTGAGGATAGTGAGTCATTATTGTTGAAAAATGATGAACCTATCTCCTACACGGAAGTAGTAAAAATCTCAGAAGATGAAAGATGGCTAGAAGCTATAAATTCTGATATGGATTCCATGTATCAAAACTCAAACTAGGTTCTGGTCGATGAGCTAGTTGATTTAAATCCTAATGGATGGAAATGGGTATTCAAGATAACGCCAGACATGGAAGGTCCAGTAAGCACCTATTAATGAGGGTTATTGGCTAGTGGATTCAGACAACATCAAGGAATTGACTATGATGAAACCTTCTCAATAGTTTCCATTTTTTAATCCACAAGAATAATACCTAGCATAACAACTTACCATGACAATGTGATTGGAAAATGGATGTCAAAACCACATTCCTTACCGAGAACCTTTTGGAAGATGTCTATATGACACAACCATAAGGGTTTGTGACACCAGTTGAAACGAAATAGGTAAGAAAGTTGCAAAAATACATTTATGGATTAAAGAAAGAATCCAGGTCATAGAACATTTGATTTCATAAATCCATAAAGGAATTTAGTTTCATTAAGGATGAATGTGAGACTTATGTTTATAATTTGTTTAATGGGAATGTGGTAATTATCCTAAATGTAACACCCCGACCCCAGTTACCCAGAGTCGGTGCATTATTGCATAACATTGGCATGATCACAAAAGATCTAGTCTCGAAAGACCAATTAGTTTAGTAGCCTTGTAAACAATAGATACATTCATAATGTTTCATTACATTATGATGTGAAAAACTACAATAACAAAGTCTCCATAGTCCACACTCATATCCTTTTCTGACTATGCCTGCAGGTCATTCATAAAATACTTCTTCACATCCTGGAAAATATTAAAACATTGAAAGGGGTGAGCTCAGATGCTCAGTAAGGATAACAATACTGTGGAAGCTTTCATAAACAAACATTAACATTTAAGGGAATGTGTAACTAAAACAAAAGCCTTTTTAAACATAAACTTCAGCATAATATGGAAAAAAATTAAATAATGCCATTTACTTACTCACATGGATATTCTACTAGTCGAATAATCACATGAAATATCAATAACCACTTTCATAATGATGGAACTCATAATGCCAGACTATCATAACCACGTAGACAAGGCCTCGTGCCATGACCACAAATAAGATTTTGTCAAGGCCTCGTGCCAAGACACTAGTTTGTCTCAAGAGACCTACCGATGCAATTTTTTGTAGAAGATAATTTCATTTAAAATCTCACAAATATACTCCAGTGTTTTTCTAAAAACATTAACAAAGCCTCTAAAAACAAAATAACTAATTCTGAGACTGCTCGACTAATTAAAGTCCATGATGGGTCCATGCCCAATCCCTTCCTGTCTACCACACTGGAGAGTCGGGTTTTCTGAAAACATTTTTAAGCTTGCGTTAAATACGTATAAATTTGCACTAGATTTTCATATATTGGAGAGAAATATATATTTTTTGAAATCATTTAAAAGTCACATAATTATAAAATAAAACCTTTTGAATAAACGTAAAATTCAAAGGGGTTTATACACCGTATATAATAAAGTTGTATATAAAACCACATATGCCTCAATGAAAGTAGATTGAGACGAAGCTCTTAACAAGATCATTTTTTTAAATAAAATAGATCTATTATGTGTATTAAATATAATTACACATAAAGAATGTACAAATAAAAGATAGGACATAATAATATCATGACATAATTTGAAAGTAGGAGATTAACCCAAAGAATGGAAGTCGGGTTAAGAAGTTCCCTTACCTCGTGTCCGACTTGATTCGACCATTCTTTAACCTCCTGAATAATAAACTATAGTTAATTTATAATCACTTAAGAACCTTTTTCAAGATTATTATTCCTTTTATATCACTTATTACCATGTTATGAACATTATGTAATTATTTATGAAAACAACGGTCGTTTTGTCGATCTTTGGTACTTGAGTCAAAAATAAACTTCTTAAAATTAAATGTTGTCCATGTGGTAAAATATCCATTATATCCATAAATATAGTCATGATGTATATATCATATACATCATATATATCTAGTATATACACTCATTAATAATATTACATAACATTTAGAGGTAAGAAATGAAATGCACCGTTCATAGAGATGGTAAGCCTTACGTATGCATGAACGCTACTTTCATTTCTATTTAATATTTAATGGAATTAAGTTATAATTATATAGAGGTATAATATAATTCCAGTATAATTTATAATACCATTTACTCCATCCTTTATACATCCCATATATGGCATTAACAATTCAAATCACTTTGAGGGGGCGGTAGTCCGCACTTCCTAAAGTGAAAATATCGTGTTTACCCATAATGGAAACCATAAAGGTATGCCATAAATGAAAAATAAAGAAGCTTAAGTAAAACATAAACATATTATATATCATATATAAATATAGTGACATATCAATGGCCACCTTTTAAGGTGTTATATGAGTGTTGAACAATCATCATTTCGTGAGGCAGAAATTCGCCATCCACAGAAACAGTATGTTCTTTAACCATTAGATGTAGGTGTGTGTAAGTGTAGCTCGAATACTTCTTATAACAAAATCCTAGTATATTCAGGATGCTGTTTTTGTTACAAAAGATATGAATAAAAAGTGTTTAGGGGGTTGGAGAAGAAAAATAAAACAAAATAACATAAGAGAAGACATTACCTTAAAATCAGGTAACTTTTTTTGATTTGAGCCAAAGGCTTCCTTGGGAAGAATTATGCCCAATGTGAGGCTTCTAGGATTAAGAGAAGGAAGTTGAGAGATTATTTGGGGAGAGTTTGGCCGATCCAAAAGGATTTGATGGTCTGAATAATGTGGTAGTGGTGGGGGCCTTTTATAAGAGGAGAGGATGGGCACTCTTGGAGAGATTGAAATGTTACATTATAATGAAATGATTTTCAGATTCTAATGGTCCCAAAATGATATGTTTCTAGGATAAGGTGATAAGGGTTCGATATCTACTCATCCAATAGGTTTTTGACAATTTTATGTCTTAGATTTTACATTATCTTTTCATTTTATTTAAACTGTTAATTAATGAGGTAATCGCTGCATCATAATGGTGTCATAAATAATTTAATTTATTTAATGTGTAAAAATTATAAAAAAAATATCATGATGTATGAAATATTTTTATCTTTCTAATTAATTTTTATAGTCAAACATATGACTTGTATAACCCCATTTAAAAATTGTATTAGTAAAACAACTCATGTTTGTGACATTTTTATTTTAACATTAAATAAAAAGTTTTTAATGTCATTTTCCTACCAAAGTGGATCCATGGGGTCCCCAAGTTGACCCATGGATTTTTTTGGTCGGCCATGACTCATTAAATACGGGTAGGACAAGTGTAAAGGTATTTTCATATTTTTATAATATCATTTTTAACTTAAATTTCACTAATTAGATTTAATCGTGATTAATTAAACTTAAAAGTTACTATTCACCAAAAAATTATTTTAATCCCATTGAACAATTACTTCCTAATGACAACCATGTATGTCGGATTTTTGAAAATCAAATCACAAAAGTGGTAATGTTTCATTTAAACAAAAAATCATTTTTTTACTACCACTTAGTGGTTTCACTATTCAACAAAAATTGATGTTTTTTAGAACAATGCCAAAATTTCACCCTAAGATATAATTGATATTACTAATTCAAAAATGAGGCCTATTTTATAAAATTACAAACATATATATTTTTTTAATTAATTTCATAATTAATTCCCGATGTCACAATACATAGCGTGTTTTTGAGAAACAATATATATCAAAAGATTGACAATTGTTTATGTCCAATTTCAAAGTGAAATTAATTCCAATGAACACCATTAGATAAAATGGTAAAAATATATTCTAATTATACTATAAAACCACTCAATAGAATAATTTATCACTATAAATTATTTTGATTAAAAAAATATGTTTTTAAGTATTTTTCACTATTCATAGAAAATTGGAAGTTCTCAGAAAATTACAAAAAATTAAACATAGGATAATTTAGATATTCTGAATACAAAAATGAAGTCCATTTTGCAATATAAAATTTATATTAATCCAAAAGGTTGGTATTACTATTCATAACTACTACTTTGATTGGTCGCGGTGTGTTAGAATCTTGAACTTGCGTACAATGCAAGCTATTGCATTATTAAAAGAGAAGCGTATCATGAAAGCTTGGGGTGTTACATTAACTGTATATGTTTACAACATATTGCTTATTGGAAATGATGTACCAGTATTACATTCTATTAAATACTGTCTGAATAAGTGTTTCTCCATGAAGGAATTAAGTGAAACAACCTACATTCAGGTGATCAAGACCATTTCGGATAGATCTAAGTGGCTTATTAGACTAAGCTAGGGTACTTATATATACCAGATACTAAAGAGATTTAGTATGGAAAAATTCAAGAGGGTATTGGTTCTAGTGACATAAGGCCTACATCATTCTAAGAAAACTTATCCTCAAAAACAATAGGAGAAAGATGGAATGAGTAAGATCACATAAGCTTAGGCTATAATATACATCATGTATTCCATGTTATGTACCAGTATTGATATTGCCTATGTACTAAGCATTGTAGGCATATGTCAAGCAGATCCAGGAGAACAACATTGGAATGCTCTTAAGACTATCCTTAAGTATATGAGAATAACATAGAAGACATTCCTGGTGTATGGAGGAGACAATGAGCATTTCATCAGAGGGTATCCTAATGCTGGTATTTAGAAAGATCAAAATAATCTGAAGTCGCAATCTGGACATGTTTTCTCTCTCAATAGAGGAGCTGTGAGTTGGAAAAGTTCAAAGAAACCATTTGTCACCGATTCTATAGTGGAGTCATAATATATAACAGCTCATGATGAAACCAAGGAAGTCTTCTCTATTCATAACATTGTCCACGAGCATGATGTGGTTCCTAGAAGATCCCATCACAATGTATTGTGATTCTACATCAATGGTGGATTTTAATAAAGAAACTAGGTCACACCAATGGACAAACCACATACTCGGAAAGTATCGCCTATGAATAGATTTCTATCAAAGGGGTGAAGATATAATGAGAAGAGTGTCCATGAAAGAGAACGTGGTAGACCCCATGACTAAAGGACTATCTCATCAGAAGCATGAATATCATGTGAGATCTAGTGGTTTAATGGTTGTTAGTAGTTGGCTCTAGTTCAAGTGGGTGTCTGTTGGAGTTGGTGGCCTAGAACGAAATAATTTGTACATTATTCATTACTAAATTCCTTTCCATATATTGATAGTTCTTCTGCATGAAAATGCATGTGATAATTTCCTAAGGATATATATTTCACTGAAATTTCATAGTGGATTCCTGCTATAATGAGAACCCAACATTTCCATGACATTGTTCATGAATACAAGTTATATGGCTGGATGACTTTATTTAAGGGACACTAATAATACATGACAATAAGGGTGAGGAATCATAAAAATTTGAGGCACCTTATCATGGTGTGAGACCCTTGTAATATAAAAGAAGGATTTTATGAGAATGAGACCCACCAGTAGGAAATCCACATTTCATAGTGTCATTGTATATTCCTATCTATGGATGTGTGTATTGGTCCTTAGACCATAAGATTATTATTAATGGGTATTAAAAATCACGCACTTAGATGTATTGACAAAATTGTGATGACACACTGTTTTTAGTGAGGTAGGATATTTCGGGTGCATCCTGAGTAATACTACATTTATAGATAATGTAATAATGGATTTTCACTTCTGTTCCATAATAGAAGAAGATATCTCAGGCCCTTTGATGGAATTGATCTATCCTAAATATATCCATGGCCATGGTAAGGAATGTGAAAGATCAATTTCAGAATGATAGAGAAATAATAATCGATCGCATGGGTTGATTACACGAACTTGAAACCCTCTTGATTCGAGATATCGAGAAAATGGATTACATTACACGATAATCATTTGTAATAGGCGACACTTCATTGTGGTGTGAGCATCTTTCTCTATGGGTTCTATGGCTTGTTTCTAGACACAAACATTGGACATTACGAAGGCTTCGACTAATGCCACTGAGAAATAGGCCTAGACGGTCCCACACCAAGTGTGTCCAAGTATCTCTGTTACATATTAATTTAACAAGTTGAATAAATATTATTCCCAGTTGTGGTTTAATAATTTTTCCAGGATGCCAGATCACATTTATTTAGACAATAATTATTCGAAAAATATATTACAGGGGAAAAAAATTATTTATTAGTGACTAAGGCATTTATATTTATTTAGGAAATAAATAACCATTATTCAATGTCAAATAATTGTGGTGGAGGAAATAAAGAAAATATAAAATCAAAAGTACACGTCGTGTATATAAATATACTTACCAGGTAGTCTTTATGGGGATTTATGTGAAATAATATTATTTAAATAATTAAATAATATTATGTGTAATTCACTGTGTGTGGAGACACTAAGCCTGATGTACATGGACATTACATTAATTTTTCGGAATACTTAGTACATAACAAAAAGACACACACACAAGGACCGTAATAGTTTAGTGTCTTTCGAAACTCGGAATATAATCTTCTAATCATGGTGAAAGATCCTCAACATCTCCCATAAAAATCTTCCCCTTCTTTTTCTTACCGAAAACCTTTCTTTATATCCTGGGGAAAAGAAAACATAAAATTGTGAGCTCAAATGCTCAGTAAGGTAAGAAAAATAATTATCAATCACATCATATTCGTAAAAACATAACATTTTGGAAATCTTAACCTACAAAAGAGATCATAATATCATAACATGGGATAAATCATAGTAGTGAAATGTAATCCCAATAACCATTACATAAAACATGAAACTTTTTGGCATACACACATAATCATAGATAATCATTTCTTATTAGTCAAGACTCATTTCCAAGACTATCATAGTTGACAAAGTCCATTTCTGAACTGAGTTCACTCCTCGGTTCAGTCCTGTTTCACGGAACCGGTTTAACCTGTCATTCCAGCCATGTCTATCTCATGAGATATAAATTCTGTACTCAATGCATTAGAGGGATATATAGGTCCCACCCATCTCATAATGATACCATTCTTATGTGTTCCACAAAATCATAAACCATACATCATAAGATAACCCATGTAATAAAAATGGGAATCTTAAAAATCACGACATCATAAAATAATTCATATAAGAAAAAGAAATTCATAAAAATATTTCCATCACAACATAATCAAATAAATTTAATAAAATGGATAGAAACATAACCCTATATTATCTTATATGGAAAATAATTTTGATAAAACACGTGAACTCCATTCTTGAGGAAAATATCCTTTCTACTTCAAAAACACTTTTCCTTTCTTAACATGTCTTATAATTATAAACTACAAGAAGTTGATTAAAAATAAACATGAAAATTTATTAAGTACTATTCTTGGAAATAATGTTTTAAAAATCAATTCATGCCGTATAAGTTAAAAAAACATTCTTTGTACTTTTTTCGGAAAAGACAAAAAGTACCTCGTATGAAAAACGAAAAAAGATTCCTTTCATATCTTTTTCTAAAAGCTCACCGAAGGGTAAAATTAGATTTAAAAAATTGTAGGAGGATGGTTATAATATTATATATTGAGGAAACATGGATGTGGATGATAAAATACACCCCAGTAAATAACAAAGTATAAACAATCTCGGATAAAAATGAGATTGTGATATTTTCCCTTACCTTAGGTCCGGTTTGCTTCGTAAGTGTCTGAACCTCCTGTATAATGATTTAAATAATGTCATTTACTTATTCCAGAATCATAATCATTGGTTTTATATCATATATGGTTCACTTATGACTTTATATTACCCGTTCTTTTGTAAATTCCATGTTAAAGAGCGTTTTGGGTAAAATTGTTTCATTTGTCGTCAGTGTTTAGACTTGTAATTATTCATATGATTACTTAGATCATGATTACATAATTCTAGAATACAATAAATTATTTATATATAATATATATTCAGAATATATATATATATATAATAAATCAGTAAATGGAAAGAAATACACCGTTCATGGAGACGGTAGGCCGTACGTACGCATGAACGCTGTTTTCGTTTCCTTATTGAGTTGAATGTAATTAAGTTGATGACATACATATATATACACCTAAATACAGTATCATTATTATGTCATATATTTCATTGATACTTATTATATATACTTTATAATCATTCATGAATGGTTAATGTGGAGAATGAATCTCATCGCGTCGTGGAGACGGTAGTCCGTACGTACGCACGAGCGATGATATCATTCTCATGATCATGGCACTGTATGGGAGTGTATGTATACTCTTTCAGAATCAATATCACTTTAAAATAATTATATATAGTTATTATTTACACCATTATACCCATCCAAGTAAGGTGGTGGTGGAAAATAGATTTCACCATGGCGTGGAGACGGTATTCCATACGTACGCACGCGCGGTGATTTCATTTTCCGTAGGATGGATAGATGGTGAAATAGGGTTTTTTCATACTTATAATAACATATCATTATATTAGTGATACTGATGTTATTACTTCATAATTAAACAACCTAATAAGAAGAATTGGAAGAAGAAATAAAGTTGAAAGATTCAGTAATGGACATTATCTCTTCTTTGAAGCGCCTCTTTGAGATCTCGTTTTAGGGCACTAAAATTGGTCTTTGAGGAAGACCAGACCCTCTAGGATGTTTATAGGGAAGTGGATATGAGAAATTGGCAGGGTTTGGCCGAGCTTGAAGGCTCAATGTGGTGTGAGGAAGAGAGGGAGGGGGTGCCCTTTTATAAGGGATGGGAGGGGCACCATTGGAATAACAAAAAATATTATTTTATTATAAAGCCAAATTCGGTTTTAAATAGTTCCATATGGATTTTTTTCTAAGCTAAGGTGGGTATGGGTCTAACTCCTCTCATCCAATAGAATTTAGACATGTTTAGGTTCCTATTTTAACCTTATCATTTAGATTTAACATTAAGTTAAGTAATTTTACTTTTACCGTGTCTTCTTGTGTTCTTATACTATAAGGTTAATAAACATACTATAAGTAGCCAAGAGAACCCCAAGTTGTTTATTATTAATATATATAACCTTATCTAAGTCATTTGGCCGATCCTTAGATTTTTAGGAATAAAATAACGATTACTAATATAATATTTGTTTTAAAAACTATTTTATGTCAATTTTGACACTATTTAGTAATTGATTTTTGTGAAACTCATAACAGATTGATTAGTTAGAAAAAATTTAATTAAATAAATATTAACATGCCATATTAACATATAAAATTAGTTTAATTCCTAAAAAGTCTTCAATTACATTTATTTGGGTATTTATAACATCAATTATGTCAATATTTCATTAATAAGACAATTACTGCATCATCTTTGTGTCATAATAAATGATAATTATTTAATCCCTAAAAATTCTAAATAAATTCCTATGATGTAGATAATTTTACTATATTTCTGGAGACTATTCATGTTCTAATTTTCATGAAGTTTATCACTAAATTAAAATTTTTATACTTATAAGATTTAAGAAAGTGACATGTTGTCACATTTTTTGGTTTTAATAATAAATAAATATTTTCATGGAAAAAAGTCCATTAAATGAATATAATCCGACCCTTAGGTGATATGGGTCTACTTTTAGTCATCCAATAGGATTTTGACATGTGTTATGGTAATTTTATAATATTATATTTACCCTTAATTATCATATTTACCTTTAACTATGGTAAATTAAATTTACCGTAGTTACTATTCATAATTCCCAAAAATAAAAAGTAGCTTATTAACATAATTTGGATCCACTGATTCCAAATATGGAATCCATTTTTCCAAATTCAATATACAAAAGTTTCAGAAATTAAATTAAAATTAATCATGTTGTCGAAAGAAAACAGGGTTTTCTTTAAAACATTGCAAAGATTGAATTGATTTATCCTACGAATTCAAGGTAGAATCAATGCTAATGACATACATTATATCAAATGGTAAAAATATAGTCTATTTATTCTTTAAACCCATTAAATATTAAAATTTAACCTTATAAATTATTGCGATGAAAAAAGTTGTTTTTAATTAAAATATAGCGTGTTTTTACTATTCATCCAAATATGAAAGTCACCTGAATAATATGAAAAATTTATCCAAAGTAAATTTTTATTTCATGATTCCAAAGAGGAATTTTATTTTGTCAAATTGAACTTATAAACATGTCAAAAACTTGATTTAATGTGGGTGCGCCATCAAAAGGAGGCAAAACTGCATTTTTTGAAAAATACTTATTTTACCTGAAAAATTTATTTTGTTCTTATTCCATGTTTTAGAAAATGTGTAAGACGAATAATAATGTTAGAAGATTCGAAATTTAGTTAATACTATTCATAACAGCCAGTTCATAATAATATTATAAAAATATATCGTTGTTTAGTAAAACGCGATATTGCATACAACACACGCTATCGAGGAAGGTCGCGATTGCATGTAATGCAAGCCATGTCAGGGTTGCGTGCTGTGAAAGAATCCTCTGTTTCGTATAACATAATCCAACCATATTTCATTTATACATTGAATATATATATATACACTCAATTTTGTGTAGAATAACTATTATCAAAATTGTGTGTAACACGATCCAAGAATAGTGTTCCGTATACTACAAGCTAATAAGGTGTTGCGTATAGCGCAATGTAATCTTGGTGTAGCATAAAACATAAGAAATTAATGAAATTAAAAGAATATTTTTCATAAAATATCTGGGTGTTACATTCTACCCCCCTTAAAATGAATTCCGCCCTCAAAATTCATCGGGGTTATAAATGGTTTACTACTCGAAAGTTTGTTTAATAGAAACCCACATCGTAAAAAGGAATACCAAAACATAGCTTTAAAAACTAAAGAATGAAATGTAACGGTTACCCAAATTAAATCATCATTGGGTTTCCACATAGGAGATCATAAGTGAAAATATGGATATAGAAGAAAAATCTAACCACCAAGTTCTGATGGAGAGTGGTAGAGAACATGTCTATAAAAATGCCAACAATCACAGATCTATTGATTTGTGATGATCTAAGGTACCATCTGATTCATCAGATATAAGGTAACTAGGACAACATTTTTGTTTTTCAAGATCATTTCCCTAATGTTGATGAAATTGGAATTATAAGAAATACTTTCGTGATTCTGGTATAGTCTCACCGTTAGTCATTCTTTGGACAATTTCCACTTCATCTCTTAAAGAAATGAAGTTGAATTTGTCATTCGTGATGTGTTAGCAGATCATGTGATAGAATGAGGGTTCATTCCATCTGTCTCAAACAAAAGGTCAGAAAAGTTATCAAAAAAAAACGTAAGTCCATCTATAGTGAGATTAATCATATATGGTTCCTAAAATGGACTTATATTTCTTATATTATACTTCTTAATATAATAAAACTATTTTCTACTAAACAGGGACTTCTTGTAGGCCAGTGGTAGGTGATAAAGGCCAGTCCCACTTCAGTTGTGGGTTCGATTCCCACAGCCTTGTCCGACGCGATGGGTTGTCCCCCGTCCTGCAGGTTGTCCTTTTTCTAAAGCTATATTACAATAACATCGCATCAAAAAAATGTTTTATCCTTAAACAATTCTAACTTATGTCCAACATAATCCATTCCAATCTTTAGGCTTATCTAAAATACTTCGGTCCAAGCTCATAGTATAAAGAAAATGATCACGTTAATGCCATCATTTGTCCCTCATATATCTTGTTCATCACATTCCAGTCATGTGAATACCATAATCATGTAATCTCTTGAAAAATTAATACCCATTGAATCTTAGTGAAAACATGAGTTCTTCCAAAAGTTAACTCTTTCCACAATACAAAGTCCTCAAAATTCTATATTCTTAGTCCTTATATCAATCATGATCTCATGAGTACTGTCAAACATTTCATTTTCTCCTTATCCCTTCATTATGCACATATCATCTGCTTTCAAAAATATTTGAATCACTTTTAATGGTTACTGGTACCTTAAAATTATTGAAAACCACAATAGAATAATACAAAAATATTCTAATACACAATAAATGTACCTCAACAACATTATTCATGAATACCAATACATAAACACTTCAATCCATCCTCTTCAATTATTGTCCTGGAATAAGTCCTTCCTTGATTTAGAAGTAACTTTTTAGGTCAGGGCATTGAGTTGGGTAATGCCCATGTTATCCACAAATAATACATTGAACTCAATAACAGTCTATCACTCTATGACCCTTTTCTCCACACAGATAACATCGGTCCCTCCATTTGAGGTATTCCTCAAGGTTCTTCTTCCCTTATTTAGAAATCTCAATCTTCCTTTCTTTATGCTCCTCAACATGTGAGCATGAATAATAGTCTATATTCCTCTTCCTTGATGAATTAGGCATACCACTAAATTTCACCTTGTTAATCATATATCGCGATGACTGATTCGGCATAATCACAATATCTTTTTCTCTAGGCATTAAACAATTTTGTTGCTCATAGTCACCAATTTGTCCATTGGATTCAATGTTAACCGAATTCCTTCTGGTTCCCTCCATTAACTAAAACACAAAAAGAATTCTGTGAGAGGAAAAAATCATGCTAGAGAAAACAACATAGTATAGGGGGAGTACCCTCAATATGTAACATCTTAGGTTAAATTCTAATATTGTTAGCGTAATTCTAGGACTATAACCTATACGTATACTTAACCTTAGAGACATCCCTAGACATACCATAGAAATATCTCTAGGGATCTAACTAAATTTCTTGCATCCTAGTTTCCAAAGTTTGACTAAACCTTTCCTCTGATACCAACTGTAGAGACCCTATGCCTGACGTACATGGACATTACATTACTTTTTCGGAATACTTAGTACATAACAAAAACACACACACACAAGGACCGTAATAGTTTAGTGTCTTTGGAATCTCGGAATATAATCTTCTAATCGTGGTGAAATATCTTCAACATCTCCCATAAAGATCTTCCCCTTTTTTTCATACCTAAAACCTTTATTTATATCTTGGGGAAAATAAAACATAAAAGGGTGAGCTCAAATGCTCAGTAAGGGTAAGCAAAATAAATATCAATCTCATCATATTCATAAAAACATAACAATTTGGAAATCTTAACCTGCAAAAGAGATCATAATATCATAACATGGGATAAATCATAGTAGTGAAATGTAATACCAATAACCATAACATCAAACATGAAACTTGTCGGCATACATACATAATCATAGATAATCATTTCTTATTAGTCAAGACTCATTACGAAGACTATCTTAGTGGACAAAGTCCATTTCTGAACCGAGTTCACTCCTCGTTTCAGTCGTGTTTCACTGAAACGGTTTAACCTGCCGTTCCAGCCATGTCTATATCATGAGATATAAATTCTTCACCCAATGCATTGGAGGGAGATATAGGTCCCACCCATCTCATAATGATACCATTCTTATGTGTGCCACAAAATCATAAACCATACATCATAAGATAACCCATGTAATAAAAATGGGAATCTTAAACATCGTGACATCATAAAAAATTCATATATGATAAAGGAATTCATAAAAATATTTCCATCACAACATAATTAAATCAATTTAATAATATGGATAGAAACATAACCCTTTATTATCTTAGTTGGAAAATAATTTTGATAAAACACTTGAACTCCATTCTTGAGGAAAATATCCTTTCTACTTCAAAAACACTTTTCCTTTCTTAACATGACATATAATTATAAACTAAAAGAAGTTGATTAAAAATAAAATTGAAAATTTTTAAAGGAATATTCTTGGAAATAATGTTTTAAAAATCAATTCATTCCATATATGTTAAAAAAACATTCTTCGTACTTTTTTCGGAAAATTCAAAAAGTACCTCGTACGAAAAATGACAAAAGATTCCTTTCATATCTTTTACTAAAAACTCACCGAAGGGTAAAATTGGATTTAAAAAATTGTAGGTGATTGGATATAATATTACATATTGAGGAAACATGGATGTGGATGATAAAATACACCCTACTAAATAGCAAAGTATAAACAATCTCAGAAAAAAATGAGATTGCGATATTTTCCCTTACTTTATGTCCAATTTGCTTAGAAAGTTTCCGAACCTCCTGTATAATGATTTAAATAATGTCATTGACTTATTACAGAATCATAATAATTGTTATTATATCATATATGGTTCACTTATGACTTTATATTACCCGTTCTTTTGTAAATTCCATGTTAAAGTGCGTTTTGGGTAAAATTGTTTCATTTGTCATCCGTGTTTGGACTTGTAATTATTCATATGATTACATAGATCATGATCACTTAATTCCCGAATATAATACATTATTTATATATAATATATATTCAGAATATACATATATATAATAAATCAGTAAATGGAAAGAAATACACCGTTCATGGAGACGGTAGGCCATACGTACGCATGAACGCTTTTTTCGTTTCCTTATTGAGTTGAATGGAATTAAGTTGATGACATAAATATATATACACATAAATCCAGTGTCATTATTGTTTCATATATTTCATGATTACTTATTATATATACTTTATAATCATTCATGAATTGTTAAAGTGGAGAATGAATCTCATCGCGTCGTGGAGACGGTAGTCCGTACGTACGCACGAGCGATGATATCGTTATCATGATCGTGGGACTATATTGGAGTGTATGTATACTATTTCAGAATCAATATGACTTTAAAATAATCATATATAGTTATTAGTTACACCATTATACCCATCCAAGTAAGGTGGTGGTGGAAAATAGTTTTCACCATGGCGTGGAGACGGTATTCCGTACGTACGTACGCGCGGTGATTTCGTTTCCGTAGGATGGATAGATGGTGAAATAGTTTTGTTTAATACTTATAATAACATATCATTATATGTGTGATACTGATGTTATTACTTCATAATTAAACAACCTAAGAATAAGAAGTTGAAGAAGAAATAAAGTTGAAAGAATCGGTAACGGACATTACCTCTTCTTTGAAGCGCCTCTTTGAGATCTCCTTTTAGGGTACTAAAATTGGTCTTTCAGGAAGACCAGAACCTCTAGGATGTTTCTAGTGAAGTGGAGATGAGAATTTTTCAGGTTTTGGCCGAGCTTAAAGGGTCAATGTGGTGTGAAGAAGAGAGGGAGGGGTGCCCTTTTATAAGGGAGGAGAGGGGCACCTTTGGAATAACTAAATATATTATTGTATTATAAACCCAAATTCGGTTTTAAATAGCTCCAAATTGATTTTTTTTCAAAGATAAGGTGGGTATGGGTCGAAATCCTCTCATCCAATAGAATTTAGAAATGTTTAGGTTCCTATTGTAACCTTATCATTTAGATTTAACATTAAGTTAAATAATTTTACTTTTACCGTGTCTTCTTGTGTTCTTATAATATAAGGTTAATAAACATACTATAAGTAGGAAAAAGAACCCCAAGTTGTTTATTATTAATATATATAACCTTATATAAGTTATTTGGCCGAACCTTAGATTTTTAGGAATAAAATAACGATTACTAATATAATATTTGTTTTAAAAACTATTTTATGTCAATTTTGACACTATTTAGTAATTGAATTTTGTGAAACTCATAAAAGATTTATTAGTTCGAAAAAAGTAAATTAAATCAATAATAACATGTCATATTAACATATAAAATTAGTTTAATTCCTAAAAAGTCTTAAATTACATTTATTTGGGTATTTATAACATCAATTATGTCAATATTTTTTTAATATGACAATTACTGCATCATCTTTGTGTCATAATAAATGATAGTTATTTAATCCCTAAAAATTCTAAATAAATTACTATGATGTAGATAATTGTTCTAGATTTTTTGAGACTATTCACGTTCAAAGATTCATGAAGTTTATCACTAAATTAAAATTATTATACTTATAAGATTTAAGAAAGTGACATGTTGTCACATTCTTTGGTTTTAATTATAATTATATTATTTTCACGGAAAAAAGTCCATTAAATGAATCTAATACGACCCTTAGATGATATGGGTCGTCTTTTAGTCATCCCATAGGATTTTGACATGTGTTAGGGTAATTTTATAATATTATATTTACCCTTAATTACCCGATTTACCTTTAACTATGGTAAATAAAATTTACCGTAGTTACTATTCATAATTCCCAAAAATAAAAAGTAGCTTATTAACATAATATGGATGGACTGATTCCAAATATGGAATCCATTTTATCAAATTCAATACACAAAAGTTGCAGAAATTAAATTAAAATTAATCCCGTTGTCGAAAGAAAACGGGATTTTCTTTAAAACATTGCGAAGATTGAATTGATTTATCCTACGAATTCAAGGTAGAATCAATGCTAATGACATAAATTATATAAAATGGTAAAAATATAGTCTATTTATACTTTAAAACAATTCAATATTATAATTTAACCATATAAATTATTGCGATGAAAAAAGTTGTTTTTAATTAAAATATAGCGTGTTTTTACTATTCATCAAAATATTAAAGTTACCAGAATAATATGAAAAATTTATCCAAAGTAAATTTTTATTTCATGATTCCAAAGAAGAATTTTATTTTGTCAAATTGAACTTATATATATGTCAAAAACTATATTTAAAGTTGGCGCGCCATCAAAAGGCGGCAAAACTGCATTTTTTGAAAAATACTTATTTTACCTGAAAAATTTATTTTGTTCTTATACCATGTATTAGAAAATGTGTAAGACGAATAATAATATTATAAGATTTAAATTTTAGTTAATACTATTCATAACGGCTAGTTCATAACAATATTATAATAATATATCGCTGTTTAGTAAAACTCGGTATTGCGTACAACACACGCTATCGAGGAAGGTCACGATTGCGTGTAATGCAAGCCATGTCAGGGTTGCGTGCTGTGCAAGAATCCTTCGCTGTTTCGTATAACATAATACAACCATATTTCACTTATACATTGAATATATATATATATATATATACTCAATGTTGCGTAGAATAACTATTATCAAAATTGTGTGTAACACGATCCAAGAATAGTGTTGCGTATACTACAAGCTAATACGATGTTGCGTATAGCGCAAGGTAATATTGGTGTATCATAAAACACAAGACATTAATGAAATTAAAAGAATATTTTTCATAAAATCTCAGGGTGTTACATTGTGTGTATGCCAAGTAATAATTATAGTCAACTGTTATTATTAGAAATGGGGTCTTACTAAGTATTAAATAAAATGAATAAATTCTTTCATGTAATTAATTCATTTTTTATAGAAAGTAATTAAAAAATCCCAATTATATATTTCTCATTAGCCTATCCCTTGTATTGTAGTCATGAACAACAGTTCTAGAGAATCCTCCCAAGCCAAGATAGAATTATTTTCTTCCAATAACACTCCCATGTTATGAGAGAGATCCTCCTACACTAGGTCATGGAGAGCGCTTTTCAAGGGGTTGTCAAGGAGATCTATGGTGGACATTGTAAGAAAAGGATATTCCATGCTAGCACCAAGAAATCCCTTCAGTGACACCCAGAGATACGTAGAGAACCTATGTATCACTGCTAGAGGAACCCTAAGATTGGATTCCATGAACCAATGATGGATCGGATTAGATCGTGACCGGAAACATCAACAGATAGAGAATTCCATCAAGGTAATAATTGAATTTTAATTAAATTAATTATAACCAACATATGATGATCCTATCTATGGTTCCGAGACTCCCTTCATTTCATTCATTCTTCATTCTATTTCAAGGATCCAACATTTTATTATCAGGAAAAATCTAGGATTGATAATTGCTAACAGAAAAATTATTATTGGTCACACCCACCAACTCACAAACACTACTCTCATAACCTTCATGTGGTATTAGAGAGGTCACATCATTGATTATAATTATATATTTTTTCATTAGTGATTTATGTATTTAATTATTTATTTGTTTCAATTAAATTTAATCATTCTATAAATCTGAATCTTGAGATATAGTCCACCTCTTTTGTTTCTTGTTCACTTTATAGAAATGATTTTTTCTCTTAATTTTGATTAAAATATAACGTAGGATCTCATCCAGATGTGCCAATGATTCCTGGCCATAGAACAGAAGAACACAATATGTTTATTTGGAATTAAATTTTATGTAGTATAGGTTCCATGAACAAGGATGGCCTGCCAAACCAGGCTGTGTCAATGGATCCTATCGATGTCTTTAAGACTCTGTATGTTGACTAGAAACTGGAGGAACACAGTTTCTCGATTACACGTCATGTGGCCCATTGAACACGATGTGTAGTTCCTTCAGTTTAGGGTTGGACCGTGTACCCCATACACAAATTTCTTGGATGGTATCCATGTAACACAGATACTACACGGCGTTTGTCCCACTGAACACGCTGTGTCCTCCGAAGATTTCCTATGTACATCTACACTCCATGTGCCCAGGTGTGTACTTCAGATGGACGACGAACAAAAGTAAATTCTGTATTGTTGGAACTACTCACTGTGTACATCCAAATTATGAATATTTCATAAAAATTATTATTATATTATTCAAACCCTTGAGATGTGTATCATAGTGCGGGTGTATAGCCGAGGCACAACACATGGTATGTGTTATATATATATGTGTTTAATTTAACATCAGTGTAATGTTCATTTATACTCATTCGGTAGTTATGAACGATAATTCACCAGGTTTCCACCGAGGTAAATGTTAAATAAAAAGATAATTTTAAATTAATTTATTTGTTTAAAATTATGATGGATGAGTATCTGAAGGAAATTCCGAAACGGGTTTAAGATAGAATGATTTATTAATTAATTCGAGCATTATTTATCTTAAACAAAAATGATTAACGAATTCAATTATAGTTTTATTTATGCATAAATATTGTTGCTTTAATGGATGATCACGAGCTATACCAAGACCTTTGTATGAGAAAGTTTTGTTCTAATTTATTTATTTAAAATAATTTTTTGGTATGCACGCCTTCTCCTCTTTAATTTGTAGGGACTACATTCCCAAGGATTCTTTTTTGTAAAACCCCATTTTACCCATTAACTTCATGTGTGATAAAAGATTATGTAATGGAAAGAGTTCCCAATCTAGTGGCGGCGACTCATGTTGGGAGCCAAGGTGAAACCAATCAATGAAGATATAAAGGTGGGCAGGTGGAAAGTTGTAAACAAGAACCCAAAAGGTTCAAGGTTTTTCTCCTCAAGGTATTGGGTTAGATTATCAACCGCTAGATAAACTAACAAATAAAATAATATCATGATCATACCATTAATTTAATTTCTGTCAGTTTCATGGTTTATTAATTGTGGGTGTGTTGTCATGATCACAGAATTAATGAATTAAAAAAACATGCAAGACGGAACTAAAATAAGGTCGGAATATTCGTAAATATTATCTTAGACATGGTTAATCACTTAAGTGTATCCCACATAATATTAAAAATCATATAATCAAATAAAACAAAATTGAAATTTACGTATAAGGATAAAATCCCTCAATGAAATATTAAGGTGGTATAGCCTTCCATAATCTTGTTTAGAATCAAACCATAGTTCAATGTGCTTGACCAACCTTAGTTGTGGTGCTTTCAATTATCAGGGAATTATAATTCATGGTATTGGTTTGACATGACATGGTTCACATCAAGGGTTGACTACCACAGTAGGAAATGTGGTGACCAAAAGGCAAAGGTTTTGGAAATAAAAAATAAAAGGATTTTAGGATTGGGAACTCTACTCAGCAGATCAAGGAGTTTCGAGTTAATGTAGTTGGAATTTAGAAGGACTAGCTAAAACCCATAATGTTTCTTGAAGAACCCTAATTGGGGTAATGAAAATGGAAATATGGATCCTTTCGACTATAATATTCATGAAATAGAATACATAAAACTCAATGGTGAGGGATATTGGATTTCAATAAAATAGTGGGAGACTAATAAGTATTTATTTTCTATCAGTTTTATAATGGTAATGTACTTATCCTTTTCTCATCTTAATTTATAGAAAAGTAAAAAAAAATTAATTCAGACATATCATTGAAAATCATACTCAATATGTAAAACCTTCTCACCGACACCAATTTCTAGGAATGGAAGAGGCGTTTATGCATCATCCTTGATTACGAGAGGAAATTCTATGTGCTGGAAGATCATGTTCCAATTGCACCAAGAAAAGAGGCCAGTGATGTTGAACTATATTTATATATGAAACATATGTATGATTCCAAATATGTTCAATGATTCATGCTATAATCCATTTATATTTATCTCCTAAAGCAATATGACAACATGGATGCGTATATCATGGTGCCTCACCATAATGATCTCAAACAAGAGAAGGAGAGACATGAGAGATATGAGATCTCTAATGATTTTTTCACAAATATGCTTTGAGAGTCTGTGCCAGCTGGGCCTCATGTAGTCATGATTATTGGATACATTGAATTCCTAGATATCTTAGGGATATGTTCCTGGATGTTTTGTGTATAGATCTCTTCTCATAATCACTTACCAAGAACTTCATTATATTTATTATAAAATAAAACATGAGTAACAATGATAAGAGTATATCGAAACTTTTCAACTTAATTCTTTAGGAAGTTAAGGAAATGGGGTGTGACAAACCCATAGTCCTTATGGTGAATAAGAAAAGGAAGGACAAGAAAAAGGGGCTAGTGATTCATAATCAGTGTGAAAACCCTAAGCACCATCCCTCCATGAAGGGGAATATCCAGAGGCAGGGAAAGGAAGAGAAGGTGGTATGTTTTTCACGTGGCAATCATGACCACTAGAAGAGGAAATGCACCCAGTTGCATGGGGATGCTAAAGTCTCATTCATTATAGATTAAATGTTTCCATTGCTACACATTGGTTATTAGATACAACATGTGGGGATCACATCTTTATTCAAATGCAATAACCAAGTTGATTTAGAAATATTTACTAAGTAGGGGTGGATCTTTATGTTTCCAACAGAGCGAGGCTGGCAGCAATGGCCATTGTTGATTACCATCTATCATTGCCAACTAGGATTCTTTTGGTTTTACAGGACTCTTATTATGTTCCTTGTTTTACCAAGAACATTATTTCTTTATCATGTTTGGATATGGATGGATATATTTTCATGTTCGAAAATGAGGGTTGTTTGTTTTATAATAACAATGAATGTTATGGTATGGAGCATTTAAATAAGGGTTTTTATGAATTAAATTATGAAAACAAAGTGTGGGAAATTGATAACGAAAGAAACTCACATGAATCATACATAACGTAGTTGTTGAATCACCGTATCAGTCACGTAAACAAGAAGCTCTTGAAAAAGCTCTACGAAGATGGGTTTTTATACTATACTGAGCTAAAACAACTTGATTGATGTCACGATTGATTATAAGGTAAAATGACCAAGCCACCTTTCAGTGGAAAGGGTGATAGGGCCATAGAGCTTCTTGGATTGGTACACACAGATGTGTGTGGACCATTTCCAGTAGAAGCTAGAGGCAGATATTCTTAAATAATTACCTTTACAAATGATTTATGTAGATATTGATATGTCTATATAATGAGGTATTAGTCAGAGTCCTTAGGGAAATTTATGGAATTTATGAATGATGTAGAGAATCATCTTTGTAAGAAGATAATGAAACTTTGATCGAATCGAGGTGGAGAATATTTGAACCAAGAGTTCATCAACCTTCTACGGGAGTTTGTGATTTTATCTTAACTCAGTCCTCATTATACATCATAGTGGAATGGTGATAGTGAATGTTGAAACCACACCTTATTGGACATGGTGAGGTTGATGATGATTCATGTAGATCTTCCATTATCCTTTTGGGGAAAGGCATTAAAAACTGAAGAATACACATTAAACCGAGTACTAACTACAGTGGAAAATGGAATTCCATCTAATATATGGAATGGAAAGAAACCAATTTTGTCTCACACATGTATATGGGGATACAAGGTATTTGTTAAGGAATTATTAGGAGAAAAACTAGGACTCCAGGGAATGAAGTGTATCTTTATACGATATCCCATGGAAACAAAATGATATTACCTATACAGTCCTTAATTCTAGAAATTCCCTATCGCTAGACAAACCATATTTCATGAGAGGGAGCACATACTCAAAAAGGATAGTGAGAGCAATATTAACTTCAACGAAGTTGATGCTCAAGATACACATGATTTGGTACAGGAACAAGTTCCAGAGGTCCCCGTAGAAGAGGTTTAAGAAATACATGTACTGCGTAGGAGCCCAAGAGAGGTAAGGGAACCAGAGAGATAAGATTTCCTAGTCACTGAGGATGGTGAATAATTGTTGTTGGACAATGATGAACCTCTCTCCTACAGGGAAGTAGCAGATAGGTCAGAATCTATAAGATGGCTATAAACTATGAATTTTGAGATGGATTCCATGTATCATAACCATGTCTGGGTTCATGTCGATAAACCAGTTGATGTAAAGACTGTTTGATGTAAATGGGTATTCAAGATAAAACTGGACATGTAAGGTCATGTTTGCACCTATAAAACAAGGCTAGTGGATACAGGATTTAGACAGTGTCAAGGAATTGACTATGATGAAGCATTCTTGATAGTTTCCATGTTTAAAACCATAGGAATCATACATGCCATAACAGATTACCATGACTATGATATTTGGAAAATGGATGTCAAAACAACATTCCTTAAGGAGAAAATTTTGGAAGAAATCCATTTATGGATTAAAGCAAGCATCCAGGTCATGAAACATTCGTTTTGATGATTCCTTAAAGGAATTTGTCTTCATTAAGAATGAATGCAAGCCATGTGTTTCTAAGCTATTTAATGGGAATGTGGTCGTCATCCTATTAGTATATATTGATGACATATTGCTTATTGGGAATGATGTACCAGCCTTACAGTCAGGTAAGGACTGCTTAAACAAGTTTTTCTCCATGAAGGACTTGGGTGAAGTAGCCTACATTCTAGGGATCAAGATCATTTAGGATAGATCCGAGAGGCTTCTTGGAGTAAGTCAGGGTACATATATTGTCCAATCACTAAAGATATTTATTATGGAACAATCTATGAGGGGACTGGTTCCAGTGTCACATGACCAAAATCTTTCTATGAAAGTTATCCTCAAACACAATAGGATAAATATATAAGGAGTAATATCCCATAAGCATTGGCTATATGATCCATTGTAACAACCCGAGACTTTATGAAAAATATTCTTTTTAATTTTATTAATGTCTTATGTTGTACGCTACAACAAAAGGAGCTTGCACAACACGCATCTTTGAATTGTCTTTCATTACACGCAATCGCAACCTTCCTCGATAGCGTGTGTAGTACGCAATACCGAGTTTCACGAAACAACGATATGCTGTTAAAATATTATTAAAACTAGCCGTTATGAATAGTAATAACCACTTTTTAAATTTTAGAAATTTTAGCTCTCAAAATGGACTTCATTTTTGGATTCGGAGTATTGAATTTAGCCTAAGGTGAAATTTTGGTACTTTTCGGATAACTTTCATATTCTGATGAATAGTGAAAATTACTAAATTATAATTAAAAACAACGTTTTTAATAGAAATAATTAATAGTGATAAATTATTAATTTGAGTGGTTTTAAAGTATATTTAGAATATATTTTTACAACTTAATACAATGTTGGTCATTGAATGTAATTTCACATTTAAACCAGACATAATCAAGTGTCAATCTTTTGATAGATATTGTTTCTTAAAAACACGCTATTTGTTTTAACAGCGGGATTTAATTATAAAATTTATTAATGCAACTTCTATGTTATGAGTTTGGTAAAATAGGCTTCATTTTTGAATTCGGATTATGAAATATAGCTTAGGATGAAATTTTGGCATTGTTCTGAAAAACATCAATTTTTGATGAATAGTGAAACTACTAAGTGTTAGTAAAAAAACTGAATTTTTCATAAAACTTAATTTTACCGCTTCTGTGAATGGAATTTCAAAAATCCGAGAGACACGGTTAATGTCAGTAAGTAAAATGTGGTTCAATGAGATGAAAATAATTTTTGGTGAATAGTATCTTTTTACTTTTATTTACCACGGTTAAAAGTAAATAGGGTAATTAAGGGTAAGAATGATATTAATATTACCCTAACACATGTCCTAATTATATTGGACAAGTGTATCTCGACCAAAAACAACCTTAAGTGTAAAATATTATCATTTAGGCCCACTTGGATTAGATTAGAACATTTATTATTATTTAATTCAAAGAAGAGTTAAAAGAGTTAAAATCAATGTATATTTACTAAAACATTTTTAATATAGGGTTGTAAATAAGAAAAATTAGATTGTAAATATTCATTAGAAATCTAAAAAGATTTACTACATGATGGTATTTTATTTGTAATTTTTAGACATCAAATAATTTAATTTATTTATGACACAAAGATGATGCAGTAATTATCTTATTAATGAAATATTGACATAATTGATATTATAAATACCAAAATAAATATAATTTAAGACTTTTTAGGAATTCCAATAATTTTATAGGTTACTATGATATATTAGTGTTGATTTAATCAACTTTTTTTGAACATATAATTCTGTTATGACTTTCACAAAAATCATATATCAAATAGTGTCAAAATTGACACAAAATAGTTTTTAAATCAAATATTATGTTATTAATTGTTATTTTATTCCTAAAAATCTACGGTTCGGCCAAATGACTTAGATAGGGATATATTTATTAATAATATACAATTTGGGGTTCGTTTGGAATGTTATAGTAAGTGTATTAACCATATAGTGAAAGAAAACAAAAAGACACGGTAAAAGTTAAATTATTTAACTTAGAGTTAAATCTAATTGATAAGGTTAAAATAATACCCAAAACTTGTCTAAATCCTATTGGATGACAGTCTTTAGACACATTCCCACATTAGATTCGAAATAAGACCCTTTGGAACCATTATAAACCGATTTTGACTTTATTATAAAATAATATTTTGAGATATTCCTAAGGTGCCCCTCTCCTCCCTTATAAAAGGGCACCTCCTCCCCCTCCTCCTCACACCAATTTGAGCACTCAAGCTCGGCCAAACCCTGAAATTTTCTCCTCTACACTTCCCTAGAATAATCCTATAGGTCCTGGTCTTCTTCAAAGACCAATCTTAGTTCCCTAAGTGGAGGATTTAAAGAGGCGTTCCAAAGAAGAGGTAATATCCATTACAGATCTTTTCAATTTCTTTCTTCTTCAACTTCTTCTTATTTAGTTGTTTCATTATAAAGTAATAACATCAGTATTACTTACATACTGATATGTTATTATAAATATGAAACAACCCTAATTCACCTTCTATCCATCCTACGGAAAAATGAAATCACCGCGCGTGCGTACGTACGGAATACCGTCTCCACGCCGTGGTGTAATCTATTTTCCACCATCACCTTACAAGGATGGGTATAATGGTGTAATGAGTAAATATTTATGATTATTATAATGTAATATTGATACTTAAATAATATATATATTCTCAAATACAATTCCACGATCATAGGAACGATATCATCACTCGTGCGTACGTACGGAATACCGTCTCCACGATGTGATGCGACTCGTTCTACATGATCATCATTACATAGTAATTATATAAATGAATTGAATGAATAAATATGATATATGTTACACTAATACCATTCTGGATATAAGGTATCTATAACTTTAAATGAAGAATAAGAATTTATTCGGCAAAACACGCATAAGAACAAAAGGCAATAAGGACCCGAGTAACAAGTAACAATGAAATATTACTAACAAGAAGCTAAGAATATAACCATATATGATATCATATCAATATGTATGATTCTGGAATAAGTCAATAACATTATTTAAACCATTATACAGGAGCTTCGGACAGGTACAAAGAAAATCGGACCTAAGGTAAGGGAAATATCACAATCTCATTTTTATCCGAGATTGTTTATTCGTAAGTATTTACTGGGGTGTATTTTATCATCCACATCCATGTTCCCTAAATATGTAATATTGTTTCCATCCACTTACAATAGTTTAAATCCAATTTTACCCTTCGGTGAGTTTTTAGTAAAGAATATGAAAGGAATATTTTCTCGTTTTTTTTCGTACGAGGTACTTTTTGACTTTTCCGACAAAAGTACGAAGAATGTTTTTTTAACTTATACGGCAAGAAATGGATTTCTAAAACATTATTTCCAAGAATATTCCTTTATAAGTTTTCACATTCATTTTTAATCAACTTCTTTTAGTTTATAATTGTATGACATGTTACGAAAATAAAAGTGTTTTTGAAGTAGAAAGGATATTTTCCTCAAGAATGGAGTTCAAATTTTTTATCAAAATTATTTTCCATCTAAGATAATATAGGGTTCTATTTTTATCCCTATTATTACATTTATTTGATTATGTTTTGAGGGAATTATTTTTATGAAGTCATTTACCTTATATGATTTGTTTTATGATGTCATGATGTTTCAAGAATCCCATTTTTGTTATATGTGTTATGCGATGGTGTATGATTTATGATTATGTGGAACACAAAAGAAAGGATTAATTATAAGATGGGTGGGACCTATATCTCCCTCCAATGCATTGGGTAAAGATTTTATATCTCATGAGATAGACATGGCTGGAACGGTAGGTTATACCGGTTCAGTGAAACAGGACTGGAACGAGGGTGACTCGGTTCAGAAAGGGACTTTTTCCACTAAGATAGTCTTGGAAATGAGTCATGACTAACAAGAAATGATTTTCCATGATTATGTGTGCATGACACAAAGTTTCAAGTTTCATGTTATGATTATGGGGATCTCATTTTCACTTCTATGATTTGTTCCATGTTATGATATTATGATCTATTTTTCAGGTTATGATTTTCAAAAAGATATGATATGATTTTTATTTCCTTTATTTTCCATTGCTGAGCATTTGAGCTCACCCTTTTATGTTTTCTTTTCCCCAGGATATAAAGAAAGGTTTTAGGTAAAAAAGGGAAGATCTTTATGGGAGATATTGAAGATCTTTCACCACGATTAGAAGATTAAGTTCTGAGTTTCCAAAGACACTAAACTATTACGATCCTTGTGTGTGTGTTTTTTTTTATCTACCAAGTATTCCGCAAAAGTAATGTAATATCCATGTACGTCAAGCTTCGGGTCTCTACAGTTGGTATCAGAGGTAAGGTTTAGTAAACCTTTGGAAACTAGGATGCGAGAACTTTAGTGAGATCCCTAGAGATATTTCTAAGGTATGTCTAGGAATGTCCCTAAGGTTAAGTATACGTATAGGTTATAGTACTAGAATTACGCTAACGATCATAGAAATAATCCTAAGATGTTAGATATTGAAGGTACTCCCCCTTTATTATGTTGTTTTCCCTAGCATGATTTTTTCCTCTCACACTATTCTTTTTGGGTTTTAGACGATGGCTGGAACCTGAAGGAACCGTGTTGATCAATGCAATGGACAATGAAATGATTGCCCTCCTGAACAAACAAATGTTATGGGAGATGGAGTGAAAAATCTTATTGGAATACTTACACAAGCTATGAATCATTCTGGACTACCAAATGAGCAGAGAAGGGAACAATATTCTATTGAGTCCTTCATGAGGCAACGTCCACCTTCTTTCAGTGGGTCTTCTGATCCACTTGTTGCTGAACAATGGATCCGTACCACTGAAAAGATATTTTCAGTTCTTCATTGTTCTGAGCATGATAAAGTCATATTAGCAGTATATCGTTTGGAAGGTGAAGCTGATCAATGGTGGAATCTTATCAAGAATACGAGGCAAAGAGATGAAATTGAGTCCATGGAATGGGATGAGTTCAAGAACTTTTTTTTCAGTAAGTACATCCCTCGTATTTTTCGAACAAAGATGGAAAAGTAGTTTCTTGAGATGAAGCAGAAGGATGATGAATATGTTGGTATATACGAAGCAAATATTACAAGACTTGCAAGGTATGCATCTGGCATTATCATCCAACCTGAAAGTAAAGTTGTTCTATTTTTCAGTGGCTTAAAACCAATTCTTCGAAGGGAATTAGCTATAAGAGACTTTAGTAGCTATGAAGAAATTTAGCATTGTGCTATCAAGGTAGAAATGGAAGTTGGTGTTACATATCCATCTCATGGTTTTGACATGAAACGAAAGATGGAGTTCAAGGAGAAATCTCAGAATAATGGTGAAAAGAAGATGAATGTTTCCTTATGCACAATGTGTGGAAAGAAGCATGGTGGAGATTGTCTTAAAGGGACTAGAAAATGTTTTAAGTGTGGAAAAGAAGGTCATCGAGCAGCTGAGTGTCAAAGTAATGGAAAAAGGGATTCTAATGATGTGAATAAAGCAAACACTGCAGAGAACGCACCACCAACACTTCAATACATCAAGTGCAAGGAAATGGGGCATTATGCTAATAAATGACCTAATCCAAGGGTTAGTGATGATCGACATGAGCAACCGCTTAAGGAAAAGGACAAAGGGAAGTCACATGCGATTACCATTGGGAATGTTGAATATGATAACGATGTGGTGGAATGATTAAGTGTTTATGTAATGGGATTCTAAAATAATGTTGTATCATAAAGTATTGGAATATTTATTGGTCTAATGTGGTATTCAAAGTGATTGAGATATTTTTGGAAATAAGATGATATGAGCATAATGAAGGGAAAATGAGAAAACGAAATGTTTAACAGTATTCATGAGCTCATGATTGATATAAGGACTAAGTGATATCATTATTTGAGTATATAGAATTTTGAGGATTTTGGTATGTGTAAAGTGTTAAATTTTAGCTACATTCATGTTTTCACTATGGTATTCAAGAGAATACATGATTAAGGACTTTGAATGTTTGGAATGTGACCAACAAAACATATCTTATGATATATGGGGATTGACGATGGTGTTAAATCTCTGGTAATCGTTTTAACTATGTTATGAGAGTGGACTGCAGTATTATGGATAAGCCTAAAGATTGGAATGGATTATGTTGGACATACGTTAGTATTGTTTAAGGATAGAAGTTTTCTCGATATTATTGGTGGGATGTTATAGTAATAATGTTTTAGAAAAAGGACAACCTGCAGGATGGGCGACAGCCCATCGGTCGGACAAGGCTGTGGAAATCGAACCCACAACCGAAGTGCGACTGACCTTTATCACCTACCACTGGCCTACAGGAAGTCCCTGTTTAGTAGAAACTAGTTTTATTATATTAAGCTGTATGACATATGATGTATAAGTCCATTTAGGATCCATATATGATTAATCTCACTATAGATCGACTTATGTATATACTTTTTTTCTAACCTTTTGTTTGAGACAGATGGAATGACCTGTCATTCTATCACATGATCTGCTAACACTTCATGAATAACAAATTCAACTTCAATTATTTAAGAGATGAAGTGGAAGTTGTTAAAGGCACAAACAACAGTGAGATTGTACCAAAATAAAGTAATTATTTATTCTAATTCAAATTCTTTAACTTTAGGGAAATGATCTTGAAAACCAAAAATGTTTTCCTAGTGATCTTATATCTGATGAATCAGATGGTACCTTATATCGTCACAAATTTATGGCTTTGTGATTGCTGGCTTTTCCATAGCCATGTTCTCTACCACTCTCCATCAGAACATGATGGTTAGATTTCTCTTCCATATCCATATTTTCAACTATTTGGAAACCCAGTGATTAGTTTATTTGGGTAACCGTTACATTTCATACATTTGTTTTTAAAGATTGGTTTTGATATTCCTTTTTACGATGTGGGTTTCTATTAAAGAAACTTTCGAATATTAAACCATTTATAACCCCGACGAATTTCGAGGGCGAAATTGATTTAAAGGGGGGTAGAATGTAACAGCCCGAGACTTTATGAAAAATATTCTTTTTAATTTTATTAATGTCTTTTGTTGTACGCTACACCAAAAGGAGCTTGCACAACACGCATCTTTGACTTGACTTGCATTACACACAATCGCAACCTTCCTCGATAGCGTGTGTAGTACGCAATACTGAGTTTCACGAAACAACGATATGCTATTAAAATATTATTAAAACTAGCCGTTATGAATAGTAATAACCACTTTTTAAATTTTAGAAATTTTAGATCTCAAAATGGACTTCATTTTTGGATTCGGAGTATCGAATTTAGCCTAAGGTGAAATTTTGGTACTTTTCGGATAACTTTCATATTCTGATGAATAGTGAAAATTACTAAATTATAATTAAAAACAACGTTTTTAATAGAAATAATTAATAGTGATAAATTATTAATTTGAGTGGTTTTAAAGTATATTTAAAATAGATTTTTACAACTTAATACAATGTTGGTCATTGAATGTAATTTCACATTTAAACCAGACATAATCAAGTGTCAATCTTTTGATAGATATTGTTTCTTAAAAACACGCTATTTGTTTTAACAACGGGATTTAATTATAAAATTTATTAATGAAACTTCTATGTTATGAATTTGGTAAAATAGACTTCATTTTTGAATTCGGAATATGAAATATAGCTTAGGATGAAATTTTGGCATTGTTCTGAAAAACATCAATTTTTGATGAATAGTGAAACTACTAAGTGGTAGTAAAAAAACTGAATTTTTCATAAAACTTAATTTTACCACTTCTGTGAATGGAATTTCAAAAATCCGAGAGACACAGTTGATGTCAGTAAGTAAAATGTGGTTCAATGAGATGAAAATAATTTTTGGTGAATAGTAACTTTTTACTTTTATTTACCACGGTTAAAAGTAAATAGGGTAATTAAGGGTAAGAATGATATTAATATTACCCTAACACATGTCATAATTATATTGGACAAGTGTATCTAGACCAAAAACAACCTTAAGTGTAAAATATTATCATTTAGGCCCACTTGGATTAGATTAGGACATTTATTATTATTTAATTCAAAGAAGAGTTAAAAGAGTTAAAATCAAAGTATATTTACTGAAACATTTTTAATATAGGGTTGTAAATAAGATAAATTCGATTGTAAATATTCATTAGAAATCTAAAGAGATTTCCTACATGATGGTATTTTATTTGTAATTTTTAGACATCAAATAAGTTAATTTATTTATGACACAAAGATGATGCAGTAATTATCTTATTAATGAAATATTGACATAATTGATATTATAAATACCAAAATAAATATAATTTAAGACTTTTTAGGAATTCCAATAATTTTCTAGGTTACTATGATATATTAGTGTTGATTTAATCAACTTGGTTCGAACATATAATTCTGTTATGACTTTCACAAAAATCATATATCAAATAGTTCCAAAATTGACACAAAATAGTTTTTAAATCAAATATTATGTTATTAATTGTTTTCTTATTACTAAAAATCTAAGGTTCGGCCAAATGACTTAGATACGGATATATGTATTAATAATATAGAATTTGGGGTTCGCTTGGAATGTTATAGTAAGTGTATTAACCATATAGTGAAAGAAAACAAAAAGACGCGGTAAAAGTTAAATTATTTAACTTAGAGTTAAATCTAATTGATAAGGTTAAAATAATACCCAAAACTTGTCTAAATCCTAATGGATGATTGGATTTCGACCCATTACCACTTTAGCTTAGAAATAAGACCCTTTGGAACCATTATAAACCGATTCTGACTTTAATATAAAATAATATTTTGAGATATTCCTAAGGTGCCCCTCTCCTCCCTTATAAAAGGGCACCTCCTCCCCCTCCTCCTCACACCAATTTGAGAACTCAAGCTCTGCCAACCCCTGAAATTTTCTCCTCTACACTTCCCTAGAATAATCCTAGAGGTCATGGTCTTCTTCAAAGACCAATCTTAGTTCCCTAAGTGGAAGATTCAAAGAGGCGTTCCAAAGAAGAGGTAATATCCATTACAGATCTTTTCAATTTCTTTCTTCTTCAACTACTTCTTCTTTAGTTGTTTTATTATAAAGTAATAACATCAGTATTACTTACATACTGATATGTTATTATAAATATGAAACAACCCTAATTCACCTTCTATCCATCCTACGGAAAAATGAAATCACCGCGCGTGCGTACGTACGGAATACCGTCTCCACGCCGTGGTGTAATCTATTTTCCACCATCACCTTAAAAGGATGGGTATAATGGAGTAATGAGTAACTATTTATGATTATTATAATGTAATATTGATACTGAAATAATATATATATTCTCAAATCCAATTCCACGACCATAGAAACGATATCATCACTCGTGCGTACGTACGGAATACCGTCTCCACGATGTGATGCGACTCGTTCTACATGATCATCATTACATAGTAATTATATAAATGAATTGAATGAATAAATATGATATATTTTACACTAATAACATTCTGGATATAAGGTGTCTATAACCTTAAATGAAGAATAAGAATTTATTCGGCAAAACACGCATAAGAACAAAAGGCAATAAGGACCCGAGTAACAAGTAACAATGAAATATTACTAACAAGAAGCTAAGAATATAACCATATATGATATAATATCAATATGTATGATTCTGGAATAAGTCAATAACATTATTTAAACCATTATACAGGAGCTTCGGACACGTACAAAGAAAATCGGACCTAAGGTAAGGGAAATATCACAATCTCATTTTTATCCGAGATTGTTTATTCGTAAGTATTTACTGGGGTGTATTTTATCATCCACATCCATGTTACCTCAATATGTAATATATTTTCCATCCACTTACAATAGTTTAAATCCAATTTTACCCTTCGGTGAGTTTTTAGTAAAGAATATGAAAGGAATATTTTCTCGTTTTTTTCGTACGGGGTACTTTTTGACTTTTCCGACAAAAGTACGAAGAATGTTTTTTTAACTTATACGGCAAGAAATGGATTTCTAAAACATTATTTCCAAGAATATTCCTTTATAAGTTTTCAAGTTTATTTTTAATCAACTTCTTTTAGTTTATAATTGTATGACATGTTATGAAAAGAAAAATGTTTTTGAAGTAGAAAGGATATTTTCCTCAAGAATGGAGTTCAAATGTTTTATCAAAATTATTTTCCATCTAAGATAATATAGGGTTCTGTTTTTATCCCTATTATTACATTTATTTGATTATGTTTTGAGGGAATTATTTTTATGAAGTCATTTACCTTATATGATTTGTTTTATGATGTCATGATGTTTCAAGAATCCCATTTTTGTTATATGTGTTATGCGATGGTGTATGATTTATGATTATGTGGCACACATAAGAAAGGATTCATTATAATATGGGTGGGACCTATATCTCCCTCCAATGCATTGGGTAAAGATTTTATATCTCATGAGATAGACATGGCTGGAACGGTAGGTTATACCGGTTCATTGAAACAGGACTGGAACGAGGGTGACTCGGTTCAGAAAGGGACTTTCTCCACTAAGATAGTCTTGGAAATGAGTCATGACTAACAAGAAATGATTTTCCATGATTATGTGTGCATGACACAAAGTTTCAAGTTTCATGTTATGATTATGGGGATCTCATTTTCACTTCTATGATTTGTTCCATGTTATGATATTATGATCTATTTTTCAGGTTATGATTTTCAAAAAGATATGATATGATTTTTATTTCCTTTATTTGCCCTTGATGAGCATTTGGGCTCACCCTTTTATGTTTTCTTTTCCCCAGGATATAAAGAAAGGTTTTAGGTAAAAAAATGGAAGATCTTTATGGGAGATATTGAAGATCTTTCACCACGATTAGAAGATTAAGTTCCGAGTTTCCAAAGACACTAAACTATTACGATCCTTGTGTGTGTGTTTTTGTTATGTACCAAGTATTCCGCAAAAGTAATGTATTGTCCATGTACGTCAAGCTTCGGGTCTCTACAGTTGGTATCAGAGGAAAGGTTTAGTCAACCTTTGGAAACTTGGATGCGAGAACTTTAGTGAGATCCCTAGAGATATTTCTAAGGTATGTCTAGGAATGTCCCTAAGGTTAAGTATACATATAGGTTATATTACTAGAATTACGCTAACGATCATAGAATTAAACCTAAGATGTTAGATATTGAAGGTACTCCCCCTTTATTATGTTGTTTTCCCTAGCATGATTTTTGCCTCTCACACTATTCTTTTTGGGTTTTAGACGATGGATGGAACCTGAAGGAACTGTGTTGATCAATGCAATGGACAATGAAATGATTGCCCTCCTGAACAAACAAATGTTATGGGAGATGGAGTGAAAAATCTTATTGCTATACTTACACAAGCTATGAATCATTCTGGACATCCAAATGAGCAGAGAAGGGAACAATATTCTATTGAGTCCTTCATGAGGCAACGTCCACCTTCTTTCAGTGGGTCTTCTGATCCACTTGTTGCTGAACAATGGATCAGTACCACTGAAAAGATATTTTCAGTTCTTCAATGTTCTGAGCATGATAAAGTCATATTAACAGTATATCGTTTGGAAGGTGAAGCTGATCAATGGTGGAATCTTATCAAGAATACGAGGTAAAGAGATGAAATTGAGTCCATGGAATGGGACGAGTTCAAGAACTTGTTTTTCAGTAAGTACTTCCCTCGTATTCTTCTAACAAAGATGGAAAAGGAGTTTCTTCAGATGAAGCAGAAGTATGATGAATCTGTTGGTATATACGAAGAAAATATTACAACACTTGCAAGGTATGCATCTGGCATTATCATCCAACCTGAAAGTAAAGTTGATCGATTTTTCAGTGGCTTAAAACCAAGTCTTCGAAGGGCGTTAGCTATAAGAGACTTTAGTAGCTATGAAGAAATTTAGCGTTGTGCTATCAAGGTAGAAATGGAAGTTGGTGTTACATATCCATCTCATGGTTTTGACATGAAACGAAAGATGGAGTTCAAGGAGAAATCTCAGAATAATGGTGAAAAAAAGATGAATGTTTCCTTATGCACAATGTGTGGAAAGAAGCATGGTGGAGATTGTCTTAAAGGGACTAGAAAATGTTTTAAGTGTGGAAAAGAAGGTCATCGAGCAGCTGAGTGTCAAAGTAATGGAAAAAGGGATTCTAATGATGTGAATAAAGCAAACACTGCAGAGAACGCACCACCAACACTTCAATACTTCAAGTGCAAGGAAACGGGGCATTATGCTAATAAATGACCTAATCCAAGGGTTAGTGATGATCGACATGAGCAACCGCTTAAGGCAATGGACAAAGGGAAGTCACATGCGATCACCATTGGAAATGTTGAATATGATAACGATGTGGTGGAATGATTAAGTGTTTATGTAATGGGATTCTAAAATAATGTTGTATCATAAAGTATTGGAATATTTATTGGTCTAATGTGGAATTCAAAGGGATTGAGATATTTTCGGAAATAAGATGATATGAGCATAATGAAGGGAAAATGAGAAAACGAAATGTTTAACAGTATTCATGAGCTCATGATTGATATAAGGACTAAGTGACATCATTATTTGAGTATATAGAATTCTGAGGATTTTGGTATGTGTAAAGTGTTAAATTTTAACTGCATTCATGTTTTCACTAAGGTATTCAAGAGAATACATGATTAAGGACTTTGAATGTTTGGAATTTGACCAACAAAACATATCTTATGATATATGGGGATCGACGATGGTGTTAAATCTCTGGTAATCGTTTTCACTATGTTATGAGAGTGGACTGCAGTATTATGGATAAGCCCAAAGATTGGAATGGATTATGTTGGACATACGTTAGTATTGTTTAAGGATAGAACTTTTCTCGATATAATTGGTGGGATGTTATAGTAATATAGTTTTAGAAAAAGGACAACCTGCAGGACGGGCGACAACCCATCGCGTCGGACAAGGCTGTGGAAATCGAACCCACAACCGAAGTGCGACTGACCATTATCGCCTACCACTGGCCTAAAGGAAGTCCCTGTTTAGTAGAAACTAGTTTTATTATATTATGCTATATGACATATGATGTATAAGTCCATTTTAGGAACCATATATGATTAATCTCACTATAGATCGACTTATGTATAGAATTTTTTTCTAACCTTTTGTTTGAGACAAATGGAATGACCCGTCATTCTATCACATGATCTGCTAACACTTCACGAATAACAAATTCAACTTCATTTATTTATGAGATGAAGTGGAAATTGTTAAAGGCACAAACAACAGTGAGATTTTACCAAAATAAAGTAAGTATTTGTTCTAATTCAAATTCTTTAACTTTAGGGAAATGAACATGAAAACCAAAAATGTTGTCCTAGTGATCTTATATCTGATGAATCAGATGGTACCTTAGATCGTCAAAAATTTATGGCTTTTTGATTGCTGGCTTTTCCATAGCCATGTTCTCTACCACTCTCCATCAGAACATGATGGTTAGATTTCTCTTCCATATCCATATTTTCACCTATGAGGAAACCCAGTGATTAGTTTACTTGGGTAATCGTTACGTTTCATACTTTTGTTTTTAAAGATTGGTTTTGATATTCCTTTTTACGATGTGGGTTTCTATTAAAGAAACTTTCGAATAGTAAACCATTTATAACCCCGACGAATTTCGAGGGCGAAATTCATTTTAAGGGGGGTAGAATGTAACAGCCCGAGACTTTATGAAAAATATTCTTTTTTATTTTATTAATGTATTGTGTTGTACGCTACACCAAAAGGAGCTTGCACAACATGCATCTTTTACTTGACTTGCATTACACGCAATCGCAACCTTCCTCGATAGCGTGTGTAGTACGCAATACTGAGTTTCAAGAAACAACGATATGCTATTAAAATATTATTAAAACTAGCCGTTATGAATAGTAATAACCATTTTTTAAATTTTATAAATTTTAGCTCTCAAAATGGACTTCATTTTTGGATTCGGAGTATCGAATTTAGCCTAAGGTGAAATTTTGGTACTTTTCGGATAACTCTCATATTCTGATGAATAGTGAAAATTACTAAATTATAATTAAAAACAACGTTCTTAATCAAAATAATTAGTAGTTATAAATTATTAATTTTAGTGGGTTTAAAGTATATTTAGAATATATTTTTACAACTTAATACAATGTGGGTCATTGAATGTAATTTCACATTTAAACCAGACATAATCAAGTGTCAATCTTTTGATACATATTGTTTCTTAAAAACACGCTATTTGTTTTAACAGCGGGATTTAATTATAAAATTAATTAATGCAACTTCTATGTTATGAATTTGGTAAAATAGACTTCATTTTTGAATTCGGAATATGAAATATAGCTTAGGATGAAATTTTGGCATTGTTCTGAAAAACATCAATTTTTGATGAATAGTGAAACTACTAAGTGGTAGTAAAAAACTGAATTTTTCATAAAAATTAATTTTATCGCTTCTGTAAATGGAATTTCAAAAATCCGAGAGACACGGTTGATGTCAGTAAGTAAAATGTGGTTCAATGAGATGAAAATAATTTTTGGTGAATAGTAACTTTTTACTTTTATTTACCACGGTTAAAAGTAAATAGGTTAATTAAGGGTAAGAATGATATTAATATTACCCTAAAACATGTCCTAATTCTATTGGACAAGTTTATCTCGACCGAAAACAACCTTAAGTGTAAAATATTATCATTTAGGCCCACTTGGATTAGATTAGGACATTTATTATTATTTAATTCAAAGAAGAGTTAAAAGAGTTAAAATCAAAGTATATTTACTAAAACATTTTTAATATAGTGTTGTACATATGATAAATTCAATTTTAAATATTCATTAGAAATATAAAAAGATTTCCTACATGCTGGTATTTTATTTGTAATTTATAGACATCAAATAATTTAATGTAGTTATGACACAAAGATGATGCAGTAATTATCTTATTAATGAAATATTGACATAATTGATATTATAAATACCAAAATAAATATAATTGAAGACTGTTTATGAATTACAATAATTTTCTAGGTTACTATGATATATTAGTGTTGATGTAATCAACTTGGTTCGAACATATAATTCTGTTATGACTTTCACAAAAATCATATATCAAATAGTGTCAAAATTGACACAAAATAGTTTTTAAATAAAATATTATATTATTAATTTTTATTTTATTCCTAAAAATATAATGTTCGGCCAAATGACTTAGATAAGGATATATGTATTAATAATATACAATTTGGGGTTCGTTTGGAATGTTATAGTAAGTGTATTAACCATATAGTGAAAGAAAACAAAAAGACACGGTAAAAGTTAAATTATTTAACTTAGAGTTAAATCTAATTGATAAGGTTAAAGTAATACCCTAAACTTGTCTAAATCCTATTGGATGATAGGATTTCGACCCATCCCCACTTTAGCTTCTAAATAAGACCCTTTGGAACAATTATAAACCGATTTTGACTTTAATATAAAATAATATTTTGAGATATTCCTAAGGTGCCCCTCTCCTCCCTTATAAAAGGGCACCTCCTCCCCCTCCTCCTCACACCAATTTGAGCACTCAAGCTCGGCCAAACCCTGCCATTTTCTCCTCTACACTTACCTAGAATAATCCTAGAGGTCCTGGTATTCTTAAAAGACCAATCTTAGTTCCCTAAGTGGAGGATTCAAAGAGGCGTTCCAAAGAAGAGGTAATATCCATTACAGATCTTTTCAATTTCTTTCTTCTTCAACTTCTTCTTCTTTAGTTGTTTCATTATAAAGTAATAACATCAGTATTACTTACATACTGATATGTTATTATAAATATGAAACAACCCTAATTCACCTTCTATCCATCCTACGGAAAAATGAAATCACCGCGCGTGCGTACGTACGGAATACCGTCTCCACGCCGTGGTGTAATCTATTTTCCACCATCACCTTAAAAGGATGGGTATAATGGTGTAATGAGTAACTATTTATGATTATTATAATGTAATATTGATACTGAAATAATTATATATTCTCAAATACAATTCCACGATCATAGGAACGATATCATCACTCGCGCGTACGTACGGAATACCGTCTCCACGATGTGATGCGACTCGTTCTACTTGATCATCAATACATAGTAATTATATAAATGAATTGAATGAATAAATATTATATATGTTATACTAATACCATTCTGGATATAATGTATCTATAACCTTAAAATAAGAATAAGAATTTATTCGGCAAAACACGCATAAGAACAAAAGGCAATAAGGACCCGAGTAACAAGTAACAATGAAATATTACTAACAAGAAGCTAAGAATATAAACATATATGATATAATATCAATATGTATGATTCTGGAATAAGTCAATAACATTATTTAAACCATTATACAGGAGCTTAGGACATGTACAAAGCAAATCTGACCTAAGGTAAGGGAAATATCACAATCTCATTTTTATCCGAGATTGTTTATTCGTAAGTATTTACTGGGGTGTATTTTATCATCCACATCCATGTTCCCTCAATATGTAATATTGATTCCATCCACTTACAGTAGTTTAAATCCAATTTTACCCTTTGGTGAGTTTTTAGTAATGAATATGAAAGGAATCTTTTCTCATTTTTTCGTACGAGGTACTTTTTGACTTTTCCGACAAAAGTACGAAGAATGTTTTTTTAAATTATACGCAAAGAAATGGATTTTTAAAACAATATTTCCAAGAATCTTCCTTTATAAGTTTTCAAGTTTATTTTTAATCAACTGCTTTTAGTTTATAATTGTATGACTTGTTACGGAAAGAAAAGTGTTTTTGAAGTAGAAAGGATATTTTCCTCAAGAATGGAGTTCAAATGTTTTATCAAAATAATTTTCCATCTAAGATAATATAGGGTTATGTTTTTATCCCTATTATTACATTGATTTGATTATGTTTTGAGGGAATTATTTTTATGAAGTCATTTACCTTATATTATTTGTTTTATGATGTCATGATGTTTCAAGAATCCCATTTTTGTTATATGTGTTATGCGATGGTGTATGATTTATGATTATGTGGCACACATAAGAAAGGATTAATTATAAGATGGGTGGGACCTATATCTCCCTCTAATGCATTGGGTAAAGATTTTATATCTCATGAGATAGACATGGATGGAACGGTAGGTTATACCGGTTCAGTGAAACAGGACTGGAACGAGGGAGACTCGGTTCAAAAAGGGACTTTGTCCACTAAGATTGTCATGGCAATGAGTCATGACTAACAAGAAATGATTTTCCATGATTATGTGTGCATGCCACAAAGTTTAAAGTTTCATGTTATGATTATGGGGATCTCATTTTAACTTCTATGATTTGTTCCATGTTAAGATATTATGATCTCTTTTTCAGGTTATGATTTTCAAAAAAATATGATATGATTTTTATTTCCTTTATTTGCCCTTGCTGAGCATTTGAGCTCACCCTTTTATGTTTTCTATTCCCCAGGATATAAAGAAAGGTTTTAGGTAAAAAAAGGGAAGATCTTTATGGGAGATATTGAAGATCTTTCACCACGATTAGAAGATTAAGTTCCGAGTTTCCAAAGACACTAAACTATTACGATCCTTGTGTGTGTGTTTGTGTTATGTACCAAGTATTCCGCAAAAGTAATGTAATGTCCATGTACGTCATGCTTCGGGCCCCTACATCCATCACATATGCCATGTTATGTTCCAAGCATGTTTTGTCCTATGAACTGATCATTTTAGGAAGATAGAAAAGCAGATCCAGGAGAACAATAATGGATTGCTGTTAAGATTATCCATAAGTATCTAAGAAGAACTAAGGATATGTTCCTTGTGTATGGAGGAGACAAAGAGATTGTTATCATATGGTATGATGATGCTTTTTTTAGACAGATCAGGACAATATGAAGTTGCAATATGGATATGTTTTCCGTATCAATGGAAGAGCCGTGAGATAGAAGAGTTCAAAGAAACTAGATTTTGCCGATTCGACAGCAGAGTCAGAATATATAGCGGCTTCTGATGCAGCCAAGGAAGCCATCGGGATATAGAACATTATAAAGGATATTTATGTGGTGCCTAGTATTTGATTTCCTACCATATTTTATTGTAATACTACTGTAGTGGTGTATCCTTAAAATGAACCAAGGTCACATAAATGGACAAATCTCATACTCTAGAAGTATAACCTCTTGAGGTATTTATTTCAAATTGGTGAATTTGCACTGAGCAGAGTGTCCATGTAAGAGAATGTGGCAGACCCCATGACTAAATGCCTATGTCAGTAGAAGCATGAATATCTTATGAGAGCTTGCACGTTAAAGGTTAGTAGATGTTGGCTCTAGTCCAAGTGGGATTAAGTTGGATTTGGTGGCCTAGAACTAACTAATTTTTACTTTATTCATTCATAAACACCTTATCATTTCTTGACTATTCTTCTGTGCAATAATTCATGTGATAATGTCCTATGGATAGCTGTTGCAATAAAAGGTCATAGCGGATCCCTATTACGATGAGAACCCAAAAGTGCCAAAACAATTCTCTTGAATATATATTCTATGGATGGATGATGTTATTTGAGTGACAAAAATAATACATAACATTAAGGGTAAGGACACATTAAAACATTGAGGCACCTTCTCATGGTGTTCACCCTTGATAATATCTTAGAGGATATTATGAGAATGAGACCTGGCAGAAGGAAATCCACATTTCATAGTGTCATTTGATGTCCCTATCTGCAGACCTGTGTATTGGTCCTTAAACTTTTAGGTTATTATTAATGGGTATTACAACTCCTACACTTAGAAGAATTGAAAAAATGGTGGCAAAAAATTGTTCACAGTGAGGTATGATATGTTAGGTGCATCACAAGTAATACTATATTAATATATAATGTGAGAAAGGATTTGTCAATTCTGTTCCATAATGTAGGTAGATATATCAGGCATATTGATGGAATTAATATATCTTAATGAAATCCATGTCCATGGTATGGAATGGGAAATTTAAATTCCGAGATGTCAAACAAAGAATAATTGAGCACACGGGGTGATGGACCATTATGAAACCCCTTGATTTGAGATATCGAGACAAAGGGACTACATTACATGGTTAGAATCCATAAGAGGTGACACATAATTGTGGTGTTGACTTCTTTCCCTATGGGTGCCATGGCGTGTTTCTAGACACTAAACATGGACTTTAGGATGGCTCTTCCTAATTCCACTGATAAAGAGGCTAGAGGGTCACACACTAAGTGTGTCCAAGTATCTCAGTTAAATATTAATTTAACAAATTGAATAAATATTATTCCCGATTGTGGTTTAATAATTATTCAAGGACGACTGATCACATTTATTTTGACACTATTTATCTGAGAAAATATATTGTGGGTGAAATAATATATTTATTAGCAAGTAATGTAGTAATATTTATTTATGAAATAAGTAGCCATTATTCAAGGTCTAAAAAATGTGGTGGAGGAAAAAAATTAAATGGACAAACAGAAGTACATGTTGTTTATATAAATATACACACTGTGTAGTTTTTATGGGGATTTGTGAGAAATAATATTTTTTAATTAATTAAATAATATTATGTGTAATTCACTAGGAGCATGTCAAGTAATAATAATAGTAAACTTTTTTTATTACACATGAGGTCTTACTAAGAATTAAATGAAATGAATAAATGCTTTCAGGTAATTAATTCATTTAATTATTCTATTTAATTAAAAAAATACATATTATATAATTCTCATTAGCCTAGCCATTTTATTTTAGTTGTGCACAATGGTTCTAGATAAAGATCATAAGATAAGAGAGAATTATTTTCTTCCAAGAACACTATAAAGTTACATGAGAAATCATCTTCCACCATATCAAGGAGAGTGCTTTGCTAGAGGCTCTCAAGGTGATCTAAAGCGGACATCACAAGTGAAAGATCTTCTGCACTAGCAGTTAGAGATAACTTTGGTGACTTCCAGACATACATAGAGCATGTGTGGACCACCTCTAGAGGAATCCTATAGTTGGATTCTATGACGCAATGGCGGATCACAACAGATCGTGACCGAAAACATCAACGGAGAGAGAATTCAATAAAGGTAAATATTTTTGTTTAATTAAATTAATTATACAAATATATGATGATCATTTCTATGGTTCTGGGAATCCCTCCCTTTCATTCAATCGTCGTTCTATTCTAATGATCCTGCATTTTATTATCGTGATGGATCTTAGATTGATCGTTGCTAACAGAAAAATTATAGTTGGGTATACCGACCAACGCACTTCCACTGCACCTGAAACCTACAATTCCCCAAGTAGATCCTATTTCTATTCCCCAATATAGGATGGCTCATTTTTAGCTTCAAGAAGTCAAGAGGTTGTTAGAGGTCCTGAATGATAAATAGTTTATATAACCCAATACTTCACCTTGGGGATCACCAATTCTTTTTTTACAAGAAGGTAGACGTGACCCTCATGATTTGTGTCGATTACTAGTGGTTAAATTATCTAACATTTAAGAACTGTTATCTACTTACACATATACATGATCTCTTAAACAAACTATGAGGAGTTAGGGACTTATTGAATATTGATTTGAGATCAGGCTGTTATCATGTTAGCGTTAGACCCCAAAATATATCAGATACAACCACTCAATGTAGATATATCCATTATAATTATTTAGTATTGTCATTTGATCTCATGAACATGATAGAAGTCTTCATGGCCATGTGAACTAGGGTTTCCACCCGCACCTGGATTCTTTTGAGTTATTTCTGGTGGATGAAATCATAGTTTTTTCGAAATCTTAACACAATCATGATAAATAAATTATCCTCATACTGAATAAAGTAATATGGAATTTAATATATGAAAATCTCCCCAGATTTCATTTCTGGTTTGAAAATATTCACTTCTTGGTTCACAATATATCATAATCTGGGGAATTAGAGGATCCAGAGAAGGTGGGAGCTATGGTTTCTTGGGATCATCCCAACAACGTCTTTGATATTCATCATTGATTTGGATTTTCTAATTATTATTTGAATCTTATACAGGATTTATCGTGAATTTCAGAACTTATAATAGAATCACTACTAGAAATATGGGCTTTAACGACTGCAATTTGGTGGCCGCTAAATCCCTTTAGCGTCCGCCTAATGACAGTTGTTTTTGGCCTGTTGCTAAAGCCTTTTGTAGCCGCTAAAGATCAACCCCAAAAAAATGATATTTTCAGTCTGTGATGCAGTAGGAAACATGGATGTGGTCCACCAGATTGTCTCATTGGCCATGGCGGATCCACATTGGATAGGGAGGGTTCATGTCAGTTAGGTGGAGTCGTTTCGTGGTGGGGTGAAGTCGGGTGGAGACCATAGGGTTACTGGAGGTGCACTGATGTGTTTGGGATGGCTGCAGGTGAGGTGGGTGTGGGACTACAGTGGGCAGTTCGACAGCGGGCGGCGAAGAGTTGGTGTTGAATGTCATGTTGAAGAAGATGATGGGAAAATACCAATGATTTTTTACTTCAGTATTAGCGCCCGCCATTTGGTGGACTCTAATACACCCTCTAGCAGTCTCCAAATGGCGGCTGCTAATACATCCAACCAAAAGGTTGGAAAAATCCCATCAAATTTTATTTCGGTATTAGCAGCAGCCATTTGGCGGTTGGTAATACCCCTTTTAGCGACTGCCAAATGGCGGCCGGTAAAACTGACGTGCGCAACTACCTAGAATTCTAGTAGTTGAACGAATAAGAAAGGTGTTATGTTTACATGTATTCAAGCTTGTGAGAAATACTTTCAGGAGATGAATTAAAGGATAATGTCAGCACTGATCCTAAATATTTTGGAGGTTGTAAGAGAATATATAGTTTAAGATTATTCTTTAAGAACCGGTTTGGTATCCATTTGGATTCAAGGGGAATGATTCAATTCATACATGTCTCACAAGATAGGTCATAATAAGTAAAATTACCCAACACATGATCTCTATCTAGCTAAAGATGTTTACAACATGCATTATTGGAGGAATTATTTGTTGGGGGAGTGGTATATTGTATAAATAGACCAAAAAAGAATCAAATACACCATCAATAAGCATGATTTGAACACCAGAGAAAAAATATGTTTAATATCTTCAATATTTCAATATTTATCTTTAATAGACATTTAGGAAAGGAAATGAAGTGGCTGATGCTCGGAGTTGAAAAACTAAGACATAGGCTATTCAGGAAGCTAATAGTGAGTGGAAATTGATGAATCAATTTTAAGAGATGAATCTTTATTTTTATGATTGTCTTGGAAAGCCTATTATATCAATGACTTCTTTACTTTTGGATTGAGTGAAGATGAGATAGATTTCTGATCACCAAGGCTTGGTCATAAGGGAATGTGTTTCTGGTAGGGACGCACCCCATGTTGGGTATGTTTGTTAGGATAAGATTTTGTGTATTAAGGTTTTGTCTGGGTGCCTGCAGACATGATAGAGTAATTATTGTGAGAATATCATTCTTCTAAATGGACAGTTCATCATAGACATAATAATATGTATCGTAACATACGGTTCCAGTATTCGTAGCCTGGGAAGAAAAGGAAAATAATATGTTTTGTTACTATCTGTTCCACCAATCTATTTGAGAAGTAATAACACCCATGGCCTTGGTTCAGATTTTATATATTATTGGAATATTATTAAATGGAATTTCCCAATATAGTTTTTTTAATGAAAGGAAAAAAATTGAACTTTCCATACCTTTAACATTTCTATTAAAATAAGATCGGTAAAAAAGGTCATATTTTCAGTTATACATATCCTTTTGAAAGATAAATTAGTTGATGTTATAATAATAATTTATCATTAATTTTTTATGATTATTTAGTTACTTGAAAAGATTAATAAATACCAATGTAGTGATTATTAATCAATAATTAACTAAAATAAATGATACAATAAATATTAAAAGTGAAGTATACTGATTGAATTATTGTATACAATTATTTGTTTCTGAATATATCTTTTTATATAGCTATAAACTAAATATATTTGAATTAAAGCATTGTTTTGATATTTTAAAATTATAATTAAATAAATAATCCCAAAATTGAAATTATTTTTGGTTTTAACATAAAAGATATTTTATTAAATTAATTAAAATTATTATAAATATTATATTATAACAAGTTATTTGTAAGTATTAATAAATAATAAATATGGCCTAGTTATGGACCAATTTATCTTTTATAATTAACATATTTACCCTTATACTGTAAAACATTGTCCACATGGTTCGGGTTTGATTAGAGTTTTAGAGCATCACATGCATTTGTTTTAAAATTAATATCTTAAACCCATGGGTTATTCATTTAATAAATTATATATAATATTAATTATTCTCTGACTCTATATTTTCTAATAAATCTCACTTTATTTTAGTCATAATGGGAAATTTAATTAGTATAGAAAACTAGCAGGTTTAATAAAAACCAAAATGATAAAATTAGGGAATGATAGATGTTAAGGAACAAAATTATTAATAGAAACATATTTTTGAGTGGTAAAGGTTTCTATCAACCATAATACCCATTAATATATTATTTATCCGTATTTAGACACATTTGGTATGGTAGAACCCCAATTAATGAACATATTTTGGTATTTACAAGAGTGCCACTCCCCCTCCTCTATAAAAAGGAAAGCAATCTACCCCTTCCTCAAAATTATAAAGCCAATTTTTCTCATACAAACTCTACCCAAATAGTCTCCCAAAATACCTACCCAAAACCTAGAATCATCAATATTGAAATAAATACCCCTATGTAATCCCTTTGTTACAAACCAAAATGGGTTACCTAATTAAGAGGTAACATCTTCCCTCAAGATCTTCTAATTTATTTTTTCTCCACCATGTATATTCTTATTATTACATGATTATATAATATAAAAATGTTTTAATATAGTATGATGCTGCTATGATAATATTTATACCTACACATACACACACCCGCATCTAATGTGTGACGAACATACTATTTATGTGAATGTTGAACTACCACCTCACAAAATGATGATTGATTGTTCTTCCATTCCCACCTCTCATGGTGGTCAATATGATGGAAAAACATTTTATATATGATATATTTGATATTTTTAATTTATTAATGCTTCTGGAATTCTTTTATAACACAGTCCTCAATACATTTCATTTTTTGTAAATATGATAACATCATTTGTGGAAGTGTGGACTACCGCCCTTCGGATCGATGAGACTCTTTCACAACATACATGGAATATATGAAGGACATTTTTAATAAAAATATGTAATGTATATGATAATGATATGATACATTAATTATAATATACATAGGTTTGAATTAATTTACATTCGTTTAATATTAAAATGAAATGAAAGTATCATTCATGTGTACGTACGACCTACCGTCTCCATGAACGGCGCACTTCATTTCATATCTCCAAACATTATAGATTATTCTAAATACATATGTACAGAATATATATATATATGATCATAATTTTATGGATTAATTTATAAAGATGATGAAATGATTATCCAATTAATAAGAACAACAAATCAGATGTCAAAACATACTTGATAAAACTAGGTAATTAACACTCAAAATAGTTATAACAATGAAAGAGTGTTAAAAACCGGGCAATGAATATTGTAATAAGTAAATATATGATATTAAAAACATGAGTATGATTCTAGTATGAGTTAGTAACAAATTTCTAACTACTATACAGGATTAAAAATACCATACAACACATGAATGATTTATGTAAGAGATTTTAACTCAATTAACATTCCTTTGAGACTTATTTATAGCCATGCACATAGTTTCTTTTGTATGTTCTATATACTACCCTATGGAAAATAATATCATGAATATCATTATTATCATGATATTATATGTTTCAATTAATGTCACACCTTTATGGTTATTATTATTTAAATGTTTCAAAGTGGTATTGGACACTTTGGATTGTTTGCATATTATTCTTCTCAAGAATGTTCTTAATTATTTTCTTTGCAATATCAATTACTTTTATGATTGTTAAATTTCACTTGAAATAGTAACTTTATTACAATAATTTATCATTATAAATTTACATTTATATACATATTCTCAGACAATAGATATGAGTATTTTATAAACCCCATACTATTTTACCTATAGTGCCTATATTAATAGTAATTTGATTATTTTGGGGAAATATTGATGATTTTGTATTATCTATTCCAGAAAGATATTTGATAAGGAATATTATTTATTTTAACTATTCAATATGAGTAATTATTTGAATAGTTATTATAGGATTATTATGGAAATTATATTGCTTCTCAATGTATTGAAGGGTTCTTATGAGACAAATAAGTGGGCCAAATTAAATGGGATTCTATCGGTAGTTTTATCCGTATTCTGAAAGCTCTCAATATAATAATTAATCATTTCCATCATATAGATTCATTTATTATTTATCCATGATATTTTTCATTGACAGTTTGATGGAAATAGTTCATTCTCAGTTTATTGACTAGATTTCATGTGTTTTAGTTCATACCTTGCCATATTGATTTTTTCTTATCTAGTTCATGAATGGAATGTGTTTTTAGTTAATAATATTTCCATGATGATTTATTATCATTGATTAAATATTTATTCCTCTTTACTTACCCTTACTGAGCATTTGAGCTCACCCTTATTATGTTTCCTTTCCCAAAGTTATGAAAAATAAATATTTGAATAAGATTTCAAGGATGCTGTTTATTTATTTTTATATATAATGTTTGGATTTACATTTTCCCAAGGAATTATGGGTATCATGTATGTAATATTTCTTTACAAGACTGCAAAATAGGTCAGTCCATTGATATTTTATTCCATGTAAACATGACAATAAAATAAAATAATGCATTGACACCAGGCTTCTGGGGTCGAGGCGTTATATGATGGTATCAGAGGAAGTTTATAAGCAAACATGAAGGCTAGATTTAGAAAACATCTTTAATATAACATATCCAAAAGATAGAATTTATGGATGAATATGTATGAATATCCTAGAATTTTGGTAAGGTAGAAATTATGTGGGTATTCCTACCAGTATATCCCTACATTGATACTACAAGTGGATGTGGTTTTAGAACAGATATACCTACGAGTATCAACTCTGACAAGGTGTGTTGGGCCTAACTCGGTGTAACCTAGTACATGACAATGGGCCTTATTACACACTTGGATTGACACTCCCAACGAATAATATTAGGATAGTTCACATTTTCTTTACCTACCACTATGATGTATTTTAAATTAAAGGTTTCCATAAAGTAACAAGTTTTTATAATTCTAGGATTTACGATTCATAAATTTATGCTATGTGATATAACATATTAGGAATTAATCATTATGATTATATGATCTAAACCAGTATACAACATTTTTCACAAAAATGTCACCTATAAGGAAGAATAAAATCAACACTCATGGCCAATGTAGAGGATTCACTACTGAGAAAGTCAATGTAGATAATATTAAAATTGAGAATGTTATAGATATACTAGGGATGTTTATTCAGGTTATGATAAAAAACCTTTCCCGAATGGAGAAACCTATTCTGTAAACATAATTTCATGTCCTGGACCAACTTATAGGAAAGAAGTCCCTCATGTTAGTGGGACTACTAATCTCATTATTTCTTAGAAATTGATTATGTGTTTGGAAATGATATTTATGGCATAAAAATGCAGTGAAAAGGAAAAAGGTTACACATTCAATTTTTTGTCTCCAAGGTGATACAGATCAATGCTGGTATCTTATCCAGAATACATGAGAGGAAGAAGAAATTGAACTCATATAATGGAGGAATTTTAAGAGAAATTATTTGATAAATACTTCCTATGGAATCAAAAAAACATATATTAAGAGGATGTAACATAGATTAAGGGAAAATGGGTAATAAAGTGTTTTAGGGTTTGAAGCTACCTTTATAATCTTAGTGAGGTATGATATGTGTTTCATACACAACATAGAGTGAAATATTTTCCACTTATTTGAAGGAATTAATCCAGGACATAGAATTGAATTAGTGTCTCAAACATCTTCTTTATACGATGAAATAGTTTTTTATGATATTAAGATAGAGAAATAATTCCATAATTATTATGGATTCAAAGGGAAGAAAGAAAAAATGTGAAATGAAGATAAAATAACTGACAAAGGGAAGAAGGTAATGAATTATTTTCCCCAATGTGATAAATATGGAAAGAATTACCCTGGTAATTTTTTGATTGGATTGGAAGTTTTTTATAAGTGTAGATAAAAGGGCCACCAAAAAAAGAATTTAATGGATGGAGGGATAATGGAGATATTTAGTGATAAAACTACAAGGAGATGGGGGCACTATGAAAAATAATTCCCTAATCATTAAGAGAATATACCTTAGAAGATGCCAAGGGATATAGGTCAATTATATGTTATCGACACAACTGTAGTGGAATGATTAATTTACTTTTGTATTTTTGGATCAATTAAATATATTTTGAAAGGATTTTTTTAATGATTTTCCCATCATATTATTTATTAAATTTATAAGGGTGGTAGTATAGTAATTTTTTTGTTAAGTATTTGAGATCATATTATAAATGATACCAAGAAAATATATTTATTATGAAGCTAAAAGTTTCATAAAACACCTGATTTAGAGAAATACAACACTTAATATTTTTCGGATGTAGAGATAATGGTGAAGAAATGATTGTTTTAAACATGTTCTAACTAATTTAGAATATATTAACGATTTGTTGAAAACTGGTCTATACTATAATTGATGGAATTTACAACAATTTTAAATATAAGGAATATATCAAATAACACAAGTCCTATATAATTAATAATTAATAATTAATGTTTCCAATAAGGTTTTATGGCGATTCATGTTATTACCATATTTTAGGAGGATAACTGATAATGTTCTTCACATGTTTGGAATGTGAAAATTTAGGGCTTCTATATATTAATAAAAGGATAATTTAACTTAATTTTGGAAATTTAGTGACCTTATTTCTAATGTTTTGGTCATATTATTTTCAAAATGTTAACCATTTATGGAATGGTTTATGTTAAAATATCAATCTAGTTTTAGATATTGATATATTACACCACTATACAATGAATCTTGTTCTAAAAGAGGAAGTAGAAATTGTTCATGGAAAAAGGAAACGAAAAGATTTTACTTATAGAAACATATATTTACTAATATTCTCATATATTGAAATAATTCTTCAACCTCATGAAATTTTTTTTTCAAACAAAAATGTTGTTTCAATACCTTAATTTTATTTTAGAAAACTAATATCTTATAAATAATTAAAAATTTAAGGAATTGTGGACCTCAAATCTATATTGATCAATCAATTGTCTGTAATTGATTACCCCAACCACTACCTATAAATATTTATGATTTTCCACTATGTATGTATCTCAACTTTCCACCAATGTTCTCCAATATAGAGACATAGTTATATGTTAGTCCATGTGAACGTCTCACTTTACATTCTCTCTTTTCTAGAGGATGTTTTACGAACCCTTCTCATGATGTGGTATTTCAACATAGTAAATATAAAAACATATTATACAAAGATATAGATTAAATCTAAAGGATTAAACTTAATTATGTTTGGTAGAATGTAACACCCTGAAATTCTAAAGTAAGAACATTGTGTTTGATATCATGTATCACACACATCACCACGAAAGATAGGGAATATAATACACCAAGAATTTAAAATATACTAAATATTTTTAATAAATGAAATAAATGAAATATTGTTTAATGAACATAATACTGATTTATCATACATTACACACAACAATGACATTCTTCAAATTGATTCATCTATATATAAGACTTAGTTTTACCAAATAATGTTGTATTATTAAAATATTATTCCATATAACCTAGCCACTAAATTAGTTGTTATGAAAAGGGTTAACTAACTTATGGAAGTATAGGTTTTAGACAAATATAAAATGAATTCATTGGTTAAAAATAAATTTGAAATGAATATCAGATCAATTGAATATAAATGGAATATTTTCATAGAAAATTATTTTTTTGATCCAAAATCTATTTTACACTAATAAATTAAATTTATTATAACTAGTGAGTGATATTAATTTAATATATATGATATATTAAATCAAATATTTTTAATACTCATCTTATATATTTTATTGGATTAAGATAAAAACAATCCTACTATTACCCATAAAATACAATATTTATATATTGGTATTATTGGTGCCTTTTGACAAAGAACCTATTTTAAATAATTTTTTTAACCTTTTATAAATTTAATATTAAAGAAAGTCATCCTTATACGAGACACATAAAAATTATCTTAGAGTGAATATTTGGTATTTTTTGGTAATGTTTTGTTTCTAAATGAATAGTGAAAAATACTAAAATTAATTTGAAAACTGATTTTTCATTTAATATATTAATAAGGAAAAATTATATTTGAAATTGATTTTAAAGTTGGTATAGATATATTTTTTATCAATTAATCAAATTTTCGACATTCTAATCAATTTCACTATGAAATTGACTATAAAAATATTACAAAATTTCTGATGTTTTGACTTTAAAAACCTGCATTGTCATACGATCTGTGAAAATAAATTTATATTAGTTTCTACCACATATGTGATTGGAATTTGGAAAAATGGATTCCATATATGAAATAATAGTAATTTATAATGTACTATAAGGTAAAATTAGTTTTTGAAAGTAATAACAAAAATATTAGTGAAAATAAATAAAATTAATTACATCGATTAAGATAAAATTAATCATTACAAGGGACTAAATATTAATATTAAGGGGAAAATGACATATACACATGTAAAAAACTAATTTATGTCCATATTTAGGCCACTCCACCTATAATATTCTATAATAATGAATTTATACAATTTAAGAATATGTATTACTTGGGGAGCAGATAATTTTTTTAAAAAAATACAAAGTCTATCCTTTCCATCCACTATAAAAAGTAACTAACACCTCCCACATACTCAATCCTCTCAAGAAAGATTTGATCAAACATGATGTACTCTAATATATCATAAAAACCCTTTATCTCATCCTATAAGTCTCTTCTTAGGTAGGAAGCAATCCAAGGAAACCCTTTGGTGAAATCCAAATGTAGTAAACCAATTAAGAGGATAAAGACCAAAAAACAAAATAAAGCTTAAGGTAAATAATTTTTTTCTAAATTTTCATTTTATTGAGAATTATTTGTTATTAAACCCTAATTCACTTATATTTTGTGTATATAATATGTTTTTACTTGTTATATCACGAATGACCTTATTCTCGTGATATTATATATTTCACTTAATGTCGCACATTCTTCAAGATTATGATTTGAATGTTTCAATGTTGTATGGGAATCTTTAGAAAGATTAAAGATTATTATTCTACAGAACATTCTTAATAATTTTCTATGTAATATCACTTACTTTTGTGATTTTTAACTTTCTCTTGAAATAATCACGTTATTATAATAATTTTTCATTATAAATTCATTTGAATATCAATATTCTCATAAAATGGATATTAGTATTGCCTAAATTGTATGGAATTTTACATACAGAGTCTACTTTGAATGTTATTTGATTATTTTTGGGGATATATTGATAATTGTTTATATTTTATTCAATATGGATATTTCATAAGGAATATTATTTATTTTGACTATTTGATATAAGGAATGGTTTGGAAATGAAATGACGGGATGGGACAAGAACTTATATATCTCCTCAATTCATCTACAGGTTTTCATGAAACAAATAAGGTGGAATAATTATGTGGGTTTCTAACCATATTTTTAAACCTGCTCCTGAATGGTCTTGATGGAATAGGATTTCACGTGCCTAAGACATGAAGTCCAATAATTAAGATTTTATTTCATATATATGCAGTTATTATTTATCCATGAGGTTTTCATTTGACATTTTTATGGATATTGTTTATTATTAGTTTATTGTCTAGATGGAATGTGTTTCAATTTCTTACCTTTCCATATAGAGTTTGTCTTATCTAGTTATTTAATGGAATGTGTTTTCAGTTAATATCCTTTTTATTACGATTTATTATCACTTATTCATTATTTTTTCCTATTTTCATAACATTAATGATCATTTGAGATCACCATTTTTATATTTTCTTTTCCTAGGATATGAAGAATAAATCATTGAATACACTTTCAAGGATGAAGTTTATTTTTTTATCAATCATGTCTGTGTTTCCTATTTCTCAATCTATTATGGGTATCATGTCTGAAATATAGATTTCCATGAATTCTAAACTAATTGGTCCTTCAGGATTTGTTTCCTTGTAAACAATACAGTGTAAAAATAATAATTCACCAGCACAAGGATTTTGGGGTCGAGGTGTTATAGTTGATATCAGATGATGTTAGAAGAAACCTTGGAAACTAGATTTATAAAACATAGAGGAAGGATCATAACCCTAATATGTAATTTGAGGATAAGTAGAGAAGAAAATCCCAGAATTTTGGTAAGATAGAAATAATGTGGATATTCCTAGAAATACATCCCTATCTGGATATTACAAGTTGATGTGGTTCTAGGGCATATTTACCTAGGAGCAACTACTCCTAAATGGTGTGTCGGGCCTGACTCAGTATAACCTGGTACATAACAACGGGCCTTACTACACACCTGATTTGACACTCCTACGGGTTAAGATTAAGATATTTCACATTTTATTTACATTTCATTATGATGGATTTGATTGTAATGGTTTCCCCAAGGTTACCAATGTATATAAATCTAGGATTTACGATGAATAAATTAATGTTATATGGCATACCATAGTTGAAATTGTAAATTATTATTTTCAGAGATAATCCCATATATTCCATTGTTTCGAAATGTTTTTATAGAATGAATAATGGTATTAATACATGTGGCCATGGAATTGGATTCCCAGTTGAGAAAATCAATGTAGATGGTTGTAGAAATGAGCATGTTATGGATATATTAGCGAATCATAGTGAGGATATGGAAAATAATATTTCCAAAAAGGAGAAACATATTACACAAATAGAATCTCTAATGATGGATTTCTCTATGTTGTGGAATCCCCCATCATTTAGTGGGACTACTAACCCAATTGTACTCGAAAAATGGATTTAATATTTAGAGAAGATATATTCAGCTGTGGAATGTAGTGAAAATAAAATGGTTACACTTGTGGCCTATTATCTCTAAGGTGATGCTAATCAATTGTGGTCTCTGATCCAGAATACAATAGAAGAAGAAGAAATTGAACTCATATAATGTAGGAGTTTTAAGGAGACATTCTTTGATAAAATCTTCTGTCGCGATCAAAAAAATGAGATGAAGATGAAGAACCTTAGCATGAGAAAAAATGAGGAATACAATTTTTTGGAGTATGAATATACCTTAAAAAGGTTAGGAAGGTATAATATGGATTTCATATGGAACTATAAGTATATGATTGACCACATATTTGAAGGACTTAAGCCAATCCTCTAGAGGGCTCTAGTGTCTAAACCATATTATCAAGGTGATAAAATATATTTATGTATAATCACGATAGAGACATAATTATCTATGTATTATAGATTCAAAAGGAAAAACTAATAGATAAAGGGATGAAGAGAAGTGAGGACTTTCCCACATGTGATAATTGTGGAAAAAATTACCTCAGAAAATTCTTCAAAGGATTGGGAGTTTATTATAAGTTTGGATAAAAGGGAGACCAAAAAATAATATAATGTAATGAGGGAAAATAATAATATTCAGTGATACAAATATAAATACATGGGGAAATATGGAAATGAAATCCCCAAATGTCAAGAGAATATACATTAGAAGAATCTAAGGGGTTAAGGTCAGACATATGTTATTGAAACAACTAAATTTGAATAATTAATGTGATTTTGTGTTTGGATATAATAAATATGTGGTAAAAGTATTTTATTTATGATCATTCCATCAAAGTATTAATAAAATTTATAAGGATTGTTCAAAACTAATTTTTCATTGATGATTTGAGATCATATGATCAATGGTACCAAGAAAACCTATTAAGTAGAAAGCTAAACATTTTGGAAAACACAAGATTGTTAGAAAGAAAAACTTTCATATGTTCTTGATGTTAAGATAACATTGACTAAATGACTGATTTTGATAAGTGATGACTACCTAGGAACTGATTAATGAGTTCTAGATATGTGTCCAATGCTATCATTTATAGAGTTTTCAGCAATTCTTAATTTAAGGAATATATCCAATAACATGTGTGCTATATAATGAATAAGGAAGACTGCATGTTTCTAATATGGTTTTATAATGAATCGAGTTATTACAATATTTCAAGAGGATATATAATGATGTTCTTCACATGTTTGAAATATGAAAATTTATAGTTGCTTTATATTGATTAAAGGATAATGATAAGTTAATTCTGTAAATTTAGTGACCTTCTTTCTAATGTGTTGGATCATCATATTTTGGATAGGTTAACCATTTTTGAAATTGATAAAGTTGAACTTTGGATTTAGATTTAGATATTGATATATTGCATCACTATAAAATTAATCTTTTTATAATTGATAAAGTAGAAATAGTTCATAGAATGACTAAATTACAAGATTTTATTTATAGAAACATATATTTACACACATTCTTTGAGAGATAAATAATTCCAAAACTCTTGGAAAAAAGGGTTCTGAAACAAAAATGATGTGACAATACATTAATTTTTGTTGAAGTGATGGTCTTCTAAATTATTGCAGATTTTAGGAACTGATGCCGTAAACATTCAATTGACCTTTCAATCGCTGCCTAAAAATATTTATTCCTTTTCTCTGTGTATGTATCTTTAATTACCACTAATGTTCTCCTACTTATAGACTTAGTTATATGTTATTCCATCTGAACTTTTCACAATCAATTCTATCTTTTCTAGAGGTTGTTTTACCAACCCTTATCACAACACGAGATTCAATCATAGGAAATATAAAACAATATATTACCATTATTGAGTTTAAATTGTGGGAAAAATGTCTAATTATGTTGGGGAGAATATACACAATGAAATTCTAATAAAAGAACATTGTGTTTGATATTGTGTATTACACCCATCACCAAGGGAATACAGGAATATAAACCCCCAAGAATTTAAAAAATGTATACTAATTTAAATAAACTACATATATGAAATATCATTCAATGAAGGTAATACTGAGTTAGCATACGTCGACAACAACAATGAGTTTCCTCAAATGACTTATGTTATATGTAAAACTGAGTTTTATAGAATAACGATATATAATAAAAATATTATTTTATATAACCAAGCAATTAAATTAGTAATTGTGAAAAGTTTTTACTAAATTATGTAAATATATGTTTAAAAAAATATGAAATTAATTATAAATAAATGTATGATACAATTGAATATAAAAACAATACTTTGATAGAAAAATATTTTTACACTCACAAAGTTATTTCGCATAAGTAAATTAAATTAATTTTAATTAGTGAGTGATATTTGATTAATATATATATATATATAAATAAATTAATATAATATTTTTATAGTCATCTAATATATTTTATTTGATTAAGATAAAAACAAACCCAATATTACAGAAAAAAATATTATTCATTTATAAAGTCATTTTTGTCATATTTTGATGGGAACTCATTTTAAATCCATTTTTGAACCTTTTATAAATTTATTATGTCAAAATAAATTTCATCATTGGTATAGAAGAATATAAATTATCCTAGGGTTATGTATTTTTTTTGTGATGTTTTGTTTTGTAATGAATAGTGAAAATTACTAAAATTTAATTTAAAAATGCTTTTTCATCTAATTTATTGATAAGGATAAATTATATTTGAAATTTATTGTAAAAGTTTTATTAGATAAATTTTTTATCAATTAATCTAATTTAGGTCATTTTAATAAATTTTACTTTTAAATTGACTATAAAAACATTACAAGCATTTAGATGTTTTTACCTTCAAAACCCACATTGTCATACTATATACTGGATTAAATTTAAATTAATTTATGCGACTTTTGTGATTTGAATTTCACAAAATTGTATTAGAGATTAAAATAATTATTAATGTTCAATAAGTTCAACATAAGGTTTTTACCAAAAATATTAGTTAATGTAATTATAATTAATTACATCGAATAAGGTAATGTTATGATTAATAAGGCACTAAACCATAATCTTAAGGGGAAAAATGACCTATAAACTTGTCCAAAACCTATTGTATAGACATATTTTGTACAATACACTTATAATATATCACAACTATCCATTTGGAATCTTTTTGAATAAGTAAAACTTGGGAAACACCCAATTCTTTTAAAAAATAACATGTTTGTCCTTTCCCTCCATTATATAAAGTCACTCAAGCCGCCCACTTCCTCACTCATCTGAAGAAACTTTTAAATAACCAACATCTACCCAAAAAGATCCTAAAAATTCCTCCCCTCATCCGAGAAGCCTCCGTTTGGGAATGAAGAAATCCAAGGAAGACCTTTTATAAAACCAAAAGGAGTTACCCAATTAAGATGAGGATACATACCACACAAAAAAGGACGATTAAGGTAAGGGAATTTCATATCAATTTACATACCAGTGATAATTATTTCTTATTATGCACCAATTAAATTTTATTTGGTGTATATACTTCTTCTTGAAATTTTATATCATGAATCTCCCTATTCTTATGATAATCTCAGTTTCATTTAATGTAATACATTCACGGGGATGATAATTTAAATGTTTCAATTTTATATGAGACACATTGGAATGATTGATGATTATTATCCAAAAAAAATTTCTTAATGATTATCATTACTATATAACTTCATTTTTTGATTGTTAACTTTCTCTTGAAACAATCACTTTACTATAATCATTTTTCATTCAAAATTTACTTCAATATCCATATTCGTATATAATGGAAAATTTACTGCCTAAACCATATAAAATTTTACATAAGGTGTATACTTTATTAGTTATTTTATTATTTTGTGGAAATATTTATAATTACATATTATTTATTAAATATGTACATTTGATAAGGAATATTATTTATTTGGACTATTTGATATGTGTAATTCTTTGGAAAGGAAATGATTGGTAGATCCTGGATATTATATAGATCTTAGATGCATCAATAGGTTCTCATGAGAGAAATAAGTTGGACAAATTAGACGTGTTTCTATTCGCAATTTTAAACCATATTGTGAAAGTTCATGATAATATATGTATTCATGTGCCCAAGATATTACATCCAACAGTTAATAATTTCCTTCATATAGATTCAATTATTATTTATCCATGATATTTTGTGAAGATATTTCTATGGGAATTTTTTTTTCTTAGTTTATTGACTAGATAGAATTTGTTTTAGTTTCTTAACTTACCATATTTATTTTTCCTCATTTATTAATTTAATGGAATGTGATTTTTGTTAATAACCATTCCATGATGATTTATTCCTACTGATTCATTTTTTAATACTCTTTACTTACCCTTAATAAGAATTTGAGATCACTATCATTAGGATTCCTTTCCATTTGTTATGAAGAAGAAATCCTTGAATATGTATTCAAGGATGATGTTTATTTTATTTTTATTTATCATGTTTGTATTTGATATGTCCAAATGTATTATGGGTTTCTTATACATAATATGTATTTCCAAGACCAGTAAGCTAATGGGTACTTCAAGATTTTTTCCCGGTAAACATGCTAATGTAATAAAATCATATACCTCCACCATTATTCTATTATCAGTTCATTATATTTGGTATTAGAGGATGTTTAGTAGCAACCTTGGAAAATAGATTTAGAAAAATGAGATTAAGGAACAGAACCCTAAGATAAACATTGAGGAAAGGTATATAAGGATATCCTAGAATTTTCTTAAGGTGGAAATTATGTGTGTATTCCTAGTAATACATCCCTCTTTGGATACTACTACTGGGTGCAGTTCTAGCACATATGTACCTAGGAGTAACAAGTTTGACAATGTGTGTTGAGCCTGACTGGGTGAAACCAAGTACATGAAAATGGGACTTACTACGCACCTTGTTTGACACTCCTAGGAGATATTCTTAGGATAGTTAAAATTTTCATTACAAAAAATTATGATAGATTTGAAAGTAAAGGTTTCCCAAATGTAACCAAAGATTATGATTCAAGGATTTACAATATATAAATTTATGTTATACGATATAGAATATTTGGAATTATACTTTATGATATTTGGATCTAATCCAGTATATTTCATTTATAAAAAATTGTGAATAGAAGGAAGAATGGTATCAATACTCTTAGATACTGTAGAGGTTTTCCTACTGAGAATGTTAATGTAGCTAGAATTAGAAATGAGTCTGCTCTAGATATATTAGGGAATCCTAGTCATGTTATGAAAAATAACCATTCCCGAATGGAGAAACCTATCCCTTATAAAGAAACTGTAACAGTCCGAGATTTTATGAAAAATATTCTTTTTATTTCACTAATGTCTTGTGTTGTACGCTACACCAAAAGGATCTTGCACAACACGCATCCTTGACTTGCCTTGCATTACACGCAATCACGACCTTCCTCGATAGCGTGTGTAGTACGCAATAACGAGTTTCACTAAACAGCGATATGCTCTTAAAATGTTATTAAAACTAGCCGTTATGAATAGTAATAACCACTTTTTGAAATTTTGTAAATTTTATATTTCAAGATGGATTTCATTTTTGGATTCTGAGTATCGAACATAGCCTAAGGTGAAATTTTGGTACTTTTCGGATAACTTTCATATTCTGATTAATAGTGAAAATTACTAAATTATAATTAAAAACAACTTTTTTAATCAAAATAATTAATAGTGATAAATTATTAATTTGAGTTGTTTTAAAGTATATTTAGAATATATTTTTACAATTTAATACAATTTTGTTCATTGGATGTAATTTCACATTTAAACCAGACATAATCAAGTGTCATTCTTTTGATAGATATTGTTTCTTAAAAACACGCTATTTATTTTAACAGCGGGATTTAATTATAAAATTAATTAATGCAACTTCTATGTTATGAATTTGGTAAAATAGATTTCATTTTTGAATTCGGAATATGAAATATAGCTTAGGATGAAATTTTGGCATTGTTCTGAAAAACATCAATTTTTTTGAATAGTGAAACTACTAAGTGGTAGTTAAAAAAACTGAATTTTTCATAAAACTTAATTTTACCGCTTCTGTGAATGGAATTTCAAAAATCCGAGAGACACGGTTGATGTCAGTAAGTAAAATGTGGTTCAATGAGATGAAAATATTTTTTGGTGAATAGTAACTTTTTACTTTATTTACCACGGTTAATAGTAAATAGGGTAACTAATGGTAAATATGATATTACTATTACCCTAACACATGTCCTAATTCTATTGGATAAGTGTAATTCGACCAAAAACAACCTTATGAATATAATATGACCATTTAGGTCCACTTGGATTAGATTATGACATTTATTATTATTTTATTTAATGAATAGTTAAAATAGTTAAAATCAAAGATTAATAACTAAAACATTTTTAATATGGGGTTATAAATAAGATAAATTCGACTATAAATATTAATTAGAAAGCTAAAAAGATTTCCTACATAATGATATTTTATTTATAATTTTTAGACTTTAAATAAATTAATTTATGTATGACACAATGATGATGCAGTAATTACCATTTTTAGGAAATATTAACATAATTAATGTTATAAATGCTCAAATGAATGTCATTTGAGACTTTTTATGAATTACACTAATTTTCTAGGTTACTATGATATATTAGTGTTGATGTAATAAACTTGGTTCGAACATATAATTCTGTTATGACTTTCACAAAAATCATATATCAAATAGTGTCAAAATTGGCACAAAATAGTTTTTAAATCAAATATTATATTATTAATTGTTATTTTATTCATAAAAATCTAAGGTTCAGAAACATTACTTAGATAAGATTATATATATTAATAATAAACAACTTGGGGTTCTTTTGGCTTGATATAGTAAGTTTATTTACCATATAGTGTAAGAAAACAAAAAGACACGGTAAAAGTTAAATTATTTAACTTAGAGTTAAATCTAATTGATAAGGTTAAAATAATAACCTAAACTTGTCTAAATCCTATTGGTTGATAGGATTTAGACCCTTCCCCACATTATCTTCGAAATAAGACCCTTTGGAACCATTATAAACCGATTTTGACTTTAATATAAAATAATATTTTGAGATATTCCTAAGGTGCCCCTCTCCTCCCTTATAAAAGGACACCTCCCCCCCCCCTTCTCCTCACAACAATTTGAGCACTCAAGCTCGGCCAAACCCAGCCAAAATCCCTTCTACACTTCCCTAGAATAATCCTAGAGGTCCTGGTCTTCTTCAAAGACCAATCTTAGTTCCCTAAGTGGAGGATTCAAAGAGGCGTTTCAAAGAAGAGTTAATATCCATTACCGATCTTTTCAATTTCTTTCTTCTTCAAACTTCTTCTTCTTTAGTTGTTTCATGATAAAGTAATAACATCAGTATTTCTTATATAATGATATGTTATTATAAATATGAAACAACTCTAATTCACTTTCTATCCATCCTACGGAAAAATGAAATCACCGCGCGTGCGTACGTACGGAATACCGTCTCCACGCCGTGGTGTAATCTATTTTCCACCACCACCTTAATAGGATGGGTATAATGGTGTAATGAGTAACTATATATGATTATTATAAAGTTATATTGATAATGAAATAGTCTACATACACTTCAACATAATTCCACGACTATGGGAACGATATCATCGCTCGTGCGTACGTACGGACTACCGTCTCCACGACGCGATGAGATTCATTCTCAATGATTAACCATTCATGAATGATTATAAAGTATATATAATAACTACTAATGAAATATATGACATAATACTGATACTGTATTTATGTAAATTTATATGTATGTCATCTACTTAATTCCATTCACTTCAATAAGGAAACGAAAACAGCGTTCATGCGTACATACGGACTACCGTCTCCATGAACGGTGTTTTTCATTTCATTTATCTATCTATTATATATATATATATACTGAATATATATGATATATAAATCATATTTTATATTCTGGAAGTAAGTAAATCATGATATAAGTAATAATAATGTCAAGAACAACAAGTCAAAACACCTACGATAAATGAAACGATTTTACCCAAAACGCTTCTTTAACATGGAATTTACAAAAGAACGGGTAATATAATGTCATAAGTGAAGCATATATGATATCATAACAATGAATATGAATATGGAATAAGTCAATAACATGATTTAAATCATTATACAGGAGGTTCGGACACTTACAAAGCAAGTCGGACCTAAGGTAAGGGAAATATCACAATCTCATTTTTATCCGAGATTGTTTATTCGTAAGTATTTACTGGGGTGTATTTTATCATCCACATCCTTGTTTCATAAATATGTTATATTATTTCAATCCACCTACAATTTTTTAAATCCATTTTTACCCATCGGTGAGTTTTTAGTAATATGTATGAAAGGAATCTTTTGTCGTTTTTCGTACGAGGTACTTTTTGACTTTTCCGACAAAAGTACGAAGAATGTTTTTTTAACTTATACGGAAAGAATGGATTTTTAAAACAGTATTTCCAAGAAGCTTCCTTTACAAGATTTCAAGTTTATTTTTAATCAACTTCTTTTGGTTTAAAATTGTATGACATGCTATGAAAGGAAAAGTATTTTTGAAGTAGAAAGGATATTTTCCTCAAGAATGAAGTTCAAGTATTTTATCAAAATTATTTTCCATCTAAGATAATAAAAGGGTTCTGCTTTTATCCCTATTATTACATGGATTTGATTATGTTGTGATGGAAACATTTTTATGAATTCCTTTATCTTATATGAATTGTTTTATGATGTCATGTTGTTTAAGAATCCCATTTTTATTACATGGGTTATGCTATGATGTATGTTTTATGATTATGTGGCACACATAAGAAAGGATTCATTATAAGATGGGTGGGACCTATATCTCCCTCCAATGCATTGGATAAAGATTTTATATCTCGTGAGATAGACAGGGTTGGAACGGTAGGTTATACAGGTTCAGTGAAACAGGACTGAAACGAGGGTTACTCGATTCAGAAAGGGACTTTGTCCACTAAGATAGTCTTGGCAATGAGTCTTGACTAACAAGAAATGATTCTCTATGATTATGTGCGAATACCACAAAGTTTCATGTTTTATGTTATGATTATTGTGATTACATTTCACTGCCATGATTTATCCCATGTTATGAAATTATGCTCTCTTTTGCAGGTTATGATTTCCAAAATGTTATGTTCTTATGAATACGATGTGATTGATATTTCTTTTGATTACCCTTACTGAGCATTTGAGCTCACCCTTTTATGTTTTCTTTTCCCCAGGATATAAAGAATGGTTTTAGGTAAAAAAAGGAAGATCTTTTTGGGAGATGTTGAAGATCTTTCACCACGATTAGAAGATTTTATTCCGAGTTTCCAAAGACACTAAACTATTATGATCCTTGTGTGTGTGTTTTTGTTATGTACTAAGTATTCTGCAAAAGTAATGTAAAGTCCATGTACATCAGGCTTCGGGTCTCTACAGTTGGTATCAGAGGAAAGGTTTAGTCAACCTTTGGAAACTAGGATGCGAAAACGTTAGTGAGATCCCTAGAGATATTTCTAAGCAATGTCTAGGGATGTACCTAAGGATAAGTATACGTATAGGATACAGTCCTAGAACTATGGTAACGATCTTAGAATTTAACCTAAGACGTTAGATATTAAGGATACTCCCCCTTTACTATGTTGTTTTCCCTAGAATTATTTTTACCTCTCACAAGATTCTTTTTGTGTTTTAGTTAATGGAGGTAACCGGAAGGAATTTGGTTAACATTGAATCCAATGGACAAATTGGTGACTATGAGCAAAAAAATTGTGTAATTCCTAGAGAGAAAGATATTGTGATTATGAAGAATCTGTCATCGCAATATATGATTAACAAGGTGATATTTAGTTGTATTACTAATTCATCAAAGAAGAGGAAGATAAACTATTATTCATGTTCGCATGTTGAGGAGCATAAAGAAAGTAAGATTGAGATTTCTAAAGAAGGGAAGAAGAACTTTGAGGAATACCTCAAATGGAGGGACCGATGTTATCTGTGTGGAGAAAAGGGTCATAGTGTGACAAAGTGTTATGGAGTTCAATGTCTTATTTGCGGAGAACATGGGAATTACCCAACTCAATGCCCTGACCTAAAAAGTTACTTCTAAATCAAGGAAGGACATATTCCAGGACAATCATTGAAGTGGATGGACTGAAGTTTTTATTCTAGAATAATGTTGTTAAGGTAATTTTATGGTGTATTGAAATATTTATGTATTGGTCTATCGTGGTTTTCAATAATTTTAAGGTACCGGTAACCATGAAAAGTTATTCAAATATTTTGGAAAGTAGATGTTATGCGCATAATGAAGGTATAAGGAGAAAATGAAATGTTTGACAGTATTCATGAGCTCATGATTGATATAAGGACTAAGTGATATCATGGTTTGATTATAAAGAATTTTGAGGATTTTGGTATGTGGAAAGTGTTAACTTTAAACTGCATTCATGTTTTCACTAAGGTATTCAAGAGAATACATGATTAAGGACTTTGAATGTTTAGAATGTGACCAACAAGACATATCATATGGGAATCAACGATGGTATTAAATCTCTGGTAATTGTTTTCACTATATTATGAGAGTGGACTGCAGTATTATGGATAAGCCTATAGATTGGAATGGATTATGTTGGACATAAGTTAGTATTGTTTAAGGATAAAAGTTTTTTTTCGATATTATTGATGTGATGTTATAGTAATGTAGTTTTAGAAAAAGGAAAACCTGCAGGACGGGCGACAGCCCATCGCGTCGGACAAGGCTATGGGAATCGAACCCACAACCGAAGTGCGACTGACCTTTATCGCCTACCACTGGCCTATAGGAAGTCCCTGTTTAGTAGAAACTAGTTTTATTATATTAAGCAGTATGATATGTGAAGTATAAGTCCATTTTAGGAACCATATATGATTAATCTCACTATAGATCGACTTATGTATATAATTTTTGCTAACCTTTTGTTTGAGACAGATGGAATGACCCGTCATTCTATCACATGATCTGCTAACACTTCACGAATAACAAATTCAACTTCATTTATTTAAGAGATGAAGTGGAAATTGTTTAAGGCATGAACTATAGTGAGATTGTACCAAAATAAAGTAAGTATTTAGTCTAATTCAAATTCTTCAACTTTAGGGAAACGATCTTGAAAACCAAAAATGTTGTCCTAGTGCTCTTATATCTGATTAATCAGATGGTACCTTAGATCGTCACAAATTTATGGATTTGTGATTTTTGGATTTTCCATAGCCATGTTCTCTACCACTCTCCATCAGAACGTGATGGTTATATTTTTCTTCCATATCCATATTTTTACCTATGTGGAAACCCAGCGATTAGTTTATTTGGGTAATCGTTACATTTCATACTTTAGTTTTTAAATCCAAGATTTGGTATTCCTTTTTACGATGTGGGTTTCTATTAAAGAAACTTTCGAATAGTAAACCATTTATAACCCCGAAGAATTTCGAGGGTGAAATTCATTTTAAGGGGGGTAGAATGTAACAGTCTGAGATTTTATGAAAAATATTCTTTTTATTTCACTAATGTCTTATGTTGTACGCTACCCCAAAAGGAGCTTGCACAACACGAATCCTTGACTTGCCTTGCATTACACGCAATCACGACCTTCCTCGATAGCGTGTGTAGTACGCAATAACGAGTTTCACTAAACAGCGATATGCTCTTAAAATGTTATTAAAACTAGCCGTTATGAATAGTAATAACCACTTTTTGAAATTTTTTAAATTTTATATTTCAAAATGGATTTCATTTTTGGATTTTGAGTATCGAAATTAGCCTAAGGTGAAATTTTGGTACTTTTCGGATAACTTTCATATTCTGATGAATAGTGAAAATTACTAAATTATAATTAAAAACAACTTTTTTAATCAAAATAATTAATAGTGATAAATTATTAATTTGAGTTGTTTTAAAGTATATTTAGAATATATTTTTACAATTTAATACAAGGTTGGTCATTGGATGTAATTTCACATTTAAACCGGACATAATCAAGTGTCAATCTTTTGATAGATATTGTTTCTTAAAAACACGCTATTTATTTTAACAGCGGGATTTAATTATAAAATTAATTAATGCAACTTCTATGTTATGAATTTGGTAAAATATATTTCATTTTTGAATTCGGAATATGAAATATAGCTTAGGATGAAATTTTGGCATTGATCTGAAAAACATCAATTTTTTATGAATAGTGAAACTACTAAGTGGTAGTTAAAAAAACTGAATTTTTCATAAAACTTAATTTTACCGCTTCTGTGAATGGAATTTCAAAAATCCGAGAGACACGGTTGATGTCATTAAGTAAAATGTGGTTCAATGAGATGAAAATAATTTTTGGTGAATAGTAACTTTTTACTTTATTTACCACGGTTAATAGTAAATAGGGTAACTAAGGGTAAATATGATATTACTATTACCCTAACACATGTCCTAATTCTATTGGATAAGTGTAATTCGACCAAAAACAACCTTATGAATATAATATGACCATTTAGGTCCACTTGGATTAGATTATGACATTTAATATTGTTTTATTTAATGAATAGTTAAAATAGTTAAAATCAAAGTTTAATAACTAAAACATTTTTAAAATGGGGTTATACATAAGATAAATTCGACTATAAATATTCATTAGAAAGATAAAAAGATTTCCTACATAATGATATTTTATTTATAATTTTTAGACTTTATATAAATTAATTTATTTATGACACAACGATGATGCAGTAATTACCCTTTTAAGGAAATATTAACATAATTGATGTTATAAATGATCAAATGAATGTAATTTGAGACTTTTTATGAATTCCACTAATTTTCTAGGTTACTATGATATATTTGTGTTGATTTAATCAACTTGGTTCGAAAATATAATTCTGTTATGACTTTCACAAAAATCATATATCAAATAGTGTCAAAATTGACACAAAATACTTTTTAAATCAAATATTATATTATTAATTGTTATTTTATTCCTAAAAATCTAAGGATCGGCCAAATGACTTAGATAAGATTATATATATATATAATAAACAACTTGGGGTTCTTTTGGCTTGATATAGTAAGTTTATTTACCATATAGTGTAAGAAAACAAAAAGACACGGTAAAAGTTAAATTATTTAACTTAGAGTTAAATCTAATTGATAAGGTTAAAATAATAACCTAAACTTGACTAAATCCTATTGTTTGATAGGATTTAGACCCTTCCCCACATTATCTTCGAAATAAGACCCTTTGGAACCATTATAAACCGATTTTGACTTTAATATAAAATAATATTTTGAGATATTCCTAAGGTGCCCCTCTCCTCCCTTATAAAAGGACACCTCCTCCCCCTTCTCCTCACAACAATTTGAGCACTCAAGATCGGACAACCCCTGCCAAAATCCCTTCTCCACTTCCCTAGAATAATCCTAGAGGTCCTGGTCTTCTTCAATGACCAATCTTAGTTCCCTAAGTGGAGGATTCAAAGAGGCGTTTCAAAGAAGAGGTAATATCCATTACCGATCTTTTCAATTTCTTTCTTCTTCAAACTTCTTCTTCTTTAGTTGTTTCATGATAAAGTAATAACATCAGTATTTCTTATATAATGACATGTTATTATAAATATGAAACAACTCTAATTCACCTTCTATCCAACCTACGGAAAAATGAAATCACCGCGCGTGCGTACGTACGGAATACCGTCTCCACGCCGTGGTGTAATCTATTTTCCACCACCACCTTAATAGGATGGGTATAATGGTGTAATGAGTAACTATATATGATTATTATAAAGTGATATTGATACTGAAATAGTCTACATACACTTCAACAAAATTCCACGACCATGGGAACGATATCATCGCTCGTGCGTACGTACGGACTACCATCTCCACGACGCGATGAGATTCATTCTCAATGATTAACCATTCATGAATGATTATAAAGTATATATAATAAGTACTAATGAAATATATGACATAATAATGATACTAGATTTATGTAAATTTATATGTATGTCATCTACTTAATTCCATTCACTTCAATAAGGAAACGAAAACAGCGTTCATGCATACGTACGGACTACCGTCTCCATGAACGGTGTTTTTCATTTCATTTATCTATCTATTATATATATATATATATACTGAATATATATGATATATAAATCATATTTTATATTCTGGAAGTAATTAAATCATTATATAAGTAATAATAATGTCAAGAACAACAAGTCAAAACACCTACGATAAATGAAACGATTTTACCCAAAACGCTTCTTTAACATGGAATTTACAAAAGAACGGGTAATATAATGTCATAAGTGAAACATATATGATATCATAACAACGAATATGATTATGAAATAAGTCAATAACATGATTTAAATCATTATACAGGAGGTTCGGACACTTACAAAGAAAGTCGGACCTAAGGTAAGGGAAATATCACAATCTCATTTTTATCCGAGATTGTTTATTCGTAAGTATTTACTGGGGTGTATTTTATCATCCACATCCATGTTTCATAAATATGTAATATTATTTCCATCCACCTACAATTTTTTAAATCCATTTTTACCCTTCGGTGAGTTTTTAGTAATATGTATGAAAGGAATCTTTTGTCGTTTTTCGTACGAGGTACTTTTTGACTTTTCCGACAAAAGTACGAAGAATGTTTTTTTAACTTATACGGAAAGAATGGATTTTTAAAATAGTATTTCCAAGAAGCTTCCTTTACAAGCTTTCAAGTTTATTTTTAATCAACTTCTTTTGGTTTAAAATTCTATGACATGTTAAGAAAGGAAAAGTATTTTTGAAGTAGAAAGGATATTTTCCTCAAGAATGAAGTTCAAGTATTTTATCAAAATTATTTTCCATCTAAGATAATAAAAGGGTTCTGCTTTTATCCCTATTATTACATGGATTTGATTATGTTGTGATGGAAACATTTTTATGAATTCCTTTATCTTATATGAATTGTTTTATGATGTCATGTTCTTTAAGAATCCCATTTTTATTACATGGGTTATGCTATGATGTATGTTTTATGATTATGTGGCACACATAAGAAAGGATTCATTATAAGATGGGTGGGACCTATATCTCCCTCCAATGCATTGGGTAAAGATTTTATATCTCGTGAGATAGACAGGGCTGGAACGGTAGGTTATACCGGTTCAGTGAAACAGGACTGAAACGAGGGTTACTCGATTCAGAAAGGGACTTTGTCCACTAAGATAGTCTTGGCAATGAGTCTTGACTAACAAGAAATGATTCTCTATGATTATGTGTGAATGCCACAAAGTTTCATGTTTTAAGTTATGAATATTGTGATTACATTTCACTGCCATGATTTATCCCATGTTATGAAATTATGCTCTCTTTTGCAGGTTATGATTTCCAAAATGTTATGTTCTTATGAATACGATGTGATTGATATTTCTTTTGTTTACCCTTACTAAGCATTTGAGCTCACCCTTTTATGTTTTCTTTTCCCCAGGATATAAAGAAAGGTTTTAGGTAAAAAAAGGAAGATCTTTATGGGAGATGTTGAAGATCTTTCACCACGATTAGAAGATTTTATTCCGAGTTTCCAAAGACACTAAACTATTACGATCCTTGTGTGTGTGTTTTTGTTATGTACTAAGTATTCCGAAAAAGTAATGTAAAGTCCATGTACGTCAGGCTTCGGTTCTCTACAGTTGGTATCAGAGGAAAGGTTTAGTCAACCTTTGGAAACTAGGATGCGAAAACGTTAGTGAGATCCCTAGAGATATTTCTAAGCTATGTCTAGGGATGTCCCTAAGGATAAGTATACGTATAGGATATAGTCCTAGAACTATGGTAACGATCTTAGAATTTAACCTAAGATGTTAGATATTAAGGGTACTCCCCCTTTACTATGTTGTTTTCCCTAGAATTATTTTTACCTCTCACAAGATTCTTTTTGTGTTTTAGTTAATGGAGGTAACCGGATGGAATTTGGTTAACATTGAATCCAATGGACAAATTGGTGACTATGAGCAACAAAATTGTGTAATTCCTAGAGAGAAAGATATTGTGATTATGAAGAATCAGTCATCGCGATATACGATTAACAAGGTGATATTTAGTGGTATTCCTAATTCATCAAAGAAGAGGAAGATAAACTATTATTCATGTTCGCATGTTGAGGAGCATAAAGAAAGTAAGATTGATATTTCTAAAGAAGGGAAGAAGAACTTTGAGGAATACCTCAAATGGAGGGACCGATGTTATCTGTGTGGAGAAAAGGGTCATAGAGTGACAAAGTGTTATGGAGTTCAATGTCTTATTTGCGGAGAACATGGGCATTACCCAACTCAATGCCCTGACCTAAAAAGTTACATCTAAATCAAGGAAGGACATATTCCAGGACAATCATTGAAGTGGATGGACTGAAGTGTTTATTCTAGAATAATGTTGTTAAGGTAATTTTATGGTGTATTGAAATATTTATGTATTGGTCTATCGTGGTTTTCAATAATTTTAAGGTACCGGTAACCATGAAAAGTGATTCAAATATTTTGGAAAGTAGATGTTATGCGCATAATGAAGGTATAAGGAGAAAATGAAATGTTTGACAGTATTCATGAGCTCATGATTGATATAAGGACTAAGTGATATCATGGTTTGATTATAAAGAATTTTGAGGATTTTGGTATGTGGAAAGTGTTAACTTTAAACTGCATTCATGTTTTCACTGAGGTATTCAAGAGAATACATGATTAAGGACTTTGAATGTTTAGAATGTTACCAAAAAGACATATCTTATGGGGATCAACGATGGTATTAAATCTCTGGTAATTATTTTCACTATATTATGAGAGTGGACTGCAGTATTATGGATAAGCCTAAAGATTAGAATGGATTATGTTGGACATAAGTTAGTATTGTTTAAGGATTGAAGTTTTTTTCGATATTATTCATGTGATGTTATAGTAATGTAGTTTTAGAAAAAGGACAACCTGCACGACGGGCGACAACCCATCGCGTCGGACAAGGCTATGGGAATCGAACCCACAACCGAAGTGCGACTGGCCTTTATCGCCTACCACTGGCCTACAGGAAGTCCCTGTTTAGTAGAAACTAGTTTTATTATATTAAGCAGTATGATATGTGAAGTATAAGTCCATTTTAGGAACCATATATGATTAATATCACTATAGATCGACTTATGTATATAATTTTTGCTAACCTTTTGTTTGAGACAGATGGAATGACCCGTCATTCTATCACATGATCTGCTAACACTTCACGAATAACAAATTCAACTTCATTTATTTAAGAGATGAAGTGGAAATTGTTCAAGGCATGAACTACAGTGAGATTGTACCAAAATAAAGTATGTATTTATTCTAATTCAAATTCTTCAACATTAGGGAAACGATCTTGAAAACCGAAAATGTTGTCCTAGTGCTCTTATATCTGATTAATCAGATGGTACCTTAGATCGTCACAAATTTATGGATTTGTGATTTTTGGATTTTCCATAGCCATGTTCTCTACCACTCTCCATCAGAACATGATGGTTAGATTTTTCTTCCATATCCATATTTTTATCAATGTGGAAACCCAGCGATTAGTTTATTTGGGTAATCGTTACATTTCATACTTTAGTTTTTAAAGCCACGTTTTGGTATTCCTTTTTACGATGTGGGTTTCTATTAAAGAAACTTTCGAATAGTAAACCATTTATAACCCCGACAAATTTCGAGGGCGAAATTCATTTTAAGGGGGGTAGAATGTAACAGTCCGAGATTTTATGAAAAATATTCTTTTTATTTCACTAATGTCTTGTGTTGTACGCTACACCAAAAGGAGCTTGCACAACACGCATCCTTGACTTGCCTTGCATTACACGCAATCGCGACCTTCCTCGATAGCGTGTGTAGTACGCAATAACGAGTTTCACTAAACAGCGATATGCTCTTAAAATGTTATTAAAACTAGCCGTTATGAATAGTAATAACCACTTTTTGAAATATTGTAAATTTTATATTTCAAAATGGATTTCATTTTTGGATTCTGAGTATCGAAATTTGCCTAAGGTGAAATTTTGGTACTTTTCGGATAACTTTCATATTCTGATGAATAGTGAAAATTACTAAATTATAATTAAAAACAACTTTTTTAATCAAAATAATTAATAGTGATAAATTATTAATTTGAGTTGTTTTAAAGTATATTTAGAATATATTTTTAAAATTTAATACAATTTTGGTCATTTGATGTAATTTCACATTTAAACGAGACATAATCAAGTGTCAATCTTTTGATAGATATTGTTTCTTAAAAACACGCTACTTATTTTAACAGCGGGATTTAATTATAAAATTAATTAATGCAACTTCTATGTTATGAATTTGTTAAAATATATTTCATTTTTGAATTCGGAATATGAAATATAGCATAGGATGAAATTTTGGCATTGTTCTGAAAAACATCAATTTTTTATGAATAGTGAAACTACTAAGTGGTAGTTAAAAAAACTGAATTTTTCATAAAACTAAATTTTACCGCTTCTGTGAATGGAATTTCAAAAATACGAGAGACACGGTTGATGTCAGTAAGTAAAATGTGGTTCAATGAGATGAAAATATTTTTTGGTGAAGAGTAACTTTTTACTTTATTTACCACTGTTAATAGTAAATAGGGTAACTAAGGGTAAATATGATATTACTATTACCCTAACACATGTCCTAATTCTATTGGATAAGTGTAATTCGACCAAAAACAACCTTATTAATATAATATGACCATTTAGGTCCACTTGGATTAGATTATGACATTTAATATTATTTTTTTTAATGAATAGTTAAAATAGTTAAAATCAAAGTTTAATAACTAAAACATTTTTAATATGGGGTTATACATAAGATAAATTCGACTATAAATATTCATTAGAAAGATAAAAATATTTTCCACGTAATCATAATTTATTTATAATTTTTAGACTTTAAATAAATTAATTTATTTATGACACAACGATGATGCAGTAATTACCCTTTTAAGGAAATATTAACATAATTGATGTTATAAATGCTCAAATGAATGTAATTTGAGACTTTTTATGAATTCCACTAATTTTCTAGGTTACGATGATATATTAGTGTTGATTTAATCAACTTGGTTCGAACATATAATTCTGTTATGACTTTCACAAAAATCATATATCAAATAGTGTCAAAATTGACACAAAATAGTTTTTAAATCAAATATTATATTATTAATTGTTATTTTATTCCTAAAAATCTAAGGATCGGCCAAATGAATTAGATAAGATTATATATATTAATAATAAACAACTTGGGGTTCTTTTGGCTTGATATAGTACGTTTATTTACCATATAGTGTAAGAAAACAAAAAGACACGGTAAAAGTTAAATTATTTAACTTAGAGTTAAATCAAATTGATAAGGTTAAAATAATAACCTAAACTTGTCTAAATCCTATTGGTTGATATAATTGCGACCCTTCCCCACATTATCTTCGAAATAAGACCCTTTGGAACCATTATAAACCGATTTTGACTTTAATATAAAATAATATTTTGAGATATTCCTAAGGTGCCCCTCTCCAACCTTATAAAAGGACACCTCCTCCCCCTTCTCTTCACAACAATTTGAGCACTCAAGCTCGGACAACCCCTGCCAAAATCCCTTCTCCACTTCCCTAGAATAATCCTAGAGGTCCTGGTCTTCTTAAAAGACCAATCTTAGTTCCCTAAGTGGAGGATTCAAAGAGGCGTTTCAAAGAAGAGGTAATATCCATTACCGATCTTTTCAATTTCTTTCTTCTTCAAACTTCTTCTTCTTTAGTTGTTTCATGATAAAGTAATAACATCAGTATTTCTTATATAATGATATGTTATTATAAATATGAAACAACTCTAATTCACCTTCTATCCATCCTACAGAAAAATGAAATCACCGCGCGTGCGTACGTACGGAATACCGTCTCCACGCCGTAGTGTAATCTATTTTCCACCACCACCTTAATAGGATGGGTATAATGGTGTAATGAGTAACTATATATGATTATTATAAATTGATATTGATACTGAAATAGTATACATACACTTCAACAAAATTCCACGACCATGGGAATGATATCATCGCTCGTGCGTACGTACGGACTACCGTCTCCACGACGCGATGAGATTCATTCTCAATGATTAACCATTCATGAATGATTATAAAATATATATAATAAGTACTAATGAAATATATGACATAATAATGATACTGGATTTATGTAAATTTATATGTATGTCATCTACTTAATTCCATTCACTTCAATAAGGAAACGAAAACAGCGTTCATGCGTACGTACGAACTACCGTCTCCATGAACGGTGTTTTTCATTTCATTTATCTATCTATTATATATATATATATATAATGAATATATATGATATATAAATCATATTTTATATTCTGGAAGTAAGTAAATCATGATATAAGTAATAATAATGTCAAGAACAACAAGTCAAAACACCTACGATAAATGAAACGATTTTACCCAAAACACTTCTTTAACATGGAATTTACAAAAGAACGGGTAATATAATGTCATAAGTGAAACATATATGATATCATAACAATGAATATGATTATGGAATAAGTCAATAACATGATTTAAATCATTATACAGGAGGTTCGGACACATACAAAGCAAGTCGGACCTAAGGTAAGGGAAATATCACAATCTCATTTTTATCCGAGATTGTTTATTCGTAAGTATTTACTGGGGCGTATTTTATCATCCACATCCATGTTTCATAAATATGTAATATTATTTCCATCCACCTAAAATTTTTTAAATCCATTTTTACCCATCGGTGAGTTTTTAGTAATATGTATGAAAGGAATCTTTTGTCGTTTTTCGTACGAGGTACTTTTTGACTTTTCCGACAAAAGTACGAATAATGTTTTTTTTAACTTATACGGAAAGAATGGATTTTTAAAACAGTATTTCCAAGAAGCTTCCTTTACAAGCTTTCATGTTTATTTTTAATCAACTTCTTTTGGTTTAAAATTGTATGACATGTTAAGAAAGGAAAAGTATTTTTGAAGTAGAAAGGATATTTTCCTCAATAATGAAGTTCAAGTATTTTATCAAAATTATTTTCCATCTAAGATAATAAAAGGGTTCTGCTTTTATCCCTATTATTACATGGATTTGATTATGTTGTGATGGAAACATTTTTATGAATTCCTTTATCTTATATGAATTGTTTTATGATGTCATGTTGTTTAAGAATCCCATTTTTATTACATGGGTTATGCTATGATGTATGTTTTATGATTATGTGGCACACATAAGAAAGGATTCATTATAAGATGGGTGGGACCTATATCTCCCTCCAATGCATTGGGTAAAGATTTTATATCTCGTGAGATAGACAGGGCTGGAACGGTAGGTTATACCGGTTCAGTGAAACAGGACTGAAACGAGGGTTACTCGATTCAGAAAGGGACTTTGTCCACTAAGATAGTCTTGGCAATGAGTCTTGACTAACAAGAAATGATTCTCTATGATTATGTGTGAATGCCACAAAGTTTCATGTTTTAAGTTATGATTATTGTGATTACATTTCACTTCCATGATTTATCCCATGTTATGAAATTATGCTCTCTTTTGCAGGTTATGATTTCCAAAATGTTATGTTCTTATGAATACGATGTGATTGATATTTCTTTTGTTTACCCTTACTGAGCATTTGAGCTTGCCCTTTTATGTTTTCTTTTCCCCAGGATATAAAGAAAGGTTTTAGGTAAAAAAAGGAAGATCTTTATGGGAGATGTTGAAGATCTTTCACCACGATTAGAAGATTTTATTCCGAGTTTCCAAAGACACTAAACTATTACGATCCTTGTGTGTGTGTTTTTGTTATGTACTAAGTATTCCGCAAAAGTAATGTAAAGTCCATGTACGTCAGGCTTCGGGTGTCTACAGTTGGTATCAGAGGAAAGGTTTAGTCAACCTTTGGAAACTAGGATGCGAAAACGTTAGTGAGATCCCTAGAGATATTTCTAAGCTATGTCTAGGGATGTCCCTAAGGATAAGTATACGTATAGGATATAGTCCTAGAACTATGGTAATGATCTTAGAATTTAACCTAAGATGTTAGATATTAAGGGTACTCCCCCTTTACTATGTTGTTTTCCCTAGAATTATTTTTACCTCTCACAAGATTCTTTTTGTGTTTTAGTTAATGGAGGTAACCGGAAGGAATTTGGTTAACATTGAATCCAATGGACAAATTGGTGACTATGAGCAACAAAATTGTGTAATTCCTAGAGAGAAAGATATTGTGATTATGAAGAATCAGTCATCGCGATATATGATTAACAAGGTGATATTTAGTGGTATTACTAATTCATCAAAGAAGAGGAAGATAAACTATTATTCATGTTTTCATTTTGAGGAGCATAAAGAAAGTAAGATTGAGATTTCTAAAGAAGGGAAGAAGAACTTTGAGGAATACCTCAAATGAAGGGACCGATGTTATCTGTGTGGAGAAAAGGGTCATAGAGTGACAAAGTGTTATGGAGTTCAATGTCTTATTTGCGGAGAACATGGGCATTACCCAACTCAATGCCCTGACCTAAAAAGTTACTTCTAAATCAAGGAAGGACATATTCCAGGACAATCATTGAAGTGGATGGACTGAAGTGTTTATTCTAGAATAATGTTGTTAAGGTAATTTTATGGTGTATTGAAATATTTATGTATTGGTCTATCGTGGTTTTCAATAATTTTAAGGTACCGGTAACCATGAAAAGTGATTCAAATATTTTGGAAAGTAGATGTTATGTGCATAATGAAGGTATAAGGAGAAAATGGAATGTTTGACAGTATTCATGAGCTCATGATTGATATAAGGACTAAGTGATATCATGGTTTGATTATAAAGAATTTTGAGGATTTTGGTATGTGGAAAGTGTTAACTTTAAACTGCATTCATGTTTTCACTAAGGTATTCAAGAGAATACATGATTAAGGACTTTGAATGTTTAGAATGTGACCAACAAGACATATCTTATGGGGATCAACGATGGTATTAAATCTCTGGTAATTGTTTTCACTATATTATGAGAGTGGACTGCAGTATTATGGATAAGCCTAAATATTAGAATGGATTATGTTGGACATAAGTTAGTATTGTTTAAGGATAGAAGTTTTTTTTCGATATTATTGATGTGATGTTATAGTAATGTAGTTTTAGAAAAAGGACAACCTGCAGGACGGGCGACAGCCCATCGCGTCGGACAAGGCTATGGGAATCGAACCCACAACCGAAGTGTGACTGGCCTTTATCACCTACCACTGGCCTACAGGAAGTCCCTGTTTAGTAGAAACTAGTTTTATTATATTAAGCAGTATGATATGTGAAGTATAAGTCCATTTTAGGAACCATATATGATTAATCTCACTATAGATCGACTTATGTATATAATTTTTGCTAACATTTTGTTTGAGACAGATGGAATGACCCGTCATTCTATCACATGATCTGCTAACACTTCACGAATAACAAATTCAACTTCATTTATTTAAGAGATGAAGTGGAAATTGTTCAAGGCATGAACTACAGTGAGATTGTACCAAAATAAAGTAAGTATTTATTCTAATTCAAATTCTTCAACTTTAGGGAAACGATCTTGAAAAACAAAAATGTTGTCCTAGTGCTCTTATATCTGATTAATCAGATGGTACCTTAGATCGTCACAAATTTATGGATTTGTGATTTTTGGATTTTCCATAGCCATGTTCTCTACCACTCTCCATCAGAACATGATGGTTAGATTTTTCTTCCATATCCATATTTTTACCTATGTGGAAACTCAGCGATTAGTTTATTTGGGTAATCGTTACATTTCATACTTTAGTTTTTAAAGCCATGTTTTGGTATTCCTTTTTACGATGTGGGTTTCTATTAAAGAAACTTTCGAATAGTAAACCATTTATAACCCCGACGAATTTCGAGGGCGAAATTCATTTTAAGGGGGGTAGAATGTAACAGTCCGAGATTTTATGAAAAATATTCTTTTTATTTCACTAATGTCTTGTGTTGTACGCTAAACCAAAAGGAGCTTGCACAACACGCATCCTTGACTTGCCTTGCATTACACGCAATCGCGGCCTTCCTCGATAGCGTGTGTAGTACGCAATAACGAGTTTCACTAAACAACGATATGCTCTTAAAATGTTATTAAAACTAGCCATTATGAATAGTAATAACCACTTTTTAAAATTTTTTAAATTTTATATTTCAAAATGGATTTCATTTTTGGATTCTGAGTATCGAAAGTAGCCTAAGGTGAAATTTTGGTACTTTTCGGATAACTTTCATATTCTGATGAATAGTGAAAATTACTAAATTATAATTAAAAACAACTTTTTTAATCAAAATAATTAATAGTGATAAATTATTAATTTGAGTTGTTTTAAAGTATATTTAGAATATATTTTTACAATTTAACACAATGTTGGTCATTGGATATAATTTCACATTTAAACCAGACATAATCAAGTGTCAATCTTTTGATAGATATTGTTTCTTAAAAACACGCTATTTATTTTAACAGCGGGATTTAATTATAAAATTAATTAATGCAACTTCTATGTTATGAATTTGGTAAAATAGATTTCATTTTTGAATTTGGAATATGAAATATAGCTTAGGATGAAATTTTGGCATTGTTCTGAAAAACATCAATTTTTTTGGAATAGTGAAACAACTAAGTGGTAGTTAAAAAAACTGAATTTTTCATAAAACTTAATTTTACCGCTTATGTGAATGGAATTTCAAAAATCCGAGAGACACGGTTGATTTCAGTAAGTAAAATGTGGTTCAATGAGATGAAAATAATTTTTGGTGAATAGTAACTTTTTACTTTTTTTACCACGGTTAATAGTAAATAGGGTAACTAAGGGTAAATATGATATTACTATTACCCTAACACATTTCCTAATTCTATTGGATAAGTGTAATTCGACCAAAAACAACCTTATGAATATAATATGACCATTTAGGTCCACTTGGATTAGATTATGACATTTAATATTATTTTATTTAATGAATAGTTAAAATAGTTAAAATCAAAGTTTAATAACTAAAACATTTTTAATATGGGGTTATACATAAGATAAATTCGACTATAAATATTCATTAGAAATATAAAACGATTTCCTACATAATGATATTTTATTTATAATTTTTAGACTTTAAATAAATTAATTTATTTAGGACACAACGATGATGCAGTAATTACCCTTTTAAGGAAATATTAACATAATTGATGTTATAAATGCTCAAATGAATGTAATTTGAGACTTTTTATGAATTACACTAATTTTCTAGGTTACTATGATATATTAGTGTTGATTTAATCAACTTGGTTCTAACATATAATTCTTATATGACTTTCACAAAAATCATATATCAAATAGAGTCAAAATTGACACAAAATAGTTTTTAAATCAAATATTATATTATTTATTGTTATTTTATTCCTAAAAATCTAAGGTTCGGCCAAATGACTTAGATAAGATTATATATATTAATAATAAACAACTTGGGGTTCTTTTGTCTTGATATAGTAAGTTTATTTACCATATAGTGTAAGAAAACAAAAAGACACGGTAAAAGTTAAATTATTTAACTTAGAGTTAAATCTAATTGATAAGGTTAAAATAATAACCTAAACTTGTCTAAATCCTATTGGTTGATAGTATTTCGACCCTTCCCCACATTATCTTCGAAATAAGACCCTTTTGAACCATTATAAACCGATTTTGACTTTAATATAAAATAATATTTTGAGATATTCCTAAGGTGCCCCTCTCCTCCCTTATAAAAGGACACCTCCTCCCCCTTCTCCTCACAACAATTTGAGCACTCAAGCTCGGCCAACCCCTGACAAAATCCCTTCTCCACTTCCCTAGAATAATCCTAGAGGTCCTGGTCTTTTTCAAAGACCAATCTTAGTTCCCTAAGTGGAGGATTCAAAGAGGCGTTTCAAAGAAGAGGTAATATCCATTACCGATCTTTTCAATTTCTTTCTTCTTCAAACTTCTTCTTCTTTAGTTGTTTCATGATAAAGTAATAACATCAGTATTTATTATATAATGATATGTTATTATAAATATGAAACAACTCTAATTCACCTTCTATCCATCCTACGGAAAAATGAAATCACCGCACGTGCGTACGTACGGAATACCGTCTCCCCGCCGTGGTGTAATCTATTTTCCACCACCACCATAATAGGATGGGTATAATGGTGTAATGAGTAACTATATATGATTATTATAAAGTGATATTGATACTGAAATAGTCTACATACACTTCAACAAAATTCCACGACCATGGGAACGATATCATCGCTCGTGCGTACGTACGGACTACCATCTCCACGACGCGATGAGATTCATTCTCAATGATTAACCATTCATGAATGATTATAAAGTATATATAATAAGTACTAATGAAATATATGACATAATAATGATACTGGATTTATGTAAATTTATATGTATGTCATCTACTTAATTCCATTCACTTCAATAAGGAAACGAAAACAGCGTTCATGCGTACGTACGGACTACCGTCTCCATGAACGGTGTTTTTCATTTCATTTATCTATCTATTATATATATATATATATACTGAATATATATGATATATAAATCATATTTTATATTCTGGAAGTAAGTAAATCATGATATAAGTAATAATAATGTCAAGAACAACAAGTCAAAACACCTACGATAAATGAAATGATTTTACCCAAAACGCTTCTTTAACATGGAATTTACAAAAGAACGGGTAATATAATGTCATAAGTGAAACATATATGATATCATAACAATGAATATGATTATGTAATAATTCAATAACATGATTTAAATCATTATACAGGAGGTTCGGACATTTACAAAGCAAGTCGGACCTAAGGTAAGGGAAATATCACAATCTCATTTTTATCCGAGATTGTTTATTCGTAAGTATTTACTGGGGTGTATTTTATCATCCACATCCATGTTTCATAAATATGTAATATTATTTCCATCCACCTACAATTTTTTAAATCCATTTTTACCCTTCAGTGATTTTTTAGTAATATGTATGAAAGGAATCTTTTGTTGTTTTTCGTACGAGGTACTTTTTGACTTTTCCGACAAAAGTACGAAGAATGTTTTTTTAACTTATATGGAAAGAATGGATTTTTAAAACAGTATTTCCAAGAAGCTTCCTTTACAATCTTTCAAGTTTATTTTTAATCAACTTCTTTTGGTTTAAAATTGTATGACATGTTATGAAAGGAAAAGTATTTTTGAAGTAGAAAGGATATTTTCCTCAAGAATGAAGTTCAAGTATTTTATCAAAATTATTTTCCATCTAAGATAATAAAAGGGTTCTGTTTTTATCCCTATTATTACATGGGTTTGATTATGTTGTGATGGAAGCATTTTTATGAATTCCTTTATCTTATATGAATTGTTTTATGATGTCATGTTGTTTAGGAATCCCATTTTTATTACATGGGTTATGCTATGATGTATGTTTTATGATTCTGTGGCACACATAAGAAAGGATTAATTATAAGATGGGTGGGACCTATATCTCCCTCCAATGCATTGGGTAAAGATTTTATATCTCGTGAGATAGACAGGGCTGGAACGGTAGGTTATACCGGTTCAGTGAAACAGGACTGAAACGAGGGTTACTCGATTCAGAAAGGGACTTTCTCCACTAAGATAGTCTTGGAAATGAGTCTTGACTAACAAGAAATGATTCTCTATGATTATGTGTGAATGCCACAAAGTTTCATGTTTTAAGTTATGATTATTGTGATTACATTTCACTGCCATGATTTATCCCATGTTATGAAATTATGCTCTCTTTTGCAGGTTATGATTTCCAAAATGTTATGTTCTTATGAATACGATGTGATTGATATTTCTTTTGATTACCCTTACTGAGCATTTGAGCTCACCCTTTTATGTTTTCTTTTCCCCAGGATATAAAGAATGGTTTTAGGTAAAAAAAGGAAGATCTTTATGGGTGATGTTGAAGATCTTTCACCACGATTAGAAGATTTTATTCCGAGTTTCCAAAGACACTAAACTATTACGATCCTTGTGTGTGTGTTTTTGTTATGTACTAAGTATTCCGCAAAAGTAATGTAAAGTCCATGTACGTCAGACTTCGGGTCTTTACAAAAACTCATTTACTATATCTCTTTATGTGCAAGAATACCCCATTGTTTAGTGGGGCTACTAATACAATTGTTGATGAGTAATGGAATAATTATTTATAGATGATATTTATGAATATGGAATTTTGTGAAAATGAAAAGGATAATCTTTCAGTATATTTTTTTCCAGGTGATGCTGTTAAATGATGGTATCTGATGAAGTATACAAGAGGGGAATAAAAAATTTAACTGATTGAATGGAAAATTTTTAGGAGGAATTATTGGATAAGTACTTCCATCAAGATGAAAAAAATGAGATGAAGATGATGTTTTTTAGTTTATGAAAAACAAAGAAGAAAGTGTTTTAATGTATGAATCTACCTTTACATGGTTAGAAAGGTATACAATAGATTTTGTATGAAACCTAGAGGGAATGATTGAACATATATTTTATGGACTTAATCCATGCCTCTGAAGGGTCCTAGTGTCACCAACATTTTCATCATAAGAGATATAGTTTTATGTGAAATAAATATGGACAAATAATTCTCTAGGTATTGTGGTTTCAAAGTGAAGAATGAAAACAATAGAAAGGATGAGAAAATTACAGATAAAGGAGACAAGGGAAAGTATGATTTTCCTAGGTGAGATAACTATGGAAATAATAACCCTGGTAGGTGATTGAAAGGATTATTAGTTTTTTATAAGTGTGGTGAAAAGGGATACAAGAAAAAATAATGCCAAGTGAAGTGGGATAAGATTGATATTTAATGTTACGACTACAATTACATGGGGAACTATGCAAACGAATTCCCAATGAATCCAGAGAAATATACCATAGAAGAAGCTAAGGGGTCAAGGTCAAGCATATTTTTTTTTAAAACAAATTATGTTGGATGATTAAATAGATTCTATATTTGGATCTAATAAATATGTAAGAAAATTATTTTTGATGTTCCTATCATTTGAGAAATGATATTTATTCTGATTATACTACAATACTTATTCGTTAATGATTTTTGATCATATGTTAAGGGGTACCAAGAAAACACATTCAGCTGAAATTTATAATTTTCCAAAAACACATGATTGAGGGAAATAAAAAACTTAATATATTCTCAATGTTGATACTGTGATAAATAAATGATTGATTTGGACAAGTGATGACTAACATATAACTGATTATTGGCTTATCAAAAAGTGGTATATGCTATCATTAACAGAGTTTACAACACATTTTAATTGAAGGAATATATCCAATAAAATGTTTCCTATATAAGGGTATAATGAATAATACACATTTAGAACAAGGTTTTATGGTGATTCAAGTTATTACCATATTTTATATGGATACTTGATGATGCTCTTCAGAAGATTGGAATGTGAAAAATTTGAGCTTCTTCATTTTTACTAAATGATAATGATAAGTTATTTTATAAAATTCAGTTACATTCTTTATGAACAATTTGATCATAATATTTTTGAAAGTTTAACCATTTATGAAATGGTTTAAGTTTATATATTGATCTAGTTTTAGATATTGATATATTAAATCACTATATGATGAATCCTATTCTAAGAGATGAAGTAGAAATTTTTCATGGAATGAAAAAACGATAATATTTTATTTATAGAAATTTATATTTAGTTTTATTCAAAGTGAGTGAAATAATTATTCAACTCTTGTGAAAAAGGGTTTTGAATCAAAAATGTTTTCATAATACCATAATAATTATTGAACCTCTAGTCTTCTAAATCATCATATAAATATGTAATTGAGGTCCTCAACATTCAATTGATCATTCACATGTTTTTGATTCATGATCTAAACTACTCCCTATAAATATTTACAATTTTCCTCCAAATACGTATCTCTACATTCCACAAATGTTATCCTACTTAGAGACATAGTTATATATTAGTCCATATGAACTTTACACTTTCCAATATATTTTTTAGGGGATGTTTTGAAAACCCTTGTCATGATGTGGGATTTGAAAATAGGTAATATAACATAATATATTTCCATGATAAATTTTAAATTGAGAGGAAGCAATTTAATTATGGTGTGGAGAATGTTACACCCATAAATTCTAAAGTTGTAACATTATGTTTGATATCATTTATCACAGGCATCACATAACACGCAAGGGAATATAAAAACCCAAAAACATAAAATATATTTACTACTTTTAATAAATATATGATATATATTAAAATGAACATAATAATTAGCTAGCATACATCACACACAACAATGAGTTTCTTTAAATGGCTTGGGTTACACGCAAGACCTTGTTTTATCGAATGATGATATATTATTAAAATATTATTTTAAATAACTTAGAAGTTAAATTAGTATTTATGAGAATGTTTAATTTTTTTTTGTAAATCTATTTTTAAACAAATATAAAATGAATTCATTGGTTAAAAATTAATTAGAAATTAATATAAGATCAAATTAAATATAATAGAAAATTTTTATAGAAAACTATTATTATGCTCAAAAAGATGTTTAGACATAATAAATTAAATTAATTAATATTATAAAGTGATATTATATATATATATTTAATCAAATATTTTTAAACTCACCAAATATATTTAATAGGATTAGGTAAAAAATGAATCCAATATGACAGATGAAATACAATATTTCTATGAAGGTAGTTTTGTTGCCTTTCAATGGTGAACCCAATTTAAATCCAAGTTTTCCTCCTTTTATAAATTAAATATATCAAAATAAACATCAATATAGGAATAGAAACATAAAAAATATCATAGGGTGAAATTTTGGTATTTCTCTGTGAAGTTTCATTTTTTATTGAATAGTAAAAATATTGAAATTTAATTTGAAACTGATTATTAATCTTATTTATTGATAAGGTTAAATAAAATTCAAAAAATATTTTAATTTTTAATCAGATATATTTTTTTATCAATTATTCCAATGTAGTTCATTGTAATCAATTTCATATTGAAATTGACATTAAAATCATAGAATATTTTCAGACAATTTTACTTTAAAATCTTGCATTTTAATACCATCTGAAGGATTAAATTTAAATTAAATTATACCAATTCTATTATTGGAATTTGGAAAATTGTTTTCCATATTTAGCATCAGTATAATTTATAATGTATAAAACAGTCAACTAAGTTTTTGACCATAAATATTAGTGAATGTAATTAAAATTAATTACATTTATTAATGAAAAATTAAGATCAAGAAGGTACTAAACCATAATCTTAAGGGGAAAATGACCTATGTACATGACCAAAATCTATTCTATAGCAATATTTAGGCCACCACACCTCTAATATTATATAATTATCCATTTGGACACTTTGGTAATAAGTAATACTTGAGGAATACACAATTCTTTTCAAAAATACCAAGTGTGTTCATTCCCACCACTATAAAAAGGCACTAAAGATTCATAATTGATCACAACTTTGAATCTACTTTGTATCGACCAACCTATACCCAAATATCTCATCAATATCCCTTACCTCATCCTATAATACCACCATCTATAGGAATAAATCCAAGGAACCCCTTTAGTTAAAACCAAAAGGAGTTACCCAATTAAGATGAGGATAAAGTCCACACACAAAAAATGAAGGTTATAGAAAGGGAATTTCTTCACAATTTTAATTACATTGAGAGTTATTTGTTTTTATGAACCAATTTACTTTTATTTGGTGTATATAATTAATTTTGAAAATTTTTATCCTGAAAATATTTATTCTCATGACATTCTAAGATTCATTTAATGTCAATCCTTCATGGGGATTACGATTTAATTGTTTCAATGTGGTTTGAGACACTTTTGAATATTTAAATATTAATCTCCTCAATCATTTTATTAATTATTACCATTTAAATCAAACTTACTTTTGTGATTTTTAACTTTATAGAAAAATAATCACTTTATTGTAATCAATTTTCATTGGAAAATTAAATGGATACCCATATTCTCATATAATGGATATTAGTATTTCCTAAACAATATACAATTTTACATATAGTGAATAATTTGATATGTATTTTTATATTTTTTTATAAATATTGATATATTTTTTTCTTTATACTATATTGAAATTTGATAACGAATATTTTTTAAATCTATTATTCGAAAGGAGGAATGATTTGGATAGGAAATGAAGGGATGTTCCAGAACATTATATTGCTCCTGAATGCATCGACAGGTTCTCAAAAGACAAATAACTTGACCAAATTAAATGATTTTATATAAATATTTTTTAACTTTATTTTGAATGGTCTTGAGGGAATATGTTTTGATGTGTATCAGACATAATGTCCAATAATTAAACATTTCCTTCATATAGACTCATTTATTATTTATCCTTGATATTTTGCATCTTTATTTTTATAAATATAGTTCATTCCCATTTTATTAACTAGACGGTGTGTGTTTTAGTTTCTCACCTTTCCATATTAATTTAGCCTTATAAAGTTATTTAATGGAATGTGTTTTCAATTAATCACCTTTCCTTGTTTATTTATTCTCACTAATTCATTATTGCTTCCACTTTACTTAACCTTACAGAGGATTTGAGCTCACCCTAACTATGTTTCCATTCCTCTGGTTATGAAGATGAAATACTTGAATAAGATTTCTAGGATTCAATTTATTTTCTTTTTTGTCTAATATATTTATTTTCAATATCCTAATGTATTATGGGTATCATGAATGCAATCTGTCCTTCCAGGATAAATATACTGATCAGTTGTTCTGGATTTGTTTGCATATAATCAATACAACATAATAAAATAATTCACCAACACTAGGATTCCTAGGTCATGGTATTACAAAAATTTACATATTATATCGTTATCTTATAATAATAACTTCCAAGTGACTATATTAATAGCTACATAAAATTCCATATATGGTAGCCTGTGCTGATCACCTCTATGTTTGTTAAAGATAGGGGAGGCAAAGCTACTTGGACCACGTATTGTTTATGAGACATTACAGCTGGTACAAATTATCTGAAGTAATATGGCTATAGATCTATATTGAAAGAAGTCTTATTATGATCATCATTACTGATCTATGGAGTTTGAGGCTGGAGATTGCGTCTTCTTGCATGTTTCTTCTAGATTGGGTCCCTGATGAATTTGAAGGTTGTGAAATCTTACTCCTAGATTCCTCAGAATTATTATGATTTTATAGAGGGTTAGACCAGTGAATTATTAGATAGAACCCCCTATGAGATACAGATCTATGTAAGAAATATTCCAAATTACTCAGTTACATCTTTATCATTTTGACCCATCTAATGTTCTTGAGCCGGATCGGGTTCAATTTTAAATTGATGATGTTTTTGGGGAGTATCTAATTCATATCACTGATTATAGTATGAAAGGACTTTTTGGTTTGTTAGTTTTTGTTTGTATTATGTGATATGGAAGCACAACCATATAAAGGATGAGAACTGGGAGTGTTATTTTGATATACATGTTTAGTGGCCAGAATTATTATCAAATGATGCTCAACCAACCTCTGAATAGAATATTAGGGGTGAGTTCATTTAAATAGGGGAGATTGTAAGATATTAGTTTTTCATGTATATATTAAACATTTAATTTTTAGTTTAATCATATTTTATTTACTTTAATAAATGTGCCTACGGTATTAAGGACGGATTTTAGAGAGTCTGGCATCATTTATAGCTGATAGTTTAATTTTTTTACAGAAATATGTTTAGGTAAATGGTTGGTGAATGATTTTTTTAACCTCGTCGGTCAATCATACAACCTCATAAATGGAGGAGCATGGTTTTTAAAACTTGGTACCAGGGTTTTCATAGCCATGTTAAACATTAAGTAATCTATATATGAAACATTTTTGATTTGTGCATGGTTTGTTTAACTGTGTGCATGAACAGTGCAAGGGGATTCCTTTGGGAATTATACGTGCATAACCTATGCATGATTTGAATAATTCTCATTCATAGCTACATGGGGTGTGATCCTATAGATAGTTTCAACCACATGGTTAGTGAATGATTTAGAAATCCATACAACCAAACCATGCACCCCTTTAAAAAATGAGAATTTCTATTTTCCCCTCTAGACTTTGAAACCTAAAACATTCTTATCCTCCCTAAAACACACGACAATCTCCTCTAACATGAGAGATCCAATCCTACCCCCCTATGCTTTGGGATATATAATTCATTAGATCTTGGATTCAAGAACCATTATTTGTATTGGATCACCCTCAGTAAGTCTATGACCACTCTTGACACTTTTTATATTTTCTCTCTTCGTATCAAATGATATTTCCATGAAAGTCAATATACGATATTTTAAAAGCATTTGGATAGATTCTATAATTTCAATTATTTCAGCTTGGATCAGTGGATGATACTAGATGAAGAGCTGAATACCAGTTTATGGTTGGTGGCCTAGTACCTTTCCCTAAAATTATTCATGTCTATATTTTGTTCCATTGTTCTAGGATCCATATTTTCCATGCACCTCCACTTAAATGTGAAACATATTTAATAAAATGATTAGGCTTATTATTAGTTAGTATTTTTACCAAAAATTTATCATTGTAGGTTGTCTACATCAATTTGAGGAACCCCTTTGGGTGTATGTCTTATATTACTTGTTCGTTACTCCACGCTAAATATGATTAAACACCCCTTTGGGTGAGTTTATTAAATTCCATGATCTTATTATAATTTTTATGTAATTGACCCCCCTTGGGGTGGGTTTGGGATTTCCCCTTATAAATGAAAAAACCATTTCAGTTAGGTCAATTGTTAAATGGTATAGATAGGTAGCTAATCCATGAACTTTCAAAATTATAGTAATGGGAGATACTTGGATTATTACAAGGAATTACTTGGATAACCTCACAGGGATAATGATGTTATGTTATTTCATGGGGAATAATTTTATTCCTTATTTGAATACATTGTATGGGATAAAAGGTTAGATGAAATTATATTATTCCATGAGATATACATGGGTTCCTATATAGAATATATTGGACATGCTCAATGGGAAAATACAATTATTTTATTCCTGGTGAAATTATTCAATTCTTTATATGTAATTCTTTGAATGAGATCATTATGCCTATTGATTAATTTACTTGTTTTACAAGTTAAAGAACACAATTGTAGATTGTCAATGTGAAGGTATTAAATACATTAAATTATTGGTTTACATATGACTACTATGTCTTAAATAAAATGGGACCTATTGATCCATTATATGTTTTTATTTGGACATGTATTCCTTAGTTATACATATGTGGTTTGACCTTATATTAAAAAAATGTCAAGAGTCATTCTGTATTAGGATGATGAAAGTAGTTCTAGATGTGTATCCCCTCAGGAACCCATGCTGACATGGTTATTCATTGTTTCATTAAATTGTTTTTTATTAGTACATGTAGAGTAATTCAAGATATACCCACTGACTGGATAATATTAGGCCCTGTTGGTGGTTGTGAATTGAGTTTTACACACCCCTTATTTGTGGTTCCAATTGGTACCCAAATAGACTTCATGGATTCAGGTAGGGGTAAGAGAAATCACCCTACTATAGGCTCTTTATTTCTATACAAGTATGGATTATAGGAGTAGAGGAACGTTCTAGTTCTTATGATTCTAGTGGATATAAGATTTCGGTATTTTTATTAACATTTGTAATGAATGTATCGATGTATTCTTGTGGTCATGTTACCCTAACTCTTATTTTTTATATCATCTTGACATCATCATTTTTTAAATGACAGTTCTCAGTAGAAAATTATTTCTCTATTTGTATTTATCTGGATGATTTAATTTCACATCTTTACAATTATTACACTTACAATATTTTTTTGGGACTTCTCTACTATTCTCCAATGTGGTAAAGATGGTATTGTCTCCCCATTATACCATCATATAACATAGATGATATTATATAACCTCTAGCATAGATATTGGAACTCTTGAGAAAATGTGGTTAATCGGGTCTAATAACATATGAGTGCATCCCAACCTGGATATCAAAAAAGTATTCTAAGATTAAAATTAAAAATTATATAAATTCCCTAAAAAATGTAGTGAATGTGAAGGAAATTATTCTATTGATAGTTCATCATTTGATAGTGCAAAAACTTGATAAGTTACCTGATTTTATATTAAAAATGTAAAATGGCTATTAGAAAAAATCAATAATGAATTTATTAGGAATTTTACTCCAAATTAAAAATGATTTCATACTTATGTGGTTGATATTGATAATTAGAGATCATATTGTTTAGATAATGATAGAAATGTTCTTGAAACATTTTAATAAATGAATTCTTATGTTTCAAAATGTGAAGACATGTTTCAATAAATTATAGAAGAAGTACATTAATCTAAAAAATGAATCTGTTGAAAGAAATGTTTTTTTTGGAAATTTAGTATAGACTTATAGAATTTAAAAAGAAAATTTTAATATTATTTATAATTTTGATGAGTTAAAAACAAATTAAAAACCTTACTTCTATTGAAAAGTGTAAAATAAAATTAAATTCATTAAAAAATCATCAAAAGGTAGATGACTGGAAGATGAATGATTTTGAGAAGCAATAAAAATATGTTTCATTTTACCGTGATATTAGTGAGGTTATTAAACCAAAGTCTGAAATTTGGAGCCCATATAAGTTTATGATAATGTTTAATAATGGTGGAAAAGAGATCAATAAATCATATGGACTGATAAGACCTAACAGAATTACATTCAGATTGTGTAGTGGAACCACAGGTAGTTCAACATAATGATCAAACTATTTTGTGTTGATAAAATCTCCTTTCTATACATTGTGTGAATGTGTATGAAATAGAAATAAGAATTTTGTTTTCAGGAGTGTTTTATTATTTAAAAGAACCCTTGATTTTATTTTAATGGAACTTATTGATAATTATCATTATAGTACCAATTAAATTTAGGTTCGAAATAGTTTATTTAGAAATAATTGTAGACAAAATTTTGTATATATTCCAATTAAATAAACCTCAACACGTGAATACACCCCACACTGGAAACTAAACACCAATTTTCAGTTCTTAGTATTTCTTTTTTTACATTTACTATAACTATGTTTTAATTTGTCTCTTTTTTTATGTAGTATTTATATCATTATTTTTTATTTATATACTAAATTAATTCATTATATTTTTGGGATTTGTTTTTTCTCATAAATTTTAAACAAATATTTTTTTATAATTTGGAGAACATTTAAATTTTTATTTTGAATATACCTAGAACCATCTTTGAAATAATAAGATCAATTTGTTTAAATAGTAGACTAATTGTAGATCATTATAATTTATATTCTTTAATTAACTAGATATTCAAGGATTTTTTTTCCAATATGTGATGTTTTAATTTATATTAGTTAATCAATAATATAAAGCTTTCTATTTTTAGAAATACTTAGAAAGGAGAATTGAATAATTAATTAATTAATTAAAAGGAAAAATTATGTCATATGCTTTGGTAGGAATCATTTCTATCCATTAGATCATGAAGCATCCATGGTTTTGGATAATTATCTCTGATTACTATATAATGGTGTGGACCCAGAGTTGGTCAGATACATTCACTATAGATTATTTAATAATAATTTTTTTAGAACATTCATCATCTTCCAATAGCATGATGGATTCATACAACGATCTTGCATATATAGAGATTTTTAGGGAATGATTGATTGATCTATAGATCTCTAAAATATTATTATTATATACTAAAGGATTTAATTTAGTTGGGAATCATTAGTTCTACCTAATGATGACTATGATTTTTTATAATATTCTTATTAGATATTTTTATAATACTACTATATTTTCATAAGTTGAAGGAATAAATCATGTAAATTATTATTTTTGAACATAAGTTTACTTTTAACATTGATAATTTTTCTTTGTTTTTGGAAGTTACTCTAGTAGGAGAATAATTGTTTTTATGTCCCAAATTACCAGATAAATATTGGTATTTTTAAAAATCCAATGTATTGGAGTGTTTGTTTGTTTTAAAAGAAAATTTATGTTTGGACATCTTTCACCAGAAGTCAACATTGTTTTCTAGTGGGTACATTAATTCATATTATTGAGGAAAAGAGATAAGTTAACCCTTATGATTCAATATGTATATATGTTATATTTCATATGGAATTTTTATATGTTTATTCTTATGATGTTTTTGTAGAAATATATCAAGGCCATTGGAAATATAATGGAGAAGCTGAATATTCTGTTACATTATTATATGCCTAAAAGAGTTTTTATCAAGTAATTAATATAAGAGAACATTTAAATTCTAGATCATGTTGAGAAGGATAAAGAAATCACTATTAATATTTAGAAAATATCATGAATGAGATTGACTAATGATTTAAAAAATATTATTTTTCATGAATTCATTGGTAGCTAATTATACCTATGCATAAAAAACTTTTATGGGTGATGTCACTAAAAATAGGAGAGTACCAAAAGCTCCCACTATCGATAAGTCACCAAATTAGAAGAAGGTAAATACTCAAGAATGTGAGGTTTAACAGAAGGAATTTCAATAGAAGAAAGATCCTTTGAAAATATAATTTATTACTCTAGATGAATAATTCCATAGGTTTTATGAATATCATAGTGGTTTTTGTAAGGAGAAATCTAAAGAAAAAAAGATGAATAAAGAAGAAATAGATGCAAGAAAGACTTATTTTTTCATAGACAAGTAAAAAACAATTAACATAAGGTGAGATGATGATCATAATTTAAATAAGGTGATGAAGATGAATTATTTTATGAACATAGGGAACTATTATATTTCTAGACCTATCTTACCCTTTATTTCTATTAGATAGTTTATTTAAGAATAAAAACAAATGTAGAGAAATATTTTTTGACAAAAAATGAAAATATTTTAAAATAGATGTACCAAAAAATTTTACTTCTATATCTATATCATCACTTAATAGGGAAATTTAAGGATTCACTAATAAAAATAAGGATGTAATTTGGTTGGAGGATAATACACCCGTAATTAAATATAAAAAAAATCTATGGAAAAAAGTTTTCCTTCAACTATTGATGAAGAAATTAATCTAGAAGAGTTAGTTTATAAATAGAATGAGGTTGAAGTACAAAAAAGGGCACTATATGTTGATGTTATTAAAGATAAGTTTTATGTTGAAGTTATGAAAAATATTTCTCTAGTATAATATTCTATTCATACTACCACAATAGTTACATCATAAAAATTGAAAATCTAATATGAATGTTCATGTTCATCAAAATGATATTCAAATTCTTGTTCATCATCATCTTGTTTATCCATTTGAAAGGAAAATCCAGCTTCATATGAATTCTAATATGGTTTAAATGGAATAGATGTTGATAAATTTAATGAGTCGATCGATGTGGTAGGTTTTATTACTTGTAACTAAAACAACCAGTATATTAGTTGGGGCATCAAATGGTAGTTTGTAAAGAGAAGGTTCAAAAAGAATAATATTCTGAAATTTTAACTAAATTTTCTTTAGCGTAGGTAATAAAAAATATTTACGTAAATTTATATTATCTATTTAATATTGATAGTAATGTTGAAATTTACACTAACATGACTCTAAAGTTATGTTTTATGTTTATAATAATGCATGGTTAGATTATTAACTCTGATGAATCAAAATGGTAGAATCATTTTATTACATCAGTATCGGAAGTTAACAATAGTGAAAAAATAAGATTTAACATTGTGTTTTATAAATTTTGACATTGGTTTTTAATAGACGTCGTTAATGATGATGAAAAAAAATAAATTTTCGGCATTAGTTTTTTTAAACCTGATGCTGAAAAACAGCTGATGATTGATTTTAGATGTTGTTATTCATGAAAATCGACATCAAAAATCAAGCTTTAGTGTCGGTTTTTATAAAAATCGATGCCGAAACCCACATGGGGGGGGGGGGTCAGTGTTCTACGTCAGATTTTCTAAAAACTTATGTCGAAACAAAATTTTACTTTTTTAATGTTTTGGCTTTGGTTTTTATGAAAACCGATGTTGAAAGTTATTTTCTTAAGAAAATACAATATATTACACTTCCAAAATAATCATAATCACCGTATTAAAAATAATTTATACAGAAATCAATAAGTATTACTCATTAACTAAAAAAATAAAAAAATTACATCCTTTTATGTATTTAACCAAAAACGTATCTACACATTTTATTATAAAGTAGATATCAAATATACATAACTGAAATTAAAATTTTTCTCATTGTTCAGTATTGTTGAAGCATTCATGTGATATCATTATAATAAAACATGTATTATAAAAAATAAATTAGATTCTGAACAATGTTATTATAAAAATGTAATATATTATTCAAAAACATTATAATATAAATACCTCAAATCATAATTAGACTTAACAAAGAGTTCGTAAACATAGCCTAAAGATGGGTAAGTTCACTTTGGGTATTAGACTTTGTATCATTGAATGTCTACAATAACATTAAATGATATTAGATTAAAAACATAATAATATGAGACATAGTATAAAAAAATATTTATTACTAACCTTATGAAATGTAGTAGTTACAACAGTAGTGATAATCTTGTACATGAATTGTAGAACATAATACCCACATTCAACATGTCCTTGCTGATGATGACACTGTGGTTATAAAAAAATAACATGATAATGAAAACCAATATATATATATATATATATCAAAAAATTACAAAAATAACTAATATAAAAAATAATTACCTTTATGTTCACATAAATCATTGAATTTGGATTCTTTATCGACCTGTGTTCTTTGATAAATTTTTTTCCATGAACTGTATATTCAAATATATGAACTCAACAATGAGAATTAAACCAAATGATATTATGAGAAAATAACTTACCTATCTAATAAAGAGGAAAATATTTTAAGAACAATCCCTGATAAAGTGAGAAACCAATATCAGGTTCATTCACATGGAAAAAATATTCATAACATCCAATCCCCCCTACAAAAAAATATCATAATTATTGACATTATAATGATCATTAGTTCATAATTATGATTCGGTTCATAGTTATCATGAAATGGAAAATAACCAACATCCAATCGTTGTATGTGATAACCTCTCACATATACATGCTACTCTACCAGGATTCTTCACATGTTTCACTTCAATGGAAATGTATTCTAGATATATTAAACTATAAACGGTTGTGCGGTGATTTTGTAAAAGATGTGAGTGTAGATAAATAATTTAAAAAGGAAATATAGTTAGTCAATTTATACCATATTTTAAAAAATAAAAATAAAAAATAAAACATCAATGTACATACATAGAAAACAACTATAACATATTCTGGATGAGCTCTTCAAATTCAAATAGATTCATTATATATTCTATGAGTTTTCTCAATGGATAATCTCTATCGCATATATCATACATCATCCAAAATGCATAGATATTATTCACGGAAGAAGAATCATGATATAATATTTGTATTCCATAACAAATATCAAAAGTATATATAGTCGATTGTTCCAGAATGTGTCGTTTAAATTGTGTAATTTATTTTGCTTTTAGATAATCCTATATTAGTGAAATTTCAAAAAGCATTATAAGTAATTTTCAATCATATGTAATTAATATTTAAAAAAAACATACTTCATATTAAATATAATGATTAAGTCTACTTTGAGAAACTAAAAAATTTACCAGACAGTCCCCAAATCATGTTATCTTCGTAGTAGGGAATGGTAGTAGAGCTTTAGGATCAATAGTATCAACTATTAATACTATAAACTGACCCATAATTATAGGTTAGTGATGTAAAAAATTCCCCAAAAAATATATGAGTCTAATTACAATAATATGTATATGATGATGTCCAAAAAAAACTCATAATATATGTTTTTGTCTGAGCAAGGCGGTGGAGGATCAAAGTAGGAATGTTGGGTAGGGTAGTCTGGCTGGGATGGAGGTGGTGGATCAAAATAAACAGGAAATGAGGTGGAGGATCAATGTAAGCTGGCTGGGTAGGTTGGGAAGGCATTGCAGATTATGACTATCTTGCCAAGTGTTCTAAACAATCCTGTTACATGGCTGTTTGAATTTGATCACCCATATACTATTTCTCCTCTTTATCTCGACATTTAAGGATTCTATTTCCAAGTCTATTTATTTCTGAATATGGCAAAAAAATTTCTAAACACTAACATCCGCTTGATATCCTCAAACATGATCGGGGTGTTATACATTTCCTAAAGTACTAGGTAGAATGTCTATCCAACCTCAGTGATAAAAAATCCCTGTGTCTCTTGCTCCAAAAATTCATTCTGAAATGAAAAATGAAAAAGTTATAATAGTGTATATAATTTATAAAATATAAAAATTCATGAGAATTATATAATATTTACTCAAAATTTTATCAGCTACATGCTGAGCTTTCTCTGTAACATACTTTTCATTTTCTTTCTTCTTTCTCATTTTTATTTTTCATGGCAAGTGGGAGGAGATGTAGGACCAAACTAGACAACTTCTAAACCACTAATAGATCTATCTCTTAATGATTCAAATTTTTCATCAATCGTTTTATCCTCCAAATATGGATACCCTATACATGATAAAGTATGAGGGTATACATTTTTCAACTAGATCTCTTGATGAGATCTCCAAGAGGTATGTCACATAAAAATAAACTAATAAGTAATTAGTCAAATATATAATAAATTCTACAATATAAAATTATTTACAAATATTTTTTTTTTCATGATGGGTGTAACACTCCAAGCTTCCATGGTACTTTTCCGTTTTAATAATGAAGTAGCTTGTGTTGTATGCAACATGGAGTTTTAACACACTACAACCAATCAAACTATCCGTTAAGAATAGTAATAACCACTTCTTGAAATTTTATAAATTTTATTTTTCAAAATGGACTTAATTTTTGGATTGGGAATATCAAAATCAGTTTAGGGTGAATTTTTGGTATTTTTCTAAATAATTTCACTTTTTGATAAATAGTGAAAAAACACAGTGTTGTTGTTAAAACTGGCATTTATTTATATAAATATAAATATTATTTATTTTTTTCACAATATATACATAATACATATATTATTTCTATGTAATTAATTGGGGTTATTTTTATAATAAAATTAGATTTATTAAATTTTATTGAACTTTTTACCTCTTTAACCCACATTCTAAGAGCGTTTACAATCTTGCATAAAACATAATTTTACCACATCTGTGAGTTTAATTTGAGAAATATAAGAGAGAAGTTTGACATCATTAAGTAAAATTTGGTCCAAAAAGATGATAATAATTTTTCTTGAATAATAACTTTTGACTTTTATTCACCGTGGTTAAAAGTAAATAGGGTGATTAAAGGTAAAAATGATGTTACAATTACCCTATAACATTTACTAATTATATTGGATAAGTGTATTTCGACCAAAATCAATCTTAGTAATAAAATATGATCCACTTTGATCTACTTGGATTATATTAGGACATTTAATATTATTTAATTTAAAATAGAGTTAAAAGTGTTAAATTCATGTTTTCATAACTAAAACAATTTTAATATAGTGTTATACAAAAGATAAATTTGACTATAAATATTAATTAGAAAGAATAAAATATTTCTTCAATAATGTTATTTTATTTATAATTTTAATATATTAAATAATTAAATTTATTTATGACGCAATGATGATGCACTAATTACCTTATTAATAAAACAATAAAATAATTGTTATTATAAATATAAAACTCAATGTAATTTCCAACCTTTGATGAATTAAAATAATTTTATAGAACAATATGACATTTTAGGGTTGATTAAATTAATTTTATTCGATGTAATCATGCTGTTATGACATTAACAAAAACAAATACCAAATAGTTTCAAAATTGACATAAAAAAGTTCTTAAAAAAATACTATATTATTAAATGATATAATATTCTTAAAAATATATGTTTCAACCAAAGGAATTATATAATGATATATATATCATTAATTAACCACTTGAGGTTCTCTATTCATTTAATAGTTAGTTTATTAACTAGGAAATATTAAAATACAACAGGACATTGTAAAAGTTAAAATATTTTACTAACACAGAAGACTAAAATATAAGGTTAATATGGTGACCCAAACCTTTATAAAACCAATTAATTGAGATGTTTTCTACCCATACCCACACAATCCTCTAAATAAATCATTTTGGAGCAATTAGAAACCGAAAACTATTTTATTATAAAATAATATTTCAATATTTTCCTAAGATTCCCCTCACCCGCCATATAAAAGTGCACTTCCCCTTATCTTATTTTCCCTCCTCCAAATCCATTTGTCTCAGCCAAAACCTAACCAAATATCCTCCCCACTATCCTCACTTAAACATATATCTCTTTCATTTATTATAAATACATCCTATGGAAACCTTTTGATCAAATCAAAAGGAAGAACCCAAAAAAGAGGTAAATATTTTATCACCTCTTTCAAGTTGTTTTCTTCTTCCACTTCCTATTTCTTTGTTGTTTCAATAAAAAATAATAACTCTAGTTCCTTCTACAATATATTATGTTATTATAAATATGTTACAACCATATTTTTTATTCTATCCATCCTAAAAATAACAAAGTCACTATACGTGCGTACGTACGGTTTACCGTCTCCACGTCGTGGTGTGGTTTGTTATTTAAACACTTAAATATTTGGATGGGTATAATAATGAGTATAACTGATGTAAATAATAAATATGACATGTTAATGATTCCTTATATATGATATATCATTCAAGTAGATACTATTTCACCTGCAATATAATGATATTGTCTCTCATTAGTATGTAGGGATTTCTGTCTTCACGAATGCGACTAGATTCATTCCACAACGTAATCATTCAAGAATAATTTTCATTTTATGATAATTTTTTTAAGAATTTAAAATCATTATATATATTAATCAAATACATACTATCCATAACAAACATTGCTTACATATCCAATCATATAAAGGAAAATGAAACAGTTACCACTGGAAATGATGATAATACTGAAATATTATTAACAAAGAGATATTAAGAGATCATATATGGTATCATATTTTTGTATATAGTTATATTATAATTTAATAGAAATTTTTTAACTATTATACAGTAGGTTAACATACCATCAAATAATGAAAAGTACAAGGTATGGGTTAATTTCACTATTTCGTTATTATCCGAGGTTTTCTATACGTGAGTATCCACAGGGACCACTTTATCACCCACATCCATGTTTCTTAAAAATGTATTTCAAATCATTTTTAATATTTACTAGAGTATTGGTTAATTTAATTTATACCCTTGTTTGTTTTTTTATAAAATTCATTTTAAGGAATCATTCTTTTGTTTTCCAAACAAGGTACTTTATGAACTTTTGGAAAAATTATGGTAAGAATATTTTATTAACTTATATGGTGGATGCGGCTATTTTCAGCCATTATAGCACTTTCGAAGAATCCCTTAAAATATTATAAGAATATTTTCAATAAAAATGTTTCATTTTATAATTATGTGACTCTTAAATGATTTAAAACCAAAAAGTGATATTTCTCTCAAATAGTTTTGATTTCATCTATGTCAACATCCTTTCATAAATTTTACACTTGTTTGAAGTTGATTTATAATAATACAAATCTTCCATATTGAATTTAAGGTTTTAAGATACTTTTTATTGCAGATGTGTAATTTTTACACCATTCACTGTTTATGGTTAAAGTATTGACATTTCGTTTGCTAGTTTTAATACAAATGATTATGTTATGTTTCAAACATTTAATATGAGGAATGAATTGGACATTGTAACTGATGGGTGGAGCCCTCTATAGCTCCATGGTGCATCGATATGTCTCATGAAATGATTAGATGTGGAATTGGCTAAGGCCTTTCACAATAAGATATATGGTTTTGGCTAAGGCCTTAATCATTTTTAGACGACTTGGCTGAGGCATTGAAAAATTGTTTCAGAAGGTCCCGAATTATACATTCCCTCATTATGAAATTAATATTGATGGTTCATGTGGTTATTAAACTAGTAGAATACCCATGACTATGTTTTATTATGTAATTATTTACTCATCAAATATTCCTTCCATGAAATGTTCATATTTATTATTTTTGAAGGCATGTGTTTTCAATTATTCACCATTCCAAATGTTTTTGTTATCTTCCGCTGTATTGCTTACTATTATTGAGCATTTGAGATCTCCCCTTTATTGTGTTTTATTTTACCATGATATGAAGAAGTTTTTTATGAGTTAATTTCTGGAATAATCTAAGAGTATTGGATATTTCTAATGGAATAAATCAATGTTCTATTTCTTTTCAATATTTAATGTTGAACTTATGTATGTATATTGTTTCCAATAATACAAACTTGATCCGTATTTTGGGACATGATATTGTATATCATTGCAATTTTATGTACTAATTCACCGACTCTAGGTAATAGGGGTCAGGGTATTACTGTTGGTATGAAAAGAAATTTTGTAAAACCCTTGGAAACTAGATTTATAAAAACTATGATTAGATAACACTATCCTAAGATAGACTTTGGGGATTAGTACATAATAACTTCCTAGAATTTTGGTAATGTAGATATATTATGATTTTTTCAAGTAATATATCTCTATATAGATATTTGTAGGTAGAGGCGGCTCTGGAACAGATGTACCTTTTGGTAAATCCCTAAAACACCACTTTGAGCTAGACTCAAACAGGAACTTTTTCATTACAACAGGCCTTGTTGCGCTCTGGGTTACAACAGTCCCAGAGGATATTCTTAGGATAATTATCATTTTCATTACAAACCATTATGAAGGATTTATGAGCATATACTTCCTCAATGAAAACATTTTTATTATTATATATTATATCAATAAACTATTCAATTTATGTTACGTATTTTACAAGTTTAGAATTATGTAATGCGATTCATAAACAAATATAGTTTATTCAATTATTTAGAAATCGAACCTAGTATTATGAATGGAAACCGTATCAACACACATAATCTATGTAGGGATTTACCTCATAATAAAGATAATTATAATTGAGCTAGTGATGCAACTGGTGCTGATTATCTTATCACCATATAGGGACAAATCACTCTAGTTATGAATAATATCCATACCCGTATGGAGCACCATGATCGATAATGTGGAGGATCGATGTTAGACCAATTAATGATGAAACAACCACCAACATTAAATGGGAATATAAATCCACTTGTAGCTGAGAATGAGATAAGTTCCTTAGAGAAAATATATCATGTTTTGGGGAGTAGAGAAAATGAAAAAATTCCATGGTAGTTTATCGTCTCACATGAGATGCAGATCAATAGTGGCCATAAATTCCAAACACTATAGAGGATGATGAAGTATGAAACATGGAATATAGGTACTATAAAGAGATTTTCATAGAAAAATAATTTCATCGTGACCATCGAGCGGATATTGAAATGCAATTTTTGAGTATGAGGAAAAAGGAGGATGTGAATGTCGCAAAGTATGGAGCTAACTTTACTAGGTTAGCAAGACATACAGCAGATTATATACGTAACCCAAGAATTAATAATGATCATTTAATTGATGGGTTAAAACCATTTATCAATCAAGTATTAGTCTCACAATCCTTCTCATCGTATGAAGATATTGTCTTATGTGCTATCAAGATAGAAAAGGAATTCTCTAAGTCTTATGAATTTAAAGAAAATCAAGAGAATAAGAGATCAGATGAACACTATGGAAAATGAAATAAGGAAACAATGAAGAAGGGAAGAGTTGAATTTACACCTTGTGATAAATGTGGAAAGATTCACCCTAGTTACTATCTAAAAGGAAAAGGAGTATGCTACGAATGTGGATTGAATGTCCATCATGCTAGTGATTTTAAGGTTAAGAAAGAAGCTACCAATGTTCAATGATACAATTGCAGGGATATAGGACATTATGAAAATGAATTTCCTAAGTTCCAAGGAAAATTACCTCAAAATTGGACAAGGGAGAAAGGCGAAGCTTTTGTGATCACTACTGCTAAGGTTGAAGCTCCAAATGATGAGGTGGCATGTAATTTAATTGTTTCCTCAAATTTAGCCAATGCATTATTTGACTCTGGATCATCGCACTGTTTCATATCATCCCAGTTTTCCTTGAAAATTAGATATATTAAATTTTACTTAACAATGGATTTGGAAGTCAATACACCTATGGGAAGTATTATTGCATCGATGTTTTGTGAATCAGTTCCCATTAGGGAACATAAATGTTATTTATCTGCTAATATTATTGTCATACCCATTATTTAATTTGATATAATCCCTCGTATGGATTGGATTTTGGACCATGATACAAAAATTTATTTCATGGATAAGGATGTTACAATTATCGATGATGGTAAGGAGTACCTTATCTTTAGAGTAGAAACGTCACCATATGATTATTTTCTAGATCCACCCCCAGTAGCTCTACTAAATTCAATTATTGGGTAGGATGATAATGAGATAATTGTAGGTGAGGAATGTAATGTTCAAATCGAGGATGTACCTATTGTGCAAGAATATTTTGATGCGTTTCCAGAGGATTTACCTGGACATCCTCTAGAACGAGAAATTGAGTTTTCCATTGACTTAATTCCAGGTTCAAGGCCCATATCGAAGACAACTTATAGAATAGCCATTGTGGAATTAGTGTAATTAAAGAAAAAACTATTGTAATTGATTAATAAGGGATTTATTTACCCTAGTATTTCTCTATGGGGATCCCCTGTCCTTTTGGTTAACAAGAAATATGGATTTATGAGGTTATGCATTGACTACAGGGTGATCAACGCTATAACAATAATGAACAAGTATCCCCTACCTCACAGTGATTAATTATTTTATCAACTTCACGGAGCTCAATATTATTCAAAGACTGACCTTCGATCTGGATACCATCAGTGATGCGTGAAGAAGGAAGACATTACAAATACAACATTTCCATATAGGTATGAGAATTATGAGTTTACAGCAATGCATTTTGGGCGGACTAATTCACCATATGTTTTCATGGATGCAATGAAATAAGTTTTCAAGGACTATATTGATGAATTTTTAGTAGTATTTATTAATGATATCATGGTATACTCCAAAAAGCTATGGAGATCATAAAAATCAATTGCACATTATCTAAAAGACTCTTTGAAGAAATGAATTATATGGTAAGTTTAGAAAGTTTGATTTTTGGGTTCAGGAGATTTAATTTCTTCTCCATATTATCTCTAAGGATAGAATCTCTATTGACCCTTATGTGACAAAGGAAATCCAAGAATTTCCAGCACCAATGAGTATAACTGAGGTACGCAATTTTATTGGTTTTGAAGGTTATTATTGGAATTTTTTCTAGAATTTTTCACTATTGGGTAACCCATTAAACAAGACCACATGTAATGGGGACAATTTTGTTTGGAAAAAATATTGTGAAGAAAGTTTTGAGTAATTGAATAAAATATTAGTCAATTCTCCAATTTTTAATCTACCATCGAAGAATGGTGGGTTTGTTATTTATAGTGATGTTTCAAAGAAATGTCTTGGTTGTGTCCTTATGCATTAAGATAGATTTATTTCCTATGCATCATGACAAACAAAAATCCATGAACAATATTACCCCTCATGATCTTGAGTTAGAAGCTATAATATTTTCATTGAAGATTTGGAGACACTATCTCTATGGAAAAAAATTTGAGATATATACCAATCACTAGAGTTTGAAGTATATTTTCTCATTAAAAGAACTCAACATGAGGTAAAAGAGATTGGTTGAACTACTCAAGGATTATTATTTCTCTATAGACTACCACCCGGGAAAGGAAAATAAGGGGGAAGATGCTTTGATCATAAAGGATCATGGAGTTTTGTACAAGATGATATTTTAAAGGGATCCTATATTCGTGGATCCTATAAAGATGGATATGGGAATAATCACAGAAGGTGAAACATCAATAATTTTTCAAATGGTTTACAAACCATCCTTACTAGAAATGAAAAACATTTCTCATACTAATGATGAGGAGTTTAAAAATAAAATTAATGTTGTGAATGATGGGAGATTGATTGACTTCATATGTGATGATGGTATTTTCAAATTTGGGAAGAGACTTCGTGTTCCTGACATACCTGATCTAAAAAGGGAATTGTAGGATGATACTCATAGCTCCAATTTCTCTATACACTCTTGTATCACTAAGATGTATTGAGATTTGAAGGAACATTTTTGGTGGAAGCCATGAAGAGGGAGATTGATGATTATGTGTGAATATGTATGGTTTTTCAACATGTGAAGGCTGGAAGATAACATCATAGAGGAGTCATGTAACCTATTCTCATACTTGAGTGGAAATGAGATGATATTATGATAGACATTGTCATGGGGCTACCAAAGACTCCTAGAAGGAATGATGCAATATGGGTCATTGTTGATCGTATTACCAAGTCATCACATTTTCCTTCTATAATAGAAGATTTACCACTTGAACGTTTAGGAAGACTATATATTAATGAAGTTGTAAGACTTCATAGTGTACCCCTATCGATTGTTTCTAATCATGATCCCCATTTTACATCAAGGTTCTGGAAAAGTATTTAGAAATCCCTAGACACTGAATATTTTTTGAACACTTCCTACCACCATTAAACTAATGGAAAATCAAAACAAAATATTCAAACCTTAGAAGACATGTTGAAATTGTACTCACTTAACTTTCAAGGTCTGTGGGATCAGTATTTACTTCTGGAAGAATTTTCCTATAACAATAGATTCCATTTAAGTATTCAGATGGTAGCATATGAAGCGTTAAATGGGATGATATGTCACACAACAACATGTTGTGGTGATGTTGGTGAAAGAAAACTCTTAGGCCTAGAACTTGTTGAGGAAGAAATGAAAAAGGTAATGACTATCCAAACCCATGTCAAAGAAGCTAAATGTAGGAAAATGTTCTATGCTGATAATCGAGAGAAGGATTTTGAATTTCAAGTAGGTGATCATATTTTCGGGAAGGTATCTCCATTGAAGGTGTTATATGTTTCGGTAAAAAGGGTAAATTTAGTACTAGGTACATTGAAAATTTTGAAATTATAGAATGAAAAAGAGTTGTAGCTTACTGTTTAGAAATTCCACCAAGTCTCTCCAATGTTCATGATGTGTTCCACATATCACTGTTGAGAAAATACATTTCTCAGACAATACATATACTCACATATGAATAAATAGAACAAGAATCTGACCTGTCTTATAGAGAAGAGCCTATCAGAATTCTTGATACCATATAAAAAGTTCAGAGTAGACTGATGACTCGTCCAGTAAAATATCCATGGAGAAACAATAAGATGGAAGAGGCAACGTGGGAACCTGAGGAACTTATAATGAAGAAAAACCCAAATATATTTTTGTAGTAATATTCTAGAAATTTCTAGGAGAAAACTATTTGAAGGAGGGGATAATGTAACACCCCAAGCTTCTACGGTACGTTTCCCATTGAATAATGAAGTATCATGCATTGTACGCATCATGGAGTTTTAAAACTACACGATGAATCAAATTAGCTGCGATAAATAGTGATACCCAATTTTTAAAATTTTTAAAATTTTATTTTTCTAAATGGACTTCTTTTTTGGATTTAGATTATCAAAATTAGCTTAGGGTGAATTTTTGGTATTTTTATGAAAACTTTCAATTTTTGATAAATAGTGAAAAACACTGCATTATTGTTAAAACTGACTTTTATTTAAATAATTTTTTTAAGTCAAAATAGATACATAATACCTATATTTTTCAATGTAATTCTTAGGAGTAATTTTTATTATAGAATTAGATGTATAATTTTTTTTAACTTTTTACTCTATTTTACCCACCTTCTAGGAGCATTTTCAAATTTTCTTAAAACATTGTTTTACCACTTATGTGAGTTGAATTTCAAAAATCCATATGACACGGTTGAAATCAATAAGTAAAATTTGGTTCAATAAGATGAAAATAATATTTTTTGAATATTATCTTTTGACTTTTATTTACCACAGTTAAAAGTAAATAGGGTAATTAATGGTAAAAAAGATATTATAATTACCCTATCACGTGTCCTATTTCAATTGGATAAGTGTATTTCGACCCAAATCAACCATAGGAATAAAATATTATCCTTTTGTTTCACTTGGATAAGATTACGAAATGTATTATTATTTAATTTAGAGAAGTGTTAAAAGTGTTAAATTCATGTTTGCAAAACTGAAACATTTTTAAGATAGAGTTATACATAAGTTAAATTTGACTATAAATATCCCTTAGAAAGATAAAATGATTTTCTACATAATGGTAATTTATTTATAAATTTTTAACATTAAATTATTAAATATAATTATGATATAATGATGATGTAGTAATTACCTTATTAATGAAAGATAAAAATAATCTATATTATAAATATCCAAATAAATTTAATTCGAGTATTTGGATGAATTAAATTAATTTTATAGGTTAAAATGACATTTTAGGGTTGATTCATTGATTTTTTGTTCAATTTAATCATGTTGTTATGTCATTAACAAAAACAAAATACAAACTTTTGTCAAAATTTTCATAAAATAGTTTTTAAAACAAATAATATATTAGTAAATGATATCATATTACTAAAAATATAATGCTCTTAAAAAGGACTTATATAATGATATATATATATCATTAATGAACAACTTGGGGTTCACTTTTAATTTTATATTATGTTTATTAACCATGTAATATAAAAATACAAGAAGACATTTTAAATGATAAACTATTTAACTAAGACTTAAAACTAAAAGATAAGGTTAATACAGTGACATAAACCTATCTAAAACCTATTGGTTGATATTTTTTCGACCCATACACACCTTAGTGTAGAAATAAATTGTTTTTTATCGATTAGAACCCATAAATGATTTTACTACAAAATAATACTTCAACATTTCCTAAGGTTCCCCTCACCGCTCTTATAAAAATAAATTTCACCATATCTTAATTTCACACCCCCAAATCCATTTTTATCGGCAAAACCCTAGCCAAATATCCTCCCAACTATCCTCAATTAATACTTTAGGCCTTAAATGGATCATAAAGCCAAACTAAAGAGCCCTGTTGATCAAATCAAAAGGAAGAACTCCAAGAAGTGGTAAATAGTTCATCACCACTTTCAAGTTCATTTCTTCTTCTACTTCTTTTTCTTTGTCATTTCCATACCAAAATAATATCTCCAGTTCTTTATACACACTGTGATGTTATAATTAATATGTTATTTTCATATTAGTCATTCTATCAATCTTATAAATGACAATGTCACCATACGTGTGTACGTACGGCTTACCGTCTCCACGTCGTTGTGTGGTTTGTTATTCAAACACTTCATTATATGGATGGGTATAACAATGAGTATAACTGATGTAAATAATAAATAAAACATATTTATGATTCTCTATATATGATATACCATCCAATTTTATACAATTGAGAAAAAAATATAATGATATTGTCGCTCGTGCGTACCTACTCATTACCATCTCCATGAAGGTGACAGTATTTATTCCCCATTGTAATCATTCAACGATAATTTTCAATTTTTGATTAAAAATAACATTAAAAAACATCATATAATTTGGGATATGAATCAAATACATCATATCCATAACAAACATGGCTTATGTAACCAATCATATAAAGTAAAAAAAATCGGTTAACACCCAAAACAATGATACTACTGAAATATTATTAACAACGCAATATTAGAAGATCATATATGATATCATATTTATTTATATTTTTCTTTTATAATTTAATAAAAATATTTTAACTATTATATAGGAGGTTAAAATACCATTAACTAATGAAATGTACAAGTTATATATTAATTTCACAATCTATTCATTATCTGAGATTGTTTTTACGCGAGTTTCTACTAGGACCTCTTTATTATCCACATCCATGTTTCTTAAAAATGTATTTCAATATATTTATACTATTTACTAGAATTTGGGTTAATGTAATCTCTAACCTTTTTTTACATTTTATAAAATGGGTTGAGAGGAATATTTCCTTCATTTTCCAAATAGGGGACTTTATGACGTTTTCGACAAATTACAGTAACAATGTTTCTTTCACTTATATGGCGGGTGTGGCTATATTCTGCAGTTATAACACTTTCAAAGCTTCCCTTACAGGATTATTAAAATATTTTCAAAAATAAATTTTTTCTTTTATAATTATGTGACTCTTAAATTTTCTCCAAATTGAAATATATATGTATCTCAAATAGTTTTGATTTCATCTATATCAACATCCTCTGATAAATTTTAAAATTTTTTGAAGTTGATTTATTATGATACAAATCATACATATTATAATTAAGGTTTGGTGATATGTTTGACTGTGGATGTGTTATTATTATACCATTCATGGTTTATGGTTAAAGTATTGAAATTTCATAGTCCCATTTTAATACGAATGTGTATCTTATGTTTCATCCTTTTCATATGAGGAATGTATTGGACTAAGTAAGTGATGGTTGGAGCCTACAATAGCTCCATGGTGCATCTATAGTTCTCATGGGACAATTAGACATGGAATTGGTTAAGGCCTTTCCCAATTTGAGATATGGTTTTGGATGAGGACTTAATCATTTTTAGACGTCTTGGTCGAGTCCTTGACAAAATGTTTCAAAATGTCCCGTATTATACATTGCCTCATTATGAAAATAATATTGATTGTCAATGTGTTTATTCGACTAGTATAATACCCATGACTATGTTTTATTATGGAATTATTTACTCATCTCATATTCCTTCCATAAAGTGATCATATTTATTATTTGTAAGGGCATGTATGTTCAATTATTCACCATGCCTAATGTTTATATTAACTCCTGCAGTATTGCTTACTCATACTGAGCATTTGAGCTCAATCTTTTCTTATGTTTCATTTTCCCATGATATGAAGATGTTATTTATGAGTGAAATGTATTCATAATCTAGGAGGCTTGGATGTTTCTAATGCAATAAAATAGTGTCGTATTTCTTTTCAAGTTGTAATGTTGAACTTATATATGTATCAGGTTTCCTATAATACTAAACTAAACAGTCTTTTGGGACATGATTCCTTGTATCATGCTAGTGTTATGTAATAATGAAGAGAATCAAGGTAACTAGGTTCGAGGTGTTACAATCGGTGTCAAAATAATTATTCCATGTATATGAATTTATGTAATGATATATATGACATGTGTTTTCAAACATTTTCATTAAAAAATCATATTTTTGTCAGTTTTGATTTAAAATATCTCAATCGAACCCCCACTGAAAAGAGATATAATTTCATAATATCTTTTCACTCCTCATAATTGAATCACATATATAATTTAATAAAAGAAATATGTCATTAAATATATTTAATATTCAAAAAATGAGATAAATTAAATCAATTGAGATATCTTACAGTCATAGCCTCCCAAAGATATTTTTTTGCAATCCAGCCCACAAATTTCTAATAAGGATATAAAATAATAATACCACAACTACTCTGCATTGATATATAACTAATAAAATGAACTACATTTTGGAATGTAGCATTGATATTATCATCAAAACGAATATTATCTCTTTCATCTCCATGAGAAAGTGATAGTTTTGTTAAACTTGTAATAACACATTTACCATCTTGATAAATTTATTTATCAATAGAAACAAGAGAAGTCTCCTCTAAAAAGGATGCATCGATTGTCCTGAAAAAAATTATAAATTAAAATTTTTCTTTCATTAAATATGTATGATAATAAATATTTAACAATATGAAAAAATAGATATACCTCGTAAGCTAATCCTATCTCTCTGTATTTGACATTGAAAAAATAATGTCTACTGAAATTTTGTATACCAGAATATTATTAGAAAAATAAATATTCAGAAACAAGAATGGAAAAATATGTAAAAAAAGAGACATGTATTTGTTTGTTTCAAAAAAAGAAACAAAATATAAATAATTACCAGAAAAATTGTGATCCAAATTTAGTGATATCTCATATTCCTTCATCGTGAACATTACGTACATCATGAACTATTTCATTCTTGTAGTCATTATAATCATTCAGAAAACATGTAATAAATGAATAAGGCCTATGCAAATCAATAACATCATCAACCTTATTTTCATCACCCACATGGTATATTTTTCTTTACAAATCTATAGATTACTGATCATTCGATGGATCGATTGCATAAAATATCTGCTCTTCATGTTTCACCATGAAAATTTTTTCCTCATTTTAAATAAATATTTTCAAATAAACCAGTGTAAATCCACCATCATCATTTTTCAAACCACTATTTTCATCAACATAATTACACTTCTATACAATGAGTCTAAATTTTTTATAATCAATTTCACATATATCGTTAAGAAATCGAAAATATATTGAAGAAGACGAAAATGGTTTTTATCTTTTTTAGTGGAAAAATTCTCTACTTCAGCGATAACCATCACACTACTATTTTGAACAGTACTATTTTCGTCCAACTATTTTGTGAAAAATGTTCACCCATTAATATTAAAACAATTCCATGTAATCACATTAAGATATGGTCCCCCTGCCAACAATTTTCATGTTTCTGATGCATATATATATGGTCTCACTTTCATTGTAAACCATGAAGAAAATACCATTTTTATGTTCAATCTTCATACACTTTTCATTTAGTTTTGGATATCGTCTCTTTAATTCTGCAATATGTGATGACATATATGATTGAAAATCATCGGTGCTATTCAAAATCTATAAATGTTCATGAATCACTTCATCATGTGGAATGAAATTTACATTTAAGCATCGAATCAATCCACCTTCACTATCAAATGTTAAATATAGAGATATAGGGAGGCCAATATTCTCCACATCATACAAATATTTAGTACAGAACTCAATCACCTCTTCCGAGGTATATTTTTGAATAATAGATACTTTCATTCGATAAACATTTTTAACACATCCCTTTAAAATTTTCATATAACTTTCAAAAGAATTCATCCAATTAAAATAAATAGTCCAACATATTCTTATATCACGTACTTGATGAATCAACATATGTGCCATTATATCAAATAATGTTGGTGGAAAATGCATATCTAGAGGAAAAGTATAAGATAATCATCATTCTCCAAATCATCTAACAATGTTGGATCAATAAGATTGATACAGATAGATTTGGAAAAATTACATAACCTCATGATAGTATTTCTTAATGATGATGGCAATATACCTCCTAGTGTGACTGGTAGTAGTTGTTGCATCAATACATGAGAATCGTGAGATTTCATACCTATTAATTTTAAACCCAAAATTGACATGAAATTATTTATATTGGAAGAATATCCACTTGGTAAATTTATACCCTAAAGACACTGAAAAAAAAACTTCCCACTCTTGCTGAATGTGTGACAATCCAAAGTAAAACATGTTCTATTTCCTTTCACAGTGGGAGATAACTCAAAATGTATTACCATTTCTATCATGTCCAATTTATAATTAAATCCATTTTTTTATTTACTTTTATGTCTAATAAAGATTCATTCAAACTATCACATATATTATTATCAACATGAAAAACATAAATGTTATGTTTTAACTCTAAAAATATTTAATAAGTTAGCTCAAAAAATAGACTATTTCATAATGATATTTTTTTGAAGACCATAACTACGTTTATTTCCAAATGTTTAATATATATTTTTCACCCTGTTTTAATATTCATCAATGGAAAATTGTTCTGTGAGAATATTTTATACCTATAAACATTTAAATACCTATTTAATCTATAATATGGATGATCAATTTTCAAAATTCTTCATTGTCCCATACACACTATTTTTATTCCATTTTACAATTTATAATATAAAGTACCTTCTTGACAAATTGGACATGATTTATGTCCCTTAACAGTGTATCCAGATAAGATTCCATATCCAGGAATGTCATTTAAACTGAACATTATCCTAGCAAGAAAAATAAAATACTCTTTTTATGCATCAAATACACCTACAACTTCCACCCATTGAGGATTCAAATCATCAATAAGTGGTTAAAGATACACAATAATATCATTTCCTGGATTTTTTGTTCAAAAAATCATCAAAATCCTCATAACATATTTTTTCATCACACATATCTATGGGGATAAGTTGTAAAATACCAACGAAATAGGCCCCAAACATTGTTGTCTACTTAAGCTCTGACATGGATTCATTCCATCTGTACACACTCCCATTATGATATTTCTAACTTCACTTCCAAAATCAGAAAATTTATTATCAACGATCTTCCATTATGATGAATTATCAGGGTGATATAATTTACCATCAGAGATACATTCATCTAAATGACATCTCAACCTTTTTACATCAATTGAATTTGAAAATAGATTCTTTGACGTGGAATTATTGGAAGGTACCAATTTGATTTAGCAGGAGATTTTAATTTGGTACCTAAAAATGAATTAGTCATAATTTAACTGAATTATTGGAAGAAATTATTTAATTTAGCATGAGGTTATATATCAGTACCTGAGAATAAATCTAAATTGACTATTCCATCTATCTTATTGCATGATGTTCCACATGTAGAACATTTTGATAAAAATTCATATTACATCCTATAAAACACACAATCATTTAAAAATAAGGTATCTTTTTATACCCCAATTCCATCATGAATAATATTTTTTCCCCTCATAGTTAGAATCTGGATACCTATTTTCTACTGGTAGTATCAATTTTAAAAGTGAAAGTATGTTAGAGAAACTTCATCACTCTAACCATTAATTTCATTCAATTTAACAAATCACACAATGGATAATAACACTATATATTTGCTACATCATGGATATAATTGTTTCTTATAATCTCCTTATAATCATTCGACAATTTATATTTTTCAATGTTTTCAACACCTAATTCATGAATTAAATCATCAATACGATCCTATGTCACATTTTGAATATTGTCGTCAACATTATCTATTGAATTTACAGTTCATTCATCATGACATATCCAACATGTATAATTAAGTCTAAAACCATAACAAATTAGGTGATCCTTGATTTCTATAGAGTTTAACTTTTTCATATTCAAGCACTTCCCACATGGGCAGAAAATAAAATCATTTTCTTGAAGATTTTGTTCTGAAAATTCCAAGAATTCATCAACTCAGTTTTTATATTCATCAATGAATCCTTGTAAATTTATCCAATTAAGATCCATTAAATACATGATATCACAATATAATTAGTGAATATATTAAAACATATAAAAATTTAAATATATATATATATATATAAACTTATAAAATGTAAACAAAAACACATTTAATAAAAACTATTGATAATAAAATAGAAAACATTAGATATGATGCACAATTACATATAGTTAACTTTTTATTTTCATATTATATACATGTTCTTTAATGATATTATAATTAAATTATTTTCAATCATCTAACAATTATTAGTTCATTTTACATAGTTGGTACATTTGTTCAGTGTTGATTTTGTCAAATGTATTTATGATTACATTAATTTATAAGGTTATTTTAAATAGTTGTAACTGAAAAGAGTATTATGTTAAATGTGAAACTCACTGGTCATAATAGATATTGAATTCTCACATCTCATCACTACACCCCCAATATACTGAAAAATATAATTAATACTCTCACATAGTTGTTGATCATAAAAATGCAATACTATAACAATAAGATCAATATCAACATATGATGTACATACTCATTCATACCATTTGGGTGTTAAACTTATGGTCATTGTAGTTGAATTATATTAAAATAAAAAATTAGACATATAAATCACATATATATCCAATCTGAATATAGCACATAATATATTTTAAAAATTTATATCATGTCATTATTATAATATTTTATGACATGTTTCATTAATATTGTTATAAATAAATTAAATTATGATTTTATTATTATTTTTGTATATATTATCAAATATCGATTTATTTTGTTGGGAATGAACCATGAGTTTATAAAATGAATGAACTCGTTTAACCTTATTAATTAAATAAAGTTCTATATAAAGTGATATAATACTCATAAAAACATATTTGTGTTATAATCTATAAATTAATCTCTATTAATCTCTTATTTTATTATTTAAATGTTTTTATAACACTATTCATAAATATAGAGAGTTCTAGTAATTATTAATTGTGATTATATAGGTGGTGGATTACAAGTGGACATGATAATAAATTGATTATTTTTAAATTAATCTTGTCAAACACAAAATGAAATTATGTATAAACAAAAAGGGATGATCTACATTTCTATTTATAATATTTTTTTCTGTATATTCATTTGAATTATCTTAGGGAAATAATATTATTTAGACATATTTCATATCTAAAAATCAAAAAATTATAATAAAATCCACTTGATTGATGATTTTTTGGATTATTAGTTTTTTAAAAAATTGTATATACATAACAAAGATATACCACAAGATGATAAAATATATTCCACTATAAAATATTATATTTTTCAGGAATATGTAGAGATATCAAAGGATAAAATAACTCATGACTGAAGGATATCCAATTGATAGATTTATTAATAGGAGTGTTTAATCACATTTAAAGATGTAACATTCCTAATCATGGGTGTCATTAAAATTATCATGTCAAAAAAGTGACATGAATTTATCACAAAGAATTACATAATGATGTTATTTAGTTTTACTATGATATTTTTAATCATAAATGTTTTAAGGTTCTAAAATAATAGGGATAATTTTTTTAGGGGGTGAATCAAGAAATTAACTTCTTTTTAAATTTTACCATTAGAAAATTTAAAGACATTTTAATGTGAATGAAAAAATTGATATGAACAAACCAAAAAAACATCAAGGAAAAAATAAATTAAGAATAATATATTTTCATGAGGTTTACCGCTAAAAAGGAGAATCTAAAACCTTGTAATTATCTAGTAAAACTCATGATGACACATTAAACTAAATTAATGAAACAACTTAAAAAAATTCAGTGTTCAAATTATCCTTGATCATAATTCCGAACACTTTACCTTGAATGCATTTCAGGAATAAACACTACTTGTAAGATCTAAACCAAATTGACTATAAAAATGTATATTAATGATGAAAAAGACTAAAAGAAAACCACAATTTTGGTTGGAAATAGGATTTGGAGAAGAAAATAACATGTATATGATGATGTAATCGATAAAGATGTAGAATGGAGACCGAAAATCATGAAAATTGAAGAAAAACAATAACAGTGGAGTTCGAGATCACAGGGTGGCCTTCGATGTCGTCGTGAATTAGGAGTTATTGGACACGAGAGGGAGGGTTCTTTATATCCAAAAAATGACAGTTTCCTGATGACTGATGATTTTTAATGATTTTTTGTGTTGTTTATTATAAAAAAGATGTTGAAAAGACCGATAAAATATATTTGGCATCGGTTAAAAAAATGATTCCAATTTGATTTCTATTATTTCGCACCTGAGTTTTGTAAAAAAATGATGTGAAATATATATTTTTTTTTTCATCAGTTTTGAAAAATCCCAATGCCAAAAGTAATATTTTCAATGGTTTTTGGGGTAAGTTCAAAAAACATGCATCATTTCTCTGACATTAAAAACACTATATCTATTTGTTATAGGAAGGTTAAAAGTCCTTAGGGAATAATGTGACCTTCATAATCATAAGTTATAAAATTATCTATACATATGAAGTTATATGATAATTATTTCAATTCAATTGATAATCAAAGTTATACATTTCATCATAATTATGATAACCATTATAAAAAGTTATAATAGTATAAAGTATTTATGAAATATCAAGGTGGGAATATTGATGGGATTTCCACATCAATTAGAAATTTAAAATAGCTGATAGGTTCCCAAAATCATCTTATTATTGAGGAGAGTATGAAATCAAAATCAAGAAGGATATGTTCTAGAATTTAGAATCACAAGAGAAATAATTGTAAGAGTTTATCTACAGGTTGAAGCATCAAGGGGAAAGGTATAGCAAGTAAAAAAATAAGATTAAGCTTTAGTTATAGTATATAGAAATGAAATATAAGTACATCAATAAGGTGAATCATTTGATAGAAAATATAGCAATAAATATTAACTCTTTAATTACCATCATTTGTAATATTTTGACATGTACTGGATAGTTTCCAAAAAAAAATATATTTTTTAAATTTATAATTAATTTTATTCTAGATTCACTATTCATTGAAATATTAAATTACTATTTTGAAAGAAATTTTTTTATTTATGTATTTTACTTGAACTTACAAGGGTATATGTTTTACCATTTGATTTTCATGCATATTCCAAGGGGTAGTTTTTATTTTTTTCCCTATTATTTACGAATGTAAGAAGGGAGAAATCATAGAAGTATTTATAAAATTTAAATAAATAATTTTCAAATATTTTTGTTCAATTGTTGTTTTACAAAGGGGGATAATTTGAAGAAACAATCTTAGGAAAAAATTTTGTATACATAAATGTAATTTTTGAAGGGTGATTAATGTATTAGTATTAATGAAATTTAGGAATTGATTCTCTTTAAAATTACATTTACTTTAATTTTCCAATTCATGATTTAATTTTGAAAAATGTAGAGATTTTTGAGTCAAATAATCACTTTTCCTTTTGTGTTTAAAATTAAAATACACATCATTATGAATTTTATCTAACTTGAGTTTATTATTTTATAATTTTTTGTATATTTTTTAATACCACCAAACAAAATACTGATAATATGAGCTTTTATGAAATATTGAAGGTTTAAGGATTATTAAAAATCTGATGATCTATGTAATTTAATATACCGGTGTTTTGTTGTTTTAGAATGAACTAGTAACCAGAATGGTTGAATAAAATTTAATTCACTGGTTAATTGAGATTGAGATAATTTCTAGATAATCACATTGGTAAATATCAAAATAATGGCGAGTCTATCAAAATTTGTATATAAAAATACTACTTATGCTATTAAAAATGATCATAAAGAATGTGGAATGAGACCATTAGTGGATTTACTATAAATATATCCTTACTTCATGGAACATGAGTTCTGAACATATACAATATGAAAATACTATAAAATTTTTAAATCCCTTAAATATTTCAACTTCTTGTTGTTTAGTGTGTGTTCGATTGTTTTAATTTTGAGTGTTTGATAAGATATTAGTATTGTGAGGTTTCATTGTAAGGGATTTTTGTTTTCCTGTTGTTATTAATGTATTGCTGATCCTTAGATATCAAGGAGCTACTTCTATAGAAGAAAAAGCCAAGAGTTTAGTATTTTGATTTGTGGATTTACCGATCAGAATGATTGAAGGCTTATATATGAAAGTAAGATCCAATACATTAGTTTGTAGAAGTAGAATCACACCTTCCGATAGGTTTAAAATTTAGGGATTCCATGTTTTTGGAAGAAAAAAATATCTACAAGTTTAAATTCATGGATACCTTGAAATAGGTTTATGTTTCCCTTATGCTATAGGTAAAAGAGATGTCTTGATAATATACCTAAAGGGGTTCCAAATGTTAATATAAATACTCAAGGTTTTGTTATTTAAATTTTTTTTATTCTTTAGTTGGTATTTAATAAAAATATAATAACTAAATTTTCCAATGTTTTTAATATATTTGATATTAATTATGATATAATGATTGTTTTACTTTTATTTTATTTAAATATTATTCACAATGATATATTATTGTTATATTAAAAATTATATTTCTGATAGTCATAATAATAGAGTTGGATAAAAATTTATAGTATTTTTCAAACTATAATTCAACCCCTCTTATAGTGTGTTTTCTATCAATATCTCAGACCAGAATTATTCTGTGTGGGATTATCAAGGTTTTGAAAAACAAAGGTATTGAGTGTGGAGTCACATGAGATGTGATGATTCATAGGTTCACTATACATTTATGTGTGGTTTGTAATGACATGAAGTTGTAGAACATAATTATATCTGGTCGGGGTAGGTGTGGTTTCCTGTGGGTGTAAATTCATGGGTTGTTATTGATTGAGGTATACTGATTGATACAGTGTTTTTAGCTCCTTATATATTATTAATGATTATAATTAATACTTTTATGTACTGCACGAGATACATGGTGTCTTTGACATGATTTCCCAACTTGGTGTAAGATGACTTATGGAAGTCATGGACACACGATGTGCGCCATTGGGGTGTGAGAGTGATAAATTTGTGTGAAACTGGAAGTGTGGTACATTCATTTAAATATACTATTTGATATGGAAATTATTACTTGTATACATTACATAGTAATAGATTCACGTAGAGGAAGGGATATATCATTAGCTATTAAGGTGATGACCTGGTATTATCAATTTATTCACTGGGATTTAATACGCCTCTTTCAAATTTCTCATGAGAGGTTCCAAAAATGATCCTACTGAGTATTCAAGTTAAGATCACCCTATGTATATATAAAATAATTTTCTAATATATAAAATCTTCTTAGTGATCAAATTAGGAGTTTATATATTTTCGAGTTGTTGTGGAGTAGTAGGAGTTTTTGGTTATTTCCTAAGTACTGGTTAATGTTTTTTCATTTCAATTATTTCCATTTTTATAACATTACTTTTATTGAGATTGATCATTTATTGATTGGTGCTTTCATAATATATCATATTCTTTAATTTTCATATTGATGGTATTGCATACCATTGTATGGATTATATACACTTGATTATAGTTCCTAACTTTTGGCCTATTGGATGATGGATTTGGGGTTCATTATCTCTCTCTCATTACTGATGGCTCAAGAAGAGTATTAGTGGGGGAGAGGGTCATGTTAAAGTTGTATCAAAGCTGATGGATGATAGATAAGATGGATTTTGGAGATAGACACTAGTGAGGATTCCTGGGTTGATAGGAAAATGATACCAATCAAGGTTATTATATGATGTAAACTATATAGATTAGTTAAGACACAAGATTTTAGACAACCCATTATGTGATGTTAGAACTTCAAGTTTACTTAACATGTTATTAAAAATGATGTTTCTTCTAGGGTAATGAATCCGGTAATAGTCACACATCATGATTTTCAGAACTTTTGTTTGAATTGGGTAGAAAATGAGGAAAATGTTGAAATTGGATTAATTAAAGACATAAATATTCCATATTCATGGTTTAGGGGGTCCCTGATGTTTTATCTTTTACATGACTGGATTAAGAACAATGTAACCATCATGTTCATGATGAATATGTTCGATTGAAATTTCAAACCCATTTCCACCGAGTGGAGGTCAACAATGATGAAACATAGAGGAAGAATATAAACAAGTTATTGTTATAGGGTTTGTAGAAGTACGATAGCTCAATTTTAGGTCAAGAGACGAAGTATTGGTTTGAGGAGGAGGAATTTTATTTCAAATTGATTCATGCTCAAAGGGAACACTGGGTTTCATTGAATGTGATGATTCTATGAGGGGAAGATCAGAAATTGTGGTTCTTATTCTTTAAGGATTGTAAGGAGTAGAAATTTTTCTGAGAATAGATCTGAGATCATTTTCAAGATATGTTTCTTTAATCCACCTCAAAGGTTGTTTTTCAGTAAATGATTAACACAATTCTCTTGGGGATTTATACCAAGTAATACTTCAATATAAGATATAAGATCTCATTAGATTATTCTTTATACATTATAACAGATTTGGAGTTTAGGGTAAGGATTTAAAAAAACATATATATATATATAGATCTACTTCTAGGTCAACACATTTATATTTAAGTCACATGTTGAGGTATTGGTGAATGAATGTTTTATTGAGAGAATACTTGATAAAACCTGGTCATCATGATATGTGAGTTTTCAAGTTCATATATGTATCAGAGATATAGATGACAGTTCATAGTTTCCCAGTCAGATTAGTAGGTTTTAGTAAACATAGAGTATGTTTTCTCCTTCTTCAAGCCATTTCAGATGGGATGGAAGTTCTGTAACCCCTACCAAAATATCAAGTGTGGTTTTTTAAGTATATGGGGGTGACATCCATATGGACCAGAGACTACTTGGATTTTAGATTCACGCATTAGATTTTCCATGTCTAGGTATCCAAGACATCATACTAGGCACCATCTACTTATTTTCATCTTGATTTTATAAATTTTTTAATATATTATCTATGGAATAGTTAATTGCACCCAGCCTAGTCCATTCTTAGAGACTTGAGGTGGAGATAATTACTATTCCTATGGTGTTGACTGTGTTAGTTAGATGTAGATCTTTTTTGTATGGTGTCTGCAGAGATTCCAAGGTGGTTATTGGGAACCATAATTCTTGGGGATATATCCCATATTTTTTTTATACAACCATCTGAAATCTTCTTTGGAATGGATTGTCTATATTTGTTGTTGGATATTGTGGATTTCATGTCATGAACTATCCCAATAGGGTTTGTGCCATAACTCCCCAAGCCTACCTCCATTAGACCAGGGGTTAGAATCTAGCACAAATGTGTTTGTGCCATAACTCCCTATTTAACCAATAGGGTTTGTGCCATAACTCCCTATTTAAAACCCTAAAACCCAAAATAATACAAAAAATAATATTGTTAACAATACATAGATATATGTATACAACTCATATAACAAGAATATCAAGATATACCTTGATAAAAAACACAGTCTCAAAAGTTAACTAATAGCTCTAATTCCAACCTAGGATTCCGACATGAAGGTTACATAGAGAACTCGTTTGGGAGAACATCCACCATGAGAAAAATAGCACTAATGAAATAAACTAGAAAATTAATTATCATCAGGTATCACCATTTTATTTACACATTAAATGTCCAAAGAGATACGATAAACTAATGAGTATCACTCCCAAGTACATGGGGTATATCAATAACTCAATCTTAACTAGCCCACTATGTAGAGGATCAATTCACAAGATGTTTTGGTCATGAGGATATATAGAACTACACCTACGGAATGAATATGAAAAGAGGATTTCAATATGGGCCTCACGTAAGGATTCCAACAACTCTATCTAAGAATTACTACTAATTAGAGCACTGACCACTGTGTTGGAGGTGATCCTATACTAAACCTCAAGTAACGGATTTGGGGAACACACCCTTACTAAAATTTTCCAAGATACAATGGAAAATGGATCCAATCCAACATTAAGGAAGTCCATAGTGTATAGTAGGAGTAAATTCCCGGAACCATTGACCCTGGGTCCTACCCATTTAAATAGACCATGACCAAGTTCGTGTATTATTAAACAATGTACATATTCCTCTATACTTCATCCAAAGTTCCAAAAAATGGTATGTCGGGGTAAACTTGTCCATGATGCATCTATGTTGGAGTACAAAGTGTGCCCAAGCCAGTGTACTCTAGCCCATGTCTGTGTACCCACTAAGGTACATGTCGAGCCTTCTGGGAGGGGTCACATGTCATGTGATACTCATCTTCTTCCCAAAAACCTATCCATAGATACGAGTTATCCACACTCCATGTAATCTAGGTTTACAGGCTATGTGGGTTAGTATTTTAAGGAATCCTAAATCGGGTTTCCATGAATCTTCTCTACTAATATGGACACTAATCGAACCACACCATGATGAAAAAAAGAAACCATGTCCTTCGGGACATGATATCGATGCACAATGGTATGTATCTTCTGAATTATCTTGAAAAACTAATTTGTATTTCGTTCTTCATTGGTTGTTGAATAACATGACAAATAGGTATCTACATCATCCAATACACTATTGTTTCTATCATTGCACCATTTTCATGTTATTCTAATCCAGAATAAATAATTTTGAATTGCTGCGTCATGTATTGGGTGTGAAAAATTCAATTTTCCCACATACATTGAACCATGGGACAAAAAAATAATTCCCTTGATGAATGGAGAAAAAGGGGTGAAATGGGAAACCAAAAATTGGAGAAATGAACTTAAGACAATGTTTTTTTGGACTCGATTCAATATTATTAGAATTGGAATAGAGAAGAAAATAATCTGAATGAAATTTTCCAAATAAAATCCCTCTAATAATCTCATCCCACAAACGACCAATCTGTGGATCAATATATTTGTTGATTGATATGTGATTTTCATAGAAATAGGAAATGGGGAAAGAAAAAAAAATCAAACAAAGTCCCACCATCATATGGATTGATCATTGGTGAAGAATTATCTTTCTTAATTGTTTTTGGTGAGATATCTAAATCTTTTTTCACACCAATCACCAATATTCAATTCAGTTGATGTTCTCCAGATAGAGATCCACTACCTGTCCCATTAAGGATTCTACAAAAGATATTGGTTTATGCAGATAACATTATAATTTGACCATAATATCCTATTTAAGGAAACATCCACCACTGCCTCAATGAAATAAAAATAAAGTAATATATTTTATTATTTTATTCATTTCATGCCAGTGATGAAATTTACATATATTCCTAGGCCAACAAATTTTATAAAAATCCTATGGTAATATATAAATTATAAACTCAATGATTCCATCAGATTTCTAATTTGGGCCACTTGTTTAGAAGTTATTGCACCTTTTTCATGGAAAATACACATATTGGATATTTAATATATTTAATAAATTTAAAAAATTTAGTTCTGGAACATTAGGACTCGAAATTACATGTTGTATTAGTTCATAGTCTTGAAAATAATCCACACAGCTTCCAAAAATAATACATGTAAAATCTAATTCATTAAATTATTCCCAAATTGAGGCTTTATATAATAAAAATCCCAAAGAAAGGAAACACAATGAGATATGGGTACAGAGCATGAATATGAGACTCCCACTCTTGTGTGCTATCTTGGAGATTCTCATGCCGCCACAAGACATGATCTAAATGAATAAATTTTCCATGAAGTTTACTATCTTACAAATTATCAATATCTACCAAGTACATAGTAATGGTAGCTCCATCTGTGATGTCAAACTCTCCCCAGTTAATAATATTCATTGGAACACACATGTATCTTCTTAGATGTGATATGTAGAAGATGATGTGTACTCGGCCTAACTGTAGAGTTATAGATGTGCGGTACACCACCTTTCCAACTCTATGTAGCATCTAAAGAGATCTAGAGAATCTCAAATATAGCTAGCCACCTTGGAAAAATATCCATAATCAACGTCAAGGTGAAATCTGTAGGAACACATGGTCTCCCTCCCCGAACTTTGAAGGCCTCTTTCATACATTATCAAAAGTCATTTTGTGGAACTTTTTACTCCTCATCCACTCCGGGATGATCTTCAACGTCTCTATAGTTGCATGCACTAATATGGGTCCCTGAGTTCCGACTCTCTTAGGTCAGTGTTGAAAAATGGTGACTTGTATAGTCACCCATACAAATCCTATAATGGTTCCATACCAATGGTTTAATGTTAGCTTTAATAGTATGAAAACTACACCAGTGGTAGATGGCACTCCCAACAAAAACAAAATCCCAACATGAAATATTTAAAAAATTTCTCCAGAACATAAAAGGAACACTCTATCTAGAAATTAGTATTTATGTGAAATGATGTGCGCATGTGTAACTTATTCCCAAACAGATCCTTCAATGACTTCCATAACCTTTATGTGAAGAGAGTATAAATGTTAGAGGATAATGTCTATGTGACTCCATGGATTAAATCTATCTATGTTGTAGAGGCCTGAAGCTTGACGTACATGGACATTACATTACTTTTTTAGAATACTTATTAAATAAAAAAACAGACACACAAAGACCGTAATAGTTTAGTGTCTTTGGAAACATGGAACGTAATCTTCTAATCGTGGTGAAAGATCTTCAACATCTCCCATAAAGATCATCCCATTTTTTTCTTACCTAAAACCTCTCTTTATATCCTGGGGAAATGAAAACATAAAAAGGGTGAGCTCAAATGATCAGTAAGGGTAAGCATAGAGAACATACAACAATCCATTAACATTTGAATGCAAAATCGTGAACATAAAATCTAAACATAAAAATCTTGAGCAAGGAAAAAAATCTTGGAAGTACGTAAGGAATGTATTATAATGGAACATCAATCTTGATAAAATAACATGGGAATAAATCATGTAATTGTGGAAACCATTCAGCACTTGTTGTGATTTCCATAGTAGCCAAGGCATTGCTGCCAAGACCATCTTAGTGGACAATGTCCCTTTCTAAATTGAGTTCACTCCTCATTCCAGTCCTGTATCACTGAACTAGATTAACTTACTGTTCTATCCATGTCTATATCATGAGAAATAAATCTTTACCCAATGAATTGGAGGGATATATAGGTCCCACCCATCTCATAATGAAATCATTCTAACTTGTGCCACAAAATAAACATACATCATTCATAATAACCCAATAAATAAAATGGGTTTCATAAACATCATCCCATCATCACATAATCCATATAAAAGAAATGGATATTATTTCATCATAAGAAAAGTGAAACCATGTAAATCATAGATACATGATACCTTAAACATACACATATGAAATAATTTAATCTTAGATGAAAAATGGTTTTTATAAAACACTTGAAATGAATTCCTGAAGAAAATATCCATTCTTCTTCAAAATCAATTTCTTTTCACAAAACGTCATGCAATTTTAAAAGAAAATGTTTTTTTTAAAATATTCATGAAATATTTTGGAGGATTCTTCATGAAAATAAGGCTTTATAAAACTGTAAGAATCTGTTCGTGCCGTATAAGTTAAAAAAATATTCTTCTCGTACTTTTGCCGGAAAAGTCAAAAAGTACCTCGTAAAAGAAAGATTTCATATATACTATGTAGTAAAAGTCAAAAATGGGTAAAAAGGACATTAAACAAACATGAAAAAAAATTATAAAACAAGGACATGGATGATAAATATAACCCTAGTAAATACTTACGAACGAACAATCTCGGATAAAAATGAGATTGGAAAATTTATCCCCTACCTTAGGTTTGATATGCTTCGTACGTATACGAACCTCCGGTATAATGATTTAAATAATTCCATTGACTTATTACATAATCATATTCACTGTTATCATATCATATATGGTTCACTTATGACTTTATATTACCCGTTCTTTTGTATGTTCTATGTTAAAGCAGCATTTTGGGTAAAATCGTTTTATTTATCGTACATGTTTGGACTTGTTGTTCTTGATATTATTACTTATATCCTGATTTACATAATTTTCAGAATGTAGAAAATGATTTATATGTAATATATATTCATCATATACATATATATATATGATAGATCGATAAATGGAATGAAATACACCGTTCATGGAGACGGTGGGCCGTACGTACGCATGAACGCTGTTTCCGTTTCCTTATTGAATTGAATGGAATTAAGTAGATGACATACATATATATATATAAATAAATCCAGTATCATTATTATTTCATATATTTCATGATTACTTATTATATATACTTTATAATCATTCATGAATGGTTAACAGGGATAATGAATCTCATCGCGTCGTGGAGACGATAGTCCGTACGTATGCACGAGTGATGATATCATTCCCATGATCGTGGAATTGTATTGAAGTGTATGTATAATATTTCAGAATCAATATCACTTTACAATAATCATATATAGTTATTTATTTACATCATTATACCCATCCATGTGAGGTGGTGGTCGAAAACTGATTACACCACGGCGTTGAGATGGTATTTTGTACGTACGCACGCGCGGTGATTTTGTTCTCCGTAGGATGGATAGATGGTGAAATAGGGTTGTTTCATACTTATAATAACATATAATCATATGAGTGACACTGATGTTATTACTTCAAAATTAAACAAATAATGGAAAAAAATTATGAGAAGAAATAAAGTGGAATGAATCGGTTATAGACATTACCTCTTCTTTGAATCGCCTCTTCTTAACCTCCTCTTAGGGCACTAAAGATGGTATTTTAAGAATACCAGAACCTCTAGGATGTCTCCAGGGAAGTGGAGAAGGGAAAGTTTCAGGGGTTTTCCAAGAATCAAGGCTCAAAATGGTGTTAAGAGAAGAGGGAAGGGGTTCCCTTTTATAAGGGAGGAGAGGGGCACCTTTGGAAAAACTAAAAATATTATTTTATTATAAAGTCATATTCGGTTTTCAATAGCTCCAAATTGATTTATTTAGAAGCTAAAGTGGTGATGGGTCGAAATCCCCTCATCCAATAGAATTTAGACAATTTTAGGTTTCTATTTTAACCTTATTATTTAGATTTAACTTTAAGTTAAATAATTTTACTTTTACCGTGTCTTCTTGTTTTCTTACACTATAAGGTTAATAAACTTATTATAAAAAGACAAACGAACCCCAAATTGTTTATTATTAATATATAATACCTTATATAAGGAATTGGAATGAACCTTATATTTTTAGGAATAAAATAACAATTAATAATATAATATTTGTTTTAAGAACTATTTTATGTCAATTTTGACACTATTTGGTAAATGATTTTTGTGGAAATCATAACAGAATGATTAGTTCGAAAAAAGATAATTAAATCAATACTATAATGTCATAGTAACCTATAAAATTAGTCTAATTCATAAAAAGTTTCAAATTACATTTATTTTGGTATTTATAACATCAATTATGTAAATATTTCATTAATATGATAATTACTGCATCATCATTGTGTCATAAATAAATTAAATTATTTAATGTCTAAAAATTATAAATAAAATACCATTATGTAGGAAATATTTTTATCTTTCTAATTAATATTTATAGTCTAATTTATCTTATGTATAACCCTATATTAAAAATTATTTAGTTATTAAACATTGATTTTAACTATTTTAACCCTTCTTTAAATAAATTAATAATAAATGTCCTAATCTAATCCAAGTGGGCAAAAATGGTCATATTGTATTCCTAAGGTTGTTTTTGGTCAAATTAAACTTATCCAATAGAATTAGGACATGTTTTAGGGTAATTATAATATCATTTTTACCCTTAATTACCCTATTTACTTTTAACCGTGGTTAAAAAAGTAAAAAGTTACTATTCACCAAAAATTATTTTCTTCTTATTGAACCACATTTTATTCATTGATATTAAAAGTGTCTCTCGTATTTTCGAAATTCAATTTACAGAAGTGGTAAAATTTCATTTATATGAAAAAGTCAATTTTTTAACTACCACTAAATGGATTCACTATTCATCGAAAATTGAAGTATTTCAGAAAAATACCAAAAATTCAGCCTAAGAATTATTTGATATTCCAAATTTAAAATTTATGTCTATTTTTCCAAATTCAAAAAATAGAAGTGGAATTAATTATTTATAGAATTAATTCCCGTTTTCAAAACAAATAGCGTGTTTTTAAGAAACAATAACTATTAAAATATTAATACTTGTTTATATCTAATTTCAAAGTGAAATTAATTCCAATGAACAACATTGAATTAAATGGTAAAAATATATTCTAATTACACTTTAAAACCAATTAAAAAGATAATCTTACCATATAAATTAGTGTGATGAAATAAGTTTTTTTTAATTAAAGTATAGCGTGTATTACTATTCCTCAAAATAAGAATGTTATCAGAAAAATATACAAAATTTATCCAAAGTAAATTTTTATATCCTAATTACAAAGAAGAATTTAATTTTTTCAAATTTAACTTATAAACATGTAAATAAATATATTTGAAGTGGGTGCGCCATCACAAGGCGGCAAAACTGCATTATTTGAAAAATATTTATTTTACCCAAAAAAATTATTTAGTTCTCATACCATGTTCTAGAAAATATTTAATATGAAAAATAATGACATAAAATTCATAATTTAGTTAATAATATTCGTAAAGGCCAGTCCATAATAATATCATAATAATATATCGTTGTTTAGTAAAACCCGGTATTGCGTACAACACACACTATCGAGGAAGGTCGTTATTTCATGTAATGCATGCCAATTCAGGGTTTCATGTAGTGCACGGCTCCTTTTTTGTTGCAGATAACAAAATCCAACCATATTTTATTAATACATTGAATATATATATATATATTCTCAATTTTGTATAGAATAACTACTATCAAAGAAACTCAAAATTGTGTGTAACACAATCCAAGATTTGTGTTGCATATACTGCAAGCTAATACGGTGTTGCGTATAACGCAAGATAATATTGGGGTATCATACGACACAATACATCAAATATATTATATGAATGTTTTTCATAAAATCTAGGGGTGTTACCTTCTACCCCCCTTAAAATGAAGTTCGCCCTCGAAATTCATCAGGGTTATAAATTGTTTACTAATTGAAAGTTTCTTTCATAGAAACACACATCGTAAAATGGAATACTAAAACTTCATTTTAGAAAGGGAAGATAGAATCATAATGGCCACCCAAAGTAACTCAGCACTGGGTTTCCACATAAGACAACATAAGTAACAATATGGATATGGAAGAAAAATTAACCATCATGTTCTGATGGAGAGTGGTAGAAAACAGGGCTATGAAAAAGCCAATAAAGTAATAAATTTGTGATGATCTAAGGTTCCATCTGATTCATCATATATGAGAGTACTATAACAACATTTTTTGTTTTCAAGATCATTTCCCTAAAGTTGAAGAATTATAATTAGAATAATACTTACTTTATTTCGGTATAATATCACCATTGTTTGTGCCTTAAAAAATTTCCACATCATCTCTTAATGAAATGAAGTTGAATTTGTCTTCTGTGAAGTGTTAGCAAATCATGTGATAGAATGATATGTCATTCCATCTGTGTCAAACATATGGTTAGCAAAAGATATATATATATATATATAAGTCCATATATGGTGAGATTAATCGTATATAGTTCCAAAAATGGACTTATACTTCATCTATCATACCGCTTAATATAATAAAACTAGTTTGTACTAACCAGGGACTTCCTGTAGGCCAGTGGTAGGTGATGGAGGCCTGTCGCACTTCGGTTGTGGGTTCGATTCCCACAGCCTTGTCCGACGCGATGGGTTGACGCCTATCCTGCAGGTTGTCCCTTTTATAGAACTATATTATAGCATCCCATCAATAATATCGCAAAAAGTTCTATCCTGAAACAATACTAACTTATGTACAACATAATCCATTCCAATATATAGGCTTATCTAAAATACTTCAGTCTAAGCTCATAGTATAAAGAAAACAATTACTAGAATGATTATCTACCAAGAATGTGAATACAAGCATTTATCTCACATGTATCATAAGCTATATCTTGTTGGTTGCATTCCAAAAACATGAATACCTTAGTCATATATTCTCTTGAAACATAAATTACCATAGAACCTTAGTGAAAACCTGAATACTGCCAAAAGTTAACTCTTTCCACAGACCAAAATCCCAAAATAATCTATATAATAATCCAATAATATCACTTAGTCCTTATATCCGTCATGAGCTCATGAATACAATCAAACATCTCATTATCTTCTTATCCCTTCATTATGCGCATATCATCTACTTTCCAAAAATATCATAATAACCTTCCATGGTTACCGGTACCATTCAACATATATTTTCAACTACTTTAGGAAAAAAATAGTGTAACAATCCATAGATGATTCTTTATTCCATAGTATCATACATTATTCTTTTATAAACATACAATCATTCCACTATCTTCTTAAACCACTAACTGAGCTTCATCATTTCTTTCATCTCATATTTCATTTGTATTCTCTTCATCACAATCCATATAAATACTACTCATATGGCCATGCCGATTCTCTTCAAGAGATTTTACCTTAGGGCATTGGTTTGCATAATGCCCATACATTCCACATTTAAAACATCTAATCATTGTTGATGTCATAGAAATACCATTATCCTTGTCCATGGTGTTAACTGAACCTTTTCATTTGAACTTACTGGCTTTGTGTCCTTCTTTTCCACACCCAAAGCATCTTCCAGTTCCTTTGAAACAATCTCCCCGATGCCTCTTCCCACATGATTTTCATGAGTGAAATTGAACTTTATTTCCTCTATGATCATCATGAAACTCCATCTTTCTCTTATTATCTGAATCAGGAAACTTACAAAAGTTGAGATTATTGATCATATTATGAGATTTCTGATTATGTATAATAACAATGTTTGGACATACAAATCCCATTTCATTTGGTTTCTCATGAAAAATATCATTCCATTGTCCGTCATATCCTCCATTATCGTGAATCTTCATGTTTCCATCCATTTTCTAAAACCCAAAAATAATAGTGTGAGAGGCAAAAATCAGGCTTGGGAAAACAACATAGTAAAGGGGGAATACCATAAATATCTAACATATTAGGTTAAATTCTTTGATCGTTATCATAGTTCTAGGACTATATCCTATGCGTATACTTATCCTTAGGTACATCCCTAGACATAACATAGAAATATCTCTAGGGATCTCACTAACGTTTCCTTATCCTAGTTTCCAATGGTTAACTAAAACTTTCCTATGATACCAACTGCAGAGTCCCGACACTTGAAGTACATGGACATTACATTACTTTTGCAGAATACATAGTACATAACAAAAAAAACACACAAGGACTGTAATAGTTTAGTGTCTTTGGAAACATGGAACTTAATATTCTAATCGTGGTGAAAGATCTTCAACATCTCTGATAAAGATCTTCCCCTTTTTTTATTACCTAAAACATTTCTACATATCCTGGGGAAAAGAAAACATAAAAAGGGTGAGCTCAAATTCTTAGTAAGGGTAAGGATAGAGAATATAAAACAATCCATAAACATTTGAATGCAAAATCTTGAACATACAATCTAAACATAAAAATCCTGAGAAAGGACATAAATCTTGGAAGTACGTAAGGCATGTAATATAATAGAACATCAGTCTTGATAAAATATTGTAACAGTCCGAGATTTTATGAAAAATATTATTTTTTATTTCACTAATGTCTTGTGTTGTACGCTACACCAAAAGGAGCTTGCACAACACGCATCCTTGACTTGCCTTGCATTACACGCAATCGCGACCTTCCTCGATAGCGTGTGTAGTACGCAATACAGAGTTTCACTAAACAACGATATGCTATTAAAATATTATTAAAACTAGCCCTTATGAATAGTAATAACCACTTTTTAAAATTTTAGAAATTTTAGCTCTCAAAATGGATTTCATTTTTGGATTCGGAGTATCGAATTTAGCCTAAGGTGAAATTTTGGTACTTTTCGGATAACTTTCATATTCTGATGAATAGTGAAAATTACTAAATTATAATTAAAAACAACTTTTTTTAATCGAAATAATTAATAGTGATAAATAATTAATTTGAGTGGTTTTAAAGTATATTTAGAATATATTTTTACAATTTAATACAATGTTGGTCATTGGATGTAATTTCACATTTAAACCAGATATAATCAAGTGTCAATCTTTTGATAAATATTGTTTCTTAAAAACACGCTATTTGTTTTAACTGCGGGATTTAATTATAAAATTAATTAATGAAACTTTTATGTTATGAATTTGGTAAAATAGACTTCATTTTTGAATTCGGAATATGAAATATAGCTTAGGATGAAATTTTGGCATTGTTCTGAAAAACATCAATTTTTGATGAATAGTGAAACTACTAAGTGGTAGTTAAAAAACTGAATTTTTCATAAAACTTAATTTTACCGCTTCTGTGAATGGAATTTCAAAAATTCGAGAGACACGGTTGATGTCAGTAAGTAAAATGTGGTTCAATGAGATGAAAATAATTTTTGGTGAATAGTAACTTTTTACTTTTATTTACCACGGTTAAGAGTAAATAGGGTAATTAAGGGTAAGAATGATATTAATATTATCCTAACACATGTCCTAATTCTATTGGACAAGTGTATCTCGACCAAAAACAACCTTATGTGTAAAATATTATCATTTAGGCCCACTTGGATTAGATTAGGACATTAATTATTATTTAATTCAAAGAAGAGTTAAAAGAGTTAAAATCAAAGTTTATTTACTAAAACATTTTTAATATAGGGTTATACATAAGATAAATTCGATTGTAAATATTCATTAGAAAGATAAAAAGATTTCCTACATAATTAAAGTTTATTTATAATTTTTAGACTTTAAATAAATTAATTTATTTATGACACAACGATGATGCAGTAATTACCCTTTTTAAGGAAATATTAACATAATTGATCTTATAAATGCTCCAATGAATGTAATTTGAGACTTTTTATGACTTCCACTAATTTTCTAGGTTACTATGATATATTAGGGTTGATTTAATAACTTGGTTAGAACATATAATTCTGTTATGACTTTCACAAAAATCATATATCAAATAGTGTCAAAATTGACACAAAATAGTTTTTAATTCAAATATTATATTACTAATTGTTATTTTATTCCTAAAAATCTAAGGTTCGGCCAAATGACTTAGATAAGGATATATATATTAATAATAAACAATTTGGGGTTCGTTTGGCATGTTATAGTAAGTTTATTAACCATATAGTGAAAGAAAACAAAAAGGCATGGTAAAAGTTAAATTATTTAACTTAGAGTTAAATCAAATTGATAAGGTTAAAATAATACCATAAACTTGTCTAAATCCTATTGGTTGATTGTATTTCGACCCATACCCACTTTAGCTTCGAAATAAGACCCTTTGGAACCATTATAAACCGATTTTGACTTTAATATAAAATAATATTTTGAGATATTCCTAAGGTGCCCCTCTCCTCCCTTATAAAAGGACACCTCCTCCCCCTCCTCCTCACACCAATTTGAGCACTAAAGCTCGGCAAAACCCTGACAAAATCTCTTCTCCACTTCCCTAGAAACATCCTAGAGGTTCTGGTCTTCCTCAAAGACCAATTTTAGTGCCCTAAGAGGAGGTCTCAAAGAGGCGCTGGAAAGAAGAGGTAATTACCGTTACCAATTCTTTCATCTTTATTTCTTCTTCCACTTCTTCTTCTTAGGTTGTTTCATTATGAAGTAATAACATCAGTATCACTCATATACTGATATGTTATTATAAGTATGAAACAACCCTATTTCACCATCTATCCATCCTACGGAAAAAGAAATCACCGCGTGTGCGTACGTACGGAATACCGTCTCCACGCCGTGGTGTAATCTATTTTCCACCACCACCTTACATGGATGGGTATAATGGTGTAAAGAATAACTATACATAGTTATTAAAACATCATATTGATTCTGATATATTTTATAATCCACTCCAATTCAATTCAATATTTATGGAAATGATATCATCGCTCGTGCGTACGTACGGACTACCGTCTCCACGACGCAATGAGATTCATTCTCCATGTTAACCATTTAAGAATGATTATAAAGTATATATAAGAAATAACAATGAAATATATGACATTATAAAGCTACTGGATTTATTTATATATATATTTATGTCATCTACTTACTTCCATTCAAGACAATAAGGAAAGGAAAACAACGTTCATGCGTACGTACGGACTACCGTCTCCATGAACGGTGTTTTTCATTTCATTTATCTATCTATAATATATATATATATACTGAATATATATGATATAAAAATCATATTTTATATTCTGGAAGTAAGTAACTCATGATATAAGTAATAATAATATCAAGAACAACAAGTCAAAACACCTACGATAAATGAAACGATTTTACCCAAAACGCTTCTTTAACATGGAATTTATGAAAGAACGGGTAATATAAAGTCATAAGTGGAACAATATATGATATAATAACAATGAATATGATTCTGGAATAAGTCAATAACATGATTTAAATCATTATAACGGAGGTTCGGACACTTACAAAGCAAGTCGGACCTAAGGTAAGGGAAATATCACAATCTCATTTTTATCCGAGATTGTTTATTCGTAAGTATTTACTAGGGTGTATTTTATCATCCAAATCCATGTTTCATCAATATGTAATATTATTTCCATCCACCTAAAATTTTTTTAATCCATTTTTACCCTTCGGTGAGTTTTTAGTAAAGAATATGAAAGGAATCTTTTGTCGTTTTTCGTACGAGGTACTTTTTGACTTTTTCGACAAAAGTACGAAGAATGTTTTTTTAACTTATATAGCATGAATGGATTTTTAAAACATTATTTTCAAGAAGCTTCCTTTACAAGTTTTCAAGTTTATCTTTAATCAACTTCTTTTAGTTTATAATTTTATGACATGTTAAGAAAGGAAAAGTGTTTTTGAAGTAGAAAGGATATTTTCCTCAAGAATGAAGTTCAAGTATTTTATCAAAATTATTTTCCATCTAAGATAATAAAAGGGTTCTGTTTTTCCCTATTATTACATGGATTTTATTATGTTGTGATGGAAATATTTTTATGAATTCCTTTATCTTATATGAATTGTTTTATGATTTCATGTTGTTTAAGAATCCCATTTTTATTACATGGGTTACGCTATGATGTATGGTTTATGATTATGTGGCACACATAAGAAAGGATTCATTATAAGATGGGTGGGACCTATATCTCCCTCCAATGCATTGGATAAAGATTTTATATCTCATGAGATAGACAGGGCTGGAACGGTAGGTTATACCGGTTCAGTGAAACAGGACTGAAACGAGGGTTACTCGATTCAGAAAGGGACTTTGTCCACTAAGATAGTCTTGGCAATGAGTCTTGACTAACAAGAAATGATTCTCTATTATTATGTGTGAATGCCACAAATTTTCATGTTTTAAGTTATGATTATTGTGATTACATTTCACTGCCATGATTTATCCCATGTTATGAAATTATGCTCTCTTTTGCAGGTTAAGATTTCCAAAATTTTATGTTCTTATGAATACGATGTGATTGATATTTCTTTTGTTTACCCTTACTGAACATTTGAGCTCACCCTTTTATGTTTTCTTTTTCCCAGGATATAAAGAAAGGTTTTAGGTAAAAAAAGGGAAGATCTTTATAGGAGATGTTGAAGATCTTTCACCACGATTAGAAGATTACGTTCCGAGTTTCCAAAGACACTAAACTATTACGATCCTTGTGTGTGTGTTTTTGTTATGTACTAAGTATTCCGCAAAAGTAATGTAATGTCCATGTACGTCAAGATACGGGTCTCTACAGTTGGTATCAGAGGCAAAGGAGGTAGGAATGTATCCGATCCTTGGGAACTCTCACATGTGAGCGTTGGACGAAGCATGGCTCTCCGCCCAAGGGCTTCATGTGGAAATGGCTGCCACTGGGGATGGTGGTGTGTCCCGCCCAGGGGGTGTAGCCGCCCATGGAGTGCCCTGATAGATATCAACTATAGTCCACTGGATGTATTTCCAGACCGCTACAGTTGGTATCAGAGGAAAGGTTTAGTCAACCTTTGGAAACTAGGATGCGAAAACGTTAGTGAGATCCCTAGAGATATTTCTACGGTATGTCTAGGGATGTACCTAAGGTTAAGTATACGTATAGGTTATAGTACTAGAACTACGCTAACGATCATAGAATTAAACCTAAGATGTTAGATATTGAAGGTAATTCCCCTTTATTATGTTGTTTTCCCTAGCATGATTTTTTCCTCTCACACTATTCTTTTTGGGTTTTAGACGATGGTTGGAACCCGAAGGAACCGTGTTGATCAATGCAATGGACAATGAAATGATTTTCCTCCTGAACAAACAAATGTTATGGGAGATGGAGTGAAAAATCTTATTGCTATACTTACACAAGCTATGAATCATTCTGGACTTCCAAATGAGCAGAGAAGGGAACAATACTCTATTGAGTCCTTCATGAGGCAACGTCCACCTTCTTTCAGTGGGTCTTCTGATCCACTTGTTGCTGAACAATGGATTAGTACCACTAAAAAAGATATTTTCAGTTATTCAATGTTCTAAACATGATAAAGTCATCTTAGCAGTATATCGTTTGGAAGGTGAAGCTGATCAATGGTGGAATCTTATCAAGAATACAAGGCAAAGAGATGAAATTGAGTCCATGGAATGGGACGAGTTCAAGAACTTATTTTTCAATAAGTACTTCCCTCGTATTCTTCGAACAAAGATGGAGAAGGAGTTTCTTGAACTAAAGCAAAAGGATGATGAATCTGTTGGTATATACGAAGCGAATTTTACAAGACTTGCAAGGTTTGCATCTGGCATTATCATCCAACCTGAAAGTAAAGTTGATCGATTTTTCAGTGGCTTAAAACCAAGTCTTCGAAGGGAATTAGCTATAAGAGACTTCATTAGCTATGTAGAAATTGTGCGTTGTGCTATCAAGGTAGAAATGGAAGTTGGTGTTACATATCCATCTCATGGTTTTGACAAGAAACGAAAGATGGAGTTCAAGGAGAAATCTCAGAATAATGGTGAAAAGAAGATGAATGATTCCTTATGCACAAAGTGTGGAAAGAAGCATGGTGGAGATTGTCTTAAAGGGACTAGAAAATGTTTTAAGTGTGGAAAAGAAGGTCATCGAGCAGCTGAGTGTCGAAGTAATGGAAAAAGGGTTTCTAATGATGTGAATAAATCAAACATTGCAGAGAACACACCACCAAAACTTCAATGCTTCAAGTGCAAGGAAATGGGGCATTACGCTAATAAATGCCCTAATCCAAGGGTTAGTGATGATCAACATGAGCAACCACTAAAGGCAAAGGACAAAGGGAAGTCACATGCGATCACTATTGGCAATGTTGAATATGACAATGATGTGGTGGAATGATTAAGTGTTTATGTAATGGGATTCCAAAATAATGTTGTATCATTGAGTATTTCAATATTTATTGATGTGGTATTCAAAGTGATTGAGATATTTTTTTGGAAATAAGATGATATGCGCATAATGAAGGGAAAACGAGAAAATGAAATGTTTAATAGTATTCATGAGCTCATGATTGATATAAGGACTAAGTGATATCATGGTTTGAGTATATAGAATTTTGAGGATTTTGGTATGTGGAAAGTGTTAACTTTAAACTGTATTCATGTTTTCACTAAGGTATTCAAGAGAATACATGATTAAGGACTTTGGATGTTTGGAATGTGACCAACAAGACATATCTTATGGGGATCAACGATGGTATTAAATCTCTGGTAATTGTTTTCACTATATTATGAGAGTGGACTATAGTATTATGGGTAAGCCTAAAGATTGGAATGGATTATATTGGACATAAGTTAGTATTGTTTAAGGATGGAAGTTTTTTTTAGAAAAAGGACAACCTGCAGGTCGGGTGACAGCCCATCGCTTCGGACAAGGCTGTGGGAATCGAACCCACAACCGAAGTGCGACTGGCCTTTATCGCCTACCACTAGCCTACAGGAAGTCCCTCTTTAGTAGAAACTAGTTTTATTATATTAAGCAGTATGATATATGAAGTATAAGTCCATTTTAGGAACCATATGTGAGTAATCTCACTAGAGATCGACTTATGTATATAATTTTTGCTAACCTTTTGTTTGAGACAGATGGAATGACCAGTCATTCTATCACATGATCTGCTAACACTTCACGAATAACAAATTCAACTTCATTTATTTAAGAGATGAAGTGGAAATTGTTCAAGGCATGAACAACAGTGAGATTGTACCAAAATAAAGAATGTATTTATTCTAATTCAAATTTTCAACTTTAGGGAAATGATCTTGAAAACCAAAAATGTTATCCTAGTGATCTTATACCTGATGAATCAGATGGTACCTTAGATCGTCACAAATTTATGGATTTGTGATTACTGGATTTTCCATAGCCATGATCTCTACCACTCTCCATCAGAACATGATGGTTAGATTTCTCTTCCATATCCATATTTTCACCTATGTGGATACCCAGTGATTAGTTTATTTGGGTAATCGTTACATTTCATTCTTTAGTTTTTAAAGCCAAGTTTTGGTATTCCTTTTTACGATGTGGGTTTCTATTAAAGAAACTTTCGAATAGTAAACCATTTATAACCCCGACGAATTTCGAGGGCGAAATTCATTTTAAGGGGGGTAGAATGTAACAGCTCGAGATTTTATGAAAAATATTATATTTTATTTCACTAATGTCTTGTGTTGTACGCTACACCAAAAGGAGCTTGCACAACATGCATCCTTGACTTTCCTTTCATTACACGCAATCGCGACCTTCCTCGATAGCGTGTGTAGTACGCAATACCGAGTTTCACTAAACAACAATATGCTATTAAAATATTATTAAAACTAGCCCTTATGAATAGTAATAACCACTTTTTAAAATTTTAGAAATTTTAGCTCTCAAAATGGACTTCATTTTTGGATTCGGAGTATCGAATTTAGCCTAAGGTGAAATTTTGGTACTTTTCGGATAACTTTCATATTCTGATGAATAGTGAAAATTACTAAATTATACTTAAAAACAACTTTTTTTAATTGAAATAATTAATAGTGATAAATCATTAATTTGGGTGGTTTTAAAGTATATTTAGAATATATTTTTACAATTTAATAAAATGTTGGTCATTGGATGTAATTTCACATTTAAACCAGACATAATCAAGTGTCAATCTTTTGATAAATATTGTTTCTTAAAAACACGCTATTTGTTTTAACCGCGGGATTTAATTATAAAATTAATTAATGCAACTTTTATGTTATGAATTTGGTAAAATAGACTTCATTTTTGAATTCGGAATATGAAATATAGCTTAGGATGAAATTTTGGCATTGTTCTGAAAAACATCAATTTTTGATGAATAGTGAAACTACGAAGTGGTAGTTAAAAAACTGATTTTTTCATAAAACTTAATTTTACCGCTTCTGTGAATGGAATTTCAAAAATCCGAGAGACACGGTTGATGTCAGTAAGTAAAATGTGGTTCAATGAGTTGAAAATAATTTTTGGTGAATAGTAACTTTTACTTTTATTTACCACGGTTAAAAGTAAATAGGGTAATTAAGGGTAAGAATGATATTAATATTACCCTAACACATGTCCTAATTCTATTGGACAAGTGTATCTCGACCAAAAACAACCTTATGTGTAAAATATTATCATTTAGGCCCACTTGGATTAGATTAGGACAATTATTATTATTTAATTCAAAGAAGAGTAAAAAAGAGTTAAAATCAAAGTTTATTTACTAAACCATTTTTAATATAGGGTTATACATAAGATAAATTCGACTGTAAATATTCATTAGAAAGATAAAAAGATTTCCTACATAATTATATTTTATTTATAATTTTTATACTTTAAATAAATTAATTTATTTATGACACAACGATGATGTAGTAATTACCCTTTTTAAGGAAATATTAACATAATTGATGTTATAAATGCTCCAGTGAATGTAATTTGAGACTTTTTATGAATTCCACTAATTTTCTAGGTTACTATGATATATTAGGGTTGATTTAATAACTTGGTTCGAACATATAATTCTGTTATGACTTTCACAAAAATCATATATCAAATAGTGTCAAAATTGACACAAAATAGTTTTTAAATCAAATATTATATTACTAATTGTTATTTTATTCCTAAAAATATAAGGTTCGGCCAAATGACTAAGATAAGGATATATATATTAATAATAAACAATTTCGGGTTCGTTTGTCATGTTATAGTAAGTGTATTAACCATATAGTGAAAGAAAACAAAAAGACATGGTAAAAGTTAAATTATTTAACGTAGAGTTAAATCTAATTGATAAGGTTAAAATAATTCCATAAACTTGTCTAAATACTATTGGTTGATAGGATTTAGACCCATACCCACTTTAGCTTCGAAATAAGACCCTTTGGAACCATTATAAACCGATTTTGACTTTAATATAAAATAATATTTTGAGATATTCCTAAGGTGCCCCTCTCCTCCCTTTTAAAAGGACACCTCCTCCCCCTCCTCCTCACACCAATTTGAGCACTCAAGCTCGGAAAAACCCTGCCAAAATCTCTTCTCCACTTCCCTAGAAACATCCTGGAGGTTCTGGTCTTCCACAAAGACCAATTTTAGTTCCCTAAGAGGAGGTCTCAAAGAGGCGCTTCAAAGAAGAGGTAATTACCGTTACCAATTCTTTCATCTTTATTTCTTCTTCCACTTCTTCTTCTTAGGTTGTTTCATTATGAAGTAATAACATCAGTATCACTCATATACTGATATGTTATTATAAGTATGAAACAACCCTATTTCACCATCTATCCATCCTACGGAAAAAGAAATCACCGCGCGTGCGTACGTACGGAATACCGTCTCCACGCCGTGGTGTAATCTATTTTCCACCACCACCTTACATGGATGGGTATAATGGTGTAAAGAATAACTATAAATAGTTATTAAAACATCATATTGATTCTGATATATTTTATAATATACTCCAATTCAATTCAATATTTATGGAAATGATATCATCGCTCGTGCGTACGTACGGACTACCGTCTCCACGACGGGATGAGATTCATTCTCCATGTTAACCATTTAAGAATGATTATAAAGTATATATAAGAAATAATAATGAAATATATGACATTATAAAGCTACTGGATTTATGTATATATATATGTATGTCATCTACTTACTTCCATTCAAGACAATAAGGAAAGGAAAACAACGTTCATGCGTACGTACAGACTACCGTCTCCATGAACGGTGTTTTTCATTTCATTTATCTATCTATTATATATATATATACTGAATATATATGATATAAAAATCATATTTTATATTCTGGAAGTAAGTAAATCATGATATAAGTAATAATAATGTCAAGAACAACAAGTCAAAACACCTACATTAAATGAAACGATTTTACCCAAAACGCTTCTTTAACATGGAATTTACAAAAGAACGGGTAATATAAAGTCATAAGTGGACCATATATGATATAATAACAATGAATATGATTCTGGAATAAGTCAATAACATGATTTAAATCATTATACAGGAGGTTCGGACACTTACAAAGCAAGTCGGACCTAAGGTAAGGGAAATATCACAATCTCATTTTTATCCGAGATTGTTTATTTGTAAGTATTTACTGGGGTGTATTTTATCATCCACATCCATGTTTCATCAATATGTAATATTATTTCCATCCAGCTAAAATTGTTTAAATCCATTTTTACCCTTCGGTGAGTTTTTAGTAAAGAATATGAAAGGAATCTTTTGTCGTTTTTCGTACGAGGTACTTTTTGACTTTTCCGACAGAAGTACGAAGAATGTTTTTTTAACTTATATAGCATGAATGAATTTTTAAAACATTACTTTCAAGAAGCTTCCTTTACAAGTTTTCAAGTTTATCTTTAATCAACTTCTTTTAGTTTATAATTTTACGACATGTTAAGAAAGGAAAAGTGTTTTTGAAGTAGAAAGGATATTTTCCTCAAGAATGAAGTTCAAGTATTTTATCAAAATTATTTTCCATCTAAGATAATAAAAGGGTTCTGTTTTTATCTCTATTAATACATGGATTTGATTATGTTGTGATGGAAATATTTTTATGAATTCCTTTATCTTATATGAATTGTTTTATGATTTCATGTTGTTTAAGAATCCCATTTTTATTACATGGGTTATGCTATGATGTATGGTTTATGATTATGTGGCACACATAAGAAAGGATTCATTATAAGATGGGTGGGACCTATATCTCCCTCCAATTCATTGGGTAAAGATTTTATATCTCATGAGATAGACAGGGCTGGAATAGTAGGTTATACCGGTTCAGTGAAACAGGACTGAAACGAGGGTTACTCGATTCAGAAAGGGACTTTGTCCACTAAGATAGTCTTGGCAATGAGTCTTGACTAAAAAGAAATGATTCTCTATGATTATGTGTGAATGCCACAAATTTTCATGTTTTAAGTTATGATTATTGTGATTACATTTCACTGCCAGGATTTATCCCATGTTATGAAATTATGCTCTCTTTTGCAGGTTAAGATTTCCAAAATTTTATGTTCTTATGAATACGATGTGATTGATATTTCTTTTGTTTACCCTTACTGAGAATTTGAGCTCACCCTTTTATGTTTTCTTTTCCCAAGGATATAAAGAAAGGTTTTAGGTAAAAAAAGGGAAGATCTTTATAGGATATGTTGAAGATCTTTCACCACGATTAGAAGATTACGTTCTGAGTTTCCAAAGACACTAAACTATTACGATCCTTGTGTGTGTGTTTTTGTTATGTACTAAGTATTCCGCAAAAGTAATGTAATGTCCATGTACGTCAAGATACGGGTCTCTACAAATATCATGGGAATAAATCATGTAATTGTGGAAACGATTCAGCACTTGTTATGATTTCCATAGTAGCCAAGGCATTGCTATCAAGACCATCTTAGTGGACAAGTTCCCTTTCTGAATCGAGTTCACCCCTTGTTCCAATCCTGTATCACTGAACCGGATTATCATTCCATTCCAGCCATGTCTATCTCATTATATATGAATCTTTACCCAATTCATTGGATGGAGATATATGTCCCAACCATCTCATAATGAAATCATTCTTACTTGCACCACAAAATAAACATAAATCATTCATAATAACCCAATAAATAAAATGGGTTTCTTAAACATCATCCCATCATCACATAATCCATATAAAATAAATGGATATCATTTCATAATAAGAAATGTGAAACCATGTAAATCATAGAGACCTGATACTTGAGACATACACATATGAAATAATGTCATCTTAGATGAAAAATGTTTTTGATAAAACACTTGAAATGAATTCTTGAGGAAAATAACCTTTTATCTTCAAAATCAATTTCTTTTCATAAATCATCATGAAATTTTAAATGAAAATGATTTTGTTTAAAATATTCATGAGATCTTTTGAAGGCAGCTTCATGAAAATAAGGCTTTATAAAACCGTAAAAAATCCATTCATGCCGTATAAGTTAAAAAAAACTTTCTTCTCGTACTTTTGCCGGAAAAGTCAAAAAGTACCTCGTAAAAGAAAGATTTCAAACATACCATGTAGTAAAAGTAAAAAATGGGTAAAAATGACATTAAAGATACATGAAAGAAAATTTATAATACAAGGACATGGATGATAAATGTAACCCCTGTAAATACTTACGAACGAACAATCTCGGATAAAAACGGGATTTGAAAAGTTATCCCTTAACTTCGGTCCGATATGCTTGGTACGTATCCAAACCTCCTGTATAATGATTTAAATAATTTCATTGAATTATTAAAGAATCATATTCATTGTGAAGATATCATACATGGTTCAATTATTACTTTATATTACCTGTTCTTTTGTAAGATCCATGTTAAAGCTGCGTTTTGGGTAAAATCGTTTTATTTATCGAATATGTTTGGACTTGTTGTTCAAGATATTATTACTTATATCCTGATTTACTTAATTAAATAATTTAATACATGATTTATATGTAATATATATTCATCATATGAATATATATATATATATATATGATAGATCGATAAATGGAATGAAATACACTGTTCATGGAGACAGTAGGTCGTACTTACTCATGAATGTTGTTTTCGTTTTCTTATTGAATTTAATGGAATTAAGAAGATGACAAACATAAATATATACATAAATCCATTATCATTATTATGTCATATATTTCATGATTACTTATTATATATACTTTATAATCATTCATGAATGGTTAATATGGAGAACGAATCTCATAGCGTCGTGGAGATGGTAGTCCGTACGTACGCACGAGCGATGATATCATTCCCATGATCGTGTAATTGTATTGAAGTGTATGTATAATATTTCAGAATCAATATAAATTGAAAATATTCATATATATTTATTTATTTACACCATTATACCCATCCAAGTGAGGTGGTGGTTGAAAACATATTACACCACGGCGTGGAGATGATATTTCGTACATACGTAGGCGCGGTGATTCGTTTTCCGTATGATGGATAGATGTCGAAATAGGGTTGTTTAATACTTATAATAACATATCAGTATATTAGTGACACTGATGATATTACTTCATAATTAAACATCTAAATAAGAGTAATTAAAAGAAGAAATAAAGTTGAAAGAATCGGTGACAGACATTACCTCTTCTTTGAAGCGCCTCTTCTTATCCTCATTTTAGGGAACTAAAGATTCTCAATTAAGAAGACCATAACCTCTAGGATGTTACTAGGGATGTGTAGATGAGATATTGGCATGGGTGTCCGAGCATCAATCTCAAATTTGTGTGAAGAGAAGAGGGAAGGGGTGCCCTTTTATAAGGGAGGAGAGGGGCACCTTTGGAAAAACTAAAAATATTGTTTTATTATAAAGTCATATTCTGTTTTTATTGCTCAAAATTGATTTATTTAGAAGGTATGGTGGGGATGGGTTTATATCCTCTCGTCAAATATAATTTAAACAATTTTAGGGTTCTATTTTAACCTTATCATTTAGATTTAACTATAAGATAAATAATTTTACTTTTACCGTGTCTTCTTGTTTTCTCGCACTATAAGGTTAATAAACTTATTATAACAAACCAAACGACCCAAAAGTTGTTTATTATTAATATATATAACCTTATCTAAGTAATTTGGCCGAACCTTAAATTTTTAGGAATAAAAGAACAATTAATAATATAATATTTGTTTGAAAAACTATTTTATGTCAATTTTGACACTATTTGGTAATTGATTTTTGTGTAAATCATAACAGAATTATTATTTCGAATATTGTTAATTAAATCAATAATAACATGTCTTATTAACATATAAAAGAAGTTGAATTTATAAAAAGTTTCAAATTACATTTATTTGGGTATTTATAACATCAATTATGTCAATATTTCATAAATAAGATAATTACTACATCATCATTGTGTAATAAATAAATTAAATTATTTAATGTCTAAAAATTATAAATAAAATAACATTATGTAGGAAAGATTTTTAGCTTTCTAATTAATATTTATAGTCGAATTTATCTTCTGTATAACCCTATATGAAAAATTATTTAGTTATTAAAGATTGATTTTAACTATTTTAACCCTTCTTTAAATAAATTAATAAAAAATGTCCTAATCTAATCCAAGTGGGCCTAAATGATCATATTTTATTCCCATGGTAGTTTTTTGTCGAATTAAACAAATAAAATAGAATTAGGACATGTGTTATGGTAAGAATAATATCATTTTTATCCTTAATTAACATATTTACTTTTAACCATGGTAAAGAAAAGTAAAAAAGTACTATTCACCAAAAATTATTTTCATCTCATTGAACCACATTTTAGTCCTTTATATTAACCATGTCTCTCGGATTTTTGAAATTTAATTGAAAGAAGTGGTAAAATTTTATTTAAATGAAAAAGTCAGTTTTTTGACTACCACTAAGTGGTTTCACTATTCATCGAAAATTCATGTTTTTCAGAAAAATACCAAAAATTCAGCCGAAGCATTATTTGATATTCCGAATTCAAAATTGATTTCTATTTTTCGAAATTCAAAATATAGATGTTGAATTATTTAATTTTAAAATTAATTCCCGTTTTCAAAACAAATAGCGTGTTTTTAAGAAATAATAACTATCAAAAGATTGATACTTGTTTATATCCAATTTCAAAGTGAAATTAATTCCAAGGACCAAAATTAGATGAAATGGTAAAAATATATTCTAATTACACTTTTAAACCAATTAAAAATATAATCTAACCATATAAATTATTTCGATGAAATAAGATGTTTTTAATTAAAATATTGCGTGTTTTTTCTATTCATCAAAATATGAAAGTTATCTGAAAAATATCAAAAATTTATCCAAAGTAAAATTTTATGTTCAGATTCAAAGAAGAATTTTATTTTTTTCAAATTGAACTTATAAACATGTCAAAAACTAGATTTAAAGTGGGTGCGCCATCAAAAGGTGGCAAAACTGTATTTTTTGAAAAATACTTTTTTTACCCGAAAAATTTATTTAGTTCTCATACCATGTTCTAGAAAATATGTAAGATGAATAATAATGTTATAAAAGTAAAAATTTAGTTAATAATAGTCATAACGGCTAGTCCATAATAATATTAAAATAATATAGCGTTGTTTAGTAAAACCCTATATTGCATACAACACACGTTATCGAGGAAGGTCGTGATTGCGTGTAATGCTAGCCAAGTCAGGGTTGAGTGTAGTGAGCAAATCCTTTTTTGTTACGTATAAAAAAATCCAACCATATTTTATTAATACATTGAATATATATATATAAATATATATACTCAATGTTGCGTAGAATAACTACTATAAAAAAAACTCAAAATTGTGTATAACGTGATCCAAGATTAGTGTTGCATATACTGCAAGCTAATACGGTGTTGCCTATAATGCAAGATAATATTGGGGTATCATACAACACAATACATCAAATAAATTAAAAGAATGTTTTTCCTAAAATCTTGGGGTGTTACATCTGGCATGTAGTGGCATACCAAGATCTCTACTGAACATTTCTCCCGAATTGCTAATAATTGGGATGACTTAGTGATTCATTCTACAATCAACCATATGGAATCATGTCCCATGGAAGAATGTGGAATTCCCATCATGAATTCCAAGTATATTCCATCTTTCTTCCAATCAATAACCTCAAGGGGTTGAGTTAACCCCATTGGAGCTTTATTTTTATCCTTTACATGATGAAATGTTTGGCATCGAGAGATAATATCTTTAACTCCCTTCTTCATCCCTAGAAACCAAAACTAATATTGGTGGTGATGGTATATTTTCTCTACATTTGGATGTACCACCAAATGAAATGTATGAAACTCTGTTAGAACCACCTCTCACAATACCACAAGTACCACCATGAATCCACTAAAAAAATGATATGATCCCCACATTTATAAAAACCACCATGAGCATATCTAGTGAATATTTGAGTATGTAGGGTCTCATAGTCTGTATCCACAAGAAGTGATTTTTCATATCACTATAATAAAAGAGGGTTAAAAACAATTGATTGAAGGTAAGATACTCTATCTACATACACGAAGATAAATAATAGTGATGCCAACTTCTTTAACAACTTGTTTAGTAATTAAAAACAAGATCTCTTACTGAGAGCATTTGAAACTACTTTTCTCTTCCCTGGTGTATATAAAATCTCAAAGATATAATCCTAGAGAAAGTATAGACATTTCTTCTATAACATGTTAAGATATTTTTGAGAGAATATATGCCTGAGACACTTTTTATTGGAATAAAAGTTAAATTACTCACCCATCCAGTAGTTTCAAAACAGCTTTAATGCGAATAATACTGCTGGTCACTCACGATTTTGGGTTGTTTAGTTCAAATCATGTATTTTCAACTAACATTAACCTTAGTCAATCATCACAAAAATCTACATCAAAACACAACCATGCAAGATTCCTTATGAATCACAAAACACTACATACTAGACACAATCCTCTGAAAAACTATTGATGGGAGTGCTCATCAATATCTTCCTCAACTATTGAAAAGACTACTGGAACCTCTCCATTCACTCAAATGGATACCCCTTTATAGTCAAAGATGTCCTGGGTGATTATATCCTATATAAATCATGTATGAAGCTCCAAAATTGCCTTCTAGTCTAAGGAATCTTTGCACCTCCATCACACTATGGGGTGGATCCCAAGATAACACTGCCTCAACCTTAGCTAGGACCACTGCCACTCCATTTTATAAGGTACCATGTTCCAGAAAGTAGACCACCATAATCTATAACTGGAAATTAATGAGATTCTAATTATTTTGGTCATCTATGTGTACATATAGAACCATACTCATGTGTCTCATGTCCTACTCCTCCGATGGTGAGTAGACAATGGTATCATCAATGAAGACTACTACACACTAATATAAGAAAGGTTAAAAGATAATATCCATGATTCCCATGAACATTAATGGAGAATTCATCATGGAAAACTGAATTAATAAGTACTCACAGTGACCGTAGTGACATCTGAATTTTGTTTTTGGTATATCCTCATACCGTACTCACAAATAGTGATAGCCTAACATGATGTAAACCATCAAGAACCATTGTTCCCCTATATACTGATCAAGGAGGTAATCAATACTCCATATTGGATACATTTTTTTATGGTCACAAAGTTCACGATACTGTAGTCCACACATAACCTCAATCTCCCATCTAGATTCGTTGTGAAAAAACCCTGGACTACCGAGGGTTAAACACTGGTTCAAACAAATAACTTCCTATGAAGGTTCTCCAACTGTGCCTACATATTGTGGATCTTTGAGAGATCCATTCAATATGTTGGTGAAGATATCAGTTTTGTATCAGGTTTTAGATCAATACAGAATACTATATCTCAATGGGGAGGAAAACATGGAACATCCGTAGGGAAGAAATCCTTACACACTACCACCACTACAGGAAACTAAGAACTATTAACATCTCATAAACTATATTTTAGGCTATCCAACTAGTGTGTAATCAATTTCACCCTCCTATGAATTAGTCTTTCCTAGACTGCCTCAGTTCCCCTTCCACCAAAAAAGTAGAACCATATCCCATCACTATAGACACACTGCATCCTTCACCGAAAATGGTCAATCTGGTTATGAAATATTGATAACCAGTCCATAAATAATATGAAGTCCGAAGGCGTCATCACCACAATGGAAATATCCTAACCGGAACTCTCACCTTAAAGAGTCATGCCACTCCATCGTCACAAGTGTGTGATCACAAAGTCATATCCAATAGGAGTCTCAAAGAGGTAGTTTCAATCGAAGGGCTGAAACAGAATCTCTAAGTCTCAAACTAGATAGGTATCATGAAATGAATTAATAGAACCTCTGTCTATAAGTACTACAGCTATGTTAGAGAATATATATATAATACCTCAAATTATTCCTGGAGCCTCTGGATCATAAGCCTCGGCCGCCTATAGTTTTCCCCATCCCTCTCCTCTAGCTCCCTAACCCTGGAGTGGAACACCTGGGGGTGGTGGTGGTAGCAGGTCAAATAATATACCACTTCTAGCCACACTCCCATCTCCTCTACCACATTCAAAAGACTTTTGACGTTTCTATAACTTCCACTGTCTCAACCTCGACGACCCAACCGTGGTCTCTCTATCATCCATCTAGTGGGTCATACAATCTCAGGAAAGATGTCCCCTCGAATCACATGATTATAACCGCCTCTCTATAGGATGGTTGGGCCCATCCTATGATCTATAAACCCCAAAAACTATATCTTGGGGCATCCTCCTGAAATGTATCGCATGTCTATGTCCCTTTTATGTAAGTCATCTCCCTGCTACTAAGGTCTCTGCTTCTTCTTGCCCACCACCGAAAACCACTGGCCATGTATTCTATTTTATGAAACGGTCTACCGATAAAGGTTATTCTATCACCCCATCATAATTACTAATTCATAGAAAGGTAACATTGTCTCAAATGTCTCTAGTCATTCCTTGATCAAAGGTACACTCCCTAATGAACTGATCCCAAAATATATCCATTGAGTACTTGGAGTGATTGGTAATCCTCGATGAATACTCAAATACTATAGTGCTACCCTAATGGAGCTGAAAACCCTCTTGGATGCGTACATCCCTCAACATAGCTAGAGAGAACTCCTCTCTAAAAAGGTGCTAAAACATTGACCATGATAGAGTCACCGTGTCATAATATTCGGTTACTATCCCTCACCATTGCCTTGTTGAGACATAGATAGGGCTTGCCTCAAAGAACACCATTTGATCTATTGGTTTCCTAACCATATGAAAAACTCATGTCAACACCTCTATAAAGTTCTTAATTTCTTATGGGAAGGGATTTCCTGAAATCCTAAGGGGTCTCTATCCCAGAAACTCATTACGTGGGCAAAGCCTGTGTACCTTATACACCGATACATTGGGATCCATATGCTACTCTATAAGTGGTGGATCAACTGGTTCACTAACTATAGACAATGTTTTCATGTAATGAGTTATAATGTAGGTGATTAGTGTATTTTTGTATGGATGAATCAGCTGCTGAACGAACACTAGAGTTTGGATCCTATAATTCAAACTCAAAACACTTAACATTGTTGTCCCAAAAATATCCTCAAATTCTATACTAAGGTGGAAATGACATCTCTGATACCAATCAGACATGATTCGTCTCAATTAAGCCCACACCACAACTCCCCAAGACCTCCACTAACAGGAAAGGGGTTAATGACTAGCACAGAGTAGGCATATCACTAACATGGGAGTCCTTATCTTATGTACCCGTACAAACACAAAAATCCCCAATCCTATAATATACTAAAATGTAAAAACATCAGAACAACCATGCATGCTTATATCTAAATCCCACAACCAGAGTATGACTAGTTGTACAAGAATGTAAACATAGACAAATACAAGCCCACAACAAAGTGTGAATATATAATTCCATCCTGAAAGTAGACCTGGGGACTTCATTCAAGATGATGTAGGAACGCACCTCAATCTATTCGATCCCACTAAGAACTATCTTGTCCTGGTCTATTCAGAACACTATCAGAAGGACAATTTATTACACAAGACATGACAGATATGATTAAATAATGTATATGAGTACGTATTAATATACAAATTAGGATATCCCAAAACCTCAAACAATACAACCAAATAATACATTCATATCTACATAGGTAAATATCTACAACACACATAAAATAATAATATCCATACATACACTGTATAGACACATAATCTCAATGATAAAGTCACAGCCGTAATGTCAATCTAGGATTCTAGCTTAAATGTTCCATATAGAACTCATCCTAGAGAACACACTCCATGAGCATGATAGCATTGATAGCATTCGTCTGAGAGGTAATTCTCTTTGTTTATCATTATTATAAGTACATGATGAATTATAGAAGAGATATGATATAAAGATGAGGATCACTCTCAAGGACATGGGGTATATCAACAACTCAATCTGCATTGACCTGCTAAATAGCGGATAGATCCTATGTATTGTTGGTAAAAAACCAAGACCTCTACCTAGGGTATGAAGATAAATAAAGGTTCTCACTATAGGGCTCACATAATGATTCTAAAAACTATATTCATATAGTCCTACTGAGGGTATCATTTAATTATGTGTAGGAGGACATTCCATATCAACCCTTAGGAATGGATATAGGGAACACACCCAAAAGAAACATGACCACAATACAAAGGAAAAAGGGATCCAAGACAACATTAAGGAAAGATAACTTGTGTATTAGGGGTAAATGTAGTTTCACTTTGACCCTCGGTCCTACCCTTGTAAACAGTCCGTGTGCATTCCCATGTTACAGTACACAATGTATGGATAACCATGTACTTCATCCCATGTAGTAGTGCATGAGTATTCCCATGTACACTTATCCAAGTCATGTATGTGTTGGAGTACATGACGTTCCCATTATCATGTAAACTATCTGGTGTCTATGTTCCCACTGAGGTACACACCGAGGGTTTGGTGAATGGTTACACACCACGTGGAAAGGTCACATTCCACACGATACTTATCTTCTTCCCAAAACCATATAAACCACTATGAAGGAACCACATGTCTTGTAATCCGAGATTACACACTGTATGGATCATGATTTACTAAAATCTTAAATCTAGATTCCCCACATCTTCTCTATTAATCCACTCAGTAATCTGACTATGAATTTTTAAAAAACATGAAACAATGTAGTTCGAGCCTTAATTTGGATGAAACAATAGATTCGGCCTTTGAATAAAATCCAAAAATGGATCCATACATCATTCTTCCTTACACGCTAACAAACATAGAAATAATGTATATGCATCATCCAACATGTTTCCAATTCCAACATTGCACCACCATCTCATTGTTATAAGCTTGGATCTACAATTTTGAATTGTTTCACCAATAATTTGGTGCAAAACGTTTTATATTCAAGTATACATCAAACCATGAGTCAATCAAAGAACACATGTGATGAATAATGAAGAAGGGTAGAAATTAAAAACTAGAAACATGAAGAACAAATGTCGAAAAATGTTCATGTAGGTCTCAATCAGTAACAATTATAATTAAAATAAAGTGTCAAATAATCACGAAGAAATTCACTCAATAAAATCCACAAAATGATCAAATCCCACAAACAACCAATTCACAGATCAATCTATTGGTTGATTGATCCATGTTCATTGTAGAAATAGAAAATAGATAAAGAAACCAATTTAAAAAACATCATACCCGAAGATGGATCCATCACTGATGAATAAAGATCCCAAATATTCTTCATTGGAATGATCGCCAAATCTCCTTGCACACCGATCACTGATCTTCGTTATGATTGATGTTTGCCGAATAGGTATCCTCCAAAAATCTCTCCATGGGTTCTCCAATGGCTCAATTTTTATGTAGATAACCCTAAAATTATATCAAAATAATCTATTTAAATACACATTTGTAAATTATTAAATGAAATAAAAATTAAATAATTTATTTAATTATTTTATTCATTTCACGCCCGCAATGAATTTTCCACAAACGCCTCACACCAAAAAAGGCTATGTCAATCCAAGGGTATAAACCACATTATGGACTCAATAGATCCCTTAGATTTCATATCCAGGCCCCATTTATAATTTATTAAAAAAATTTGGAGATATGTGTTTCTGTTCTATTTTATATATTTAATATATTTCAAAAAATTTATTCTAGGAACATCGGGCCGCGAAATTTCACTCCATATCAGTGAATGGTATCGAAAATATACCAAAAAATATCCAAAAATAATACATGGACTATCTGAGTGATAACATTTCTTCTGGAGGTGAATCATATTCTATGACGTTGATAAATACCATATAATGTTTGTTGGTGGGAGGGACCCACATATGGGTTGTAGGAGTGTTCATTACAAATCTTCATTAATGGAAATGATAATGTTGAGTTACATGGAGAATTAGATGATGAAGTTTACTAGCGTTATAGGAGAATACCCTAATGAATTTCCATAAGGGTTTGTGACACTACCCCCTAAAAGGTGAATGAGTTTGGGATAGTGTTATAGCTAAAATTCACTCATATATCTATGCGTTTTCATAGAATGACCCATTATACGTTATGGGAGATATTAATTTATGTTGAAAAAATCTTGTCAAGAAGATTCATTAAACATACATTTTATCCATTTGGTGCTTCTATTTTTTCAAGAATATAGATGAAAGTTTATGTTTATGTATGGATGACCTTACTTGAATCTGGTGAGAATGAAGATGAACGGTTCTCTCTTATAGATTTCTGACTTATTTAACCAGTTATAAAAAGATAGATAGTTCTTGATTATATATTTGAGTTTAGAATATCATTTAATGAAAAGTAAGGATAAGGATATCATGAATATTTATTTTAATTGTCAATATGGGAATTACAAGTTCTTTGTGATGTATTTCGGCATGACAAATGCTGTATCAATTTTCATGGGACTGATGAATTCAAGGTTCCATGAGTTTCTAGATCAGTTCATCCTGGTGATTATAGATAAATACCCTGATTTATCTAAGTAGAAGCAGGAGCTCTAAAAGTATCTGTGAGTTGTTTCGTGAGTTTTTCATCATCAATAATTGTTTTGGTTTCTTTAAAAGTGTTATTTCTAGGCCTGATTTGTCAAAATATTGGGACATATTGTGTCTCTGTGTGGAGTATCCATGGATCCTTTGATAGTTTTTGTAGTTAATTCTTGTGTATCCAATAATAATTTTGTGGAGGGGTGGATTTTACTAGTTGTTATTGGTCACTACAATAGATTCATTCTAGAGTTATCTCAAATTGAGACTCCTGTGAAATTTTTATTAGAATGGGACGATGTGTTTGTGTTAACTAACCAGTACAAACATTCTATTGAGTAATTGAAGGATAATCTGGCCAATACTCTAGATCATAATGTTTTTAAAATAGTCATTGGGTTTTTGGGTTATTATGATGATTCATGTATTTTATTGGGTTACATATTGGCATAGAAGGTGGAGGATTCCTAGTTGGGGATTCTTGGGTGGAGGTTTTTCATGATAGAGTTTTTTTGTAGTGATTCCCCTTAGGGATGGTTTGAGGATCATCACCATCAGGTCTTGTTTCATGAGGGGATCTTTTTTCCTTCAATGATGTGTATGGTGGTTCTCTATGAGTTCCACAGTTCACCCTTAGTGGTACATCATAGTGTGGATATGATTTATCATGCTACCAGAATCCAATTTAGGTGGTTTGGTATTAAGATATTTGATTCATATTTTTTATCTCAGTGTTTGGTTTTGAAAAAGTTGAAGGATGGGAATCGTGTTCCCGGTGAGTTTCTTTAGTTGTTTAATGTACCCCATGGTAGTGGGAGGACATCTAAATGAAATCATCTCCATATCTCCTCAATATTATATAGTATATGATTTTATATGGGTTATTATTGACCACTTGATAGAGTCGACTCGATTTTTATTGATTAAGGAGTCGATCTCCATTGAGTTTTCATCAATGTGGTATATAAAGGATTTGGTGAGGCCTCATCAGGTTCTGAAGATGATCATCTCAAAAAATGATATCTATTTTACCTCTAAGGTTTGATGAGGTGTCCAATGGGTATATTTCGCATTTATACCATCCTTATTATTACTATGGATTTATTATTATTAATTTTAACTAGGATAGTAACAATATTAACAAACTTGAATTAGGTTTCAAGTAAATAACTTCTCCTTGAGTTATTCACTTTCCAGTGACCACTAAACAGTAAATTTCCCCTAAATATCCATATAATATATCATGAATTTGATTATTTCTTATACTATATACCATTTTTACATATATTACTTACCATTAATTTTATTGATTTACCATGTAAATATTGATAAATCTATATCCTTCACTCAATAAGGATATTTTATAATGCATTGTGTTCATGAGTTTAAGTCAATTATTCTATATTTGATGAATTATTTGAAAATTATAGTCACAGATTAGGGACCTGTTAAGGAAATCCCCTTGATTCATTGGTTGTATCATGGGATGTATTTGGTTAGAAAAACCCTTCACATTTGTAACCATTATATTTTTAAAATGTATTTTGAAAGGTCATTATTGAATATTTAAGGATTTAGACAACAAATCATTTGGTAACCAATATGACTTAAACAATATTTTTAATGTTCTTGATGGTAAATGATTCAGGGACCTAGGAAACATGACATCCAAAAATTAAGAATTTTGTTCATTTCAGTTATTATTTTCCAAAGGATATTTAGTTTAACCAAATCTATGGATGCACTTCATTATCATTTTATTTATTTAGAGACATGTGTTTTAGTTATTTAACATTATACATTTTTTTTATTTAAATCCTTATCAATTATTGATTACATGTAGTGTGTTCTCAGTTATTTACGTTTCTATATTTGTTATTATTATTAATATTGATTAATCAATTCATCTGTTATACATAACACTTACTAAGAATTTGAGATGAAACTTATTTTATTTCCTTTACCCAGGATTTTGGGAAGTTTACTAAGAATGAAATGAATGTATATACTAGATTGAATAATGTTATTATTGAAAAAAATATGTTGTAATTTTTCTATTCATTTGTAATATAAGACCCAATTATGTATATAGTTTACCAAGACTACTAACCTATTTGGTACTTTAAGATGTGATTTCCTTGTATCTTATGCCAATGTAATGAAATTCGGCACCTACTTTGTGATTTCTAGGGTCAGGTCACTTCATTTGTTATCAGAGAAAATTTAGTAGCAACATTGGGAACCAGATTTTGGAAAACATAAATTGGGGACCATAACCCTAAGATATAATTTTATGATTATAATACAAGCAGACAAGGAATTATTAATTAAAGAGTTATGGATACCATCATCGGATTATGAGAATAAGGTTTATAATAAGTTCTACAATGAAAAATACCTTTTTAGCCTTTATACATTGTGATCTACCATGATTAAGGAAATTCTTTACGAAATCTTTGGCAATAGAACTCATTAGTGTAGTACATGTTTTAAGGGAATTTCTAATTAAGGAATAATTAATTTACATCATAGAGACATATTTTTATAGGTATTGATAACCTTATATGTTATTATGTTATTATAATAATAAACTCATATTATTAGGCTTTGAACACAATTTTTTGTATTGAATACCATAGGAAAAAATTTATTTAGTGATTAAATATCAAGGATTTCAATCATATATAATCAAAAGTACAAGGAATTATATTAATATTGTTTAGAAATAAAAAAATACACATGTAGGGTGTCAACCCATTGCATCTGTCGATGTAGTGGGGCTTGAACCAATGACTAAAGGATGATTCGGGTTTCATGCCTACCACAGGCCTACACGATGTCCTAATTAATATGTCATTGTTTTTAGTTTAATAATTTGATAAATAATTATTAATTATAAACAAATAATATTAATTTTTGGGTTTATATATTAATTTATTAACCATATTGGTTTTGAAAATACATAGAGGAAAATATAAATTCTTGATTTAGGGATCTTATGATATGTAAATGTTAGTTATTCATGTATAAATTTGTTTTTGGATATTCATTTATTGACATAATGGATGAATTTTAAATTAATCAAAGTAAAAACAAACGATTACATCGATTTTATAGAAATACATAAAGTAATTATATTTTATAATATTCATAGGTCGTAAAATAATTACTCAACATTATGAAAAATGATTTAGAAATAGAATGTTATCCTAATACCTTAAATATTTTTGAACCTATGGGCTTTTAAGTTATTATAGATTTCTAGATTTTAGGACCTAAAAATTCTATTGAGTTTTCAATTTTTTATGATCAATGAACTCAATCACTCTAAAAAATAATTTAGTCTTTTCCTCTAAGTCCATATTTTCACTTTCCACTAATGTTCTCCAATGTAGAAATTTAGTTCTGTGTTATTTCGTATGGCTATTGTACATTAATTTCTCTCTTATTAAGTGGATATTTAATTAACCATTTTATGATATTGGGTTTTAAACAAAGTTATTTTAATATTTATAATCCTATATACAAATATAAAGTTAAAATTATGAAGAGACAATTTAATTAAGTTTAGGTTAATGTAACACCCTGAAATTCTATTGTAAGAACATTTTATCCGATAGCATGTATGACACACAACACCAATAATTGAAGGGAATAAAAATATAGAGACTTAAAACTATATTTAATATCATAAATAAATTTAATTCATTATTTATATTTAAATGTTCACAATACAAATTTATCTTTCATTTTACGCAACAATGAGTTTCTTCGATAGTTAGCATTACACACAAGACCAAGTTTTACCGAACAATAATATATTTTTAAAATGTTATTATTTAATATAATAAAATATAACCTAGAAATTAAATTAGATAATATAAATAATATTAAATAAATTATGGAAGTATATGTTTGAATTCATTGGATACCAATTAATTAGAAATATAAAAAACAATTGAATATAAATGAAATGTTTTTATAAGACGATTTTTATTTTCCCAAAGAAAATTTATATTAATAAATTTAATTAATTATTATTAGGGAATAGTATTAAGAAAATATATATACTATATATTCAATAAAATATTTTATACATTCATCAAATATATTTTATAGGCATTAGATAAGAATAAATCAAGTTTTACACTTAAAAATTATATTTTTATAAAAAGACAATTTTTATGACTTTTAATGGAGAAAATTTTTATTTTTTTAACAATTTTATAAATCTTATATCTCAAAATAAAAATAAATTTTGAAGAGTAATGTAAAAATTATATTAGGGTGAATCGTTGGTATTTTTCATTAAAGAATTATTTTTTTGATGAATAGTTCCTGAAATCCATTTTTTTCATTTTCTAAAAGTCGGTATATGGGTAACCGGTAACCATGAAAACAAGACCCAACATCATCAACATCAACAATACAAGAACACAGTCAAGCAGAAAAAACAAGAGAAAAAACAGGAAGTCACATATCATAGTACCCGTAGTCTTTCCCGACTCCCAAGCAGGATTCTTCTTCACCTATAGCCGATTCCCATTCAGGATGTCTCCAGAAACCTACACTTTGCACTCGATTCTGGAGATTCTCAAGAACCCGCATATCCGGGGATGCCTTCTTAATATCGCTGCCCTTCTTGACCGCCAGAACCACTCCACCATTCCATTTGGAGGCGGACCTTGTCTGCATCGGTCGCGGAATATAGGAATAATCCTTCCGTGACCTCCTTCCCAGCATTGCAGGTACTGATTTTCCCCAGTAGATGCCTTCTGATTCCCCTTTTGGACAATTTCACTATATGAACAATTAACAAGACTCAGGTTCTCCTTTCCTCTCCCAAAAAACTCCCTTTCTGCCCCGACCTGCTCTCTCAAAGGATACCCAGTGCCCTCCGAAATATTCCTCGGCTCCTGATCAGTAGAGATAACATCTTCCCCATCCATAGAATCCGGGTCCATCCACTTACCCTCAGCAGCATGATCTTCCAGGACATTACCATTGTCAATGTCATTTTGCACTTGACCAGCATGACCCAAAGGCCCATAGGCATTCCTACTTCTTCCCTCCACCATCATCTTATTGATACCTTCAACAAGACAAGGAGACATTGCACCAATGTTTGGAATTTCCCCAGGACCTGCACCATGCTCCTTCTCCAGGAAACAGTTTGCAGGTCCCCCAAGACCACTGCCTCCCCATCAACTTCTGTACAAACATCCTCCTCCCGGACCTTAGATAGCCAGTCCACATCAAGTCCTTCAAACCTGTTACTTATGGGTACAAAAGGCCTGTCCATAGAATCAAGGCAACCTCAGCCCAGTACCTGTTAGACACCTCCACAAAATAAGATCCTGAGACAGCACCCACCTGTTCTGGTTCCAAAGCAACTGCAGGCCCTCCATTCATCTCCTTCTCCCTAGATTTACCCGAGAAAGAAGAAATAGCAATGACGCCCTCATCAATGGAGACCTTCTGATGTCCAGGTACAGAGGCCTCCCCATCTCCTTCATCTGTTCAAAGGTCTCTCCCTCGAACAGCAGGTCCTTCAGAAGTCTGAGCCCGAACTCCTTTCACACAGTGATCCATTGACTTGCTCTCAGAGCCCTCCACAGTGCTCAAGATAGCAGTCTTCCCACTAGTATGAACCCTCTCCCTTTAACTCGAGATCCTACAGGACATGACTCATCTGTGTGACCCAACCTCTTGCAAGAGACATAGAAGTCGGTCCAATTCTCATACACAACCCGTTGTTTGCAGCGGTATTCCTCACCAACCATGATCCAGATGAACTCAAAGGGAACACAGGATGCATCCATATCAACACACACCCGAGGGTTAACGGGGTGACAAACAGCCTCAGTACGACTATCAGAGCATAGGTATCTACTGACCATATTACCCAACATATGAATAATCGATGGATTCTGAAAGTTTAAGGGAATTTTAGGGAAGCTTACCCAAACCGCCGCGGAAGGTGGATCCCGATTCATATGGATATTGAAAGACCAACGCAAGAGAATGAAATGGGATACGTTGAAATTTCTCGGTGCCCTTTCCCATGCTTGAATCAAATGACAACACACTTTTCATCTAAATAAATGACAACTCGCTTTTCATCTAAATAAATTATAATCTTAAATTAAATTTTTTAGTTGGATTTAAACTATTAATTTATTATTTATACATATTTTACTCAAATATAGCTCATTGGAAACAATTTCACATTTGAATGTTTCAATAAAAACATTACAGTCTTTTGATCAATTTCACTTTAAAACACACTCTATCATCCCGTTTGTGAGATTAATTTTAAATTAATTCTTTGCATTTATGTGATTTTAATTTGAAAAAATGTGTCCAATACTTTTAATTAGAATAATTTATAATATATATTATGGTAAAATTAGTTATTGACAAAAAATTTCAGTGACAATAATTAAAATTCACTATAATGATTATTGTGAAAATGAGTTTACTAAGTGATTGAAATTTATTATTAAGTGAAATTATGACATATAAATTTGTTCAAAAGATATTTTACAGCTATTTTAAGACCATATCCTAAGTTTTATAAAAAATGGAACATTAGTTTTTGCACATTATGTAAGGGATACCTCTTAATTATGTTTACCTTTTTATATTTACAAGAATTCCACTCCCCCTCTACTATAAAAGGGAATTCACCCCCTCACTTATTCACACAAGTAAATCACTTTTAATCATAAAAATCCAGAAAAAGTTACCTCCCAAAACCACTCTCCTGTTTCTATAAGAATAAATTTTTTCATAAACCCTACCAATTATATCTTTTGTTAAAAAAGGAGTTACCAGAAAAAAGATATAAAATTCTTCAATGATAACATAAATTTTATTTGTTTATCTACCCCTTAAATTATTCTTATATACTATTTATTTAATAAAAAATATAAAAAATATACTTATATGTTATTATATTAATTTTATAATCTAAAACTACACATAATTCTATCAAATGAGATACACAATCCTCGTTCGTGTGTACACTAGACAACCACCTTGCGAACAAATGTTATTCGTTATTCCATTACCACCATCCAATGTTCTAAATAATGACATATTTATGTTTTATATATGATATATATGATATATATGATATATTTTTTCTTCTAAAATTATTTCATAACACATAACATCACGATTTCTCTTTTGTGTGAATAGAAAAACATCGTTTTTGGGCGTGTGGACTACCGCTACCTCAAAGTAGTCTGATTCATTAACATATTACTTGTAATTTATTAATGATGTTTTTAATAAAAAATATGATGTATATGAAATAAATATTATAATAGGTTTATAATATACGTATATATCATTTACATTTCATACTTTTAATATGAAAAGAGAATTGAAACATCATTCATGCATAAGTATGACCTACCATCTCCATGAACATCATATTCAATTTCCTATCACTAAATAATAAGTACTAAACTAAATGAATATATAATAAATATATATTATATAAATGAAATTATTAATATCTTAATTATATAATTAATATTATAGTAATATAATATATATTTTTCTTTACTACCCTCTCACACACTGAAAAAGAGATAACATCATCCATGGAGGTGTGGATTACAACCTCTTCAAAGAGTTCCGATTCCTTTTGAATACCAAATATTATAAATAAGAGTTTATATGAATTAATATTATTTGAATTAATATACTATGATCATTTTGGAATGATAACTGTTACTTATGTTCCTTCCATAATTATCTTGGAAAAATGGAAATGTTAATCCTGGAATGTACGACCTACCCTCTCAATGATCGCAACTTTAGTTCAATTTTCACAACCACATTCAATGATTGGGTTTAAAATTATAATCTATGAATATATATGATAATTATTTCTTGATTATTAATATATAAATATTACAATAATGATCCCTTTGACCATAGTATAACTATCAAAGTCATTTTTGGCACAAAAACCGAATATGGCCAAAACATCCGACATAAATTTAATTGATTAATAAATTTTATAACACATGTTAAAATGTAAAATAAGAAATAATAAACATGAAAAATGTTATCAAATAAGTAAATAATTAACATATTTATATTATCTAGGAAGATAGAACGTACATGACAAGTCAGACTCAAGGTAAGGGATTTTTTCTCAACATCATTTTATTGAGTTTTATTGTATTATTATGTACCCAATTTATATTGTATGGTGAATATACAACACATTTATATGTAATATCATTTATAGTTAAATATTATTGGTATTTTATATTTTTATTTTAATTATTTTATTTATGGGGGTATGAATTAAAAAGTTACCATGTGGTAACGAATTTCAGTACCCAATTCCTTTCATTTAGTTATATTACTTACTATTTTCCATTAATATTCTACAATTATGTGTATAATGATTTCTGATTATATATTGACGTATTTAACTAAAATTTATGTGGATTTACAGTTTATACAAATAATTAATTCATTGATTAATTCCAACTTCAGCGTTATGATCATTTTATATTTTTTTTGACAATTTCATTCTATTTGAGATTATTATTTTTTTATTTCCACTAAAGCAAATTATTTTATCAATGTTAAATAATCCATTTAATTTTATTCAACATTGGTTATTCATGATTTTATTTAAGTATAATTAATATTTCCCACTGTTTGGTAGTTATTTTTTTAATAAAATATAACATAATTTCTCTCTTCGGTCGGAAATCCATTTTCTTAAAAAAAACCATGTTTTACAAAAAAAATTAAAAAAAAATTTTATTGACAATTTAAAAATTATTTATTATAATAAATTATCATCTAATTTGTCTTTTAAAAAATGTTTTAAAAATAATCTTTTTGTCTCATTTCAAATAAGGTCAATTCCTAACAATTTTTCAATGAAAATCGAAGCCTATTTTTACTTCGTGCAGAATTACCCACCATTATTCTATTGAATATTCCTTTTAAATTTTAAAAATATATTATTAGAATAATTTTCTAATGTGATTTCCTATGAAATGGATTTCTAAATTTTTTTCTAAAATTAAAATGACATTTTATTCAGAAATTATTTTAATGATCATTGTATTTCATCACCGTCAAAAACATTATTCTTACTCCAATGGGTATATTTAATATTGATAGTAGCCTTATTCTTCCTATGAATGAATTATGAATAATTTTAACACTTATATTATCCATATTCGCTTCAATGATTTTTTTGTGTATTCATTAACCTAAACTTATGTTGTCCACTTGGCAGTGAATATTGAACCTTAAATTCCACCTAAATATCTATATCATTTATTATTTCCTAAACATTATACCATTTTTACAAATGATAGTTACCTAAAAATTTGTTAATTTACTATGGAAATATTAATAACTCTTTATCCTTTACTCAATATAGATATTTCATAAGCCAAATTTTTCAAGAATTTAAATCGATTTTTCGATATACGGGGAATTGTTTTGATATGCAGGACATGAGTTGGGGACCAGTTAGGGAAAGCCCCTCAATCCATTAGTAGTATAGTGGGATTAATATAGTTGTAAAACCCTAAACATTTGTATCTATTATGTTTTAAACTATATTATTAATGGTCTTGAGAGAAGAGTTAATGTTGGCCGAACCAAATCAGTTTATAATAAATATATTTTAAGCATCTCATGAATGGTTTTGATGGTAATGGATTCATGTACATAGGAAACCTAGAATCCAATAATTAAGCATTTATTTTACTTTAGTTATTATTATATAGAGTATTTTCACTATGAAAGATATATATGGACGCACTTCATTATCAGTTTATTAATTCAATTTCATGCCATTCATTTATTTACCTCTTCATATTGTCTCGTTACTTATTTCTCAGTTATTGATTACATGGAATTTGTTTTCAATTGTTTTCCTTTCCATATTTGTTATTCTTATTATGTCAGCATTGCTTCAAATATACTTAACTATTTATAAGAATTTTATGTCACTGAAATTATTTTCATTTCATAAGGATTCCATGAAGTATACTATGAAAAATAAGAGATGATATACTAGATTAAATAAAGTTATTATTAAAAAAAATTATGTTGTAATTTTTAAATTAATTCATAATACAAGACTCATGTATGTATTTAGTTTACCCAGAAAACTAAGATATTCATTCCTTTTGTGTAATATTTCCTTGTAACATATTCCAATGTAATGATAGTTGGCAATGTCTTCAGGGTTTTTGGGGTCGAGTCACTAAAATTTTAAAATTCATTAGGGGTTCATCATAAATTTACATAATTACAATCCATTAAATACTTATTATCAAAATATAAAATATGACTATTTTTACAAATTTAATCATTTTAATATATATATATATATATATTAAAGCTCAAAAAATAATAATTATAGAAAAGGTTTCTGAATTTCATTAGAAGTTCAAGAATCAATAAAACGTGCAAATAGTGAAACAAAATATATCAAGAAGATACAACCCCTGATAAAAAATAAATAAAGAAGGATTTATTTTCTGACTGTCATATTACTTTACCCATAAACTCTGATCTACAACAATTTTGATGAGTATATTTTTGATGATGTCGTTTTATATTTTTACTTGACTTTATCAATGATATTTTTATAAAATTTTCCTAAAGAATGATTTAAAACTACATAATTATTCAAACTTTTTTTTCTATTTCATTGACTCTATAAGTATAAAAATTCACCTTTAATAAATTTTAAATGAAAATTTTCCCCTACATTATTTTCAAAATTCCCAATGGGGGATAACACTGTTTGAAAATAAAATATTTGTAATTTTTCAAAATTAATGTGAAGTTTTTCAATTAAAATCATTATTATTTTTCTCAAAGGAGAATGTTTTTTGAAGGTTTTTTTTTGTTTTATAAAGGGGGATAATAGTTTTAAATTCCCATGTGGGGAACGATTATGAGAACTCTTAAAAATATGAAAATAATGATATCGAAAGAGGAAAATACATATATATTCATATAAAGATATATAGGGAGTAATACATGAATTGTTTTCATGTCATTTTTATTTTTCATTACATGTTTTTTTAAAGGGGGAGATTATTGAGTCCTTAACTCACTTCACTTCATTTTTCTTGAAAATCATGAAACACTTTATTTAGTATTTTTTATAACATATGTTTATTGATTCATCTATGATGATTTAAGTATATAAATCTGTCTAAGAAAAATACCTATAACATGAGGTTTAATGAAATACATATCAAACTGATATATGATAATCATATGAAATAAGGAATTTCATAATACTAATAGTTCAATATTTTCAACATAATTACAATAGTGGTTCTGAACAAACCTATTACAATAAATGAAAATAAGTTAAATCTATTTGAATATAAATAGATAGTTGTTTCCAATACTGTTGCAACAGTCCCATGGAAATGACTAATCTAGTTGTTGAAAGATTTCATATAAAAATAGCCTCACAAAATTAATTTGAATATATTAAAAGTGATATTAGAAAACTATAAGGTAAAAAATCATTAGAAGTCATGAATTTCTTGTGGATTAATATATTGTTTATTATTGTTCTTTTTGAGTGTTTTTATAGATATTATACATGGGAGTATTTTATAGTAGAAAAAACTATCATTTTATATTGTGTTTATCTTTTCATGTTTCCATTTAAGTATAATACTAACTAAGCTACCAGTTACGTAACAAGATATTGAGCTACTTGTTGTTATAACAGAATCACCGAGCTTCTGATGACTATATTGGAGAAAAGTGAGCTATCAGTTATTATAGCGGGGTAAATTCTAATCAGGATTATCAATGGATCCTAGGGTAAAGATGATGGATTCTAGCATTATAATTTAAGAAGTGGATACCTTTTGATAAGTTTAATGTTGGGGATACGACCGATCAGGCCTATAGATTTATATTTCACTTTGGTCTAAAATTGTGGTCTATTAATACCATTTATAGGGGTATTTGGTTTGATAACTAATACACTATTTATCATTTTAAATCCTAAATTAATTTTTTGATAATTACTACTCCAGTTTTTGTATTTCAATTTGTTTAAATTTCTATAATTCTATTTAGTTCATCAGCAGTTTGTAATTTTTATTAATATTCATTATAATTCCGCAGTACATGTTATGTTGATCAGTAATTTGAAATACCAATACATAAAAATTTCTTTAATGATATTATCTTTATGTTTTTATTAGTTGTTTTAAATTTAAGTAATTTTATCAATTGTTGGCAACCAAAATTTATAGAATATATCAATGTAAAATCCTCCCCATCTTATAGTATTCTAACCATAAATTTTTGATCCTATATATTCTAGGATGGGGACTTGTAAATCTCTATTTATTTTGTACAAGTGTGATTTTATAATGATTTAGCTTCCACTGGATAGATAGATGAAATCATCCATATGATGATAATAATATATAACATACAGGAAGAAGAAGAATAATCATATAATATTGATATTAGTATTTCATAATATATAATTTAAAGGAAGAAGAAGAAGAACTATCACATGAAACTAATATAAGTTTATTTAATAATATATAAATTAAAAAAAATTATTTGGGGGGTCCTATCACATATTAATATAATACAATTTTCTTGATATATTCATGTTGGTATTGAACTATAGTTATTATTTTCATACTTTTTAGTATTATTATATGTGTATGGGTAAACTATGAAAAGATTAAATAATATCACATTTATTTATTCCTCTTCATAAAATCACATAAAATGATAAGTGTATATTTCACATTATTATCCTTGAATAATAATAATTTGGGATTTCTCATTGCATGTAATTTGGGTTTTTTTGATATTGACTCTTTCCATTTTCTATATATTGTGATCTCAACTTATATTTGGTTTTAGTTGTTTGTAAGGGTTTATTATCTTGAAATTGGATAAACAATGAAAAAATGAAATGACATAATTTACCTAAGGAATGAGGTATCTAAATAGATTAGAATTATTCCTTAAAGTTGTTTAAATAAAGAATATAGGATTCAATAACGTGTATGGATGATTTCTAGCAATTAATAGCTCCCAATTATAAGTTTCTTATTATCAAAACTAATGAATAATGAATTTTTAATTCAATATATAAATTAAAATATTTTTTGACAAGTTTAATTCTTTGGGGCTGAGAGATCCCATTCCTTGTTTGTGAAAGGGTCGAACGCATTAATTATAAGTCATTAGTTTCCCCACGAGTGTTCCATGCAAACAATTATATAATTTACATGTTTTTATGCTTTGGGATGGTTGATGCTTGATATGATTTTTTGATAACCTGATATTATTGTTAAATTTGATAAACAATGGGATAGATATTAGTGGTTCTATTTATTATTTGATTATGGTTAAGGAATGATAAAATGTTATGTGAATAATGATGTCGAGGATGACACCAGGGCTGTTGGAACAATACAAGAGATATGCATACACATTGGTTTCTGTTTGATGCATTATTTAATGGATCAATATTAGATAACTGTTTGATGTGATTTTCAATTTCTTATTATAGTTTGTTCTATGCTCAGTAAGTGCATCTTTGGTTGTGGTAGATTAAGATGAGTAATATAGTACCTATTAATTATGGAATAATAAATGAATCAATAACGAACCCATGTTATGGGGTGTTGTTTAGGTCAACAATGATAAATTATTTATATATTAAAAATAACAAAATAAATGGTTAGAATAAATTCATGAAGAAAATTGGAATTGAATCTGGAAATTGTTATATAGTTTATTAAAAAAAATTCATTTAATAGAAATTTATTGATTAAACAAGAAATTGAAATGGGTTTTAATAAATGATTGGTAACATAAAAATTATTAAATAAATTTTTAATAATTAATGAATCTTAATTATTTTGTGTATTTTTTAGATATAGTCTCAAAGGCCCTAGAATTGGAAGCCTATTAACTTCTGGGACAATAGATACAATTGAGTTTGAGGATATGTAGTTTCCATTTGTGTGGTTGTGTGAGATATATCATTATATTTTATGATTTCATATGATTCACTACCTAAGTTGGTAGGGAAACCAACACCCAAATATTTTTGGGGTTGTTTTCTCCAACATCCAGGATAGAGAGGCAATGAATGAATGACTTTTTCCCTTTTTATGACTCTCCCTCCAACTCAGTTTTTTTCCATTGATTTGAAAATCACAATACGATTCATTAAAAATTTAATTTAACTTGAGTTTTCTAATATTTTTATGTTGTTTTTTATACCATTAAATGAAATATTGAATCTCTGAGTTTATATGAAATACCAATGGTTTGATAATTTCTAAAAATAAATGATTTGAGGAATTTCAAAATTTCAATTATTTACGGTTTCATGAAGAATCGTTCACTTGAATGGTTGAATTAGATTGCATCCATTATTTTTTTGAAAAATTTAGTGGTTCCATATAAGCAAATATATATATATATATATATAACGCTAATTCCATAAAAAGATAGATATTAAACTACTACTAATTCTATTACAACTGCTCTTGAAGAACATGAAATCCAACTGCTAGATATTTTCCTATAAATAGAGTTGTTTATTGAGGTGAATGAGTATTAAAAAATATCATATGAGAATAAAATAAAACCAGATAATTACTTCATTCTTTCAACTACTTGTTATTTAGTGCACTTCTTATTGTTTTACATTTGTGTGTTTGATAAGAGCTTATGATTGCGAGGTTTCATTATAATAGATCTTAGTTTTCATATTGTAATTATTATATTATCGATCCTTTGAGATCGGGGGTTTATATGTGTGGAAGACAAATATGATATTTTGTTTTGTAGAAGTTGGGATTTACAAATCAGTCTAATTTAGAGCCTATGTGATGGATACATAGTTATGATTCCGGTTTCATAAGTATAATTACACATACTAAGAAGTTTATAGTCAATTTATTCAATGTTTTGAGAAGATATTCCCATAGATAGGTTAAATTCTCAGGTTACCTTGAAATAGGTTAATGTTACCCTTTTTTATTTTGGTAAATGTGTGGTTTTAGTAATATATTTTGAGGGAAAACTTATTTTCAAATTAGTGATATATATTTTATTTATTCTCATTATGTTTATTTTTTATTGGTAATTATTGAAATTATGATATTTTACTTTTCTAATATGTTTTCTACTTTTTTATTAACCATGAATTATCTATTTTTTTTATTTGATTACACTTTTGATTGTTTAAATATGACATATTGGTGGAATATTAGAAATTATATTCCTAATATTTTAGGTACTAGAGAGAGATAAAAATTTATATATATTTTTCAATTACAATTTTCCTACTCATATAGCGTGTTTTCGTTTTAAATCATGGAACAAAATTTGTTATAAAAACTAGTCTCGATGCTTAAGAAAAAGCCTAAGAAGATATTTTTTTTTCAATTACTTTATATAATTTTTACAAAAATTAGTTTTCTTACACTTGGATGTTATAGAGAATTGAATAATAAAATTCTTATGCATGAAAATAATTAATGTCAGATCTATCACCAAGATTAATCCTAATATACCACCTATATTTGATTATAATGATTTTGAGTATTGGTGTGATGGTATGGAAACATTCATTATTAATACCTGAGTCAACAATTTTCTAATGCATACATGGAGTTACAAAATCCCAGAGAAATAAGTTTCTACATTTTCAAGAGAATGGAAGAGATAATATCAGTTGAATTTCATTTTTATAGACACTATTTTATGTTCTATTAAAAGGAATTTATATTTTAATGTTTCCTTAAGTCAAATAGAATTTAGAATCATGGAAATGTTAGAATTTATTTTTTTTCAAAATCAAAATTTCATAATACTATGAAATATATGCTAAGGGAAGACTACCAAACATTAAATTTTTAACAGGTGAAATTTTTTCTCAAATCAATCAAAGGATAATGAATATTTTGAATACTCTACCATCACTCCAAAAAAGAAGTATTAGATTTTAATCCTATATAAAAATCTATTGATATAATTATAATGGAGTGGGATTTAAAGTGAACATCAATTGATGACTGTAAATATATTACAATGCTAAGTCTTGATAATTTTATCAGGGATTTAATGTTGAATGAATGTTGTTTAAAGATATATGGTACAAAATTAAAGAAGAAAAATGGTTTTTCAATTATATATACTTGAAATTAGTATTATGTTACTTGTAATTCCAAACCATGAAGAAATAATAAAAGTTAAAATAATTTTTATAATGATATCTATTATGAACCAATAGATGGTTAACATTACAATATTGAAAAAGGATATTTAAAAATAATAATTATTGAAGAGGTCATTTGAAAATAATTAATGAGAATAATGATTCTAAAAAACCTAGATGGTATAAATATAGAAAACCAAGCCATATTCAATCTGATTTCCATGAATCAAAAAGGAATTATGAATAATATTCTATCAATTTGTAAGATAATATATTTTCATAGAGGTAAAAACTGTTTAATATTTTGTTTAAATCATTTCTTTTACTCTAATAAAATTGTTTAAGGTATTACGGAATGCTTCAGGATGCTTCAATCTTTTCCAGATCCTGGTGATTTTGTGTTTGGAGAAACAGACTAAAAAACCCAGTTTTTTTAATCATATGGGTCTACCATGTTAACTAGTAAAGGTAGGATCATGATGTTTGAAAATATGAACTAGGGGCCCCATGGCCATGTGAAACCTATATAAAAAATCAATGACAACTCGCATAGTTGACAAACTATTTGTAAAATTTTGCACATGAACCTTGTGGGGGTGCCTTTGGCCGGTAGGGATTCATGTCCTATACATGGATTGAACAATCAAGAACCTTATACATGTGGGGTGTGATAACATGGATAATTATAACCACAATGTTGGTGTTTGGTTTGGACAACCATGTAACCAAACCATATACCCCTTTAAAAAGTGGAAATTTACAATTTTCCCCCTATACATTAAAACATAAAACATTTTCCACATCCCTAAAACACATAGAAGCCTCCTACCTCTTTATATATCATATCCTATCCACTATAATTTAGTTGATATCGATTATTTGATACTGGGTTCATGAAAAATTGGTTGCATTGGATCACCTTCAATAAGTCTATGAGTTCTCTTGTTTCATTTCCTAGTTTCTCTTAGGAAATCGAACACTATTTCCATATGAAGTAATTTTTTTTAGGAATTTCTATATCTTCTCTAATCTCCCTCATTCCATTATGCATCAAAGGTTGATACTAGATAATGTGTCCAAATCATATATAAGGTAGGTTTTATAGTGAATTTCTCTGAAATTTTCAAATTCTGTAATAGGTTTCTTTCTTCCACAACTTAGACTTTTCATCTATCTCCTCTCAAATATGGTCTATGGATTATATACCTCAACCATACTCCATTATTAATATTATTAATCACCAATTTGGCTGAGTTTATTAAATCTCATGATATTATTGTCTAACTTATATGATTGAATCACCTTGAGGTGGGTTTGGTCTTGTCCCTTATAAATGAATTGGCTGTTTGAATTAACCGAATTGTAAAAATGAATGGTTAGTTTACTGACCCATGAATATTTATAATTTTAAGCCATGGGTGATACAATGATTCCTACATTGAATACAATGGAAGGGATAATATGGAATATGAAGTTAATTTATTCCATGGGAAATACATTGATTCCTACATGGACTACCTTAGACGGGATCATATGGAAGATGATACTATTTTATTTCAGGGAGGATAATTGACTTCATACATAGAATTCCTTCGATGGGATCAAAGGGAAAATGAAATTATGTTATTCCTGGAGAAATATTTGGATTACTTATATTAAATTCCTGGGATGGGATCAATACGTCAATTGATTAAGTGATGCATCTTACAAGTCAAATAATATCCTTAGATTAAATCATGGTCATTAATACATAAAGGTCATAAAAAATAAAATTCATTTCCTTAATTAGGAATTCGAGGGATTAATTTATATGAGACATTCTGATTCATTATATGGTTTTATTTATTAATGGAATCCTCAATTGTACACCTCGAGTTTGAGCCTGTATTAAAATAAAAAATGTTCAATGACATTCTAGATTAGGCTGAGAAAGGTAGTACCATATGGGTATCCCAAAAGAAACCTAAGATGACATGGTTATTATTTATTTATTTTTCTACATATTTTATAAGAACCTATAAAATGATTTATGATACACTCACAGACAGGATAATATTAGAAATCATTGATGGTGACCTACTGAGCCCTACAAATAACCTATTCAGGAATTCTATTGGTATATATAATGAATTAATGGATGTAGGTAGGAACATATTAAAGTACCCTACTATAGGTGCTTATATACAATGATGGAGTACAACAGAAGAGGAAAGAGCTAGTGCTCAGGATGCTTGTGGAGAGTACATTTTGGTCTTTTTGTTCACTTTTGAATAAAATTTATTGATGTATGCCTATTGTAATATTCAACTTACTATCCATTTATATAAAATCATGAGATCATTATTTTTTAGATGACATTAATCATGGGATATTAATTTATCTTTTTATATTTTTATAAATTATTAAATTCCGCTACATTACTATTATTGTGCTTACCTGATTTGCGTATGATTTCACTACTATTCTCCACTCTAATAATGAATATACAGTCTCTCCACCATACCACTGTAGACTCTCAATTATAGATCATAGCATATGGATTATGGGGTGGTGAACTTGAGGCCTTGTGTCTGACCAAGTTCAATTACTTATGAGTGCAACAAGTTTGGGATGTCACAAAGTTGTATCAGATCATTTTTAATTGCTATTATTGGGTGATATATTTAATAATAGGATGTGATAGAATTTTTTAAAGATTATCAGCATGAGAGTAACTAACCAACATATAGGTAAAAATAAATTATTATTTGGATATGACTTGTTGTTTAGGTTTTCTCTAGTTACAATTGTGTTATTTCAATAATGGATTTCAAAGATGATTTCTAAATTTTAAAATGATTTTGGATTATTACACATGGAATGTATAGAAAAGAATAATTAGTTTGTGTATCCACATAGGATCCTAGTAATTTCTATTTCATGCAAATTCCATTCCATGATTATTTACTATGATTGTTTCCTTCTATATATTATTGGGGGTTGATTGTTATATTTTTGACTGAAATAATTTTTCTTGTAGGGAAAGGGATAAATAATTTTCTATATAAAGTGTATGCATCAAGATAATTTACTTTCCTAAATAATATGATGGAGGAGCCTGAACTATCCATGTATTATATGTTAGAGCCATGAATCTTTAGTTACAAGGGCTAAAATGTTAGTTGATTTCAATTAAATTGATTCCAATTATAATTTATAAACGGTGAGACTCTATAAGTTAGGAATGGTGATCTATATAATAAAATCATCTTATATAAATTATTACATCATGGTATTGGGTGTAATGGTCTGGTTTCAGTTAAATGATGTGCTAATTGTAACATACAATGATTAGAACTTTATAATTTTGGAATTTTCATTATTATAACTAGACCATTGTATAAATAGAAAAACTGATAAATTTTAATTCATAAATTAATTGGTTATAATAATATGGGGATTCAAGTTACAACTTAAAGTGAATTTTACAATATAACTTGCAATTGACACTCCATATAACGAAAAATCTATAATTGATACTTGGAATATTACCAATACTATGGCCTTGGTAGTGCGTGGTTTGGTTATTATTAACTTTATATGTCAATTATTGTTTCCTATGACTCTTCCTATGAGAATCCTTTTAATGTGTATTATGTTTTGAGGCATGTTTTTAGAATTTTATATTTATGTCTCCATGACGGCCTCAAGTTAAATGTCATGGAGGTTGTGACGACCATGCTATTGAGGTGGAAGGTCCAAAACCACTTATAGTTATACCTATGAGACCTATTGTTATACCGGATTTGGGCACCAATGAAATTTTTTGAGAGGGTTTCCTATAGAGTCCATGTAGGTATCCCCATGACCTTCCCCTACAATGGAAGAGTGGACATGATAATTTCAGCAGCAGCATCCACCTACTTTCTCATTGGATTTTGGCCCCTATGATGTGTCCTAAATAAAGGTAGTTTTTCTATCTTTATATAACTAGAGAAAACCCCTATAGGAGGATGATGCTCACAATATACATGATTTCTGAATCAGCAAATAATTGGTGGGATGTTATGAATTAGGATGATTAGCATCAAGGGGGCTGCTTGATGGTACAAAAGAATTACCTTCTACGAGTGATTCATTCTAGAAACAATAAGATTCTAATGATCTAGAGAATTTATGAATCTGGATTAGGGTGCCTTGTTTATTATAAACCACCCAGTTCATTTCATAGAGCTCCAAATATATTGTCCAACTCTTTCCAAGGATTATTAACCTGAGTAATGAAATTTGAATATGGTCTTAAGAAGGAGATCTTATCTCAGATGAAAATCTTACGATTGAATTCCAAAACTAAGATAGTGATCCAGAACCAATAACCGAGTGAAGTCTATGAGAATATAAAGGGTTGGGCTAGAGGAATTCAATTCCTAGATAGGGTATCATTTTTTCCAGTGGTAGGATGCATCATTTTGATATTTCATATGGGGGAACAGTATCCACAGTGTGCCCCCAAGTATCAATGTTCTACTTCATCAATGCGATGGTCCGAGAAATACAAATCCCCATTTTATTAAGGACCTAGTAGAGTGATGTGCTTACATATAGATGATGAATATTCATATATTTATCCTAAAAATAAATCTAGTGGTAATTGAGAGAGTATCTTCCTTGGATCTAGGTGCTGGGGAAGGATTATCATCTCCTTTTCTTTTAGGGAGAAAAATTACTACTAGCCATTCAGGATTAGGTGGTAGTTGTGGTCACAGATGAAATACTTTTGATATATAGACCTAGTAGAGTGGACATTCTTAGGGTAGGTGGGGTGTAGCTCCAGGCTATGTATCAGGACAAATATATATAATACAACATTTTCCCAAGGACAAGAGTGTTGGGCAATCTAATATGTGATGTAAAATATTAGTATCCATTAGTATATTCTTTATTTTATATAGGCACTTCAAACTCTTCCGTATATGTGTATATTATCAAAAGTCTCAATCTTGGAATTTAGTAATTTTATCGAGTGGTGAATCTTAACAATCCATTGGGAGTATGATCAGAAAGTGTATGAAAATTCATGGAGTGTCCGTTTGGGATTTGTGGTAAAATTTTCTTATGGAACCACATTATCCTAAAGATGAAGGGATTGAACATCATTCTCAGTATGGGATTGTTGGTTCCTCATCAAAATCATATCGATTTTTATCACCGAAGGGAGTCATTTTCATCACCCAATGACAGTAAATACATTATAATGGTGAATGGGATGTCTTATCATGTTGAGATGGATCTGGGAATCATGGTTTAGGTGAGGTGTAATCCCAAATTACTAGTATTTTTATAGATTATTAGAGACCATGTTAGATATATATCCCTCTAGTGGTGGATTATTTTAGTGATTTCATTACTGATGTATTTTATGGAGTATCTCTTAATAGTTTTAGATTACAGAATTGATTTTACTCCTAATGTAGTAATTATTTTTATTCATCCTTACAGGATATCTTCTATTGATCATCAAGGACTCAAGAGGAAGTTGGAAGTCTTGGATGATAAAGAGTTTATATAACCCAGTACATCACCATGGGGTTTACCCATTCTTTTCTCCAAGATGTTATTTGTGACCCTCAAGTTTTGTGTGGATTACGAGTGGTTAAATTATCTCACTATGAAGAAATGGTATCAACTTCCACAAATAGATGATATCATAGAACAAATATGAGGATCTGGTGACTTATCACTGATTAATTTATGATCGGGCTATTATTAGGTAAGAGTTAGGCCCTCAAATATAACACATACAACTTCTCAATGTAGATGTACCATTATGAGTATTTAGTTATGTCCATCGAGGTCACAAATGTGGTAGTACTCTTCATGGCCTTGATGAACTGAGTTTTCAACCCACATCTATATTCTTTTATGGAGGTTTTCATGGATGAAAACATAGTGTATTCACAAAATCAACACAATCATGGTAAACAACCGAGCATCATACTGCAAAGCTAAGATATAATTGAATATGTGATAATCTCAAAAAATTGTATTTCTAAAAAAATAAGGTTCAATTAGTGGGTCAAATTATATTGTAATCAAGGGAATATATGTATCTAGAGAAGCTGAGAGTAATAGTCTCCTTGGACCGACCTAATAATGTATTTGATATTTAGATTATCTAAGGAATTAATGATTATAGTTAAAATTTTATTCAAAATTTATCATGAATTTCAAAATATATTATGGGATTAAAAAATAATGGTTTTATGCTTACATGGACCTAATATTGTGTTAAATCATTTTAGGAGATGATAGGAAGGTTAACCTTAGCTCTAATCCTAAATCATTCAATGACGGAAATATGATATACAATTTATGGTGATGAATCAAGCATCGGGTTGGGAGAAATGTTTAGGAAAGGAGAATGTGGAATTTTATATGGTTCTCACCATTTGAGTCCTCACAATTGAAATTACCTAAAAATGATCTTGATCTAGCTGCAGTTCTTAATGCCTTGCATTATTGGATGCATTATTTGTTGGTGGAGTGATCCATTGTATACAAAGACCACAAAAGTCAAAATACATATTTAATCAATTTTATTTGAACATCAAATTGAAAAAATAGGTTTAAAACCTTATGTATTTCATTTTTTATAATTCTTATACACTTGGGAAAGGTAGTGTAGTGGCCGATTCTATAAGATAAAAAACCCAGAAACATGTTGTTTATGAAGCTAGAAGTTATTGGAGGTTGGTGGTTATACTTTCTGAGATACATCTAGATGTTTATGAGTGTCATGGAAAAAAAATTCTTTTATATCTATTAATGAATTATTCAATTTTTTATTTAGTGATGATGTGGTAGCTTTTTTATCTCGAAGACTTCATTCTAAGGGAATGTGTTTTTGGCGAGAATGTTCCCCTAGTTTGGATTCGATGAGGATGAGATTTTTTGTATTCATGGTTATATATGGGTGACTATAGAAATTACATGAGAAATAATGCGAGAATATCATTATTTTAAATTGATGTGCATCCTAGTCTCAACAAGACGTACCATAACTTATGCTTCAAGTATTGGTGTCCTAATATAAGAAGGTAGATTGTATGTTTTTCTATTTGTTCCACCCGTTAGCTAGAGAAAGTAGAGCACTAGTATCCGATTAGTATTTTATAATTAGTAACCATTATAGAGTTTAAATGGGATGAATAAAACATGGACTTTGTGAGGGTATTACCCAAATCCCCTCAAGGAAGTGACATCATATGGGTGATTTATATTATGATAACAAAGGTCACCCACTTCATTCCTATAAGGGATACCTTTTCAATATTCAAGCTTGGAATGATTTACATTTGAGAGAGCATGAATTGTAAAGAGGTTCCATGAACCATCATATCGAACAAGGATTTTTTTACATCATGGTTATATACTGGATTATAGAAGTCTATGGGTTTATAGGTACTTCTGAGAACAACCTATCACCTGCAGATCGATTGATGTTATAACGATATTATACAGGTGTCGGAGGAAATGCATATGGAATGAGTGATTTTTTTTTAATGGGAGAAAAAAATTTCCCTTATTGATTTCTATTGTAATTTAAATTTCCATGTGACTTCAAAGATAGATCCTTATTGTTCCCTATATTGTAGGTTGTTCCAATCATTCCATGTTACTTATAGGTTGGGGGTAATTCTATTGGGACCACATCTCTTTTAGGATATATTATAGTAGTTACAACTTATTGGAATGTACCTGGATACAAATAAGTCAAGGTAGAAGTCTTATTTAAATTTTCAATACTGATATCTAGAGTTTTAGGTGGGATATTGGGTCCTTTGGGGTGTTTCTCCATGATTGGGTCATCTATGAATTCCAAGGTAGGGAAATCTATCATCATGATTATTTGGACTTATTGATATATTAGAGAGGTTTGGATAATTGGATTATCTGATAAAACTCCCTCAGAGATAGAGGGAAATGTACAATGTCTTCTATGCTTCTCAATTACACAATTATAATTTTGACCCATCTCATGTTCTTGATTCAGATTATGTTTTTTTGGACATTGATGATTCTTTTGAGGAGAATCTAGTCAATATCATTGATCATAACCTGAAATATCTTTGGATTAGGGAAGTTCTGTTGGTTCAGGTGCTATTGAAGCATATCCATATTAATGACGAGACTTGCAAGTGATATTTTGATTTACATTCTTATTAGATATAATTATTGTCAAATGATTCACAAGAACCCGTACAAGGGAATCTCAGTTAAGAGTTCATTTAAGGAGGGTACATTGTAAGATATATGTTTTTAAAGGAGGATTTAAATGTTTAATTTTTAGTTTAAATAGATTTTTTACTCCAATAGAAGTTACTATGGGATGAATGATGGATTTAAAAGAGTATGGGCTCATTCAGAGCCCCCAATTTCAGTTTTTTGAAATATAATTTGGTGTATGATTCATAAAATATCTTTATAATTGTGTGGTTCAGTCATCCAACAAAATAGAGGGAGGATCATAGTTTTTAAACTATGCACCAGGGAGATTCCTGGCCATGTGAAACCTATAGAAAACTACATAGGTAACTTTCATGGTTTATATATGGTCTGTCAAACTATATGGATGAACAGTTAAAGGGGGAGTTCCTTTGGGAAGTAGGAATGCACATATTTTGGATGGGTTGATTAACCATGTCCCTTGGTTATGTGGGGTCTGAGCCCTTGGATAGTTTCAACCAAATGGTTATTGAACTGTTTAGAAATCCATACGACCAAATAATTCACCTCTTTAAAAAGTTTGAATCTACCATTTTTAACATTCTAGTACTTAAAACATAAAACCTTTTTCTCATAAATTAAACAAAAATAAACCTCCTCCCTCATTAGATATCCAATCCTATCCCCCTATGATTTGGGAGATCACCTTTATATGAATTTGGATTCGAGAACCATCAGTTTCATTTAGACCCCCTTAGTAAGTATATGACTACTCTTGAATATTTTAATAGTTCTATCACCGTATCAATGGCTATTTCCATGAAATATGAATACCCTTTTTTAGGGTTCTGTCTTGATTATTTTATTTATCTTTTTCTATCTTGGATTAGTGGCTGATACATGATTTTGAGTTTACTACCGGTATAAGGTTGGTTGTCAAGTACCTTTCCCTCTAAGTCGTGATGTCTATATTATTCACCATTTTTCCACAAGCCATATTTTTCATTCACCCCACTTAAATTCGAAACTAATTTAATAAAATAATATATCATAGAATTAGTGCGTAATTATACATAAATTTAATCATTGGTTGTTCTCTACCTCAACTTGAACCACCCCTTAGGGGGTGTGTCTTATATTCCTCGACTATTACTCCCAGAGAAATATCATTAAACACACATTTAGGTGTGTATATTAAATTCAAAGATCTTATTTTATTTATTATATAGTTTAAATACATTGGGGTGGGTTTGTTATTGTCCCTTATAAATTAAATGTATATTTGAATTAAGTGAATTATTATATGATATATATAGTTAGCTAACAAATAATTATTCAGAATGTTAAGCTGTGGGGGATTCATGGATTCATACATGTAATCCATTGGATAGACACATAGGGCTACTGATTTAATGTAATTTCATTGTATATACTTCGATTCCTTCCCTGAATTCCTTGTACGAGCTCAGAAGGTAGATGCTATTATGCTATTCCATGGGAGATACTCGAGTTCCTATAAAAAATTCCTTGGATAGGTCAAAGGGAAAATGAAATTATGTAATTAATTGATTAATAAATATATTCCCTATATTTAATTCTTAGGAAAATATCAAGATGTCTATTGATTATCTGACATCTCTTACAAGTTATATTACATTGTTTTATTTTCACAATGTAATGGTATTAAATACATAAAATAACATGGTTTACCAATGAATGTTAAGTCTTATATTCCTTGGAAATTATTGATATGTTATTTTTTTTGAATTATGCATGGATTCCATATTCATACACCATTTCTATGAGCCTATATTAGAATAAACAATATCCAGATACATTCTGAATGAGGAAAAAGCATGTAGTACAGGGCGGGTATCCAGTAAGGTACCCAAGCTGGCATTGGTATTATTTATTTTGGTTATTACATATATTATTACTACTTTTATTTTACTCCATGGTATAATCACTAATTTAATTGTATTAGACACTATTGGTAGTGGCCTACTGAGTTTTACTCAGACCCTGTTCAGGATGCCGATTAGTACCTTGACAGACTTCATGGATGTAGGTCCGGACAAGGGAAATCACCATACTATAGGCACTAGATATCTATACTAGGATAGAGTACATGGGTAGTGGACTAAGATAGTGATCAATATTCTAGTTCATATTTTAATTGGTCTTTATATACAATTTTTATGGAATTTATGGATGTATGACTGTGGTCCTAGTCCACTTACTCCTTTTGTATAGAATAATGACATCATCATTTTGTATATGATACTTCTACCTAGATAATGATTTATATTTTTATATTAATCTGGAAGATTTATTTTCACTTATTTAAAATTATTACACTTCCTTGATTTATTTTTGACTTCACCACAGTGATCTACACTGGTACATAGGGTATAGTCTCCCCCATACAATCATAGACCCTAGATGATAGTTGTCAGTTTCTAGCATAAAAAATAGTACTCTGGAGTCTATGTGGGAAATCACTTCTAGTTAATTTTTTGTGGATCCCATCTAGGTTGTCACAAAAGAGTTCTAAGAAGAAATTTATGAAAAGTATGAAATCCATAAACACATGGAGTGAATGTGACAAATATAATACTTTTGATATTTCATCATTGAATAGTGAAAATGGTTGAAAAATTAACTAATTTTAGGAAAAAACTAAAAAATTACTAATGGAAAAATTAACTAATGAATCTATAATGAATCTAACCCCAGATTAATTTTTTATAATTATGAGGGGGTACTAATTATTAGAGTTCAAATTGTTTAGGTAATGATAAAAAAGTTAATGAAACCAATTAAAAATCAATATTTATGTTACGAAATGTGAATATATGTATCAATAAATATTAGAATAAGTAAAATAATCTCAAAAATAAAAAAGGTAAATGAAAAGAATGTTTTGTGAAAAATGAGGGTAAACTAACCAAATCTAGAAAGGAGAATGAGAAATATTATTTTTGAATTTGATGAGTTAATAAATAAATTAAATAACCATACTTATATTGAAAAGGTTAAAATGAAAGTAAAATCACTAGAAAATCATCAAAAGGTATGTGACCAAAAGAAGAACAATTCAATGAATAAATTGAAGAATGTTTAATTTTCTCAAGATTAGAGAGAGGTTATTAAACTAAATTATGAATTTCAGATCACAATGAACTCATTAACTAATTTTACTAACAGTGGAAAGGAGTTCAATAGAATTTATCGATTGGAAAGACCTATGATATCTACATTCATATTGGCTAGTGAAACCACAGGTAGTTCAACCAATGGATAAAACTATTTTTTGTTGAGAAAGGAACCATTCATTACCACCTTTCAATGTCAATGAAACTTGAATTAGAATATTTTTTCAACATAGTTTTGTTATTCAAGATAACCCTACATTTATTTTAACATAACAATATAATAATTAAAATTATTGAACCAATAAAATTTGGGTTATAATAATATTATTTACAAATAATTCTAGATAAAAAGAGGTTTATCATACAAAGAAATAATCCTGAGTACTTGAAGACACCATACATTGGAAACTGATGATCTATATATGGTGCTTAGTATTTCTTTTTTACATCAACTGGAACTATATATATATATATATTGTGTCTACTGTTTTAAGTAGTATTGATATTGTCATGTTTTTATTTATATATAACATTATGTCCTTCTATTTAGTGAATTTTTTAGTTTTTAAAAACGTTTAATCAAATAAATATTCCAATTGTGGAGAATATATAATTTTTTAGTTATAATATACCCGGAACCATATTCTAAAGAAGGAGATCAAACTTTTTCTAATGTAATGTACTTTAGATCATTGTAATTTATATTCTTTAATTCAATAGATATTCAAATATTTGATTTCTATATGTGAAGTTTCAATTTCATTTAGTTAATCAATAATATAATTGTATTTGGTTTTATAAATATAACGAAATGTTAGTTGAATAATTAATTAAAACATTAAAAGAGGAAATGATGTCATATGCCTTGATAGGATTTATTTCAAGCCACAAGTTCATGGAAAATAAATGAGTTCTGAGAATATTATTTGACCCCTATATAATGGAGTGGCCTAGAGTTGGTTGGATGCATTAACTATAGATTCTTTCTAAATATTTTTCACTTTCTATTAACATTTACCATCTTTTGATTGTGTTTTAGCATCAACCATTGATCTTTTTTACTGTAGATATTTTTAAGGAAAGACTGATTTATCCTATTCTCTCCAAGAAGTATTATTATATACAAAAGGATGTAATTGAGTTTGGAGTCATTATTTCTACATATTGATGAATGTGAGTTTTTTATAAGATACTTTTCAGATATTTTCATAGAACTGCTATCTTTTCAAACATTGAAGAAATAAATCCGGTGATTTTTTTATTTTCAAACATATGTTTACTTTTAAAATTGAGAAATTTTCTATGTTTTTTGTGTTAGGTCGAAATAATACATAGATTTAAAATCTGGGGTGGCGGTGAATTTTGTTTTTTGGTAATATTTATAGATTCTATATTTTAACTATTCTTTGGGATTATGTAGATACACAATGATCTGTACTATTCTAAATGTGTATAAGAAAAATATTAATGAAGAACATAATAATTTTTATAGTGGATTAGGGCACTAAGATCCCCTTGTATACTCAACCAACACTCACCTTAGGATCCTAGCGACTATCACTAGAAAATTCCCTCCTATCACAAGACCATAAAATCTAAAACTGAGTGCATGCAGTTGACACCATTACAATAAGGATAAATAGACCCTTATGGATATTTTTATTTGGAACCGATTATCCACAACATAGAGAAATAATATGAAACATAACCATAACTGAGTACGAGAATTTGAAACTCTAATAAATCAAGAGGCTTTGATTTTATGGTGGTTCATGTTGATACTTCACAATTGCACTATAAGAAACTAGCATTATATGGAACCTTTTTATCGATAAGGATATTTAATTAGGAGTAGTTTTAAAAAATACCTTGTTGAAAATGTCCTTCAATAAAGAATAGAAAGAAACATGAAATATTTCATAGTAGTTTGTGGTTGAAAATAATATCCCCAAATCGTATCCTCTTTTAGAATATAAAAGTGTCGATTGTTCTTTACAGAGGATGTATAAAATGATATAAACAAAAGGTATGAAGTTTTTAAATTGATTTGTTTCAGTATAGAATATCAAATATAAATTGTTTTTCAAGAAAATTATTTGATGATATGTATATAACAAAATATTTTTCTTTTAGTTTAGTAGATCCAATAATATCACTAGAGAGATAGAAAATATTCAAATCTAAATTGACTAGGGAGACATAACATTCCTTAAGTATAGGAATGATTTACTCTCTTGAATATGGTTCTTTGAATTGATTATAAGGATTATTTGAATCAATAATGGAATAACTTTCAAAAGATCATTTTTTCTATTAAGATTAATGTATAAATATCAGATAAAATCATAGATTTAAATCACAATCTTTTAATAGTAAAACATAAGGTTCCTTCATAAAATGACAAAATACCAAATTTAGTGTCGACAATGTAGGGGTGATCATAAAAGTAGGGTTGATTTATCATACGTTTGTATCCCTAAATGATGGGCTCCATATTAATATTGGTTTCCATAACCAAAATTTTCATTCATAAAAATACAATTTTCCTTACATATGTAGGGTTCCTGAACCATACATTCTGATAGTGAAAGTTAGATGATCCATACGTTTACTTTTAAGCGTAGGGATAGTGATCCAGAAATGCCTCTCTGAAACGTAGGGTTCATTCTTTAGCTGAATTTCTAATCATAGTATTCATTCCATATTCCATGCTTGCCAATGTAGGGAATAGAAAATGTTTTCAGAATATACTAAAATGTGTTCAAAAAAATTTATAAAATATTCTATGCAGATTAATAACATGAATATAATTCCAGAATAAATATTGAAAATAATTTTAATTTCTTGACATTCATTTAAGGAAATATCATTATTAAAAAACAATGATATTTGTGATTATAAATATCAAAATAATTTATATATTATTCTTTAGACAATACAAGGCCAACAATTTCCAAAATTTTGATGAACAAAAAACCCATTAAAATAATTTATAGAAAATATAAGATTTTTGTAAACACTAAGAAAATAATATTTTTTGTTTCACTCTATTATTATTTTTATTTCACAAAAACTATTTCATATTAAAATAAATAATCTTAATTTGAGAATTTTATGTTTATATTTACCTAATTATCTCCGCCTTTTGTTGAAATGAAATGAACATATATGAAAAATTATTAAAACACAATACATTATTCAAAGAATAGTAAATGACTGATTTAGTGTACTAGTTAGAAAAATAAGACATATGTTCTGGTGGTGTAAAATATGTCATAAATAATAAAATAATAAAACTTTATAAAACACAAAGATATATTAATTAATAAGTATAATTTTTATTAAAAATGAGATTATATATACACGAGTGGGTTTGAATTGAGGAAAATGTTTACAAAAGAGCGGTGGAAGAAGGTGAAGGGTATTAATCAGGTGGGATTTTTGGTTCAGGAAATGAATCAACAGCCTGAAAACATACTTCAACTCTGCTATTTGAAATTATAACTTTTCTAGAATATTTTCAGACATATACCTGATTGGAATTCTTGAATCTTGAATCACAATTAAATTTTCAATCAGATTGACATTGAGAAACTCATAAATATTTTCCTCCAGTAGTAGAATCTTATAAAGATTCTCAGTAAAATGATTATGAAGCTACCTAATTTTAGGATCACATAAGGTAAACGTATCAATTATATATCTTTGATTATCAAAAACCACATGCACAGGTGTTCTGTTACACTAAGGAGGTGGAATAAATTCATTAATATCTAACATCACTAATGTGATTGCTTGAATTCTTCTAATCAGGACCAGTGATATTGGAGGTGAAGAAGTAGAAGCTCCGGAATGACTAACACTCCCTTTTAATAATTCAAAATGGATTCCAAAATACCATTTCAAATATTCATAATCTATTTTAAAAATATTTTCTATTTCATGTTTCCAAACTGATCAAGTATATCTCCCTAGAATGCATCGTAATAACTTTTTAGAACTAAATTTTCTATAAATTATTAAAGCTGATTCTAAATAGATTCTAATTCAAATATTGTAATATAATAATTCTTAAATCAAATAATGTTTTCCTGATAGATTCCAATTATATTTTATGACAAGAGTTCTCTCCATGTACCTTTTTGAATTTCATAACCATGACTTCTATCTAGTTTTTAGAATAATCAGATGTCCCTTCATATCGGTACGTTTACTAAGTAGATACTTCCACAATTTCTATTGAATTAATTTAAGTTTCTTTATTGGAAAAATAAATTCCATCAAGTAACTCTATCCTTTCTCCTTAAATTGATACTTTTATTTCAATGGATTGACCAATGAGAGATACAACCTGAAGCTCAACAATTATAATACTATCAATTACAGATTTTCGAGATTCCTCTCCTTCTAGAGAACGTTCTCTTTGCTAATATTATTGATGATAAACATGATGTCCTTGAATTTTACTTTTTGGTTATGGTTCCTCAAAATTATATGTTTTTTATAAATTAACTGATTGATTCTTATCACCAGGTCATGATGATTCTCTCTATAGATCATCATGCTGAGGCTCTTCTATGAATCTTTTTTTGATATGTTTTTTATGGGATTCTTCTTCTAAACATTCCCTATTAGTATTTGTTGAGAAAAAATAAATTTTTATTTTAGTTGGCCAAACAACAAACTCTATTCTAGATTTCCAATTTCTTCATTTCTTAAAAGAGTCTATCCTATAGACATGATATTTCCTTGATCCCCATAAGAAACATGACCTGATCAATGGTGGTCATCCACACCACCTTGAAGCGGTTTACCATTAAATATACTCCAATGAAAACCTAATTTTCTTATAGTACCATCATTCAAAAAATTTCTATAGTGACATCTTATAAAAAAACCAGCTTGGAGAATCTTATTTTTTCTGAACATAAGTAGAGAAAATATTTAACCATAGGGATAAAAAGGCATTCTGGATTCTGTATAGAATCAATGATTTAGATATCTCAAATTATATTGGGGAACATTATTCTTAATCTCACTAATAAACCAAATATGATATACATGTCTTGGTAAAACATCTTTTCTAACACAGTAGTCATTAGAAGAATGACTATCTAAATAAATTTGATCAATACCTTCTGGTTAGCCTCAATATCCATTACAAATATTTTTCAAATATTGGTTTAAACAAGTAAGTAAATAATATCTTCTAATCTGTGATACTTATTTCCAACTAATTGAAGATAATAAATGAATACTCCATCATTAGGGAATTTTAAAAACTATGAATTTTAAACTAACGATATTGAGAAATAATTTTCATATCTTCACTATGTTATTATATCCTATGTTTCCCTAAATCTAAATTTAACATTATTTTAAAACTTCTTTAGTTTTAACTTGAAAAGAAATTTTGTATTTTATTCATTACAAAGAAATTATAAACCATGAAATGAAATAACTTGTCTGAGTAGAATATTTTTCGGGAACAACCATTGATAATAAATCACCATTCCATGAATAATATTCCTAAATGGTGAAAATTGATGCTTCAGATCCCTTGGTTCAAATTCATTTATTCTTCTTTTCTTTTCCATTTATGAGAATATGATGGTCGAAGGTTTTCAGATTCTAGGTTTTGGAAGAAAGAAGAATGATCTGGAAGTTGAAATGATTGAATGGGAAGGAAATATGATGTCTGTTACGATAGTTGGGTGATGTGGTCTTGATTCTCGAGCTGATTACATAGGGAAATCATTTAAAATTTAAAATTTAAATGATTCATATTAATTTTTTTGGAAACAATTAATATATTTAAAAATTTGAACGAACATATAGTTAATAAACATAATTGACAGAGAAATTAAAAAATTTAAAGTAATAAACATTTTTTAAAATTAAATATCCTTAAACCCCTTAATGAAATCAAAACATTTAGTGGGAAGTGGTTTAGTAAAAATAAAATCTCAATGATATTCGGTATTTAAAAATTCTAAAGACATACTCTTTTAGATAACATGATATCTTAGGGAATGTTTCATTATATAAATATGATTAGTCCTAGAATGAATTCTCAGATTTTTTGAAATATTAATAGAACTAGTATTATCACAAAAAATAGATAAATTTTTAAAATTTAATCTAAAATTCAGAAGAGTGTGTTTCATCCATAACACTAGTGCACAATGACAGCCATAAGATTTGTATTTTTCCTCAGATGTTGAAAGGGAAACTGAGTGGTGTTTCTTACTTGACCATGAGACTAATGATTTTCTTAAAAAGTGATAGGTTCCTAAGGTTCTTTTTCTATAGATTATATATCCTCCAAAATCAGTATCTGAGTATGAAATTATATTAAAATCAATTGTTTTGGGGTAAATAATAGATTGAGAAATAGTTACTATTAAATATCTAAAAATTGTATTAACATTATAAATAATGTATTCTTATAGATATGATATAAATTTGGCATATAGAAATATAGAAAACATCATTTCTATCCTGCTAGAAGTAAAATATAATAAACTACCAATAATACCTCTATATAACTTCTTAGCAACTGGGTTTCTAGCTTCATAGATATCATATTCTATATTGGTACAACTGTTATTTTTATAAGCCTTACTATTTTTTAGTCCAATTTTGTTGAATAAATAGATAATATATTTAATTTTATTTTAAAAATTTCTATAGTATATTTGATAGATTTGAATTCATAAAAAGAAATTCTAGTCTCCCATAATATTCATTTGAAATTATTTTTCATTAGATTTAAAAAACCATTATAAAGATTTTTATTTGTTGGACCAAAAATAACATTGTCAACAAAAAATATTACTTATAAAATATTAGAAAAAATAGTTTTCTTTAAAATAGTGGGATCAACTAATCTCATAGAATATAAATTTTTCAACTAAAATGATATTAAAATATTATACCAAGCTATAGGTTTCTGTTTATGTCCATAAAGATATTTAGTATGTTTTGAAATATAATTTGGTTTATAAGGGTTTTCAAAACCTAGTGGGTTTTCATTGTTAACATCATCAATTAAATATCAATTTATAAAACCAGATTTAACATCCATCAGATATAATTTGGAATTCATATGAGATGCATAAGATAAATGGATTCTAATGGATTCTTATCTAGATAAAAGTGAAAAGGATTCATCCTAATCTATTAATTATTCATAATTTTATCATTTTTCTACTAATATAGATTTTTTCTTCATATGATCCCTTTGGAATCCTGTTTGTTTCTAATGATCCATTTAGTTCTTATTATAGGGAAATATTATTATCTTTATACTATTTCCCAAATAAATTTTTTTCTGATTTGGTTTAGTTATTCTTTCACGGATAATAATCAACCATCATCTCCAAAATCATCTACAAAAGGATTAGGTTCTAAATGAGATATAATGGAATAAAATTAAGCTAGCTTTATTACATTTCTTCTAGTTATAACTCCTATATTTAGGCTTCATATAACTGTTTCTAAAGGATGGTCCTTTATGGTTATAGACTGGCTAGGTAAGACACTTTCAGTTTCATCCGTTTCATGTTCTTATAGACTGAAATGAATTTTAGATATATCATTTTCAAAATCATATTTATAGAATCTAGGTCTCATGTTTAAAATCTAGTCAGCAATTCTTTCTATTTGATCATTATCTTTATTAAAAGGGTTAGTTTCATCAAAATTCACATGAACTGATTTTTCAACAAAACATGAATTTTTATTAAACACTATATAAGCATTATATTTAAAAAAATTCTTAAAAATAATTTTTTCATCATATTTTTTATAGAATTTACTATTTTTAGTTTTAAAGATAAGCACCTAACATCCAATTACATTAAAGTACTTTACATTATGTTTTCTTTTAATCCAATGATAATAGGGTTTCTTTTTAATAATTGGTCTTATTAAAACACTATTCTTGATATAGCAGGTTGTGATTACAACTTCTTCGTAGAGATCGGTTGGAAGGTTGTATTCATTCAGTATAGTACTTTCCATTTCTTGAATAGTTCTATTTATTGATTCAATAATTCCATTTTAACGTGTTATTGGTGTAGAGAAGGTGTGTTTAATACATATATTTGAGGAAAATTAATTAAAATATTGATTCTAAAATTCTACAACATGATAAAATCTAAATTATATTAAAATATTTTTCATATTGAATAATTTTTCAAAATCTTCAAAAAACAGGGAATACATAACTTTTTAGTTTTGGAAAATAAATCTAGTTAAATCTTGAATAATCATCAACAAAAACATAAACATATAATTTACCAACCAAACTTTCTACTCTCGATGGTCCAGATACATTCATTTGGATAAGTTTTAATGGTTTATATGTATGTTTATTCTAATTAATTTGAACTAATATTTATGCTATTTTTTAATTTGGCATCAATAACAAAATCTATCATTGTTAAATTAAAGACTAGGTAAATCAGAATCTAATTTTTTTAGATAATATATTTAATGAATATGTATTTAAATTTCCAAGTATCTTTTTTCATATCCATGACTCATTTATCATAATAGTTAAACAATTAAATTTCTGGTTACAGATAATATTTAGATCCAAATCATAAACATTTTCCGTTCTAAGTGCTCTAAATTTAAGCAATATATCACTGAAAACTAAAAATAAATTCTCACAAAAATCAACAAAAAAAATCCATCATAAAAAATTTGATAACTACTTATCATGTTTTTCTATAGCCTTTATATATATAGTACAATGTTGATTAATATTGTCTATGGATCTCTAATAGTTCCTACTATAACAATCTTTTTATTTGCATTGTCACCAAAAGTGACTTGACATACTTCCATTTGTGATAATGTATGAAAATTTGATGAGTTTACACTTATTTTCCTTGATAAACCACTATCCATATAACATATAACATGCTTATTCTTATGGTATTTGGTCTGAAAAAACATTTAATCATTTGTTTGTTTTGGTACCCATATTTCTTTAGGTAAAACATTGTCAGCGAGCAGAGATCTAGGTATCTAGATCTGACTTATTTTTCCAAAACATATGTTACAGGATTCAAAAGTACCTTTGGAAAATAAATCCTTTTTAATAAAACTTATTTGAGTATTTATTAAACAATAGTTGTTATTGTAGTTACCTTTTATTTCACAATAAAAGTAGGTTGAAATTTTGGAATTGGGCACAAAATATTTCTGGTATAATTTTGTTTTTTCACCCTTGTTCCCTATTCTAAACATTTCTATATTAATAAAAATATTTCCAAAAATCTCATTTAGATATTTCTCTCAATTAGTTAAAATATTAGAAACAATTTTACAAGAATCTACTTCGTCTGGTTATTCTTTAATCATTTTTTCATGATCAATACAGTTTAATGTAGATGAATTGAATTTTTCAATATGTTCTTGATGTTGTTTTAGCGTTGTGCCTCTCTCACATATTACAACATTATGAATAAATTTTAATGATTTATACTTCTGAAATAAATAATCATAATATTTCAAGTATTGAATAGTAAGCATCTAATTTATTATTTGAATGACTATCTGAGATAGAGGTAGAAGACTAATAGGTTTTTAAATATTCTTCATCCATTTCAATAAAGAACATTTTTTACTTTGTGATCTTGTGACACTTTCAAATAATCAAATTTCAAAGAGCTCCTAAATTAATTAAATACAATCCATATAGCTTGTACAGATATTTTTCCTTTACTCTCATAATTATTATTATTTTAAAATTTATTTTATGTACTCCTTAATTCATCATTCATTTGTTGGAAATTTGGTCTGAGGTGACCCAAATTTTTACATTCGCATCATCTTAATTCTATATGTTCTCCTTTATCCTCCTTAAATAAATTCCTAAAGCCTCTTTTCTTCTTGTAGAATTTGATGAACTTTATTGGTAGATGAGCTAGTACCATTTTAGAGTTTGAGGAATCTGAATTTTTTTTCTTTTGACTTCTTATTTTTATTATCATTAATTCATACAAGATGTCACTTTATGAGTATTATTCTACCGTTTTACAATTATCTTTAGATATTCAGCTTCATCATTAATTTCTGATTTTTACATCATCAATGTTCCAATCAGTTCCTTCATTGTCAAATTATTGATAGTTTATGATTGTCAAATAGCTACAGATATGCCATTCCATTTAGAGGGAAGTACTCTAAGTAAATTCATCGCTTGATCTGATTGTGAAATGGGATCTCCCAAAGATGTAATATTGTTGACAATATCTATTAAATATAAATTCATTTTAGTGGTACATACACCATAAAAAATTATAAAGGTGATAAAATTTAGTTTTTTAGTAGAATATCTCATCTGTCTAATGTTATATATTCCTTTATATGCAAAACCTATTGCATTCCACATTTCAAAAAGTGAAGGGAATTGTGATAGATGATTTAATTCATCAGTTCAAAGTCCATATATTATACCATTCTTTTATTTTGAGTTGATGACCTATTTATCCTCTATTGCAGTATCCCAAGTCTCCGGTTTCTCAGAATTCACATAAGGAGTGTTGATATTTGAATAGACATTGAATCCAAGATTCTTCAAATAGATGTTCATTCATGATTTCCAACATCTATATTTTTTACCAATAAAATAAGGGGCTCTAATCAGATACATGCCATCTTTTAGATCATCCATTCAATATTCTTTATAATGACCTTATTATCATAAGCACCGTATATCTTTATAAAAAATCTCACCCTTTGATACAAATTATTAGATTGGACTAATACCAAGATACATAAGAGGGGTGGAGGTGAATTGTGTCTTTTCAGTAATCTTTACAGATTATAGATTTTGACTCTTCTTTTCGATTAATGAAGATATGTATTAATTTATAAAATAAATAAATATATTTATCAGATAATGAGTAAAAAGTAATAAATTGTTTTAGTGGTTCAGGGAACTAATTTACCGTAGTCCACTCCCATAATTCTCTCTCAACGAGCTTAGGGATTTTCACTAGAAAATATCCTATTATAAAATGACCATAAAATCAAAAACCATGTGTATGAATTTGACACATTTACAAAAATGATAAACAAGGCCTTATAATCCTTCAACAAAAACTAGTTATCCACATCTTATAGAAATAACATAACACATGACCACAATTGAGTATGAGTAGTTGAAGCTCCAATAAATCAGAAGATTTTTATTTGATGATGCTTGAAGTTGAAACTTCATAATTTTAGTAGAAGTAATAGAAAGTAAATATATCTTATTAATAAATAATTTTCATTAAGTTGGTATATATTTGAAAAATTCCTTGTTAAATATGATCTTAGGAAAGAATAGAAAGAAACAAGAATCAGTTCATAGTAGTTTGAGGTGGTATAGTATATCTCCAAAGTGTAGCCTATTTTTAGAAATAACATTGTCAATCAATATTTTCAATAGATATGTAAGAAGATAATAAAAGAAAGTATGCTGTTTGTATATTGAGATGTATCATGATTGAATATTATATATCATCGTTTTTTCACAAAAATGACATGATCATATATATAGAACAAAATATTTTTCTTTTGGTTGATAAGATCCAAAAATATAACCTCATGAATAAAAAACTTTCAAATTTGAATTGAATAGAGGATAAATAACATTCCTTAAGAATAAGAATTATTTACTCCGTTGAATACAATTCATTGAATAGATAAGAATGAACATTTGAATCATTAAATTAATATCATTCAAATGATTTTTATTTCTATCAAGGCTATAGCAGAAATCTTGGATAGAATAATAGATTTATTTCTCCATTGTTTAATAGTCAAACGTAGGTTTCCTTCATTAAAAAAAACCAAATATTGGTTTGAAAATGTATGGATGATAATAAAAGTAGGTTGATATACCATGCATTTTTATCCTCTAACATAGGGTTCCATACTAATATAGGTTTCCTTAACCATACTTTTCATTCTTATAAACACAAGGTTCCTTACTTACATAGTGTAATTTTACAATAATTTTAGATAATGTAGGGTTGATGATCCATATGTTTACTATTATTTATAGGGATTATAATCCATACATGTTACTCTAAAGTGTATTGTTCATTCCATATGCGTTGTTCTGAACATAAGTTTCATTCCTTAAGCTACACTTGCCAACATATGGTATGAACAGTGTTTCCAGAATATATTAAAATGAAATCCAAACACTTTAATGAATATTACTTGAAGATTTATAACATGGATATAATTACATAATAAATACTTCAAAGAATATGAATTTCCTAAAATTCACTTAATGTAATATCCTTAGTAAAAAAACAATTGTATTTGTGAGCATCATAATTAATAATATTTATAGTTTTTTTTGAGATAATACAAGATAAATAGTTGTGTGTTCTACTAAAATGAGAATTTTTATTTGTATCTCACCAATTATGATAGAAATATGGTTTTTTTAAAATACTATGTAGAGGAGAGTTTGATTATTGTAAACAAAAATATATGACTAGAAGTTTTTTACCAGAAGTACACACTATTTTTTAGTGGATACAATTATTTCTATTATTGAGGATTGTTGATAAGGAAACTAGTAAGATATAATATGCATATATGTTTTATTTTCTCATGAAATTTTATATTTTTAGTCTTATGATGATTATATCGACTTATATTGAGGCCATTGGATATGGAATAGTGATTCTGAATTTTTTTATATGGCTAGATGCTAAAAATATTTCTTATTAATATATTAGCAGAAAAGAATGTGGACATTCTTGATCATACTAAAAGGTTAAAAAAACCTATTCATTATATGAAAACCTCAAGATTGAGATTTAATTACGATTTAGAAGAGGAAAAGTTTTTCAAGATTTCATTAGAAAATAATTCTACTAGTGTACAAAAAACATTTAAGGGTGATGTTACAAAAAATAGGAGACACCTAAATGGGTTAAGATCTCCTCCCCTGTGTAAAATGTTTCCACCCAAGGATGTAGAGACATGACCACATTGGACAAAACCCAAGAAAACCCCATTAGGAACATGGGGTAAAATTCTAGAAAATTACTAGGAGAAAAAGAAGGAGATGAACCCAAAATAATGATTATAGACCATTCCTTATATCGATGATTGATTGATACTACTTGGTTTCATCAAATAGAGTGGAACCAATCCAAGGAGGAATGTTTGATTGTTTAACTCTGATGGGATGGGATGAAAAGTACAAGAATCTCATAGCCGAGAACATGGAGGATGGACTAGGGATGAAGATATATCTTTCCTTTATAATGTTTAATGGAGCAATGGTATATGATATGCTGGATTTTCCATCAGAAGTGGATCACAATATACCATGCAGATTGACCTTGAAAAAGCATCTTGAGCCTTTGGGAAATTAATGACGGAGTAATGGCATTTGAATCGGCCTTGGAGTCCTTAAAACAAGGCATTCAATGCATTTTGCATCAAAGGAAACTTCAAAGGGGTGAATCTATAGGAAGCCGGAAAAACTGTTCATTAACTCAAAATTTGGAAAACAAAAGATGTCAATGTTGGAACCTCGTTGTCCTGGAAACAATGTTCATGAACCCAAAATTTGGCAATGGAAAGAGGTCACCATTGGAACATCACTGTTCAGGAAACACTGTTCATGAACCCAAAATTTGGAAAAGGAAAGAGGTCACCCCTGGAACCTCATCATTCTAGAAACATTGTTCATGAACTCAAAATTTGTAAATGGATAGATGTCCCCATTGGAACCTCACCGTTCTGGAAACACTGTTTATCAACCCCAAATTTGGAAAAGATAAGAGGTCACTGTTGGATCCAAACCATTTTGGAAGCACTGTTCATGAACCCAAAATTTAGAAAGGGAAGGAGGTCACAGTTCGAACCTCACCATTCTGAAAACAATGTTCATGAACTCAAAATTTAGGAAAGGAATGATGTCACCATTGGATCCTCAGAATTCTGGAAACACTATACATGAAATCAAAATTTGGCAATGGAATGAGGTCACTGTTAGAACCTCACCATTCTAGAAACACTATTCATGAACCAAAAATTTGGCAAAGGAATGAGGTGAACATTGGAACCTCACCATTCTGAAAAAACTGTTCATGCACTCAAAATTTGGAAAAGGAAAGAGGCTACTTTCGGACATCAACGTTTCATATTCACATAAGCTTACTGTTTAAACTGTTCACATAAGGTTACCATTGACACTGTTCTGATAAGGTTACCATTGCACTGTTCACCTAAGGCTACTGTTGCACTATTCTCCTAAAGCTACCGATGACACTGTTCACATAAGGTTACCATTGACACTATTAACTTCAGGTTACCATTTCACTGTTCACATAAGGAAACCATTTCACTATTCTCCTAAGGAAACTGTTGGAACTATTCCCCGAATTGGAAATATGGAAAATTGTTGGGGATATGTCACCTTGACCTCCTGAAACACCTCAAACACTAGATTTCAGTAATGGAATGGACCAGAGAGGTGTGTGCCAATACATCAGATATCTCTCAAAAAATTCTAGTCCACGAGAATTCAAAACCAACCAAAACGGGAACAACGAAGAAGTCTAAACAACCACACATCGAGATACCTCTCAAAAGAGAGAAATACACAAAAAGAAACCCATGAAATCCATGTCATACACATTAAAGTCTATAACCTCAAAGGATACATTATTACATGAAAAGAGTTAAACATTAATAAAAAATGGGTACTGAGCACATATTTGTGACTCGCGTTCCTAGGTACTCTCCTCCATGCCACCATGTCTCCAAAAGACACGAACCAAGGGTATAGAACTTTCTCACAACACCTTCTCTTTGCGGTCATGGATCTCTATAGGTTTCTCCTCAAAGGTCGCACCATCATCAACATAAATCTCTCCCAAATTGTTGATGTGAGAGCCATCATGAAGATAATGACGGAGTTGTGATACATGAAAAACATTGTGTATCTAGCTCATCTGCAGGGAAAGTGCTACGTGATATGTGACAGTTCCAACACGGGCTAACACCTCGAAAGGCCCAACAAACTATGGAGAATTCTTTCTCCCATGACCAAAATATCGCTTCCCATAATGGGGATTAATCTTTAGAAACACATGATCCCCATCATCATACTCTAAGGGTATCCTCCTTTGATCGGAATATGATTTCTAAAAATCCAATGCTTTCTTCATCCTCTCACAAATCACATAAACCACCTCTGTTGCATTCTTCACTAGTTCGGTCCAATAGTTGCTGACACTATGACCCAATTACATCACAATAGAGAATGGTAATGCCTGCTATACAAGGCTTCATATTACCCCATACCGATGGTAGAGTGGATGTTATTATTGTTTGAAAACTCCACCAAAGGTTAGTGTGTCATCCATGAACCTCTAAAATCCCGGACACAAGAGCGTAACAAGTCTTCAAGAGTGTGGATGATTTTATCTGTCTGATCGTCCGTTTATAGATGAAAAGAAGTTCTAAGGCATAGCTGAGATATGATAGCATGTTGGAGACATCTGCACATCCTGGAGGTAAAATGAGGATATTGAATAGAAATGACTCTCCTTTGGACTCTATGAAGTCTTGCCATCTCCTCCAAATACTTCCTCGACAAAACATCAAGTGAGATCGACCCTTGATTGCTATAAAGTGGGCCAACATTGTTAAACGATCCACTACCACGCAAATAACATCATGTCCTCCCTCAGATCATGGTAAAACAGTAAAAAATTCCAATGAGATGTCCTCACACATCCACTGAGGAACTTTTAATTGTTGGAGCAGACCACCAGGAACACGGTGTTCAACCTTCACGTTCTGGATGACCAAACATCGATACACAAACTTTGCCACTACACGCTTCATCCCAGGACACCCAAACTGCATCCTCAAGGCTCGGTACATCTTTTTCATGCCATGATACACCACTATAGTATAACTATGGAACTCTCTGAGAATGATCTCACACATCGTCAATAGAACAAATATCATTTCATGGTACAAAAATTGGTGTTTTTAAACCTTAGACTAACAATCAGGAGCCTCACCTAAATAAAACATCGTCTCTCCATACCTCCACCTATAGATCCCCCAACTGGGACTCTTCCACCTACTGCACCAGAGATGACTACACTATCATCTAAAAAATAAATCCTCTTCCCCGAAATTCTTTTATATCAAGCTGTAATGATGCAAGTTCTACCATTACTCTCTATGAGTCACCGGATTCATGCAATGCATCACTACGTGAATTCCGACTCAAAGAATCAGCTAAAACATTCCCCTTTCCAGGTGTATAAAATATTTCAAAGTCATATTCATATAATAACACCATCCACTGACTCTTTCGCAAGTTCAAGTCACACTGGGACAAAACATACCAAAAATTATTATGATTGATGAAAACCACAAAGCTCTCACCAATGAGGTAATGTCTCCACATCTTCAAAGAAAACACAATGGATTAAAAATCAAGATCATGGGTGGCATAGTCACATTCATGGAGAAAAAAATACCGAGACCCATAATAAACACATGATCTCTGCTACATCAGAACACAACCTAACACCAAATGTAAAGCATCGCAGAAAACATCAAACTTTACACCATCTTCTAGAAGACAAAGAACATGATCACTTCCCATCTTCTCCTTTAGATACTCGAAAGTGGTCTGACACGGATCAGTCCATATGAACACCTGACCATTCATGGTCAATGCTGTCAGAGGAGTCACAACTCAAGTGAAATCGTCTTCGATCCTCATGTAGTAGACTTTAAGACCAAGGAAACTTAACACCTCTAACACTATCTTGGGGGCATCCCAAGAAAAAAATGATTCTATCTTCGATGGATCCACAGCTACTCTCTACTGGGATAGAACATTCCCCAAGAAACAGACTTCTCAATTAAAAAACTCACACTTTGACAACATCCCAAACAGTTGATGGTGACGAAAAGACCCAAAATGGCATGTAGATGCTCTGTATGCTCCACCTCATACGTGGAGTACACAAGGATGTCGTTGATGAAATACACCATAAACTTGTCCAGGAACTCACATAACACATTGTTAGTCAATCCCATGAACACAAATAGAGAATTTGTCTCACCAAATGGAATTACAACAAACTCATAATTCCCATGATGACACCAAAAAGCAGTCTTCAGGATATCCTCGTTTTTCACAAGCATCTAATGATATTCTGACCATAAATCAATCATTGAGAACCATATTTCACCATTCAGTTGATTGAAAAAATCATCAATACGTAGAAGAGGATATAAAATTTTCAATTCCACTTTGTTTATGCAACGATAATAGACACACAACCGCAAACATTTATCATCCTTCATCAAGAACAAAACCGGTGCACCCCTTTGTGGCATACTCGGCCAAACAAAACCGCACTGTAACAGCCCATAAAGCTATATATGTAGCTCTCATAACTCATACCGGTCCATCCTATATGGATAAATAGAGATAGGAGACACTCCTGGTTGTAGCTTGTTCCCAAACTCGATCTCTCGTCAAGGGGGTACTGCTAAAACCTCTTTTGGAAAGACATCACGAACTATTATATGACACCAGAAAATGCCAAATGTTGAACCTTTTAAGAACTCAGCATCATCTCAACCATCATGGATGATAAGGATGGAACCCACCTATAAACCATTTGAGGGTCTCGCTCGCCATCAAACACAACCAGCTCTCCATCCGAATTGATGAAAACAACCTGCTTCCTAAAGAAATCCATGATAGCCAGCAACGAATACAACCATTCAATGTTGAGGATGACATCATATGGTTGTATTTGTAAACATAGGAAATATCCCCAAGAGCAGTGCCTCCAGACACTAGCTCATAGTCTCTACATACTTCAAACTAGTCAGCTCGACCTCCAACTGGTGTAGTCAACACTAAGGGAACTGGAAGCCTATCTACCACAAGTCCCAAAGCATAGACAAGCGTTAGTGATATGAAAGAGTGTCTCACTTAGGAATCAATCAAGGAATACACCAAGGTAGAAAACAAGAAAATGGTACCACAAATGACGTCAGGCACGACTGGCGTGGGCAATGCTAAAGTAGGAATCTGACCAAGAACTCTTCCATGGACTATTTGACCATGATGAGGACAACCCCCACGGTCGTGCTCTACTCTCTGAGGAAGAGGAGCATCCCGAGGCTTCCCTCTTCCTTCCCCATCTATCTTCTTCTGATCTAATGCTAGTGAAACCTACTGCTGATTGTTGGCTAAAACTAACTCAATGGAGGATCATGGAGCAGAGCACCTGGTGCAAGATTACTATTCTGAATGGTCTGGAACTCTAGCTGCTGATGACCTTGACCACCACAAGAAAAACAAGTGCTCGATCCCTTGGCATAGGCTTGAGAGTACCTACCCCAGAGAAATGAGATGCTGAGTGCTAGGACCTACCCCTGGTCGAACAGAAAATCTTCATCCCTGAAAACCAAGATCCCCAGACCACAGCTGTTCTTTGTGAGGAATCATGACGACTCCACTCTCCAGATGTTCGAGTTCGGGACAATGTACTCTCGCACACTTGATCTCACCTATCGAAGGGTAAGAAGCTCCTGGGGACCGGGCTCCTTCGATGTTGAAGAAAGAAACATGACCCAAAACATGTCTCGAAACTCCTCCCATGAGATCACTGACTCCTCACGATCCCCGATGGACAAGAACCACAACTGTATCGCTGCTCCACGGTACATCGTCATAACATTGAAAACTAGTGGTCCTTCTGAGCACAGATCGAACTGAATCCTATCTTGACCTCCTCCAACCAGTCTTCTATGACACCATCTAAAATGTAGCCCTCACAACTCTATAGTCTTTGGTGATGAAACTCTAAGAGTGTCCTCCCCCATGTTTCATTGTTGTCAACCTCTACCCAGTGACGACCTGCTGGCATAACCTAGTAGATATCTTCTATGCGATCTTGATGAGGAAGTTGAACTAGATACATACATTTAAAATAACAGTTAGGTAGTGCTCCTAATCCTCGAATATGGAAGAATCAACATTAATTATTTTTTTCATTTCTTAATTTTAGTATAACCTATCCCAAGGTCTACCCATTAAAAAATAGGCACAAAGAAGAATGATGCCTGATCTTATCCTAGGTTCTACCCTACAAGTAGTATCACATTGTTTAGTAGACATTGTAAACATAATGGTCTGAGCATCAGATCATAGGGGCCCTAAACGCCTATGTCTCTGAAGGTCTCTAGTGTTTACAACACTTTTTAAACATGAATGACACCATTACACTACCAACCCATGCATCCTCACCTGTGCCAAACTTCAAACCCCATTCTATCCGTCAACCATAGCCTCTGATCCTGCTCTGTCAAGACCGCCTCCCCAGAATGTGTACCCCTCCTAGGACAGCAATGTGAAATGTGAAATAATGACCCCCATGTCCCACCTCTAGTATTCCCCAGGTTGGAGACAAGCACCGAGGGTATAAGAGACACACAGATGGGAGGCATTACCCTCTAAGAGAACACATGCGAAAGAGAGTGATAAGATAGACACCAACCAACTCCAACTTAGATAGAAATATAAATTAAATCCAAAGTACACATATGTAATGTCACACAAAAATACTTCAACTAAAAGGGGGGAAACTGCAAGTACCAAAGGAAAGTAAAAACATAAGAAACCACAAGCCCGGACAGTTCATCTAACCCCATGATAGTAGATAGTTGATTGATCTTCAACCCACACCAAGTGACATGAAAAATAGTTTATATATACATAGGGTGAGTATAATAGTAAACTCAATATGATCCTACCTAGAGCCTCTATGAAAAAAGTAAAGAAAGCATGAAAAAGCAGAGTGAACAACAAATGAAAAAAACTCGTTACCTAAAAAAATATACTATGTTCCTAGCCTCACCATGGCTACTCTAACCATGAAACTCATAAAATATTATATAATATAATATAAAATATGAAGGGTACCCCGCTACTACTTCCCCACTAGTTTTCCGCTTTTCCACAATGTGGTACGTCTTAAGAATCTCTCTCAAAATGGAATGCCCACAAACACTAGGGAGAAGCACCACAACATGTACGCTTGAAAAAAAACCACCACATCCATATAAACAAAGTACCCAAGTAGTTTCTGATAGCCACCATAGGTTACTTAACATGTATCATACGTAGGGTATTATACCTAAAGCCATTACATCCCATACACCGAGTAAGGATCCTAAAGCCATCACATCCTATACACATTATACCTGTAGTATTCCATAGGAAACTATATACAGAATATATTTGTCTGAATAAACACAAGGAATTATAGCCCTCTGCACACATATATGGGGAAAACTAACCACTGTGCCTACTGGCACACGTAACTACCATGAGAATAGAGTGGGGCCAAAGGGGATAGTCAGTCATTCATCTTACCACCAGAATGTTGTGGAAAACACACCCAGAGGTCAGAATCCCTGGGGTTTCAGTTTCCCTTACTAACAGAGTATACTAGAGTATAGAAACAAATAAAGTATTGAATATAATATAGCTTACAACCACACTATGGGAAAAACTAGTCTTAGACTAAAATGCATGTAATGCCTCTCAGACTCCTTACTTCCACTTCTAATACTAGGTATCATATAAGCACACAACCATTTAAATAATTTTATTACATTACATCATTCCAATTTTATCAGTTTCTATTTAAGTTAATTAGTTATTTAATCATTAATTAACAATCAATAATTTCCACATTATATTTCATTAGAATCACACCCAAAGTACACTGTTACTTCAAATTACGATCTCAGTGTTACACCACTGCAAGCTCAAACCCCATGGGTTAACATCATTTATTCAATTATATATTTACAGAATTACATTCCCATATTGCCAGGAATTCTAGAAAAAACATTCAATGCTCTTAAACACAAGTGGGATCAACAAAGTGAGTTGATGAACTACCCGTCGAGTCTTTTCTGCCTATAGGAAGAGCATAGACCCATCGTACCTTGAGAAGATAAAAATGGAAAGCATGTGGCATACCCCATGGGTCTTCGCCCCTTTCAGTAGAATGGTAAGAAAGAACAGTTTCATTGAGTAGTGGGGAAAGTAAAGAAAATAATCAACCGTTATGAATCCGTATGAAATCTAATCATTCACATCCATCCCATTTCATCACACCCTGTGTCCTCCCTGACCCCCACATGTATAAACCGATGCATCTCACCACTCTTGAAATCAACTGCTCCCATAACCAGTAGGCCTCCATGCCCCCATATATGACAGCATCCATCTAGGTTCACATCACAACACAATCAGTAAGAAAACAAATATCATATCAATTGGGATCTTGGCCCTTAATCAAGAAAGAGGTTAACTCAAAACCCTACATGACATTATCTTTTATCAAACAAAATGTTCATTAATCCATCTTGGATTAACTAATTTATTATTACTTTGTTCAAAATTTGGTAAACCTAACAATTACGATATCACAAATAATTAAACATTCTAACTACACCCATTTGATTCACTTCTAATTACAATAAGAAGAAATATATTCATTTACATTCTTCTTTATCCTTAGCCAAACAATTAGCAATTAATTTTCTCTTAACATTCTTTACCAATTTCCATCAAGAACAAAAAGCTAAACTAAGTAAGCATAGACATCACACTATCTTGATAAAAAAGAGGCAATAACCTACTATAGATATCAATTTACTTACCCTATTCCAATATTTATTATATCTACTCCATTGTGATTCAGTAGGATAATACATTCTAACAATACAGTTTCATGTAAAAGAAAAGAGAATTAGCAAATCCCTTACCTCAAGTAGTTCTTGACATTATTTATAGTCAATCATTAACTGATGTGAGGATGATTCTCATATAGTGAACATCAAGAACTATTGGATTTTTGGGATTCGTTGCTTCTGTTTTCTTTAATGTGCAACTGTATTGTTAGCATGTTTTATGCCACTGGATCACAGTGGAATTGACATAATAAATATTTTAATCAGATAAATAAATTCATATCAGTCATATGTTATTGCCTCTTATTTTTTCTAGATAGTGTTATATCAATGAATTTTTTTAGCTTTTTGTTCTTTATATAAATTTATAAAGAATGTAAATCCTGAATTAATCGATAATTATTTGGCTAAATATAAAGAGGAATGTAAATGAATACTGTTTTATTGTTGTAATTTGATGTTAATGAAATTGGTGTATTATGATTGTTTAATTATTTTTAATAGATTAATGGTTAGGTTTCCTAAATTTGGATCCTATGAATAATAATGCAGTTAATACTAGATGGATTAATGAACGGTTTGTTTGATAAAAGATAATTCCTTGTAGGGTTCTGAGTTACCATCTTTCTTGTTTAATGGCCAAGAGCCCAATTGATATGATGTTTTTTTCCTAATGGTTGTGTTGTGATGTGAGCCTTGATGGATTTTGTGATATATGGGGGAATGGAGGCCTACTGTTTGTGCCATCAGTTAAATCCTAGAGTAGAGAGATGCATCAGTTTATGCATGTGGGTGTCAGGGAGGACACCAGGGATGATTAAATGGGTTTGATGTCAATAATTGGATTTCATAATGATTCATATTGGTTGTGTATTTGCTTTACGTTCCCCACTGCTCAAGAAATGTGGTCTTGCTTACCCTTCTTCTGAAATGGGTGAAGACGCACGGTGTATGATACATGCTTTCATTGTTTAGTTTCTCAAGGAAGGATGGGTCTGCGCTCGTGCTATTGGCAGAAAAGACTGAACGAGTAGTTCATCTACTCAATATGTTGATTCCCCTTGTGTTTAGTAGGATAGAATGTTTTTCTGGAATTCCTGAGAATATATAAATGTAATGTGCTAAATAAATAATTGAATATATGATGTTAACCCATGGGGTGGGAGCTTAATGGGGCGCAATGATGAGGTTGTAATTTGATGGAACACTGTACTTTTGGTGTGATTATAATGAAATATAATTTTGAAATTATTAATGATTAATTAATGATTCTATAAATAACATTTGAAAAGTGAAACTGATAAAAAGGGAATGACGTAATGTAATAATGCTCTTTAAATGGTTTCGTGCTTATAGGATACCGTGTCTATGAAGTGAAATCTGAGAGTCCGAGAGTAGTTAGCTACAGTTGAGTCTAAGACTAGGTTATGTTGAGTCAATATGGTTTTCCTTATGACATTTCCATTCCTTCTTGTTTTGAAAATCACAAACACCTTATCTTTAAGAAATTTTGTTTTTACCCCTGTTTTACTTCTCTAAGGAAAATTTCCTTCCTAAGGAAATTTAGCTCTCTCTTGTTTTCATTATTTATATAAATATTTTTCTTAAGTATAAAAATCAGATTCATATATATATTCTCGGAATCATATAATACTTAGATAAGTGGAATTCTATTTTAGGATCCGAATTCTGTAATGAATTCTCATTACGAATTCTAATGCAGAATAATCATTATGAATTCTGTGATGTATTCTCATAACGAATTCTTTGAGGAATTCTAATTACGAATTCTGATGATGAATTATCATTACGAATTATGATGACGAATTCTCATTAAAAATTCTTATGACTAATTCTCATTATGAATTCTGTGATGAATTCTCATTACAAATTTTAGTGCAGAATTATCATTACGAAATCTGGTTGTGAAATCTGATTACGAATTATGGTTATGAAATTTTATGAAGTTTGACTCCAAATTATTCTGATAAACAGAATCTGAATATCCTTGTAAAATAGAAACCAAATATAATTTTTTATGTGACTCTGAACTTTTTACTTACACTTCTATTTGTTAAGTTTTTTATAAAACGATGTTGTGCTTTCAGTTACACATATTTTATTGTAAAATGATGTCTTCCATTCTGTTTCTCACTACCTATTGGTTGAGTGACACATGTAAATGTCCCTCCGAAATTTAAGGAAAATGTGACTGTTAGAGGAGTGAGCTGACTGGTCCAACCTAGACTATTAATATTAGCTCATTTGAATGGGCTAAACAATGAACAAGTTGATCACTCTAGAGACCACACACTGTTAAGGTGACTTATAGAGAGAGAAGCTTTTCATGCCCAGTGCATATTGAACAGCTCGTTTAGATTGCTTTGTGTGACTCTGAATGTTGGTGATTACATTTGAGGGCTTATGGGGATAGGAAGACATAGGTTCTGATTACCTTGAAGTTCTAGGGCTTCCATATGGAGGAAGATAAAGGTTCCAACTACCTTGAAGTTGAGGGCTTGCGGGGATATCAAGAAAGAGACTCTAATCTTCGTATCAAGGACCTACCCTGTTGTGGATAAGACAGGCTTTCTTGAATGTATAAATCAAGGGACCTTTATCTAAGGTTGTTGGATACCCTTCTCTTTGTGTTAAAATATTTATATCTTGTTACTTTTTTTACAAGTTTTTCCACTGCATTTTGTATTTTAAGGAAATTATAAAATTTTTATATTTCATTACACTTATACTCTAAATTAGTTAGATTCTATACAATTTAAGGTAGAATCTCATATTGTAAACTTTTAGTAATTTTCATTTTCCGGATCCATATTTCTGGAACCAGTTTTTCGGAATCACTTTCCAGATTTAAGCAACTAAATAGAACTAGATGTTTTTAACATCATACTTTTTCCCAATATTCAAATTGGTGTTAGAGGTGTTGTGAATTTTCTTAGTTTATCTTTGTTAAACTTAGACCTTTCCTTGTTTAATAAAATTTTTAAAGTGTACCATTCACCCCCTCTTGTATATTGAGGATCTACATCCTTATTTCGATCCTACAATTAGAATCAGAGGAGGTCTCCAAAATATGAATATTCACATATATGTTTTTCTTGCCCATTTATTCATTTTTCTATATTTTTCTTTACTTAGGAATATTCTCCATGAATCCAAACTTTTGTTATTAAGATGTTTTTGTGTAGAAATATTTTCCCATTGTAGGAATCAATGTTGGTTCCATCGATAACCTAAATCCTACAAGACCACCAATTTTTATGGTAATGATTATGAGTATTGAAGAGATCGAATGAAGTCATTTGTTATCAGTACTGTTGTAGAATATTTTGTTATTCTTACTTGAGGTTATCAAATTCTTGATAAGGAAGTTGGTACTTTCACAAACCAAGAGAAGCATTATTATAAATTAAACTATAATGTACGCTATACTTTACTATGTTCAATGACTAGGAATATATATAGCCAAATTTCTTCTTGTGAAGCAGCTAACTGTATATAGAAGAATCTTGAAGTTACTCATTTTGGTACATCTAACGTGATAGAGAGTAGAAGATCCATGCTTAGAGTTGAGTATCAAGGTTTTAACTTTCCATATGGAGAAACCGTTTGTAATGTGCAACTACGATTTATGACTATCGTGAATAGCTTACAATATATGTGAGAAAATGGTCTAGATGACGAAACTCTTGTTGAAATGATAGTTGATATTATACCAAATGAGTGGGAATAAAAGATAAATGATATTGATGATAAAATGAAGGTTACTCAAATTTCCTTAGATGAACTGTTTGGAACTCTTCTTCAACATGAAACAAGAATGAAAAGAGATGATGACAACATCAAAAAGAAGAATGGGAATGGTACTGTTGATTTTACTACAACATCAAATCACATGAAAGCTAATAATCCTAAGAAATTAACTAGATCTAAATCTAAGAATGTTGTTTTCCAATTCGAATCTAGTGAGAGTGAAGTTTCAGAGAATGATTTAGAAAATCTTTCTCGAAGGATAAACAAGATAGATGGACAAATAACTTTCCAATCCATGTATAAGAAGAAGTAAAGAAAATATAAGAAATATTCAGAAGTCAAATGTTATGAATTCAAGAGAGCTGGACACATAAGACCTGATTGTCCTTTTCATAAGAAGAAAGAAAGAAAAGAGAGGCATTCTGTAAGGAATACGAAGAAGTATTTTATAGATAATGCTACCAATGTTATGAAGGCTAATGATACTTGAAGTGCCAGTGGTGGTGACTCTTCAGATGAATCATTAGATTATGAATCTTCTTGGACAGGAGAATCTTGGTCTTATTGCCAGATTACCTATTAACAATCACTGTTTATGGCTAAGGTACACAATGTTGAATCATTGACCAATGTTTCTTTAAATTCTAATGATATTAAATATTATAACTCTTCAGATGAAGAATCCTCTTCTAATGAAGAAAATACTTTACCTACCTATGAAGAAGTTTCTTGGTTTGCTGAACTGCTTGAGATTGAGAATTCAAAACTCAATAAAAACATGATAAGGAAAAATCTAGTAATACTATTCTTACCATTGAAATATCATATCTTTCTAATGATCTTGATAAGAAAAATGATGATTTTATAAATATTTCAACATGTCTTGAGGAAGTAAATTATGAGAATAATAAACTTTTTATAGATCTAGAAAATCTAATTTCTAAGAAATGTGTTTTTGAGCCAAGCTCTAGTTCCAAATCAAATGATTTTAAAGATAAATACATGGTTATAAAACTCATGTCTGAAATATTTTCCTTAGAGAAGTGTTTGTCGAACTTTACCTTAGGTAAAGAAAATTTTGATAATATGTATTCATAAATAAGACCATTATGAAATAAATCTGGATTTGGTTATACCCATGCAAAACCAACTTGTAGCAACAATTATTTTGTTCCTCAATGTTCCCCATTTTGTACCAAGTGTTAATGTGGTGGTCACTGGGCAAAGAATTTTTCATTAAACAAAATCCAATCTTTAGGTTTTCATAAGGCATATTTCTCTATGAAAATGAGGTTGGACAAAAAAAATTATTTGAAAATCTCAGATCCAAACAGTTTTGGATTCTAAAAGTCTAATTATTTTCTTATTTTCTGGAAGATAAAGGAACTACTAATAGTAATACATGGTACATGGATAGTGGATGTTCCCATCATATGATTGGTAACAAAGACTATTTTGAGATGATTATCATGATGAAATGAGGAAAAGTAACATTCGGAGATAATTCTCATGGAGAAATTATTGGTATAGGTAACATTGTTCTTCTTGGAAAAACATTGATTTCAAATATTTTTTTAAGGATCTTAAGCAGAACCTCATTAGCATAAGTCAAATATGTGATAAAGGATACCTTTTGAATTTTAGGAATGATAAGTGCAAGTACAAAATTCCAAGAAAGATTTTATTATCTCTTCCAATATGCAAGAGAATGTTTAAACACTAAACATAGAAGACCTTAGGATCCAAGACATACCTTGTCTACGTGCAATGGAATATCATTATTGGTTATGGAATAGGAGACTAGGTCACTGTAACCATAGAAACTTATGTAAACTCTCTAAGAAGAAACTATTTTAGGATCTACCAGAGCATGGATTTGATTTTTCTAAAGTTTGTGATCCTTGTCAATATGGAAAGAAACATAAATATTGTTTTAAATCAATATGTGAAGTCATAACAATTGATGCATTAAAGTTGATGTACATGGATCTTTTTGGTCCAACACAAACTGGAAGCATTGGTGCCAAATACTATGTGTTTGTTCTAGTTGATGATTACCCTATATTTACATGGGCTTATTTTCTAGCAAAGATGTCTGAAGTTTTTTATTATTTCAACAGTTTTAGATCCCATGTTAACAATGAGAAAAATATTCCATTAAAAACCATTCATAGTGATCATGGAGAAGAATTTCAAAATTCTGATTTTTTAACTTTTTGTTGTAGAAAAGGAATTACTCATAACTTTTCAACACCCTGAACAACTAAAAAAAATGGTGTTGTCGAAAGAAGAAATAGAATTCTTCAAGAGATAACTAGAACCATGTTTAGTGTGTATTTTGTAGCTAAACATTTTTGGGCTGAAGGTGTAAGTACTGCTTGTTATACTATAAATCGAGTTTTGATTGGACCTTTTCTTAATAAAACTAATTATGAGTTATGGAATGGTAGAAAACATAGACATTCTTACTTCATTGTTTTTGGTTTCAATGTATTCATCTTGAATTCTAAAGATAACTTACAAAAATATGCACCAAAATCTGATGAAGGAATTTTCTTAGGCCACTCCACAACTTCTAAGGCTTATAGAGCATTCAACAAAAAACACTTGTACTGTTGACGAAACAGTGCATGTAAAATTTGATGAATATGATCCTTTTGTTTTAAAATCATCCCAACCTGCATCTTCTGATGTGTTTTCAAAAATTTATTATCAACCTTTGATAGAAAATACTTCTAATAAGGAAAATGTTCAAGAAGAAACTTCTGAAACATTTACCCCAGAATATTTCCTACCCTATGTTGATGATCAAGTTTTAAAAAACCCAATCCAGTAATTTCATAAGAATCATCCTAGTGATACCATCATTGGGGATGTCAATCAGCCTATAAGGACTAGAAGTTCTTTAATAAATAAATTAATTCATCTATCATTCCTTTCCCAATTGAATCCAAAAATCATTGATGATGCGTTAGGTGATGATGACTGGATAAATGACATGAAAGATAAACTAAATGAATTAGAATGGAATAAAGTCTAGTCCTTGGGTGAATGACCTAAGGAAACATATGTTACGAGTGTAAAATTGGTCTTCATAAATAAGAGTGATGAAAATGGAGTCATTATTAGAAATAAAGTTAGACTAGTTGCTAAAGTCTATAATCAGCAAGAGGGAATAGACTATGAAGAAACCTATGCTCCAGTAGATAGACTTGAATATATTCATATTTTACTTGCCTTTGCAGCATTATTCAATTTAAAACATTTTCAAATGGATGTGAAATGTGATTTTCTTAATGGTTATGTTCAAGAGGAAGTTGTTGTTGAACAACCTCCTGCCTTTGAATACATAAAATATCCTGATCATGTTTTTAGAATTACCAATGATTTTTATGGTATTAAAAAATCCCAACGAGCTTGGTATGATAGACTTACTGGTTTTTTCCTTCAAAATAACTATGGTAAGGGAAATGAAGATTCAATACTTTTTATAAATAAATACAAGAAAAATGTTTTGATTGTTCAAATATATGTTGATGACATCATATTTTGTTCAACTCAGCAATCATTAACTGATTACTTTTCAAATATAATAAAATCTGAGTTTAAAATGAGTATGATGGGTTAGTTAACATTTTTCATTGGTTTTCAAATTTCTCAAAAACCAGAAGGAATTTATATATCACAACATAAGTATATTAAAGATCTTCCTAAAAAGTATGGATTTGAAAATAATAAAAGTATTAGTACTCCCATTGGTACCTCAATCGTACTTGATCTTGATGATGCTGGGAAACCAGTAGATCAATCATCTTTTAGAGTTATTATAGGAAACCTAATATACTTGACAACAAGTCATCCAGACATAATGTTTTGAGTGCTCTTATGTTCCAGATATCAATCAAATCCTAAGGAGTCTCATTTAATGGAAGTGAAAAGAATTTGATGACACTTAAATGGAACCATTGATTTAGGATTATTTTATACTTCTGGAAATGATTTTGTTTTAAAAATATTTTCAGATGCTGACTTTGGTGGATGTAGAATAGATAGAAAGAGTACATCCGGAACATGTAATTTCCTAGGAGATTCATTAGTTTCTTGTTCCAGCAAGAAGCAACACCCAGTACCACTCTCCACTGCTAAATCTGAATATGTAGAAGATGGAGGTTGTTGTACTCATGTGTTGTGGATGCAACACACACTCACAGACTATGGCTTGAGTTTTACTATGACTCAAATTTTGTGTGATAACACAAGTTCCATTTCCCTTAGTAAAAACCCTGCACACCACTCTCGTGCAAAACACATAGATATTAGGCATCACTTTCTTTGGGATCACAAACTAAAAGAAGATATTATTCTTTATTTTATCGGAATTCAAGATCAGCTTTCTTATATTTTCACAAAATCTTTACCTTTCGATAGATTTGAATACATCAAACAGATGTTAGGAATGATAACTGTAAGGTAATATTCCATTATTAACTTCTTGTTGAACCAATCTCTTAACATTAATAAACACCTTTTCATAGGGGTGGGGTACATTTGGTTGTAATCCATTCAAAAACTTTTCAAAATGGGCCGTTGAAAAATTTTCACAATCACCTTTTTCAAAAAAATTCATAGTGACCTTTTTCAAAATATTTTTCGTAGTGGGCTTTTGAAAATTTTTTGTAATGAGCCTTTGAAAATTTTTCATAGTATCCTTTTCAAAAATCATTCATAATGAAATTTTCATAATGGTACATTCGTAATGAAATTTTTGTACTGGAACTTTTGTAAAGAAATTTTTGTACTGGAACTTTCATAATGAAATTTTCGTACTGGGACTTTTGTAATGAGATTTTCGTACTGGAACTTTCATAACGAAATTTTTGTACTGGAACATGCATAATGAAACTTTTGTACTGGAACATTCATATTAAAATTTTCATACTTGAACATTCATAATGAAATTTTTGTACCGGAACTTTCGAAATGAAATTTTCGTACTGGAACCTTCGTAATGAAATTTTTCTACTAAGAATTTTCGTAATGAAATTTTTCGTACTCATTTTTTTTCATAGTAAGATTTTCATAGACAAATTTTAATCATGAAGAATGTAACCTACTGTGAAAAATATTTTTAGCCAATCTGAAATGTATAATTTCCTTACATATGTTTTTTAATCATATTTTACTTGCCGGTATTTTCTTATGTCTTTTAAAATTTATCGGATTCTAGTTTTCTTAAATCTGATTTTTTTTTCATAAATCCTCAAAATATCAGAGTCAAATTTTCCTTGTGGCTTGATTCTCAACTGTCAGATAAAATCTCAATGATTCTCAATCATTTGATCTACCAAGGAATTTGAACCACTACCTCAACGCCAATATAAAGGGGACCCCGGAGGGTTGTCCAACATCGGATATCAAGATTTTTCATCTCGAAGCTCTGTCCTCTTTTCATAAGGCCATTCGGATTTCCTTCCCAAGACAGTTCCGAATCCTTTAGAAGCATTTAGTTCTGAATGTCTATAGAGGCCACTTCTCAGGATAAGTCTACTGTAAAGCCCATATCTATATGAATAGTTTACAGGGAGAGTTAGTGCATCCAAATTTCTACAAGTATGATTCTCTTATTTCAAAGAATTTCATATTGAATTGCTGGGAAGATATTTTCTTATCAAAGCCAGCGAATCAGGATCTGGTTTATACAGATTGTTTTGTAGACTTTTATGAGTCTGTTACCTTCCATGAGGAAGACGGAAGAGAATTTTTTTCTTTCAAGTCATATAAGAAGACTTAAAAATTATCTTACACCAAGGCTGCAAGCTTGGTGGTTCTATAATATGATGGTGAAGCTGAATTTTTCTCACAGAAGCTGCCAGATGAGCAAGGAAGTTTTAATAATGTTAAGGAAAAGGAAATCCTTGGAGTTAAGGATGTCAAGACCACTATGATTTCTTATCTCTCTTCGAATAATCAAATTCTACAGCGGTGGGTAAAATTTTTATTCGTACCAAGAAGGGGTGATAAGGATAATCCCAAGAAGAGTGATATATACATCTTATATTTTTTGGTAAATCTAAGGAAATTAAATTTGATGAGGAATGTTTTGATTACAGTTAAGAATATTAAAGAAGGGAATCTGAAAGCTCATATTATAATGTATTCGGCCTTGATTTCTAAGATTATTATCAGGTGTCTTGATTCATTTGATATTGCTTGCACTTCCAAGCCCTGAAATTTCAATGTAATGTTGGTTAGTGATGATACGTTGAAGAGGATGAAAATGGGTTTTTCTGTTGAATCCGGAGAATTCTACTCTTCACCAGAGGAAGAGGCTGAGGTAGTTCAAAAATATCGACAAACTCCTAAACCATCAATGAAAGCTGGGAAGAAAAGGAAATTGAAAGATGTGGATGTTGCTGAGAAAACCCCCATGTCTAAGGAAACTCAAACCGCACCCCCCAAACCCAAGAAACAAAAGGATCATCCAGATTAGGTGGTTTTCATGTGGAGGCAAGATAAAGAAAAGAGAAAATAAGGGGAGCCACAATTCGGATTAGACCCTACTAAGGCTAGGTCCTTGAAATAGAATGCAGCTGATGAATTGGAAAATTAAGCCTAGGAGAAGAAGATAAAGACAATGATTTCAGAGGTAGAGATTGTTCAAACTCTTCTGAAATCTACTGAGGTATTATCCAAAAATTTACCCATTCAGAAAGCCTTTTTGGTTGATGGTTTTCCTAAAACTCCGGGTGAGAAGACTCTGGAAAATTCTAAGAAGAAGAAAGCTGAGAAGGAATTGATGCTGAGAGTTCAGAAAGTTGTGTTATAAATCTAGAAAGAAGATAGCAGTGGTGGCTCTGATGGTGTAATGAAACAAATTGAAGACTATCATGATAAGGATAGTGCTTCTGAGAGATTTTCACTCCGAACTTACCAATCTGGATCTTCAAAAATTGTTACACCTAGAGTTGAAGATAAAGGTGAAGAGGAAGTGAACAAGACTTATGAGTATGAATGTCAAAATCATGACTTTATACAGCCCGAGGATGTTGAAGATGGATCAAATAATGAGAATGTTGATGAAGATGAGATTCTTCAACTATCTGATATTGAAAAAGAATCTCCCAATGAACAGACCATTATGAAAGTTGATTAGGGTAAGAAAGTGGTTTTTCACACTCCAAAGAAATATATTATAATAAATAAATAAGCTAGAGGATCATCCAAAAGGAAGCTGATGCAGTCAAAGGAAGAACCATCTCCAACCAAAATTTCAGATTCGGAGTCATCTGTCTTTGGACATGACTTTGTTGAACAGTCCCTAAAAAAGATGGTGGACGTCATTCCAATTTTTCCAGTAATAGAATCTATATTCCAGATGCTTCATCATAGCATGAATCAAAAATCAGACTCTATATCCATGGTGATGGATAAGTGTTCTAATCTTAAGGCTGATCATAAAAACTTTCTTATCAGTTATGATGCTTATATATTTTCTTGCAAGAAAATAACCAAGTGGTATAAGAAAGTTGGTCAAGACATGGCAGACTTTGATCAATTCCAAGTATATGTTAATGATGCTTTTGATTTCAAAGACTCTAAAATCAAGGATCTTACAAATTATTTTGAGGAGAAGTTAACTCTAGAAAAGGATGTTCGTATGCAGGATGTCAAAGATCTAAATGGGAAGCTATGTTCTGTTGTCCAATACTACGGTAGGAAAAACCTCTTCAGATTTAGTTGGAAGAAAAGGTTGTAAATAATGACGAAACTCTTAAATATCTGGTAGTGGCGATAGAGGCTCAATATGAAAGAATCATTTCTTTACAGAAGCAAGTGGAGGATGACCAAAAACAAATGAAGAAGCTAAAGACAATTGTCAAAATGCTTCTGCCCAAGGAAAAAGAAACAAAATAGACCACTCCGATATTTTGTTGTATTGTTTTCCTTGTACTAATTCTTTCCAATAGTTATGATGTTTTTTTACTTGCCTTTTGGTTGGTTGCATGTACTAATATTTCAGGTACATTATTATCTATTCCATTCCCTCAATTAATTTTGAAAATCACAAAGGGGGAGAAGGAAAAAGAATTACTCAAAATAATGAGAAGGAAGAATATAAAAGGAAGAAGAAAATTTCTATGTAAAGAAGAACTATCCCTAAGTAAGGGGGAGCTTATTCAAGGGGTAGTATCTCATTATGATGTTTATCGTTCTTATGATAATGAAAATCCCATTCCGAAAATCTAGAATTCAATCCTTAGAGTTCCAAAGCCTAAGGGGGAGTTTGTCGTATTCACTATAATTCATAAACAAAGGGATATATCTTTAATTTCAAAGTCTAGAAATTTATTCTATGTCCTTATATTGTTTTTCGTAAGGATGTTTGTGCTTTCCAAAAAGGGGGATATTGTTGAGTCAATAAGCTTTTCCTTATGACATTTCCATTCCTTCTTGTTTTGAAAATCACAAACACCTTATCTTTAAGAAAATTTGTTCTTACCCCTGTTTTACTTCTATAAGGAAAATTTCCTTCCTAAAATTTTTTACCTATCTCCCATTTTCATTTTTTATTTCAATATTTTTCTTAAGTATAAGAATCAGATTCATATCTATATTCTCAAAATCATATAATACATATATATGAGGAATTCTGTTTTAGGATCAGAATTCTTATTCTGAATTCTGAAATGAATTCACATTACGAATTCTAATACAGAATACTCATTACAAATTCTGTAATGAATTCTAATTACAGATTTTGTGACGAATTCTCATTATGAATTCTGATGATGAATTCTCATTACGAATTCTGATGACGAATTCTCATTATGAATTCTGATGACGAATTCTCATTACGAATTCTGATGACAAATTTTCATTACGAATTTTGTGATGAATTCTCATTATGAATTCCAGTGTATAATTCACATTACCAATTTTGGTTTTGAATTATTATTTCAAATTATGGTTACAAACTTTTATGAAGTTAGACTCTAAATTATTTTGATAAAAAGAATCTGAATATCCTTGTAATATAGACTCTGAATATAATTTTGTGTTAGACTCCAAACATTTTACTTACACTCCGATTTGTTATGTTTGTTATAAAACGATGTCATGATTTCAGTTACACGTGTTTTGTTATAAAACGATGTCATCCATTATTTTTCTAACTAACTGTTGGTTAAGTGACACATGTATAGGTCCATCCGAAATTTAAGGAAAATACGGCCATTAGAGGAGGGAGACGACCATTCCAACCGATACTATAAATAAGAGCTCATTTGAATGATCTCAACAATGAATAAGTTGATCAATCTAGAGACCACACGCTGATAAAGTGATTTCTAGAGAAAGAATCTTTCATGACTTGTGCATACTGAACTGCTCGTTCAGATTTCTTCGTGCGACTCTGAATGTTGGTGATTACATTTGAGGGCTTCCGGGGATAGGAAGACAGAGGTGCCGACTACCTTGAATTTCGAGGGCTTCCTTGCTGAGGAAGACATAGGATCCAACTGACTTGAAATTGAGGGCTTGCAGGGATAGAAAGATAGAGAATCCGATCATCATATCGAGGGCTTAACTGGGTGTGGGTAAGATAAAATTTCTTGAATGTATAAATCAAGGGACCTTTATCCAAGGTTGTTGGATACCCTTCTCTTTGGGTTAAAAGATTTATATCTTGTTACTTATTTTTTATGAAAGTTTTTCCGCTGCATTTTGTATTGTAAGGAAAGTATATCCTTCTTATATTTCCTTACACATGTACTCTGAATTTGTTAGATTCTATATGCTTTAATGTAGAATCTCACATGGTAATATTTGGATAAGATTCATTTTCCGGATACATATTTCCGGAACTGGTTTTTCAGAATCACTTTCTAGATTTAATCAAGTGTATAGAAGTCGAAGTTTGTAACTTCATACTTTGTCCCAATCATTCAATTGGTGTTAGAGGTGTTGTGAATATTCTTAGCTAAATTTTTTTAAACTAAGATCTTTCCTTGTTTAAGGAAATTTTTAAATTGTACAATTCACCCCTCCTCTTGTATATTGAGCATCTACATAATTATTTCAATCCTACAGGTTATTCATATAGTGTGGTTGTGAGATATAGTATATTCTGTACTTTTTATGTTTATATATTATACTCCACCCCGTCAGTATGAGAAACTGATACCTCGGGGATTCTAAGCCCTGGGGGGTGTGTTTTCTCCATCATTTTGGTGGGAGGATGGATGGATGACTACCCCCTTTGGACCCACTGTCTACTCTTGGTAGTTACATGTGCTGCTAGGCACAACGGTTAGTTATCCCCATATATGAATGTAGAGGGCTGTAATGTCTTGTGTTTATTCAAACACATATATTCTAGATATATTTTTCTATGTAATACTATAGGTATAACTTTTATAGGCTGTGATGGCTTGAGGATCCTTACTTGATGTATGGGTTGTAATGGCATGAGGTATAATACCTGGTGTATGATATACATAATGCGAGATGGGGTGCTCCCAGAAACTACCTGGTTACTTTTCTTATGTGCATGTGGTGGCTTTTTCGCACGAGGTGCATGTTTTGGTACTTCACCCAGGTGTCTTCTGAGAGGCCTTTTGGGAGAGAGTTGCTTAGGATGTGTGATGTTTGGGAAAAGTGTAAAACTAGTGCGGAAGTAGTATCAGAGTTCCCTTGATATTATTTATTAGAATATATACATTTTATGTGTTACATGGTGAGAGTAGCCATGGTGAGGCTGGGAACATAGTATACCTGTTTAGGTTACGAGTTAGATTTACTTGTTGTTCCTTGTGCTTTAGCATGCTTTCTTTTCTTTTTCATGAGAGGCTTAGGGAGAATTCTATTGAGTATACTGTTATACTCACCTTATGTATATATAAACTATTTTTTGGGTCACTTGGAGAATGTTGGAGATCAATATGGTTTCTACTAACTGAGGGTTTGATGAGCTATTCAGGACTATGGTTGCTACTATTTTAACTCTGCATTAGTAATTTTAGTTTTCCCCCTTTCTATTGTAGTTGTTTTTCATGACATTACATGTGTGTACTTGGGATATCATTTATATTTATATCTAAGTTGGAGTTGGTTGGTTTATATCTTATATATCTCTTTCCCATCTATTCCCTTAGAGGTTAATGCCTCCCATCTGTGTGTTACTATACCCTCTGTGCTAGTCACAATCTCGGGGCCTACTGGATGCGGGACTCAGGGGTCATTATCTCCCTTCTCACATTGTCAGCCCAGGAGGGGTACACATTGTGGGGAGGGGGTCGTGATAATGAAGGTAAAGCATTTGATTGAAAATTATTGTAAGTAAAATTAACTCTTCGAATATAATCAGTTGAAATATTTTGACTTGAACTAGATGGTTTTAAAATTTATATCATTTAGTGGAATTTAGCATTTATTGAATTTTTTATTTACTGTACGTGCATGGAAATTTTTTATTTAGGTATTATATTTAATATGACAAGGGTGGATGATTTCCTTTTGTATTTTCATGCATATCAGAAGGGATATATTTCATATTTTTTCATTCCCAACTTTTTTTTGGAAATCACAAGGGGGAGAAAATTATATATATTTTAGAAAAAAAAATTAATTTATTTTTTTAAAAAAATTATTGAACTGTTTTTTAAAAAGGGGGATAATTTTTATAAACCTTATCAATAAAAAATTTACGTTATTTAATTATAAAAAATTTATGGGGGATAATGGATTTATTATTCAAGAAATTCATGCATTATTTCGTTTAAAAATTCAATTTTTCTGTTTTTCTATTCATGTTTTTATTTTTCAAAATGGGGATTTCTATTCAGTCAATAACCCACGTTTCAATTTTTTTGAAAATCAATATCCACATGATTAAAAAAAATTAACTATAGTATATTGATTTATATTTTTTTGTGTAGTTTTTAATACAAGTTAAAAAAAATTGATAATATAGGTTTAATGAAATATATATCATTTGAGGATTTTTTAATATTTGTTGATGTATATAATTTTAAAATTTCGTTGGTTTGAAGTTTGATGGAGGGAAAGTAACCTGAATTGATGATTTAGATTTAATTCACTGGTTGATTGAGCACAATATTGATTCTAGATAATCACTTTGGTTGATATGGAAAGAATGATGACTTAATCAGAATTTTAATAGTAAAATACTTATAATTATACTACAACTGATCATGAATAATGTTGAATCATGAAATTAGTGGTTTTCATATAAATAGAGGCTTTATTCAGGAAACAAATTTCTTCATAGAATGTGAGTGCGAAACATATTCAATACAAGAATACTCAAAATGTAGGAAATCACTTGATTCTTTCAACTTCTTGTTATTACGTTTGTTTTTTATTTTTTTTATTTTGATTTTCTGATATGTTATTAAGATTTTGAGGTTTTATTATAAGCCGGCTAGTTCTACTTCTTGTAATCATTTTGTTATCAATCCTTCTAAACCAAGGGATTATGTGTAAAAAAGGCAAAGCTGATATTTTAGGGTTTTGAAGTGGAAACTTACCCACCAAGATGATTTAGGGATTCTACTATGATGTTAGAGTAGAGCCTCTAGTTTTTAGAAGTAGAATCATACCTTATAATTTTTTTAAAATTTTTTGATTCCTTCTTCCTGGAAGACATACATATCTACATGTTTAAATTCAAGGATAACTTAATATAGGTTACGGATTCCCTGTGTGCTTTTGGTAAATTGAAGTTTTAATATTATCCCTTAAGGGGCACCAGATTTATAAATAATTACCCCATGTTTTATTATTCAACTAAGTTTATTATTTTATTAATATTTAAAAAAAATTTAATAGTTTAGTTTCACATTGTGTTTACTACTTTTGATATTAACTATGAAATACTGATTGTTTGACTTTTTTTTACTTTCCATTTTTTGAACTATGATATATTGTAGGAATGTCAAAAATTATATTTCACATATTCTTATTACTAGAGGAGGAAAAAAAGATAGTATTTTTTCAAATTATAGTTCACCTCTACTTGAATTGTGTTTTTTATCCATATCCTGGATAAATAGTATTATCTGTGAGCATATCTAGGATGTGTTCACTTAAGGTATAGAGTCTCGACTCACACAAGTTGTTACAACTCTTGGTTTCACTATACATTAATGTGGGGGTTTTAATGACTTTATGGTATAACACATAATCATATCTATTCATGGTGGGTATGTCTTCCCATGGGTGTACTTTCATGGTTTGATATGGATTGAGGTATAATAAATGATAAAGTGGTTGTGGTGTCATCCATACTACTAATTTGTTTTTATCGTGGTTGTGATGTACAGAATGATATGTAGGGTAGTTTTGACCTGATTTCCCAATTTGGGGAATGATTGATTATGGTAGGAAGGAGAACACGATGTGAGCTGTTGGGGTGTGATGGTAAAATATTAGTGTGGAAGTGCAAGTGAGGTACCTTCATTTATATATTCAATTTGATTCATAAATTCATACTTTTATTCATTACTTAGTTAGTGAACCACAGTGATAATGGGAAATAGCATTACCAATTAAGGTGATGAGTTAGTTTCCACTATTTAGTTTTTGGGATTTTGTGTGTCGCTTTTACATTTTTAATGAGAGGTTCCACAATTGATCATATTGAGTATACATGTTATGATATCCCTATGCATTTATAAAATATTTTTAGGCTTGTAGGATCTTTATAGTGATAAAATTAAGAATTACTTTATCTTGGAGTTGTTGAAGAGTTCTAGGAGTTTGTGGATGCTTCCTATGTACTGGTTGTAGAATTTTCATTTCAATTAATTATATTTTTTATAACTTTACCTATATTGAGATTTATGATTTATTTATTTGTTATTTCATCATATCTATTATTCATTAAATTTTATATTGAGGTTAATGCCTCTGATTTTATGGATTATATACCCCTGATACTAGTTTCTAACTTGTGTCCTATTGAATGTGTGATTTGTTGCTCATTAACTGCATCTCATTACTACTAGCCCAAAAAGAATATTAGTGGGTGTAGAGGGTCATGATATAGTGTAATCAAATATGATGGTTGAGAGATAAGATGAATTTTGGAGATAGGCAGTGGTGGGGACGCATGGGTTGATAGGGAATCTATATCATCCATGTTTAGTATAATGTGTAAAAAATAGAGATTGGTTAGAAAACAAGATTTTAGAAGGACAATGATCTTATTTACAGACCTTCACTTTTACTGAACATGCTATGAAAATTTATGTTTCTTGTGGGGTAATGACCCAAGTAAGGATCATGAATCGTTATTTTCAGCGCTTTTGTGTGAATTGGGTATACAATAGTAGATATGTTGAAATTGGAATAATTTACTAACATTGAATATTATATATTCCATTTTTAGGGAGTCCCCAATTTTTTTCCTTTACACGATTTACTTCATGTTGATGCCCCATCAGGTCCATTCTAAAGATGTTCTACTTAATTATATAGAAGATTTTCTCATAGTGGATGTAAATGATGATGAAACTTGGAGGATGACACTCTGATAGATTTAGTGATATGGTTTGCAGGAGTATGATGATTCTATTATAGATCAATAGACTATGTCTTGGTTTTAGGAGGATGACTTATCTTTTAATTTGATTCATTCTTATAGCGATTCATGAGTTTCATTGGTAGTGAAAATGATGTGTGGGGATGGTCAGAAGTGGTGGTTCTTATCCTCTGGGAATTTAAAGAGTCGACTATTTTATGAGAATAGTTATGAGATCAAATTCAGGATATATTTTTTAAATCAACCTCAAAGGTATCTAGTCTCTATGATATTATTACCCTTGTCCATGGAAGTTATAACATGCAGGAGTTAAATATCTAATATTAGAACTTATTATATTTAACATTATACCTTTTACTAGATGTATAGGTTACAATATAGAATTTCAAAAACTATTTTCATCTAGATATCTAGTTCTAGGTCACCTCATTTATATTACTGTTATATCCCAAGGTATTGGTGAAGGGAAAAGTTATTCAGAGAAAAAGGGATAAACCAATATTGAAAAAAGGTTAGAGTTGTAGAGAATCTATATAGAGTAGATATATTTCCGGATGTTCTCAATTAGCTAGTTATATGAAGAGGTTTTAGTCAGTAAGGATTACCTTTTATCCTTCTTCAACCAATTTTACTAGGGATGGAAACTCTTTAACCCCTACCTATGGATCAAGTATTGTTTTTAAGCTTGTAAAGGTGACCTCTATCAGGTCCAAATTGTTTTTGGAGTAGGTTATGTTCAGATTTATGAATTAGAGTTTCCATATCTAGGATATCAAGATATCTTACTTGGTACCATCTACATATTTTCTACTTGGGATTATACATTTTTTAATTTAGGATCTCTACACTCCTTCATTTCACACAACGGAGTCCATACTTCGATAATTTACGTGGATAAACATTCAATTCCCTTGGTGTTGGCTATTTTAGATGGAGGTTGATATATCTTCTATGATGTATACAAAGATTGTGCGATTTTTCTTGGGAAACATAATTACTGGGGATACTTCCTATTTTTGCGGATACAACCTTTTGGAATCATCTCTGGCATGGATGGGATGTTTTTGGTTCAGGATATTGTGTATATCATTAATAAGTGAATCATATTATATGAATCTGATAAAGACCATACAATGTTTACTCATTAGAGAGACCCTTAGATGGGTTGGAGGAGTGATGAGTACTTAAATTATTTGAATTTCAAGCTAATGTTGAGTTCCATGGAGAATCAACTGATGTCGTTTCCTTGGGATAGAAAAGAATACCATGATGAATTTCCCGAATAGGTTTTGACACTACCCCCTTGACATAGGAAGGTTTTTTGAATAGATTGATACATGGAAATCACGATTATATCAGTGTATCCATATAGGATAACCCATTTTGAGTTGTGGTAACTATTAATTCTGGCTGATGACCTCTTATAGAATGATTCATCCAACCTAGTTCATTTCCCTATGGTGCTTTAGTTTTGTTTTTGTTGATGTAGGATTAGATTTTGGGTTTTTTTATTTATTAAAATCACTTGAATCTAATGATAATGAAGAAAAATATCCTCTCATATAGATTCTTGATTTCATTGATCAGATGAAGAGAGATATCCAGTTCTCAAATATATATTTGAGGTTAGGATATCATTAAATGTTAATGAATCATAAGGATATCTGGAATATATCTTTTAGATTTAATTATTTTAATAATATGGTCATTGTGATGTCATTTAATGTAACAAACGCTCTAGCCATGTTCATGGGACTGATGAATTTAGTGTTCTGAGATATTCTGGATTGCTTCATTGTGGTGTTTATAGATAACATCCTTGAGTTCTATAAGATAAAAGTGGAGAAACGACACCATATTTGAGTTTTTTTGGATTTATTCATCCTCAATAGTTATATTGGAAGATTTAAATGTGTGATTTCTTGGCTAGAGACATCCGTTTCTTGGGACATGTCATGTCTTACTGTGGAGTATCCGTGGATCATATTAAGGTTGTGGTAGTTCTTTATTGGGTATCCCGTAAGATGTTTTTGGAGGTTTGGAGTCTCATTGGTCTAACTAGTCACTAAAAGAGATTCTTTATTGAATTATATCAAATTCAGCCTCATATATAATTTTTTATTCGAAATGTATCAAGGCTTTCTTTGGAAAATCTACTTCCAATATTCTTTTGAGTATTTGAAGGAAAAACTAGCCCGTACTCTATTTTGTCTTCTATAAAAGGAGGGAATTTAATATGAGGTTTATTGTGATGCTTCATGCCTTTTATTGGGATTCATGTTGATATAGAAGGAAGATAATTTCTATATGGGGATTTTGAGGAGGATGTTTTGTGTGATCAAGTTATTTTTAGTGATTCCCCTAAGGGGGCATGAGGTTGGTCAACAACAGGTGTTATTTCAAGGGAGTATTGTCATGACCTGACCCAATGGGACTCAAGCCGCGACTCCCCATGCTTGGCTCCAATAGGCCAGGGGTTGGCGACTATCGCCGAGTAGGCTATCACACACAAGGGAGGCATTATCCTATGGTACCTGTACACACACACCCACATACACCACCATGAAATAGTGTAGAGACATGTAAAACTGAAAGGTAAAATCATGCATACAACTATCCCAAAAATAGAGTACAAAAAAATTAAAAAAAGGAACACTAGTGCCCACCAAAAGAAAACTACAAAAGAATTCTACCTACTCAGGAGGGAAACACTGCTAAAAGCACCTGCAGGTAAGTTCCTCAGCACGGATCCAGTAAACCCCTCGGTCGGTCATGCACACTAATCTCCAACTACTTCGGGTCCTCCTGGAACTTCGTCAAAAGGCTTGGGGTCTGCACAAGACACAAACATGTGCGGGCATTGCCCGTGTAGGGGTGAGTATAAAAATACTCAGTAGGCACCCCCAGAAAATCCCTAAATAAAAGGGAGCAACTAAAAGACAACAGGGAGATCATCCCAGCGAGTGAGAACCCAAAGGAGAGAGAAAATCCATCTCGAGACCTTCCTTGGCTAAACACGACTAGTCATCTTGGCTCAGGTGTCTGCCCATACTTACGCCATGAAAAACCAGATATACTCAAATACGCACCACGCCTCATGAGGTTTTGACCTCGTAACCCACAACATGAACATATCTAGGAGAACATAGTCTGCGAGCTCTATCATCCCGGATTACACTCCTCTAAGAGATACACACTCATTCATAAGTGTCACTAAGAACCGTAAGCTGAAACAGAAAAACAAAAAATTCCTCGGATAGGGGATCACTCATAAGGTCCGCTAGGGGATGGAAAAACCCACACCAGTATTTTAAGATCTCACAGATTGGAGATCACTCCCAGGATCCGCTGGGGGATACCACATCCCGATCTGGCATTCGATAGAAACACGTCACATGGATAGAGGATCGCCACCCCTGTCACGATGGTGATGAATATACCAAAACCCTATCTGGTACATCTCGCACTTTATGGGATCAAACTGATGATGTCACAACCCTACAGAAACCACATACTAAGTAGGGGATCATATAACCAATGATACCACAACCCTACTTTAATCCTTGTGCTGAGTAGTGGATCATTTTCTTGATGATGCCACAACCCTACAAAGAATGACACACCTCATAGGGGATCATTTTCCCGATGATGCAACAAACCATATGGGGTTAATCCACAAGATAGTGGATCGCCGCCCATGGATAAATGGTCATAGTGATACGAAGAACCCAATCTAAGGAACTGATGCTAGAGGATCCCACCCTAGGCCCTCCGGAGGGATTCCACAAATCTAATAGTCTAAACATCCCAACGAGAGGATCACAAACCTATGCTAAGGTTGTGATGCCGTACGAACCCTCGTATGAACAAACCAATGGAGTACCCTCAACCAGTGTTGGATCAAATGTCGCTAACCCGAGCAACCCGCCACAACGCCACACATCGCACCTCCGAAGCTGATATTGAGGCCACCATTGCGATCCACATGCAAAAACATGCAGGATAGGCTATCTACTTGTCCGAAGTGGACAACCGGTGAAAAATTCACTATTCATTGAATCCAACCCATGTGGGGCACACACTACTGCCCCGTAACTCATCATGAGGATCATACTAGTGCGATCCCCTTGGAAAAACCCATGTAATCGACTACTCGATCGTCCCAAATGGACATCGAGTGAAAAAGTGATATGTCATCGTAATTTGTGAAAAATGGGCCCTGCGGGGCCCACACCCTTCATTTAGCCCGAACATTGAATGGAGAACCTAAAAAATCAATTACGAGGACTAGGTTCATGCTGCCACTGACAGCGCGTCAATCGGACGTCCGGTTCGCAAGGCACCTCTATCGCGAGCTTTAATAATAATTCATTATAGTTAAATTAAAGCGTTTCGGATCACCCGCCCTCCAAAGCAGAACCCAAAAATCACGAGAGTCATATCAGAAAGTCCTTCTCGGTGAGACGAACCCATAACCACAGACGAAACATCAAATGGAATCACCATTTAATAGCTACGGCCCCTTGAACACAAGGGGCCCAGAATGGGCCGGTCCAGACCATCGGCCTGTGGCCTAGCCGCGGGTACGGCCCTGCTAGCCGTGGCTCATTCAAAAACACCAGACCCCTAGAATTTGGTTCTTCCACTGACTGGATGAGTGGCAAGTCGCTTTCCTTGCACGCCGCACCCACATGACCCTCCTAATCTGGGTCCTTGTCGCACTGTACACCCGTGGTCAGTGCCTCGGGTCCTCCGCCCCGACCGCGACCGGCCGAGGCCACCACCTCTCGACTAGCTGAGTGCCCTGCCACACACCATCTACTAGCGCTGCGACTACCCGAGCTCCCCACTCCTCCTCCGGTACAGCCGGCTCCGCCCGGTCCTCGCTCCACCTTGTCGGCGGCCGCCTCCGCCTTGTCCCCACTACACCATGCCAGCAGCCACCTCCACCCCGCCCTCTGACACCTCCTGGCCACACCTCGTCCGCGCTGACCACACCTGACACTGCCACACCGGACTGGCCCCTCCGAGTTCCACCTCACCTTCCAGCCGCCGTACACAATCCCTACGAGCTCCGCCTCGGACTTACCATGATGCACCGAACGCCTCCGGCCGGCTCCAAAATTGTTCCACCTCAATATCCGGCCACCGCCCTTACCGAAGATGGGGCTTCCATCGGCCTCCACAACAGCTCGGGTGGCCTTATTTCAAAACCGAAGAAGGTTTTGGGATCCTGGTGACAAGGCCTTCACAGCAGTTGCCCCCGATGAATGATCCGAAGGTTGATTGGCGCATATAAAAAATTCGGACGAAGAACGATGAAGAACGTGGGTTTTATAACAGTACTCAGATGGTGTACTTGTTCATTCGGCCATCATCCCAATTCTAAAAAAATATAATTAAAAAATGGATTTACAAAAAACCCAATAAATTGACGAAGGAGTGGAAAAACAACTGAAATCCTACCTTAATCCGACCGGTTGACGTCGGCGACGTGCCCGCTGTGATCCCACTTTGATCCGCTAGAGTTTGATCCTCAATCCGGTGAAGAATGGAGAAGAACGATGAAGAATGCTCGACAGAGAGAGAGAGAGAGAGAAATGTGTTTGCCATAATTTGACATTCAAGAGAATTTATAAACTCTCTTTGAAACTCTACCGATGGGCGAGGATTCCGAAACCTCCATGCCCACCTATTTTATATCACACCTAGGCAAAACACCCCATTTTGAACTCAATGCAAGTCTCAGATATACATTTCGAGACATCATTCAAAAGTTATTCGAAAATAATTCCAGTGACAAAAATCACTATGTTGTTAATTTAAAATGAAAATTTTTCCCTTGGGTGACATCTCTCACAACAGGCCCGTGCCCGCAACCTTTACACCTCGGGTAGGGTAAACGACATGTTCCGGACGCAACTGTGCTCTCGGATTTCTGATTCGATCTAACATTTAGGAGAAGACACAAAAACCATTGCATATTATAAAAATACTTAATATTTTTATAAAATAAATTCTGGGCACACCGGACCTCGGAATCGCACACCGTCTTCACTCCTAGCTCTGGAATTATTCATAGAAATATATCAATGTTTGATAGGGCCAAAACCTGAGTCTCTACATCATTCCCACCTTAGAACATTTTGTCCCCAAAAAACCATAAGCATAAGGAATGCAACTGGACTCTCTACAGGGTCTCCCACACCAGCGAGTTCTCCAACACCCACCCCTTCCTGAACACATAAGTCAGAGGGACTCATTCACCATACCTCAACACTATCCACTTTGGGCGACACTAACTCGCCAGCACAATTTTTAATCATGTCAAAATAATGCGTTTCGGTGGGGAAAGGATCCCTCTTTATCACGCTTTTGAAGCACTCTAAACAACACCCACATAGGGTCTTACCAATTCCCTGAAAAAAACTCGAGCAAGCAACAAAAAGGAAAGAGTACCACTAAACAGTGTCTATTAAAACTACTGTAGAATGTATAAAGGACACAAGGTGTACCTCTATCCATTCACGGATCCTTTCGATCAACAGCCTCAAGGGCATGCAGCTGTCCTCACCCTCAACCTCCACCTCCCTGTGCTCGACATGGACCACCTGGGGGTGGTGGTGGAATCTGATACCGCCTACCACCTCCTTCTACTGCACCAGCTCCATCGCCACATCCGACACCCTACAGACCTCTAAACTTGAGAAGTTTCCATTACTAAGGAGGCATGTCGACCAGCTCCATCTCAGCAGTATGAAATGTTAGACAATATCTAGAAAGTTTTCTCTGACCATCGCAAGCGTAACACCGCCTCTCCTGCGACTGACCAAAACTAGCATGCGATCCTTGTGAGACATGAGGCTTTGTTCCTCCATCCTGGGGTTGCTTCTTGAAATGTCAGCCATACCCAGACCCATGTTTCTGCCGTCTTCTACCAGCTACCGATGTCCCTACTTCCACACACCCAACACCGACAGGATGTATCTTCTCAGCTAGAAACCTCTCCACCACCAGGGTTCTCTCCATAACTCCATCATAGGTGGGCAGACACTAAGAAACCACACCTTCCGGGATATCTCTGTTTTTCCCCTACTTGAAGGTCCAAGCCCTAAAGAATGGGTCTCAAACCATATCTAGGGAGTAGTGTGAGAGGTTTGTAAACCTCTCTGAGTACTCCGACACAGTCATTCCCTCATGTAGAAGTTGTAGAATCTCCTGGATACGCACTGACCATAGCATCACGGGATAGAACTCTTATCAAAAGAGTTGCTCAAAATCTTCCCACATGAGCGTCTCCTCATCGTGGGACTATGTCTCTAGGCTCCACCATCTCCGAACCACACCATGCAGAAGGCTCACCACTATGAACACTATCTGATCTGGAGGTTTCCTCACCCGACAGAAGACTCTGTTGACTGCTTCGAGCCAGGCATCAGCTGCCTGGGGGTCTGGATAACCCCGAAACCTCAAGGGTCACTGCCTCTGGAACTTGTGCAGCACACTCAGCCTACACACAACCTCATCCTGCACTACCGGCACAACCCGTTGATCAACAGGTGGTGGCTTAACTGGCGGACCACTTGGAGGTCCAGCCTCAGAACCTGCGCCCCCTGTCCACAGCCTCTACACGGGGTGGATCGTCACCACAATCCCACTACGGAACTCTCATTGGATGACGTCATAGAGGCATAATAAAATACAATCAAGACGCACCATAGTCAAAGAGTATATCTGGAGAGCTGACTCAAGAAGAAAAAGGGAAACCCATAACCCAGTCCTATATAATGCATGTACTGTTATATCCCTGCGACTAGTGTCCTAACGTCCCAAGTCGAAAGGAAGGTTATCAGAGTCCTAGTGAATGGATACGTTGGCCGCTGCACCATCACTGGAGTCCCTGGCCAGAAATCTGAACTCCAAAAATCTTGACACTGCCACTATGAAACCCAAACCAAACTCACAGCTAGACCAGCTATGCTCTTAGATCCCAAAGGTGGAACCTCCTCTGATACCACTCTATCACGACCCGACCCAACGGGGCTCAAGCAGTGAGTCCCCAAGACCACCTCCAATAGGCCATGGGTTGGCGACTAGCGCTGAGTAGGCTATCACACACAATGGAGGCATTGGCCTAAGGTACCTGTACACATGCACCCACATACACCACTATGTAATAGTGTAGAGATATATAAAAATGAAAGTTAAAATCATGCATACAACTATCCCACAACCAGAGTACAACCAAAGTAAAAAAAGGGAAAAAAAGGGGGCCCACCAAAAGAAAACTACAAAAGCATTGAACTAACTCAGAAGGAGGGAAACACTAATAAAATCACCTTCTTGTATGCTCCTCAACACAGCTCCAGTAAACCCCCTAGTCAGTTGCACACACTAAGCTTTACCTCCTCCGGATCCTCTTGGAACTCCATCGAAAGGCATATGGTCTGCACATAACAGAAACAGGTGCGGGAAAAGCCCATGCAGGGGAGAGTATAAAAATACTTAGTAGGCACCCAAACCCCCCCCCCCAAATAAAAGGGATAAACTGAAAGGCAATAGTCATCTCATCCCAGCAAGAGGGAACCCAAATGAGAGAGAAACTCCATCTGAAGACCATCCTCAGATAAACATGACGAGTCAGATCAGCTTAGGTGTATGCCCATACATACACCATGAACAACCAAATATACACAAACACGCACCAAGCCTCATGAGATTCTGACCTCATAACCCGCAACAAGCACATATCTAGGAGAACACACTCCATGAGATATGTCATCCCAGATGACACTTGTCCGACAGATACACGCTCATCGAAAATCGTCACTGAAAACCTCATGCTAAAATAGGAAAAAAACAAATTCCTCAGATAAGAGGTCACTCCTATGGTCCGCTAGTGGATGCTAAAACCCACAACGGTATTCGAAGATCTCACAGATAGGGGATGACTCCTAGGATCCGATGGGGGATACCACAGCCCAATCTGGAATTCGATAGAAACACGTCACTTGGATAGAGGATCGCCACAATTTCACGATGGTCACGACGACACTGAAACCCTATCTGGTACATCTCAAATTGTAGGGGATCGAACTGATGATGCCTCAACCCTACAAAAACCACACACTGAGTAGGGGTTCATATTACCAATGATACTGCAACCCTACATCGTGCTGAGTAGGGGATCATATACCTGATGATACCACAACCCTACTGAGCACAACCCACCGCATGGGGGATCATATTCCAGATGATTCCAAAAACCTTACGAGGTAAATCCTCTAGATAGGGGATCACCTCGTGAGGATAAATGGTCACTGCGATATCAGGAACCCGATCTAGGGAACCGATGCTAGTGGATCCCACCCCGAACCCACTAGAGGTATGCCAAAACTCTAACATATTAAACATCCCATCATGAGGATAAAAAATCAAAGCTAAGGTAATGATGTCGTGCGAACCCTCATATGAACGAACTAAGGGAGTATCCTCAACCACTACTAGCCCAAACATTGCTATCCTAATCTACCCACCATAACACCACACCGTGCACCTCGAAGGCCGATACAGAGGCCACCATCACGATCCACGTGGAAAAACACACATGATAGGCTATTCACTCCCCCGAAATGGACAACCAGTGCATAAATCACTATTCACCAAGGCTAGTATAGCATCCCGCCTTTTTGTCACATAAACTTTCATTACATTATACAAAACTGAGGATCTTTAAGGTTTAGTGTCTTGGAAACCAGGAACATAATACATGAAACAAAAAAAACATTCTTCCTAAACTATTGAAAGGCTTATCCTTATGTTAATCCTAGGTTCATTATTGCATCTCATAACCTGGGGACATACATCAAAAGAAAGGGTGAGCAGAAGGCCCAGTAAGGGAAACAAGGGGAATCATTTAACATGTGAACTTGAGATACATCAACAATGTCATTAAAAATAACTTTAAGGCATGAGAAAGAAATCATGAGGCATATCATAATAAAAATAACATTTTCCATCACATGAAGATGTGGCTACAAAATTTAGCAAGGACAATCATTTCTGTTTTACCAAGGTCCATCCCCAAGGTGTCAATAAAAATTACCAAGGTTATTCACCAAGGTATCAGTCTAAATCGTCATCTCTAGAGATTAAGTCCTTACCCAATGCATTGGAGCACTATAAAGGTGCACCCTTAAATTTGTCTTTATCATCATCTGAGCCACATATATCATCATAAATTATTTCATAAACAACCCATATAGCATAAAAGAAATGGGTTTCATTTCATGATCATAACGTTTTAAAAACTACTTTAAAGACATGATCGTTGTGTCACTTTAAAACCCACAGAAAATGAAGGTGGGTCTCATGTATGTAAATCCCAAAATTTAAAATAGAAAAACATGGTATATTTCTGAATACCCCTATATAATATAGATATTTGAGTATTAAATTAATAAAATAAAATAACTTTATAAAAATAGAGATATTTGAGATGGAAATTCTATAGCATAATTGCTATGTTTTGGGGATTTAGGAAACATTGAAAAGAGAGGGGACATGGGTAAAACAATCATAAATGACCCATAAAAGAGTAGAGGGACCAAATATGAAGGATATATGAACATGTTAATGAAAGTTTAAGGACATACCTTTTGAAATGAAAAACATGGATGGATGAAAAAAATTAGATTTCTCTTATGAAAATATGGCAGCCTAATAGCGTCACTTAATCTTCAACCAAAAATGAATTGACAAGGTAAAATAGGGCCTCTCATCATATGAACATAATATTTCAGTATGATAGATATAGATATCATACCCCAACATAATAAAAAGGAACTTGAAAGACTTGACATGAAAATAAATCTTGAAAATGAGAAGGGTGAAAGAATCCCTTAAAAATTCGGCAGCCTAACGACGCCACTTAAAACATAAAAATAATGATTTCAAAAGATACAATAGGGTATCTAATCATATGAACATAATATTTTAGTATGATAGATATAGATATCATACCCCAACATAATATAAAGGAACTTTAAAGACTTGACATGAAAATAGATCTTGAAAACGAGAAGGGTGAAAGAATCTCTTAAAAATTCGACAGCCTAACGACGCCACTTAAACATTCATAAAACGAATTGATGAGAGCAAGAGGGGGTCTCTCAAAATATGAAAATGAAAAGGTCAGTATGATGAATATAAATGAACATCCTCCATCATAAGAACACGGCGAATAAAATAAATGACACAAAAGAGATTACTTGAAAAGAAAGAGAGAGGTTGGATCCCTTACCTTAAAACAGAACTCCTAAAACTCAATGTTTGGGACCTTGAGGGCTTGGGGGAACCTTGGGATGACTCCTTGGGAGGTAATGAGACCATAGTTTCGTTGGAGGAGAGTTGGGAGTCGAATGGATGAGAGTATGGCTTGGTATTTATATGGAATGTGAGGGGACAAGGCATTAATGGCCAAGGGACACCTCTTTAATGGTTTTGGCAAAACCATGGGCTTTCCCATGGTATTTTCCAATGGTATTGTCCACATGGGACACCTCATAACTTATCTTACTATTAATAAGTCGACCATATTTATTACATACTTAATACATCATTTAATGATGTCATTAAACACCCGTAACTTAAAAACTATATTTTCACTAGTCATCAAAAATTCATCTTTCTCAGAAAAATCCCAAAATTTCACCTTAACCAAATATCGATGCTCTAAATTCAAAAATTACCTCCATTATATAAAAATAATTTTCTAAATATTTTTAATTAAATTATTAAATAAATACATTATTCACCGAAAATTCATTTTTTTAGAAAAATCCCCAAAATTTACCTTAACATAATATCGATGCTCTCAGTTCAAAAATGAAATTCAGATTATAAAAAAAAATTTGTAAATATTTCTAATTAAATTTTTAATTAAAAAACACTATTCACCTGAAAAAACTAATACATGACTAGTAATTTATGAAACCGTTATTTAACCATTTTATTGAATCACATTACTTAATCAAGGTGCCTAGATTATAATAATGCTTTATTTAAGTGAAATTACTAATCCATTTGGTCACATTACTAATCCTTAGAATAAAATAATTATTCATAATTTACTATTCATCAAAAATTATGTTGATCTTATTAGACTCTGAATTTCATACTGAACATAATTGTAGAAGACCATTTTTTGAAAATAATTACACATTTTTAATTATTTACGGTTTACATAAACATTTTTTTAAAATATCCTTTCTATAAAATTCACAAAAAATAAGCATACTATATCTATTCAGACATTTGAAAATTCATAAACTTCATCATAAGAAGAAATGAAAATTTTTATTTAAAACAGAGGATTACACAAGGAAGTTATGGTCTCCTTATGTAGCCCCTTATCACACCAGCATAGGACCTAAGTGTAAGTTTTTCTAAGGTGAGAGAATCTGAGGGAGGCTCGACCAACATCGCATGAGTAGTAATTTCTATCAGTTTGAACTTCTCACGAAGGCGATTCCGTTGTAGTTTCACACGATGATGTTCGGCTTGGGTTTGGTCCAGAGCAAAGCCCAGTTGTGTTACCTCCTTCCCAAGTTCTGTTCGATGGGTTTCGATCGGTCCAAGACTACTGGGTGAGGCCATTGAATCTTATTTCTATATTAATTTTCCAAGATCACTTGTATTAAGAGAAAAACGTTGCAACGTTCCGTTTTCAATGGTCATACTGACTAACGGTCATATAATTGTCAAAACCCAACAGTCTCATTTTAATTACAATCATGTTATCAAATGAAATAGTTTTTTTGAGTATGAAAAATAAAATAACACACAATATTAGAAAACAAGATTTATTCAAAATTTCGGGTCGTTACAATCTTCCACCCTTAAGAAATTGCGTCCTGGCAATTTTTAAAATAGGGTTTTGAAATTTCATTGAATGTCCCACATCGGAAAAAGAGTCAGAAACACTATTACTTTAAAAGAATGAAAAGGAAGTACAATGGCCACCCGAGTTAACCTATACTAGGATTCCATGTAAGAAAACATGGATATGGATGAAAAAACAAAGGGTCAAGTTCTGAGGGAGAGTGATAGAAAACATGATTAGGTGAAAGTTATCAATAAGAAAATCACAAAATTTTGATGTGTATAAACTATCTTTGATTACCCAGTAAAAAACATTAAAAGGCAATGTTTTTAATTTACGATACATTTCATAGTTTTTTGAGGAATTCATTTACTACATAGAATAAAAACATAAGGAAATATACCTACCTTCAAGTAGAGTTTCATCCATTAATAAGTTTCTACCAAAACTAATCTTTTCTCCAAACGATGAGCATTCAAAACTAAATGGTCTCATCAAAGCACATGAATCATCCTATAGAGAATCAAATAATCCGCCAATGATTAAATATCTATTTCTTCTATCTTTAAACATTATCTCAAAAACAGAAAGGGTAAGATAAAACAACTCTTCCAAAATAATGAACCCCAGAGGAATGGAAACTACTTTAAATCTTCAAAGTTCCACTGTACTACCCAAAGTTCATCATAGACCATTACATAAATAACTGTCCTTAAAAATCCCCAAAATAAACCAAAATAATATTGAAACCCTAATACAAGACGGATTTGATTACATAGTCATCCAAGGTAAATTTTATCATTCATTTCCAAACAACATCAACCACTCCTAACATCTTATAACAAAAGTAACTAACATAATCATATTTACCCCATGATATGTTAATCATTTCCATAAGTAACCTAAATTACTATAATTCCACCTTGAATTCATCGATTCTTCAAAATATAAGTCAAACTTAACTCCTAAATGAAAATATCATAGTAATCTATTTACCTCGATCAAATAGGGTTCCCAAAATAGTGAACGTCTTCCAAAATAATAATAATCTTTTAATCCCCTAATCATATCTGTCATATTAATACGGCAATCGTCACATTTCCTATCACATTGGTTGTTGGGACATGTTCTTCCATTTCCTGCCATTAACTAAGAAAGGAATGTACAATTAGGGGAATAAATACTTAACCAATAATCATGAAAAGGAACATAAAGCATAGAAGGATAACTTGTAGAATAAATGTATACCCAAACTTGTGATCCCCTAGGTTCCAAACTAGGTTATCCATGATCATATATTCTTATGTGAATCTTTATTTTATTTTATCTTTGTTCCTTTCATAATGGTTCATACTAAGCTTATGAATTTACCAAAGCATATCTCCTAGGAGTGTCATAACCAAGAGTGCAGCAAGGTCCGTTGTCGTGTACCAGTTCCCGTTCGAGTCTAGCTCAAAGCGGTGATTTTAGATTTTACCCCTATGTACATCTGTGCCAGATCCACCTCTACCTGCTCGTATCCAGATAAGGATGTATTTTCTTAGCAACCCCTTACTCAATAATCACCAAAATACCTAGAAGATTTCTTATATTTACACTTTTCTTTAGGGTTATTACTAATGCTTTCATATCCTAATTTCCAGAAATAACTAAACCATCCTTTGATACCAACTATAGCATCCCACCTATTTGTCACATAAACTATCATTACATTATACAAAATTGAGGATCATTAAGGTTTAGTCTCTGGGAAACCAAGAACATAATACATGAAATAAAAAAACATTCTTCCTGAACACTTGAAAGGCTTATACTTATGTTCATCCTAGGTTCATTACTGCATCTCATAACCTAGGGACATACATCAAAAGAATGGGTGAGCAGAAGGCCTAGTAATGGAAACAAGGGGAAACATTTAACATGTGAACTTGAGATACATCAACAATGTCATGAAAAAGAACATTAAGGCATGAGAAAGAAATAATGAGGCATATCATAATAAAAATAACGTTTTTCATAACTTGAAGATGTGGCTACAACATTTAAAAAATAAAATCATTTCAATTTCACCATGGTCCATCCCCAAGGTGTAAATAAAAATTACCAAGGTATCAGTCTAAATGGTCATCTCTAGAGATTAAGTATTTACCCAATGAATTAGAGTGCTATTAGGGAGAACCCTTAAATTTTCCTTTATCATCATGTGAGCCACATATATCATCATCAATTATTTCATAAACAACCCATATAGCATAATAGAAATGGGTTTCATTTCATAATCATAACGTTTTAAAAACAGCTTTAAAGACATGATTTTGTGTCACTTTAAAACCCACAGAAAAGGAAGGTGGGTCTTATTTATGAAAATACAAGAATTTAAAATAGAAAAAATTAGTATATATGTGAATACCCATATATAATAGAGAGATTTGAGTATTCACTTAATAAAAAAAAGAACCTTAGAAAAAGAGAGACATTTGAGACGGAAATTCTGCAGCATAACGACTATGTTTCGAGGGGTTTAGAAAACATTGAAAAACATGGTAATGAAACAGTATAGGGACCTAATATAATGGATATATGAACATGGTAATAAAATTTGAAGGAAATACCATTTGAAATGAAAAACATGCAAGGAAGACAAAAATTAGATTTCACTTAGGAAAATCCGGCAGCCTAACGGGGCCACGTAAACTTCAACCAAAAATGAATTGACAAGGTCAAAGAGGGTATCTCATCATATGAACATAAGAGTTCAGTATTATAGATATAGATATCATAACCCAACATAATAAAAAGGAACTTGAAAGACTTGACATGAAAATAGATCTTGAAAATGAGAAAGGTGAAATAATCCCTTAAAAATTCGACAGCCTAACGTCGCCACTTAAAACATCAAAATACTGAATTGAAGAGATAAAATAGGGTCACTCATCATATTAAAATAATATTTCAGTATGATATATTAATATATCATACCCCATCATAATAAAAAGGAACTTTAAATACTTTACATGAAAATAGATCTTGAAAACGAGAAGGGTGAATGAATCTCTTAAAAATTCGGGAGCCTAACGGTGCCACTTAAACATTCATAAAACGAATTGATGAGAGAAATAGGGGGTATCTAATAATATGAAAATTAAAAGGTCTATAAGATAAATATAAAATAACATCCTCCAACAAAAGAACATGGAGCATAAATTAAATGACATAAAAGATATTACTTGAATAGAAAGAGAGAGGTCGGATCCCTTACCTTAATACGTAACTCTTAAAACTCAAAGGTTGGGACCTTGAGGACTTGGGGGCACCTTGGGAGGACTCCTTGGGAGGTAATGAGACCAGAGATTCGTTGGGGGAGAGTTGGGAGTCGAATGGATGAAAGGATGGCTTGGTATTTATAGGGAAAGTGAGGGGACAAGGCATTAATAGCCAAAGGACACCTCATTATTGGTTTTGCAAAAACCATGGGCTTTCCCATGGTATTTGCCCATGGTATTTGCCTCTTGGGACACCTCATACCTTATAATACTATTCATTAGTCGACCATATAGATTACATAATTAATACATCATTTAATGATGTCATTAAGCACTTGTATCTTAAAAACTGTATTTTCACTATTCATCAAAAATTCATCTTTCTCAGAAAAATCCCAAAATATTACCTTAACCAAATATCGATGCTCTGATTTCAAAACTGAACTCCATTTTATAAAAATAATTTTCTAAATATTTTTAATTAAATTTTTAAATAAATACACTATTCACCGAAAATTCATTTTATTGAGAAAAATCCCCAAAAATTACCTTAACAAAATATCAATATTCTGAGTTCAATAATGAAATCCATTTTATAAAAACAATTTTCTAAATACTTTTAATTAAATTTTTAATTAAAAAACACTATTCACCTAAAAAAAATAATACTTGACTAATAATTTATGAAATTTTTATTTAACCATTTTATTGAATCACAATACTTAGTCCAGGTTCCTAGATTATATTAATGCTTTATTTAAGTGACATTACTAATCCATTTGGTCACATTACTAATCCTAAGCGAAAAATCACTTTTCATAATTTACAATTCATCAAAAATTAAGTTGATCTTATTAGACTCTAAATTTCGTACTAATCATAATTGTAGAAGACCATTTTTTGAAAATTATTTCAAAATTTTAATTATTTAAGGTTTACATTAACATTTTTTAAAATATCCTTTCTCTAAAATTCACCAAAAATATGGATACTATATTTATTCGGAAATTTGAAAATTCATAAACTTCATCATAAAAAGAAATCAAAATTTTTATTTAAAACATAGGATTAGACAAGGCAGTTACGGTCTCCTTACATAGCCACTTATCACACCAGCATAAGTCCTAAGTGTAAGGTGTGCTAAGGTGAGAGAATCCGAGGGAGGCTCGGCCAACATCGCACGAGTAGTAATTTCTATTAGATTGAACTTCTCGCAAAGGTGATTCAGTTCTAGCTTCACACGATGAAGTTCGGCTTGGGTTTGGCCCAGAGAAAAGCCCAGTGGTGATACCTCCTTCCCAAGTTTTGTTAGATGGGATTCGATCGGTCCAAGACAACTGGGTGAGGCCATCAAATCATTTTTCTATATTAATTAAGCAATATCACTTGTATTTAGAGACAAAAGTCGCAACATTCAGTTTTCAATGGTCATACTGACTAACGGTCATATAATAGTCAAAACCCAACAGTCTCATTTTAATTATACTCATGTTATCAAATGAAATAGTTTTTTTGACTATGAAAAATAAAATAACACACAATATTAGGAAACCAAATTTATTCAAAATTTCAGGTCCTTACATACAGCCTATGTGGGGCCCACACTACGATCCCAAAACACATCAAGCCGATTATACCACTGTGATCCACTCAGAAAAACATACGAAATTGACTGCTTCATCATCCCAAATGGACGTCCGGTGGAACAGTGACATTTCATCGTAAAATGTCCAAACTGGGACCTGTGGGGACCACACACTGACTATAACCCAAACACTGAAATTAGAAACTCAAAAAGACCATACGAGTAATAGGTTCATGCTGCCGCTGACGGCGCGTTAGTAAGACATCCAGTTCGCAAGGCACGTCTATCGCGAGCTCTAATAATAATAATTTATTATCAATAAATTAAAGAATTTCAGGTCACCGGCCCTAAGTAATAGAACCCAAAAATCAAGGGACTCAAATCAAAAATTTCTTCTCGACGAGACGAACCCAAATCCACTGACGGAACATCAAACGGACGCGCCTTTTAGATGCAACAACCCCTTGAACACATGGTGCCCAGAATGGGCCGGTCCTGACCGCTGGCTCGCGGTCAAGCCGTGGGTCCGACCCAGCTCACCGTGGCCTGCTATCCATGACTCATTCAAAACCACTAGACCCCTAGGGTCCTGTTCTTCCATCGACCGGCCGAGCAGGTGGTCGGTTTCCCCGCATGCCACACCAGCAGGACCAGCCGACCGCGGGTCCTTGTCGCGCTGCACCCCCGAGGTCAGCGCCTCGGGTCCTCCGCCCGGACTGCAACCAGTCAGGGCCACCACCTCCTAACCAGCTGAGCACACCACTGCACACCAGCCCTTTGAGCTCCGCCTCGGACTACCCATGGTGCACCAAACACCTCTGGTCGGCACCACCACTGCGCCACCTCAATCTCCGGCCACCGCCCTTACCGATGTCGGGGCTTTCGTCGGCCGCCACAACAGATCAGGCGGCCCGATTTCAAAACATAAGATGGTTTTGGGATCCTTGGGACAAGACCTTCACAGCACCTGACCTTGATCAACAATCCAACTGTTGATTAGCGCATCTGAAAAATTCATACGAAGAACAACGAAGAATGCATGTTTTATAATTTCACTCAGATGGTGGCTATGTTCGTTCGGCCATTTTACCAATTCTAAAACTATAGAATTAAATTATAGGATTTACAAGAAACCAAATAAATTTATGAAGTAGTGTAAATAAACTGAAAGCCTACCTCGATCCGGTGGTTCGACGTTGGCGACACGCCCGCTGTGATCCCACTTCGATCCTCCAGAGTTCGCTCCTCAATCCAGCGAAGAACAACAAAGAACGCTGAAGAATTCTCGAGAGAGAGAGAGAGAGAGAGAGAAAGGGAGGGAGAGAGAGAAATGGGTTTCCCTTAATTCCACCTTTCTTTCATATTTATAGACTCTCTATGAAACTCTACCGACGAGAGTGGTTTGAGAATCCTCTGCGCCCACCTATTTTTTATCACACCTATGAAAAAAACCCCATTTCATACTCAACATATGTCTTATATTTCCATTCCAAGTCTTCATTTGAAATTAATTTGAAAATAATGCCAGTGATAGAAATCACAATGTCATTAATTTAAAATGATGATTTTTCCCCTAGGTGACATCTCTCACAACAAGTCGGCGCCTGCAACTTTTACTCCCCGCCTAGGGTAAATGACACATTTCGGACAAAACCGCACCCTCGGATTTCCGATCCAAGCATCCATTTAAGAGAAAACACAACACTAACATGTGCGTAGTATAAAAAAACTTAGTATTTTTATAAAATTAATTCCAGGCTCACCGGACCTCAGAATCACACGCCGTCTTTGCGCCTAGCTCTGGAATTATTCATAGGAATATTCAAAAGTCTAACAGGGCCAACACCCGAGTCTCTACAAGGATATTTATTCATTAAATTATGTGTGAGGTGGTTCTATATGAGTTCCATAGATCACCCTTGGTGGTACGTCCTAGTGTAGAGATGTTGTATCATGCTATGAGAGGGAAATTTTGGTGGTTTGAAATGATGATATTTTTTTCAGAGTCTACCTCTTAGTCTTTCGTTTGACCAAAGCTGAAGGATGAGCATTGTGTTCCATGTGGTTTTCATCAACTGGTTGATGTTCCCTATGGAATGTTGGAGGACATATCAATTGAATTCATCACTATATTTCCTCAAGATTATGGATTTTATGATGCTATATGGGTGATTTTGGACCAATAGATAGAGTCAACTAACTTGTAAGTGATTAAGGAGTCGATCTCCATTGATTTTTTATCGAGGTAGTCTCTGGGGAAATCATTGTGGCCTCATTAGGATCAGAAGATGATCATCTCTGTCCAAGATATCTATTTTAACTCTATGGTATGATGAGTTCTCCAACAGAAGTTTTTATCTCAGTTGTTACATAAAACTAATTTCCATCTACAGATAGATGATTAGATAAAACAAACTTCTAGAATTTATAGGACATGTTGTGCTCATGTATTCTATATTTTGGTGGTTTTGGGTGAGGAAAGTACCCTTGGATGAGTTTTCATATAATAATTGTTATCATTATACCATCTATATTATATCATTCAAGAATTTTATATGGGAAGAGTTAGATATTATTGGATTTAAATTATTTTAGAGAATCACATAATATCTTTATGCGACCCCTAAGAGTATTAATGTAGTGTGGGAAAGAAATAATTCATACGTTGATCATAAGAGGTAGCCAATAGATCTTGATGTTGGAGGTCATATATTATTGAATGTGTGTCCACATCATAGAGAGCGATGGTTCAGTCATGAGAGTAAGTTTTCTCTCAGATCCATTAGACTTACCAATGTGTTGGCTCATATTGGAGTTATAGTGCATCAGTTAACAATTCCTCCATAGATTATCCAGATTCACGATATATTCAATGTGTCGTAGATTTACTAGTATGTTTATGATGATTAAAAAGTTATTTATTGGGTTCAGGTCTACATTAATGACGATGTGTCCTTTGAGGAATGACTTATTTAGATTCAAGACTGTAGAGACCCGAAGCTTGACGTACATGGACATTACATTACTTTTGCAGAATACTTAGTACATAATAAAAACACACACACAAGGATCGTAATAGTTTAGTGTCTTTGGAAACTTGGAATATAATCTTCTAATCATGGTGAAAGATCTTCAACATCTCCCATAAAGATCTTTTTTTTATACCTAAAACCATTCTTTATATCCTGGGGAAAAGAAAACATAAATGGGTGATCACAAATGCTCAGTAAGGGTAAACAAAAGAAATATCAATCACATCCTATTCATAAGAACTAACATTTTTGAAATCTTAACCTGCAAATGAGAACATAATTTCATAACATGGGATAAATCATAGTATTGAAATGTAATCCCAATAATCATAACTTAAAACATGAAACCTTGTGGCATACACACATAATCATAGAGAATCATATCTTATTAGTCAAGACTCATTGCCAAGACTATCTTAGTGGACAAAGTCCATTTCTGAGCCGAGTCACCCTCGTTTCAGTCCTTCTTCACTGAACCGGTATAACCTACCGTTCCATCCATGTCTATCTCATGAGATATAAAATCATTACCTAATGCATTATAGGTATATATAGGTCCCACCCATCCAATAATGATACCATTCTTATGTGTGCCACAAAATCATAAACCATACATCATAACATAACCCATGTAATAAAAATGGGAATCTTAAACATTGTGACATCATAAAACAATTCATATAAGATAAAGGAATTCAGAAAAATAATTCCATCATAACATAATCAAATCAATGTAAAAATAGGGATAGAAATAGAACCCTTTATTATCTTAGATGGAAAATAATTTTGATAAAACACGTGAACTCCATTCTTGAGAAAAATATCCTTTCTACTTCAAAAACATTTTTCTTTCATAACATGCCATACAATTTTAAACTAAAAGAAGTTCAATAAAAATAAACTTGAAATCTTGTAAAGGAAGCTTCTTGGAAATAATGTTTTAAAAATCCATTCATGACGTATAAGATAAAAAAACATTTTTCTCGTACTTTTGTAAAAAAAGTCAAAAAGTACCTCGTACAAAAAAGACAAAAGATTCCTATCATATCTTTTACTTAAAACTCACAGAAGGGTAAAATTGGATATAAACTATTGTAGAATGATGTAAATATTACATATTAAGGAAACATGGATGTGGATGATAAAATACACCCCAGTAAATGCCAAAGTTTAAAAAATCTCGGATAAAAATGAGATTGTGATATTTTCCCTTACCTTAGGTCTGATTTGCTTCGTATATGTCCGAACCTCCTGTATAATGATTTAAATAATGTCATTGACTTATTACATAATCATACTTATTTTGATGATATCATATATGGTCATATTTTTAGCTTATTATTAGTAATATTTCATTACTACTTGTTATTCAGGTGTTTATTCCTTTTTGTTCTTATGCGTGTTTTGTCGAATAAATTCTTATTCTTCTCTTTAGGTTATAGATACCTCATTTCCAGAATGGTATTAGTGTAAAATATATCATATTCATTCATTCAATTCATTAATATAATCATTATGAAATGATGATTATGTAAAACGAGTCGCATCACATCGTGGAGACGGTATTCTGTACGTACGCACAAGTGATGATATCATTCCTATGATTGTGGAATTGTATTGGAGTGTATGTATACTATTTCATAATCAATATAACTTTATAATAGTCATATATAGTCATTATTTACACCATTATACCCATCAAAGTAAGGTGGTGGTGGAAAATAGTTTACACCATGGCGTGGAGACGGTATTCCGTATGTTTCATACTTATAATAACATATTAGTATATGAATGATACTGATGTTATTACTTCATAATGAAAAAACCAAAGAAGAAGAAGTGGAAGAAGAAATAAAGATGAAAGAATTGGTAACAGACATTACCTCTTCTTTGAAGTGCTTCTTTGAGACCTCCTTTTAGGGAACTAAAATTGGTCTTTGAGGAAGACCAGAACCTCTAGGATATTTCTATGGAAGTGGAGAAGAGAATTTGGCAGGGGTTGGCCGATCTTGAAGGCTCAAATATGTGTTAGTAATAAAGGGAGGAGGTTCCCTTTTATAAGGGGGGAGAGGGGTACCTTTGGAATAACTAAAACTATTATTTTATTATAAAGTCAAATTCGGTTTTAAGTAGCTCCAAATTGATTTATTTCGAAGCTAAGGTGGGGATGGGACGAAAGCATCTCATACAACATAATTTAGGCAAGTTTAGGTCATTATATTAACCTTATCTTTTAGTCTTAACTCCTAGTTAATTAGATTGACATTTACCACATTACTTTGTATTTTTATATTACATAGTTAATAAACTTACCATATACATCCAAGCGACCCCCAAGTTGTGTTTTATTAATATATATAACCTTATATAAGTCATTTGGCCGAACCTTAGATTTTTAGGAATAAAATAACAATTAATAATATAATATTTGTTTTAAAAAGTATTTTATGTCTATTTTGACACTATTCAATAGTTGATTTTTTGAAACTCATAACAGAATGATTAAATCAAAAAAAGTTAATTAAATTAATCCTAACATGTCATATTAACCTATAAAATTATTTTAATTCATAAAAAGTCTCAAATTACATTTATTTGGGTATTTATAACATCAATTATGTCAATATTTCATTAATAAGAAAATTACTGCATCATCGTTGTGTCATACATAAATTAAATTATTTAATGTCCAAAAATTACAAATAAAATACCATTATGTATGAAATCTTTTTAGCTTTATAATGAATATTTATAGTCGAATTTATCTTATGTATAACCCCATATTAAAAATGATTTACTTATTAAACATTGATTTTAACTATTTTAACCCTTCTTTAAATAAATTAATAATAAATGTCCTAATCTAATCCACGTGGGCCTAAATGGTCATATTTTATTCCTAAGGTTTTTTTGGTCTAATTACACATGTCCAATAGAATTAGGACATGTTTTAGGGTAATAATAATATCATTTTTACCCTTAATTACCCTATTTAGTTTTAACCGTGGTAAAAAAAAGTAAAAAGTTACTATTCACCAAAAATTATTTTCATCGCATTGAACCACATTTTAGTCCTTGATATTAATCGTGTCTCTCGGATTTTCGAAATTCCACTCAGAGAAGCGGTAAAATTATGTTTTATTAAAAATTCTGTTTTTTAACTACCACTTAGTGGTTTCACTATTCATCAAAAAATGAAAGTTTCCAGAAAAATACAAACAATTAGACCTAAGATATATTTGATATTAAGAATTCAAAAATGATGTCTATTTTACCAAATTCAGAATATATCATTTGAATTAATTAATTTAAAAATTAGTTCCCGTCATCAAAACAAATAGCGTGTTTTTAAGAGATAATAACTATTTTTTTAAAGGTTGGGGCCGAAGCCTCATTTTTATTATTAAATCAAAGCAAAGACCTCTTGTTTATAACTAGTTTAAATGTGAAATTACATCCAATGACCAAAATTGTATTAAATTGTAAAAATATATTCTAAATATACTTTAAAACCACTCAAATTAATAATTTATCACTATTAATTATTTTGATTAAAAAAGTTGTTTTTAATTATAATTTAGTAATTTTCACTATTCATCAGAATATAAAAGTTATCCAAAAAGTACCAAAATTTCACACTAATTTAATTTCGATATTCCGAATCCAAAAATGAATACCATTTTGAAAATTAAAATTTACAAAATTTCAAAAAGTGGTTATTACTATTCATAACGGCTAGTTTTAATAATATTTTAATAGCATATCGTTGTTTAGTGAAACTCGGTATTGCGTACTACACACGCTATCGAGGAAGGTCGCGATTGCGTGTAATGCAAGGAAAGTCAAGGATGCGTGTTGATAAAACTACTTTTGGTGTAGCGTACAACAGAAGACATTAATGAAATTAAAAAGAATATTTTTCATAAAATCTCGGGGTGTTACAATCTACCCCCCTTAAAATGAATTTTTCCCTCGAAATTCGTCAGGGTTATAAATGGTTTACTATTTGAAAGTTTCTTTAATAGAAACCCACACCGTAAAAAGGAATACCAAAACATGGCTTTAAAAACTACAGTATGAAATGTAACGATTACCCAAACAAACTAATCACTGGGTTTCCACATAGGTGAAAATATGGATATGGAAGAGAAATTTAACCACCTTGTTATGATGGAGAGTGGTAGAGAACATGGCTATAGAAAAGACAGCAATCACAAAGCCATAAATTTGTGATGATCTAAGGTACCATATGATTCATCAGATATAATAGCACTAGGAAAACATTTTTGTTTTCAAGATCATTTCCCTAAAGTTGATGAAATTTGAATTAGAAGAAATACATTCGCGATTTTGGTATAGTCTCACCGTTTGTCATTATTTGGACAATTTCCACTTCATCTCTTAAATAAATGAAGTTGAATTTGACATTTGTGATGTGTTAGCAAATCATGTGATAGAATGATGGTTCATTCCATCTGTCGCAAACAAAAGGTTAGAAAAGTTATCAAAAAATACATAAGTCCATCTATAGTGAGATTAATCATATATGGTTCCTAAAATGGACTTATACTTCATATATCATACTTATTAATATTATAAAACTAGTTTCTACTAAACAGGGACTTCCTGTAGGCCAGTGGTAGGCGAAAAAGGCCAGTCGCACTTCGGTTGTGGGTTCGATTCCCACGGCCTTGTCCGATGCGATGGGCTGTCGCCCGTCCTGCAAGATGTCCTTTTTCTAAAGCTATATTACTATAACATCCCATCAATAATATCAAAAAAAAGTTCTATCCTAACTTATGTCCAACATAATTCATTCTTATCTTTAGGCAATCCATAATAATGCAGTCCACTCTCATAATATAGTGAAAACGATTACCAGATATTTAATACCATCGTTGATCCCGATATATCATAATATATTTTTTGTTGGTCACATTCCAAACATTCAAAGGCCTTAATCATGTATTCTCTTGAATACCCATTGAAACTTATTGAAAACATGAATGTTGTTAAAAGTTAACTCTTTCCACATACCAAAATCCAAAAATTCTATATTCTCAAACCATGATATAACCTTCTCCTTATATCAGTCATGAGATCATGAATACTATCAAACATTTAATTTTCTCCTTATCCCTTCACTATGAGCATATCATCTACATTCCAAAAATATCTGAATAACTATTCATGGATACTGGTACCATTAATCATACACTTTCAAAACTCAAGGAAAGATAATAGTGTAACAATCCTTAGATGTCTCATTATTCCATAGTACCATGAGATTACTTATACAACATTACACTTGATAAACATGGAATCATTACACTGCCTTCTTAAACAATTGACTGAGCAACAACAATTCATTCATCTCACATATCATTTGTAGTCTCTTCATCATCATCAACATAAATACTACCCATACGACCATACTGATTCTATTCACGAGACTTTAACTTTGGGCATTGGTTTGCATAATGCCTGTACATTCCACATTTAAAACATTTAACCATTGTTGATGTCGTAGCAATACCATTATCCTCATCCCTGGTGTTAACTGAACCTTTTCATTTGCACTTACTGGCTTTGTGTCCTTATTTTCCACACCCAAAGCATCTTCCAGTTCATTTGAAACATTCTCCTTGATGCCTCTTCCCACATTATTTACATAGGGGAAATTGAACTTTCTTTCCTCTATGATCATTATGAAACTCCATCTTTATATTATTATCTGAGTCAGGAAACTTACCAAATTTTAATTTACTGATCATATTATGAGATTTCCGATTCCACATAATAATGATGTTTGGACTTCCAAATCCCATTACATTTGGTTGCTCATGAAGAATATCATTCCATTGTCCATCATATACTCCATTATCGTGATTCATCTTGTTTCCATCCATTTTCTAAAACCCAAAAAGAATAGTGTGAGAGGAAAAAATCATAATAAAGGGGGAGTAACTTCAATATCTAACATCTTTGGTTTAATATAATATCGTTACCATAGTTCTAGTACTATATATTATACGTATACTTATCCTTAGGGACATCCCTAGACATACCTTAGAAATATCTCTAGGGATCTCACTAACATTTTCGCATCCTAGTTTCAAAAGGTTGACTAAACTTTTCCTCTGATACCAACTGTAGAGACCCAAAGCTTGACGTACATGGAAATTATATTTCTTTTGTGGAATACTTAGTACATAAAAAATCACACACACAAGGATCGTAATAGTTTAGTATCTTTGGAAACTGGGAATATAATCTTCTAATCGTGGTGAAAGATCTTCAACATCTCCCTTAAAGAACTTTTTTTACCTAAAACTGTTCTTTATATCTTGGGGAAAAGAAAACATAAAAAGGTGATCTCAAATTCTCAGTAATGGTAAACAAAAGAAATATCAATCACATCATATTCATAAGAACATAACATTTTGGAAATCTTAACCAGAAAAAGAGAGCATAATTGCATAACATGGGATAAATCATAGTAGTGAAATGTAATCCCAATAATCATAACATAAAACATGTAACTTTGTGGCATACACACATAATCATATAGAATAATATATTATTAGTCAAGACTCATTTCCAAGACTATCTTAGTGGGAAAGTCCATTTCTGAACCGAGTCACCCTCGTTTCAGTCCTATTTCACTGAGCCGGTATAACCTACCGTTCCATCCATGTCTATCTCATGAGATATAAAATCTTTACCCAATGCATTGGAGGGATATATAGATCCCAACCATCTCATAATGATACCATTCTTATGTGTGCCACAAAATCATAAACCATACATCATAACATAACCCATGTAATAGAAATGGGAATCTTAAAAATTGTGACATCATAAAACAATTCATATAAGATAAAGGAATTCATAAAAATAATTCCATCATAACATAATCAAATCAATGTAATAATAGGTATAGAAACATAACCCTTTATTATCATAGATGGAAAATAATTTTGATAAAACACTTGAACTCCATTCTTGAGGAAAATATCCTTTCTACTTCAAAAACATTTTTCGTTCTTAACATGTCATACAATTTTAAACTAAAAGAAGTTGATTGAAAATAAACTTGAAAACTTGTAAAGTATGCTTCTTGGAAATAATGTTTTAAAAATCCATTCATGTCGTATAAGTTAAAAAAACATTCTTCTCGTAATTTTGTCGTAAAAGTCAAAAAGTACCTCGTACAGAAAATAACAAAAGATTCCTTTCATATATTTTACTAAAAACTCACCTAAGGGTAAAATTGGATATAAACTATTGTATAATGATGTAAATATTACATATTGAGGAAACATGGATGTGGGTGATAAAATACACACCAGTAAATGCCAAAGTATAAACAATCTCGGATAAAAATGAGATTGTGATATTTTCCCTTACCTTAGGTCCGATTTTCTTCGTATGTGTCCGAACCTCCTGTATAATGATTTAAATAAAGTCATTGACTTATTACAGAATCATACTTATTTTGATGATATCATATATGGTCATATTCTTATCTTATTATTAGTAATATTTCATTACTACTTGTTATTCGGGTGTTTATTACTTTTTGTTCTTATGCGTGTTTTGTCGAATAAATTATTATTCTTCTCTTTAGGTTATAGATACCTCATTTCCAGAATGGTATTAGTGTAATATATATCATACTCATTCATTCAATTCATTTATATAATCATTATGAAATGAAGATTATGTAAAATGGGTCGCATCACATCGTGGAGAGGGTATTCCGTACGTACGCACGAGTGATGATATCATTCCTATGATCGTGGAATTGTATTGGAGTATGTATACTATTTCAGAATAAATATCACTTTATAATAGTCATATATAGCCATTATTTACACCATTATACCCATCCATGTAATGTGGTGGTGGAAAATAGATTACACCACGGAGTGGAGATGGTATTCCGTACGTACGCACGCGCGGTGATTTATTTTTCTGTAGGATGGATAAATGGTGAAATAGGGTTGTTTCATACTTATAATAACATATCAGTATATGAGTGATAATTATGTTATTAATTAATAATGAAACAACTAAAGAAGAAGAAGTGGAAGAAGAAATACAGATGAAAGAATTGGTAACAGACATTACCTCTTCTTTGAAGTGCTTCTTTGAGACCTCCTTTTAGGGCACTAAAATTGGTCTTTGAGGAATACCAGAACCTCTAGGATATTTCTAGGGAAGTGGAGAAGAGAATTTTGCAGGGTTTTGCCGATCTTGAAGGCTCAAAGTTGTGTGAGGAAGAGAGGGAGGAGGTCCCTTTTATAAGGGAGGAGAGGGGTACCTTTGGAATAACTAAAACTATTATTTTATTATAAAGTCAAATTCGATTTTAAATAGCTCCAAATATTTTATTTCTAAGCTAAGGTGGGGATGGGTCTAAATCCTCTCATCAAATAGAATTTAGACAAGTTTAGGTCATTATATTAACCATATCATATAGTTTTAACTCCTAGTTAATTAGATTGACATTTACCAAGTTACATTGTATTTTTATATTATATAGTTAATAAACTTACCATATACACCCAACATACCCCCAAGTTGTGTTTTATTAATATATATAACCTTATCTAAGTCGTTTGGCCGATCATTAGATTTTTAGGAATAAAATAACAATTAATAATATAATATTTGTTATAAAAACTATTTTATGTAAATTTTGTCACTATTCAATAGTTGATTTTTTTGAGACTCATTACAGAATTATTACTTCTTCAAAAGTTAATTAAATTAATCCTAACATGTCATATTAACCTATAAAATTATTTTAATTCATAAAAAGTCTCAAATTACATTTATTTGGGTATTTATAAAATCAATTATGACAATATTTCATTAATAAGATAATTACTGCATCATCGTTGTGTCATAAATAAATTAAATTATTTAATGTCTAAAAATTACAAATAAAATACCATTATGTAGGAAATATTTTGATATTTCTAATGAATATTTATAGTCTAACTTATCTTATGTATAAGCCCATATTAAAAATTATTTACTTATTAAACTTTGATTTTAACTATTTTAACCCTTCTTTAAATAAATTAATAATAAATGTCCTAATCTAATCCAAGTGGGCCTAAATGGTCATATTTTAATCCTAAGGTTGTTTTTGGTCGAATTACACTTGTCCAAAAGAATTAGGAAATGTGTTAGGGTAATAATAATATCATTTTTACCCTTAATTACCCTATTTACTTTTAACCGTAGTAAAAAAAAGTAAAAAGTTACTATTCACCGAAAATTATTTTCATCTCATTGAACCACATTTTAGTCCTTTATATTAACCGTGTCTCTCGAATTTTCGAAATTCCACTCACAGAAGCGGTAAAATTTAGTTTTATGAAAAATTCAGTTATTTAACTACCACTTAGTGGTTTCACTATTCATCAAAAATTAAAGTTTCCAGAAAAATACCAAAAAATAGGCCTAAGCTATATTTGATATTAAGAATTCAAAAATGATGTCTATTTTAACAAATTCAGAACATATTAGTTGCATTATTTAATTTAAAAATTAGTTCCCGCCGTCAAAATAAATAGCCTGTTTTTAAGAGATAATAACTATTTTTTTAAAGGTTGGGGCCGAAGCCTCTTTTTTATTATTAAATCAAAGCAAAGACCTGTTGTTTATAACTGGTTTAAATGTGAAATTACATCCAATTACCAACATTGTATTAAAATGTAAAAATATATTCTAAATATACTTTAAAACCACTCAAATTAATAATTTATCACCCTTAATTATTTCGATTAAAAAAGTCGTTTTTAATTATAATTTAGTAATTTTCACTATTCATCAGAATATGAAAGTTATCTGAAAAGTACCAAAATTTTACCCTAAGATAATTTCGATATTTCGAATCAAAAAATAAAGACCATTTTGAAATATAAAATTTACAAAATTTCAAAAAGTGGTTATTACTATTCATAATGGCTAGTTTTAATAATATTTTAATACCATATCGTTGTTTAGTGAAACTCGATATTGCGTACTACACACGCTATCGAGGAAGGTCACGATTGCGTGTAATGCAAGGCAAGTCAAGGATGCGTGTTGAGCAAGATAATTTTGTTCTAGCATACAACAGAAGACATTAATGAAATTAAAAAGATTATTTTTCATAAAATCTCGGGGTGTTACATTCTACACCCCTTAAAATGAATTTCGCCATCGAAATTCGTCGGGGTTATAAATGGTTTACTATTCGAAAGTTTATTTAATAGAAACCCACATTGTAAAAAGGAATACCAAAACTTGGCTTTAAAAACTAAAGTATGAAATGTAATGATTACCCAAACAAACTAATCACTTGGTTTCCACATAGGTGAAAATATGGATATGGAAGAGAAATCTAACCCCCATGTTCTGATGGAGAGTGGTAGAGAACATGGCTATGGAAAAGCCATCAATCACAAAGCCATAAATTTGTGACGATCTAAGGTACCATCCGATTCATCAGATATAAGGGCACTAGGAAAACATTTTGGTTTTCAAGATCATTTCCCTAAAGTTGATGAAATTTGAATTAGAAGAAATACATTTGTGATTTTGGTATAGTCTCACTATTTGTCGTTCTTTGGACAATTTCCACTTCATCTCTTAAAGAAATGAAGTTGAATTTGTCATTCGTGATGTGTTAGCAGATCATGTGATAGAATGATGGGTCATTCCATCTGTCTCAAACAAAAGGTTAAAAACGTTATCAAAAAATACATAAGACCATCTATAGTGAGAATAATCATATATGGTTCCTAAAATGGACTTATAATACATATATCATACTTCGTAATATAATAAAACTAGTTTCAACTAAACAGGGACCTCCTGTAGGCCAGTGGTAGGCGATAAAGGCCAGTTGCACTTCGGTTGTGGGTTCGATTCCCACGGCCTTGTCCGACGCGATGGGCTGTCGCCCGTCCTGCAGGTTGTCCTTCTTCTAAAGCTATATTATTATAACATCGCATCAATAATATCGAAAAATGTTCTATCCTAGCTTATGTCCAACATAATTCATTCCAATCTTTCGGCTTATCCACAATACTGCAGTCCACTCTCATAATATAGTGAAAACGGTTACCGGAGATTTAATACCATCGTTGATCCCCATATATCATAAGATATGTTTTGTTGGTCACATTCAAAACATTCAAAGGCCTTAATCATGTATTCTCTTGAATACCCATTGAACCTTAGTGAAAACATGAATGCTGTTAAAAGTTAACTCTTTCCACATACCAAAATCCAAAAATTCTATATTCTCAAACCATGATATAACCTTCTCCTTATATCAGTCATGAGCTAATGAATACTATCAAACATATAATTTTCTCATTATCCCTTCACTATGATCATATCATCTACATTCCACAAATATCTGAATAACTATTCATGGATACTGGTACCATTAATCATACACTTTCAAAACTCAAGGAAAGACAAAAGTGTAACAATCCTTAGATGTCTCTTTATTCCATAGTACCATGAGATTACATATACAACATTACACTTGATAAACATGGAATCATTACACTGCCTTCTTAAACAATTGACTGAGCTTCAACAATTCATTCATCTCACATATCATTTGTAGTCTCTTCATCATCATCAACATAAATACTACCCATATGACCGTACTGATTCTCTTTATGAAACTTTACCTTAGGGAATTGGTTTGCATAATGCCCGTACATTCCACATTTAAAACATTTTACCATTGTTGATGTCGTAGCAATACCATTATCCTCATCCCTGGTGTTAACTGAACCTTTTCCTTTGAACTTACTGGCTTTGTGTCCTTCTTTTCCACACCCAAATCATCTTCCAGTTCCTTTGAAACATTCTCCTTGATGCCTCTTCCCACATGATTTACATAGGGTAAATTGAACTTTCTTTCCTCTATGATCATCATGAAACTCCATCTTTCTCTTATTAGCCGAGTCAGGAAACTTACCAAATTTTACTTTATCGATCATATTATGAGATTGCCGATTCGGCATAATAATGATGTTTGGACTTCCAAATCCCATTTCATTTGGTTTCTCATGAATAATATCACTCCATTGTCTATCATATCCTCCATTATCGTGAATCATCTTGTTTCCAGCCATTTTCTAAAACCCAAAAAGAATAGTGTGAGAGGAAAAAATCATAATAAAGGGGGAGTAACTTCAATATCAAACATCTTTTGTTTAATCTAATATAATTACCATAGTTCTAGGACTATATCCTATACATATACTTATCCTTAGGGACATCCCTAGACATACCTTAGAAATATCTCTAGGGATCTCACTAACGTTTTCGCATCCTAGTTTCCAAAGGTTGACTAAACTTTTCCTCTGATACCAACTGTAGAGACCCAAAGCTTGATGTACATGGACATTACATTACTTTTGCGGAATACTTAGTACATAACAAAAACACACACACAAGGATCATAATAGTTTAGTGTCTTTGGAAACATGGAATATAATCTTCTAATCGTGGGGAAAGATCTTCAACATCTCCCATAAAGATATATTTTTTACCTAAAACCGTTCTTTATATCATGGGGAAAAGAAAACATAAAAGGTTGATCTCAAATGCTCAGTAAGGGTAAACAAAAGAAATATCAATCACATCATATTCATAAGAACATAACATTTTGGAAATCATAACCTGCAAAAGAGAGCATAATTTCATAACTTGGGATAAATCATAGTAGTGAAATGTAATCCCAATAATAATAACATAAAACATGAAACTTTCTGGCATACACACATAATCATAGAGAATCATATCTTATTAGTCAAGACTCATTGCCAAGACTATCTTAGTGGACAAGTCCATTTCTGAACCGAGTCAGCCTCGTTTCAGTCCTGTTTCACTGAACCGGTATAACCTACCGTTCCATCCATGTCTATCTCATGAGATATAAAATCTTTACCCAATGCATTGGAGGGAGATATAGGTCCCACCCATATCATAATGATACCATTCTTATGTGTGCCATAAAATCATAAACCATACATCATAACATAACCCATGTAATAAAAATGGGAATCTTAAACATTGTGACATCATAAAAAAATTCATATAAGATAAAGGAATTCATAAAAATAATTCCATCATAACATAATCAAATCAATGTATTAATAGGGATAGAAATAGAACCCTCTATTATCTTATATGGAAAATAATTTTGATAAAACACTTGAACTCTATTCTTGAGGAAAATATCCATTCTACTTCAAAAACATTTTTCTTTCTTAACATGTCATACAATTTTAAACTAAAAGAAGTTGATTAAAAATAAACATGAAAACTTGTAAAGTATGCTTCTTGGAAATAATGTTTTAAGAATCCATTCATGTCGTATAAGTTAAAAAAAACATTCTTCTCGTACTTTTGTCGGAAAAGTCAAAAAGTACCCCGTACGAAAAACGACAAAAGATTCCTTTCATATCTTTTACTAAAAACTCACATAAGGGTAAAATTGGATATAAACTATTGTATAATGATGTAAATATTACATATTGTGGAAACATGTATGTGGGTGATAAAATACACCTCAGTAAATGCCAAAGTATAAACAATCTCGGATAAAAATGAGATTGTGATATTATCCCTTACCTTAGGTCCGATTTGCTTCGTATGTGTCCGAACCTCCTGTATAATGATTTAAATAATGTCATTGACTTATTACATAATCATACATATTTTTATGATATCATATATGGTCATATTTTTAGCTTATTAATAGTAATATTTCATTACTACTTGTTATTCGGGTGTTTATTACTTTTTGTTCTTATGCGTGTTTTGTCGAATAAATTCTTATTCTTCTCTTTAGGTTATAGAAACCTCATTTCCAGAATGGTATTAGTGTAATATATATCATATTAATTCATTCAATTCATTTATATAATCATTATGAAATGAAGATTATGTAAAACGGGTCGCATCACATCGTGGAGACGGTATTCCGTACGTACGCACGAGTGATGATATCGTTCCTATGATCGTGGAATTGTATTGGAGTGTATGTATACTATCTCAAAATAAATATCACTTTATAATAGTCATATATATTCACTATTTACACCATTGTACCCATCCAAGTACGGTGGTGGTGGAAAATAGATTACACCACGGCGTGGAGATGGTATTCCGTACTTACACACGCGCGGTGATTTCTTTTCCATAGGATGGATAGATGGTGAAATAGGGTTGTTTCATAATTATACTAACATATCAGTATATGAGTGATACTGATGTTATTACTTCATAATGAAACAACTAAAGAAGAAGAAGTGGAAGAACAAATAAAGATGAAAGAATTTGTAACAGACATTACCTCTTCTCTGAAATGCTTCTTTGAGACCTCCTTTTAGGGCACTAAAATTGGTCTTTGAGGAAGACCAAAACCTCTAGGATATTTCTAGAGAAGTGGAGAAGAGAATTTTTCAGGGTTTGGATGAGCATGAAGGCTCAAATTTGTGTGAGGAAGAGAGGGAGGAGAGGTTTACCTTTGGAATAACTAAAACTATTATTTTATTATAAAGTCAAATTCGGTTTTAAATAGCTCCAAATATTTTATTTCGAAGATAAGGTGGGGATGGGTCAAAATCCTATCATCCAATAGAATTTAGACAAGTTTAGGTCATTATATTAACCTTATCTTATAGTTTTCACTCCTAGTTAATTAGGTTGACATTTACCACGTTACTTTATATTTTTATATTATATAGTTAATAAACATACCATATACATCCAAGCGACCCCCAAGATGTGTTTTATTAATATATATAACCTTATCTAAGTCATTTGGCCGATCATTAGATTTTTAGGAATATAATAACAATAAATAATATAATATTTGTTATAAAATCTATTTTATGTCAATTTTTACACTATTCAATAGTTGATTTTTTTGAAACTCATTATAGAATGATTACTTTGACCAAAGTTAATTAAATTAATCCTAACATGTCATATAAACCTATAAAATTAGTTTAATTCATAAAAAGTCCAAATTACATTTATTTGGGTATTTATAAGATCAATTATGTCAATATTTCATTAATAAGATAATAACTACTTCATCGGTGTGTCATAAATAAATTACATTATTTAGTGTCTAAAAATTACAAATAAAATACCATTATGTAGAAAATATTTTTAGATTTCTAATGAATATTTATAGTCGAATTTATCTTATGTATAAACCCATATTAAAAATAATTTACTTATTAAACATTGATTTTAAGTATTTTAACCCTTCTTTAAATAAATTAATAATAAATGTCCTAATCTAATCCAAGTGGGACTAAATGGTCATATTTTATTCCTAAGGTTGTTTTTGGTCAAATTACACTTGTCCAAAAGAATTAGAAAATGTGTTAGGGTAATAATAATATCATTTTTACCCTTAATTAACCTATATACTTTTAACGGTGGTAAAAAGGTAAAACGTTACAATGCACCAAAAATTATTTTCATCTCATTGAACCACATTTTAGTCCTTTATATTAACTGTGTCTCTCAGAGTTTTGAAATTCCACTAACAGAAGTGGTAAATTTTAGTTTTATGAAAAATTCAGTTTTTTAACTACCACTTAGTGGTTTCACTATTTATCAAAAAATGAAAGTTTCCAGAAAAATACCAAAAATTAGGCCTAAGCTGTATTTGATATTAAGAATTCAAAAATGATGTGTATTTTAACAAATTAAGAAAATATCAGTTGCATTAAATAATTTAAAAATTAGTTCCCGTCGTCAAAACAAATAGTGTGTTTTTAAGAGATAATAACTATTTTTTTTAAAGGTTGGGGCTGAAGCCTCATTTTTATTATTAAATCAAAGCAAAGACCTCTTGTTTATAACTGGTTTAAATGTGAAATTACATCCAATGACCAACATTGTATTAAAATGTAAAAATATATTATAAATATACTTTTAAACCACTCAAATTAATAATTTATCACGATTAGTTATTTCGATTAAAAAATTTGTTTTTAATTATAATTTAGTAAATTTCACTATTCAACAGAATATGAAAGTTATCTGAAAAGTACCAAAATTTTACCCTAAGCTAATATCAATATTCCGAATCCAAAAATGAATTCCATTTTGAAAAATAAAATTTACAAAATTTCAAAAAGTGGTTATTACTATTCATAACGGCTAGTTTTAATAATATTTTAATAGAATATCGTTGTTTAGTGAAACTCGGTATTGCGTACTACACACGCTATCGAGGAAGGTCGGGATTGCATGTAATGCATAGAAAGTCAAGGATGCGTGTGGAGAAAGCTAATTTTGGTGTAGCGTACAACAGAAGACATTAATGAATTTAAAAATAATATTTTTCATAAAATCTCAGGGTGTTACATTCTACCCCCCTTAAAATGAATTTCGCCATCGAAATTCGTCGAGGTTATAAATGGTTTAATATTCGAAAGTTTATTTAATAGAAACCCACATCGTAAAAAGGAATACCAAAACATGGCTTTAATAACTACACTATGAAATGTAACGATTACCCAAACAAACTAATCACTGAGTTTCCACATAGGTGAAAATATGGATATGGAAGAGAAATCTGACCACCATGTTCTGATGGAGAGTCATAGAGAACATGGCTATGGACAAGCCAGCAATCACAAAGCCATGAATTTGTGACGATCTAAGGTACCATCTGATTCATCACATATAAGATCACTAGGACAACATTTTGGTTTTCAAGACCATTTCACTAAAGTTCATGAAATTTGAATTAGAAGAAATACTTTCATGATTTTGGTATAGTCTCACCGTTTGACATTCTTTGGACAATTTCCACTTCATAAAATAAATAAATGAAGTTGAATTTGTCATTCGTGATGTGTTAGCAGATCTTGTGATGGAATGATGGGTCATTCTATCTGTCTCAAACAAAATGTTAGAAAAGTTATCAAAAAATACATAAGTCCATCTATAGTGAGATTAATCATATATAGTTCCTAAAATGGACTTATACTTCATATATCATACTTCTTAATATAATAAAACTATTTTCTACTAAACAGGGACTTCATGTAGGCCAGTGGTAGGCGATAAAGGCCAGTCACACTTCGGTTGTGGGTTCGATTCCCACAGCCATGTCTGACACGATGGGCTATCTCCCGTCTTGCAGGTTGTCCATTTTCTAAAGCTATATTACTATAACATCACATTAATAATATCGAAAAAAGTTCTATCCTAACTTATTTCTAACATAATACATTCCAATCTTTAGGCTTATCCATAATACTGCAGTCCACTCTCATAATATAGTGAAACCGATTACCAGAGATTTTATACCATCGTTGATCCCCATATATCATTAGATATGTCTTGTTGGTCACATTCCAAACATTCAAAGGCCTTAATCATGTATTCTCTTGAATACCCATTGAAACATAGTGAAAACATGAATGTTGTTAAAAGTTAACTCTTTCCACATACCAAAATCCAAAAATTCTATATTCTCAAACCATGATATAACCTTCTCATTATATCAGTCATGAGCTCATGAATACTATCAAACATTTAATTTTCTCCTTATCCCTTCACTATGCGCATATCATCTACATTCCAAAAATATCTGAATAACTATTCATGGATACTGATACCATTAATCATACACTTTCAAAACTCAAGGAAAGACAATAGTGTAACAATCCTTAGATGTCTCTTTATTCCATAGTACCATGAGATTACTTATACAACATTACACTTGATAAACATGGAATCATTACACTTCCTTCTTAAACAATTGACTGAGCATCAACAATTCATTAATCTCACATATCATTTGTAGTCTCATCATCATCATCAATATAAATACTACCCATAAGACCGTACTGATTCTGTTCATGATACTTTACCTTAGGGCATTGGTTTGCATAATTCCAGTACATTCCACATTTAAAACATTTAACCATTGTTGATGTCGTAGCAATAACATTATCCTCATCCCTGGTGTTAACTTAACCTTTTCCTTTACACTTACTGGCTTTTGGTCCTTCTTTTCCACACCCAAAGCATCTTCCGGTTCCTTTGAAACATTCTCTTTGATTCCTCTTCCCACATGATTTACATAGGGGAAATTGAACTTTCTTTCCTCTATGATAATCATGAAACTCCATCTTTCTCTTATTATCCGAGTCAGGAAACTTACCAAATTTTACTTTGTTGATCATATTATGAGATTGCTGATTCAACATAATAATGATGTTTGGACTTCCAAATCCCATTTCATTTGGTTTCTCATGAAGAATATCATTCCATTGTCCATCATATCCTCCATTATCATGAATCATCTTGTTTCCATCCATTTTCAAAAACCCAAAAAGAATAGTGTGAGAGGAAAAAATCATAATAAAGGGGGAGTAACTTCAATATCTAACATCTTTGGTTTAATCTAATATCGTTAACATAGTTCTAGGACTATATCCTATACATATACTTATCCTTAGGGACATCCCTAGACATATCTTAGAAATATCTCTAGGGATCTCACTAATGTTTTCGCATCCTAGTTTCCAAAGGTTGACTAAACTTTTCCTCTGATACCAACTGTAGAGACCTGAAGCTTGACGTACATGGACATTACATTTCTTTTTTGTAATACTTAGTACATAACAAAAACACACACACAAGGATCATAATAGTTTAGTGTCTTTGGAAACTGGGAATATAATTTTCTAATCGTGGTGAAAGATCTTCAACATCTCCCATAAAGATCGTTTTTTTACCTAAAACAGTTCTTTATATCCTGGGGAAAAGAAAACATAAAAGGGTGATATCAAATGCTCAGTAAGGGTAAACAAAAGAAATATCAATCACATCATATTCATAAGAACATAACAGTTTGGAAATCTTAACCTGCAAAAGAGAGCATAATTTCATAACATGGGATAAATCATAGTAGTGAAATTTAATCCCAATAATCATAACATAAAACATGAAACTTTTTGGCATACACACATAATCATATAGAATCATATCTTATTAGTCAAGACTCATTGTCAAGACTATCTTAGTGGACAAGTCCATTTTTGAACCGAGTCACCCTCGTTTCAGTCCTGTTTCACTGAACCAGTATAACCTACCATTCCATCCATGTCTATCTCATGAGATATAAAATCTTTACCCAATGAATTGGAGGGAGGTATAGGTCCCACCCATCTCATAATGATACCATTTCTATGTGTGCCACAAAATCATAAACCATACATCATAACATAACCCATGTAATAAAAATGGGGATCATAAACATTGTGACATCATAAAACAATTCATATAAGATAAAGGAATTCATAAAAATAATTCCATCATAAGATAATCAAATCAATGTAATAATAGGGATAGAATCAGAACCCTTTATTATCTTATATGGAAAATAATTTTGATAAAACACTTGAACTCCATTCTTGAGGAAAATATCCTTTCTACTTCAAAAATATTTTTCTTTCTTAACATGTCATACAATTTTAAACTAAAAGAAGTTGATTAAAAATAAACTTGAAAACTTGAAAAGTAGGCTTCTTGGAAATAATGTTTTAAAAATCCATTCATGTCGTATAAGTTAAAAAAACATTCTTCTCATACTTTTATCGGAAAAGTCAAAAAGTAGCTCGTACGAAAAACGACTAAAGATTACTTTCATATCTTTTACTAAAAACTCACCTAAGGGTAAAATTGGATATAAACTATTGTATAATGATGTAAATATTACATATTGAGGAATCATGGATGTGGGTGACAAAATACACCCCAGTAAATGCCAAAGTATAAACAATCTCGGATAAAAATTAGATTGTGATATTTTCCCTTACCTTAGGTCTGATTTGCTTCGTATGTGTCTGAACCTCCTGTATAATGATTTAAATAATTTCATTGACTTACTACAGAATCATACTTATTTTGATGATATCATATATGGTCATATTAGTAGCTTATTATTAGTAATATTTCATTACTACTTGTTATTCGGGTGTTTATTACTTTTTGTTCTTATGCATGTTTTGTCGAATAAATTCTTATTATTATCTTTAGGTTATAGATAACTCATTTACAAAATGGTATTAGTGTAATATATATCATATTAATTCATTCAATTCATTTATATAATCATTATGAAATGAATATTATGTAAAATGAGTCGCATCACATCGGGGAGACGGTATTCCGTACGTACGCACGAGTGATGATATTGTTCCTATGATTGTGGAATTGTATTGGAGTGTATGTATACTATTTCAGAATTAATATAACTTTATAATAGTCATATATAGTCATTATTTACACCATTATACCCATCCATGCATGGTGGTGGTGGAAAATAGATTACACCACGGCATGGAGATGGTATTCCGTACGTACGCACGCGCGGTGATTTCTTTTTCAGTAGGATAGATAGATGGTGAAATAGGGTTGTTTCATACTTATAATAACATATCAGTATACCAGTGACACTTATTTTATTACTTCATAATGAAAAAACTAAAGAAGACGAAGTGGAAGAAGAAATAAAGATGAAAGAATTGGTAACGAACATTACCTCTTCTTTGAAGTGCTTCTTTGAGACCTCCTTTTAGGGCACTAAAATTGGTATTTGAGGAAGACCAGAACCTCTAGGATATTTCTAGGGAAGTGGAGAAGAGAATTTGTCAGGGTTTGGCCGAGCATGAAGGCTCAATGTAGTGTGAGGAAGAGAGGGAGGAGGTTCCCTTTTATAATGGAGGAGAGGGGTACCTTTGGAATAACTAAAACTATTATTTTATTATAAAGTCAAATTCGGTTTTAAATTGCTCCAAATTTATTTATTTCGAATCTAAGGTTGGGAAAGGTCAAAATTTTCTCATCCAATAGAATTTAGACAAGTTTAGGTCATTATATTAACCTTATCTTATATTTTTAACTCCTAGTTAATTAGATTGACATTTACCACGTTACTTTGTATTTTTATATTATATAGTTAATAAACATACCATATACATTCAAGAGACCCCATGTTGTGTTTCATTAATATATATAACCTTAGATAAGTCATTTGGATGATCCTTAGATTTTTAGGAATAAAATAACAATTAATAATATAATATTTGTTATAAAAACTATTTTATGTCAATTTTGACACTATTCAATAGTTGATTTTTTTGAAACTCATAACAGATTGATTACTTCGACAAAAGTTAATTAAATTAATTCTAACATGTCATATTAACCTAGAAAATTAGTTTAATTCGTAAAAGTCTCAAATTACATTTATTTGGGTATTTATGAGATCAATTATTTCAATATTTCATTAATAAGATAATTACTGCATCATTGTTGTGTCATAAATAAATTAAATTATTTAATGTCTAAAAATTAAAAATAAAATACAATTATGTAGGAAATCTTTTTAGATTTCCAATGAATATTTATAGTCGAATTTATCTTATGTATAACCCCATATTAAAAATGATTTACTTATTAAACATTGATTTTAACTATTTTAACCCTTCTTTAAATAAATTAATAATAAATGTCCTAATCTAATCCAAGTGGGCCTAAATGGTCATATATTATTCCTAAGGTTGTTTTTGGTCGCATTACACTTGTCCAATAGAATTAGGACATGTGTTAGGGTAATAATAATATAATTTTTACCCTTAATTACCATATTTACTTTTAACCGTGGTAAAAAAAGTAAAAAGTTACTATTCACCAAAAAATTATTTTCGTCTCATTGAACCACATTTTAGTCCTTGATATTAACCGTGTCTCTCAGATTTTCGAAATTCCACTCACAGAAGTGGTAAAATTTAGTTTTATGAAAAATTCAGTTTTTTAACTACCACTTAGTGGTTTCACTATTCATCAAAAAATGAAAGTTTCCAGAAAAATACCAAAAATTAGGCCTAAGCTATATATGATATTAAGAATTCAAAAATGATGTCTATTTTACCAAATTTAGAACATATCATTTGCATTAATTAATTTTAAAATTAGTTCCCGTCGTCAAAACAAATAGCGTGTTTTTAAGAGATAATAACTATTTTTTTTAAAAGTTGGGGCCAAAGCCTCATTTTTATTATTAAATCAAAGCAAAGACTCTTATTTATAATTTGTTTAAATTTGAAATTAAATCCAATGACCAACACTGTATTAAATTGTAAAAATATATTCTAAATATACTTTAAAACCACTCAAATTAATAATTTATCACTATTAATTATTTTGATTAAAAAAGTTGTTTTTAATTATAATTTAGTAATTTTCACTATTCATCAGAATATGAAAGTTATCTGAAAAGTACCAAAATTTCACCCTAAGCTAATTTCTATATTCCGAATCCAAAAATGAAGACCATTTTGAAAAATAAAATTTACAAAATTTCAAAAAGTGTTTATTACTATTCATAATGGCTAGTTTTAATAATATTTTAATAGCATATCGTCGTTTAGTGAAACTAGGTATTGCATACTACACACGCTATCGAGGAAGGTCGCGATTGCGTATAATGAAAGGCAAGTCAAGGATGCATGTTGAGAAAGCTACTTTTGGTGTAGCGTACAATAAAAGACATTAATGAAATTAAAAATAATATTTTTCACAAAATCTCGGGGTGTTACAAAGACTATTAGGATAAGGCATTGTGTGTGTGTTATTATCTTGGTTCATGTAATGTGGGGATAGAGTGGTTTGGAGGAGAGAACATGGGAGTAGGAGTTATAGATACAAGTTCAATATCCCCAGGTGTCTGATCATTGATCTTTTTTGGGTTGATTTGTTTGAGCATTTTTGAGATTCTTTGTATAGATCTTTGATGAGGTTTTTTGTTGAATTATGAGATGAATACTATGGAATGTTTATGTACCTTTTCCTTTTAATATGTGTCTCTATTTTTATGTAGAGATATCCTTAAGAGGTATCACATGGGGTAGATGTTTTATTTCATACTCATTCATTTCAATTATTTTAATTCTGGAGGATGGGAATTGTTGGAAAGGTATTTGATGTAATGGCCTGAATATTCCCCACAAATTTCTTTTGTTATTCAAGGATGTTTGGTGGAATGATGGTTTATTTCATTTTAAATTTTATTTTAAAATGGACTTACAATTTATAAAATAAATTTTAATGTGGTTCAATTATTTTATAATTAGAATTTTGAATTATATAATTATTAATTAATACTGTATTTTATTATTTATTGGTTAATTTAATTAGAATTTAATTATTTTTAAAAACATTATTACCCTAACTCAAGTCCCCATCCTTGTGTGAAGGTGGATTTAAGTTACATATAGTTATGATGGAATTTAAATATCTTCTGTAAGGGGATTCCTGAATTTCCTTACCTAATCTAAAGGTAAGAAAAAATTTGATTATTTACATAAGGGTAGAATCTTCCTAACATCAAGGTAAATCACCTTTTCCCTTCACTATTATATGGCATCTTATCTCTCATGTAGGTATGTTTTGTCTTATTTGAGGTAAAGTAATGGATATTATATAAAAAATCAAGGCACATGAAATTTTTTGAAACCCACCTAATGGTAAGTCATGGTTTTTAATGTTTTCATGAGTGTAGTTTTATGATCTCACGTAATGGTATATCTAATGCTGAGGTATTTTACTCAGCGCATAATGTTAGATCCTTGTGTGAAGGTAAAATTAATTTCATGATTCAGTAGGTCTATGTAGGTGTAGATTTGTGTGATGGTATAATATACTTGACATAAATGTAATGAATTTTGTATAGATAATTTCTTTTTCTTTCAGATTTCTTTTACAATGAATTTAAATGGAATAAAATGAAAATATATACCTAAAACCAAGAATATAATTTCTATTATGATGGATATGAATGAAATATTCAAATTTCATAATATTTATGATATTAAAATGGATCATTCAGGGGAATTAAATGAAAACTAAATTATTATGAATTAAAATAGGAATGTTTGATGATGTTTTTTGGAAATATTTATAGAAATCCATATATGTATTCTAGGAACGAATTATTCCCTCATTTGAGTTTCTTGATTTCTATCAAGCCTGAGTAATCAAAACATAGCCATTCCAATTTATATTGTCCCGACCATCCAAGAAACATATTGTGATTCAACCCAAGGACTCCTCATGTTTTCCCTTGTCATGTTAATCATTTTATTTCTCTATTATTAATGCATCACATGTGAAGATTATTCTTTAAAAAGGAATAAAAAATATATCTTTTATTTTTATTCTATTTTTATTTACTTAATATTTATATTTCACTAGATAGATATATAGAATCATCTATATGAATATAATAATATAGAAATTAGAAGAAGAATAATAATTGTCACATGCATTTGATATTATTATTTCATAATCAAGAAATTAAAGTGAGAAGAAGTGAATTATCACCTAAATTAGATTAAATATTATATGATAATAATGAAATAAAAGAATTATGTTGGGGGTTTTATCACATATTTTTATCATATTATACTTGTGATATATTTCTCAATAAGCATGGAATTGTAATTATTCTTTTCTTGTTTCCTAATATAATAATATTCCAATGGGTAAAGGACACAATTCTAGAATAATATCATATTGAGTTATTAATTTTATAAAATCATGGAAAATTATAAACCCATGTTTCACATAATTATTGATTAATAATAATAAATTAGTATGTGTGATAGAAAGGGATTTTGGATTTTTTGATATTGCCTCTTTTTTTAGATAATGGTCTATCTATTCAACTTTGGTTGTTGTTGTTTATCACGGTTGATTTACATGAAATCAAAAAAAAGCTATAATAATGTAAATTGACTAAAGAAATAAGTATTTAAATTTATTACATTTATTTACATTAAATTCATGAAGATAATAAGGTATTCTTGAAACATATATATGATTTATTTATAACTATTGACACCTTTTAATTATTGGTTACTTGGAAATAGAATTTATTCATAAGGAACGGGTTAATTAATGATGAATATTAAATGGTTTTTTATGAAAAATTATCGGGGCTAAGATAGATCATTCACTCTTTTTATATTTCCTAAATGCCTTGTTCATATGGGATTAGTTTACCTATGATTATACCATGTTGAAAATGTTTTCCCTTGTATTTCTGATTTGGGATGATAGATCCTTGATGTTATTTGTTGATAACTTGTTATAGTTGACACAATTGATTTAAAATGGCCTAATTTCCTATGGTTCTAGTATTGGATAGATATCGGTGATGATAGGTTGGAATGTGATGTATGTAGTGGTGTTGGATATGACAATAGGGTGTTTGGAATGAGTTATGAACTGGAATGTCTCATTGATTCTTTCATGATTCTTACTCTGATAGCTAGTTTTCAGGTGATTGTATGATGTGATTCTAAAATGTTTCATACAAATTTTTTATGCATGGTAAGTTAAAATTTTGTTGTTTAATCTTAGGATAAGTACTAGAGTACCCAAAATTTATGGAATAATAAATGAATTATTACTAAACCCATGATATGGGGTGCTACTTATGGTTGCAATGATAAATTATTTATATTATAGTGAGAAACATAGAATGGTACAAATAAATTCTTAGTGATCATGGGAAATATGTTTGATAATTATAGTACGATTTATGAATCATGTTGGCTTGTCAATGGAATGATTTGATTAAATTGAAAATTTTAACGGGGTTTAATAAATGATTAGTAATTTCTAAATTACTAAATGAAAAGGGTAATGGTGAATAAATCTTAACTCTTATGTGAATGTATGAGATATATTTTCCTAGTACATAGAGGTGATAACAAGGATTATTGTGGGATGATATATTTAGTTGAATTTAATAATGGTTAATTTTTCATAGTATTATTATAGTGAAATATCATTATATTTCCTGATTTCATATGGTTCACTACCTATGTCAGTAGGGAAAATGACACACAAATATGGGGGGGTGTGTTTTCTCTATAATCTAAGATGGAGAGGGAACAAATTGATTTATTTATCCCTCTCCACCACTCATCTGATAGCTATATTATTATTTGTGGATGTATCTAGGGATTAGGATATGATGGATAAAGTTATAGGCTATGGATTCACACAGGTTGTGATAGATATCAGTTTAACTATAAATTTATATGTGGGATGTAATGACTTGTGGTTATAGAAAATAATTTCATTTAGTCATAGTGGATATGACTTCCCACTAGTTTACATGCATGGGTTATGATGGATTGTGGTATATGGAATGATAAAAAATATGTAGTGGATTTCAGGATACTACATGTTTACTATTGATGTTGTGATGTGATGCATGGGATGAAAGATGGTTTCCACATGATTACTCAGTTTGGTGAAATGTGACATATGGAACAGATGATCATAAAAAATGAGTCTTTATAGGAAATAGAGAGATAAACTTTTGGGGGAGAGTAATTTAGGCACCTTCATAAATATATATATACATGATTTCACATAGATATTATTACATTTATGAATTACTTGGTCAGAAATCTATGAAGATAATGGGAAATATCTTTACCTATTTTGGTGATGAGTGGGTTTCATAGTGTTATTCATTTTGATTTAGTATACTTATTTTATATTTTTCTGGAGAGGTTCTAGGGAGATTTATATTGAGTATACATTTTATACTCGCTCTATATATATATAGTCGGGTTTATTGGTCCATAGGATATGGTTGGTGATCGAGTAGAGAGTTACGAGCTTATGGAGATATTCAAAAGAAGTAGGGTTTTGTGTTTTCTACCTAGGCATAAGTTGCAATATTTCATTTTAGTTTCTTTTTTCTGTATTAAGTTATAAATATTTGGATTTCTCATTTATTTATGATATAGTCTGTTGATTCTTACATCTTATGTATTATTGAATAAAATTATTTTTAGGAAAACAACTCTTATTTTTTTGGATTATATTCCCTTGATACAAGCCACCATCCAATGGTATATTAGATATAGTCTTCCAAGGTAATTATATCACTCTATGATATACTAACTGAGGATGGTTATCGGCTGGTGGAGGGGGTCATGAAAATAGAAATAAATTATGTATATACTATTTTATACATTTTATAATGTTACCATACAACTAGTCATTATATAAATTGTTTAGATTTGGAATATTTAATACAAAATAGATATTGTGTCAACAAATGAATTGTTATAGGAATTTTCTGAATAGGAAATTTATTGAATCTAATATTAGTCATTGTTTTTTTATGTAAGAATTAATGGTATTGAAATGAAAAAGAAAATGGAAAATTATAAATTATGTGTTGGGTAGGAACACCTATTCATCCAAGAGAAAAACATTTCCATCCAAAAATGGATTGAATTCCAATTATGTTGATGGAAATGAATCATTGGAAAAAAGAGCTTCGAAAATTTATCCAAATTATAAAAATGTAATATGAAATACCTTTCCTCCATTTGATTCATGAAACCATCTTCCCCTATCATGACTTTTTGTATCGGTGATTTCCATGGTCGACGTTATCATGACTTCAATTTCTACTAATTCAACACCTACCATCATTTATTATGTCATTCCTTCCATGGATTCTATTATAATTCCTTTCTACCTCCACTCTTTCTCTTATTATTTCACTGATTCCTCATATTTCTACCAGCCCATGATACCCATCCCATCTCCCCCTCCTGTTTGTTCTCCACCTATTTTGCCCACATTCCCTCCATCTATCACTCCCTCCATCACTCCCTCCATCACTCCCATCCATGCTCCTTCTGCTCCTGCAACATCACCTTAACCCCCTATCCATCAACACACTCCGATCAGTGCATTGTTGTAATGTTATTTTTTCCAGAAACCATGCAGGGTTTCCATCTAACTCGATGCCCAACCTGGTCTATGGTAAGGCCAAAAGGGCTCTCCGAATCCCCATGGGTTTTCAACTAATTTCTAGTTATTGATTAAAAGTCATTTGTAATGATTTTACCCAATTTAAATCACATAATAAACCAAAAAATTAAATAATCTAAAACTAAAATAACATATCAAAACTTGGGATAACAAAATCCCTGATTCAAAGCATAGAAAATTGAACAAAACCCTAGAAATACTACATAAAAAGGAAACAAAACTCAATCCTAAACCTCTATGAAATAAGATTAACGACATAATAAATACACCACCACCATTATCTATACGGAAGAACACTAAATTCCCAGACCTGCATCCTCAAACACGTTTCCTTTACCTGAGTAAAATATAAAAAGTCTACATACACCCAATTGTGTATATATGGTGTGATTCAAATACCATTAGGTTTCCACCCAAAGAAAATGACAACATGCTATAAAATTAATACTTAATAAAAAATATCAATTAAGTAATGAAATTTAAAATATTTCTGTAGAAAACCTTATTAGGAGGAAACATTCAAAAAAGGGAACACTTTCAAAGAAAACCATTTTAGAACAAATTTCACTCATAGAAAAAGAGTTTATAAAACAAACATGTGGTATTCCATATTACAATGATTGGGACCACATCATATAAGTTTCAATGTAAGGTATAGCACCATAGGTAAATCCCTAGGATCAATCTAGATTGAGTGGGACACTAGAACCTCGTACCATGGTGTAATGTGGCATAGAAACCATGGATAAAACTATTCTCATGCATGAGACAATAGGAGGGGAGACACCAATGGCCTAGTAGTCTCCAATATTCAAAATGTTTAGTTAGTGTTGTAATCATGAATCCTAATAAATGAAATTCAAGAAAAGCCACTTCTAAGACATCTCGAGTACTAGAACTAGTCAGTCCAATAAGATACATGTGACTCCCTTTTTCTTGAGTTCTAGTTCACATTTTACCCATACTACCACATTAAAAAAACAATGTCAATAAGTTCAAGAAAAAACCATTTTCATAAAAGAACCACATTTCATTTTATACACACCCAGAACACTTTCAAAAACAATCACCATTGATCAACCAATTCCATTAGCCAACCCTCTTTGTAAATCCTTACAAAAACCAAGATCATTTTTAAATCATGACTCTCCCCATTTAAAAAAATTACAATTCATATTGAAAAGTTATGATCAAGTTCAACATACCCAAACACATCACATTATATTAAAAACCTACTCCTAAATTCATTCTAACCATTTTTTACATTTTAATATAAGGTTTACACTCATCAAATATCACATACAATATTTCCTTGAAACACCATGACAAAAAAATCATACAAAACATGGCCAAATTCTTTTATAAAATCCTTTCCCATCACATATCATGAAAAAAATTAAATAAACTACATTTTTTAACACACAATTATATCATTGAACATATTTATAAATTTAAGAACACATTTTTAATTCATGTACCAATGTTAGGCCATGGAACAACATAGCTCTGGAGAATAATCTTCTAGATCATGATGTAAAACCACATATGGGACATGAAGAAACCCAAAAAAAGAATTATGTGACCAATAAATTTAAGAAAAAACCCTTTTAATCAAGAAAAAACAATAAATCAAACATCATAAGTAATGGAATACCAAATTCTTGAAATGGGAAAAAATTCATCCCACAATAATTCTTTCTTCCCTCGGAAATACATCCCAAGGATTATTCGAAAACAAGAACTGGTAATCCTTCTTAGCTCAAGTAGATTCATGATGAAAGACAAAGAGAAGAGTGAAAGAACACTATAAGAAGTAAGGGAAGTTTCCAAGATGAACTTGGCAGACCAAAATAATCTCCCCAGCTTGTTCCACCCAACCCCAAAATCTATGATACCTCTATTTGATCAGTGAAATGAAATTAAACACCCACCATCAACAAACCAACTTCAGGTTCTGGGTGTAGCGGAAGCGCGTTGGTGAGTTTAACCAACCTTAAATTAACTTTAGACAACATTCAATCCGAGATCCGTCACGATTTAAAATACCGAATCTTCGGAATAGATTGAAGAATGAAAAAAAGAATAAGAGTCCTAGAACCCTTGAGATAGGATCATCATATGTTGGTTATAATTAATGTAATTAATTCATAAGAATTATCTCAATGGAATTCTTTCTTCATTGTAGTCCTCAGTCCCGATCTATTGATCTGTCGTTGCATCGTAGAATCCATGTACATGATTTCTCTAGTGGTGATCCACACGTTCTCGACATATATCTAGACGTTGCCGAAGGGATCTCTGGGTGCTAGCATGGAAGAACCTATGCTTGCGATGTCTTCCTTCGACCGCCTTGATCCGGTGGAGGATCTCGCTCTCGTAACTTGAAAGTGTTCTTGGTGGAATGGGAATTCTCTCTTGGAATGAGAGTATTTCCAAATCCACTGTGCACAACAATGGCTCTCATTATATGAGAATAATGTAATTGGGAATATAATACTTAGAATAATAAAATGAATTAATTGCCCTAAAGCATTTAATCATTTCATTTAATTCTTAGTAATACCCCATTAATTAATAATGAGAGTTGACAATCATTATTACTTGACATGCGCCCAATGTATTACATTTAATATCATTTAATTCAATAAACAATATTTTCTCACAAATCCCAAAAATCATACTACAAGGAATGTATATTAATATACACGGTGTGTACTTTTATTTTACATTTTCTTTATTTCCTCCACCATATTTATTAGACGTTGATTAATGGCTATTTATTTCTTAAATAAATGTAACTTCATTACTCGCTAATAAATATATATTATTTCTCCCACAATATATTCTCTCGAATAACTAGTGTCAAAATAAATGTGATCAGGCGTCCTTAAATAATTATTAAACCACATACAAGAATAATATTTATTTAACTTGTGAAATTAATATTTAACTAAGATACATGGAAACACTTAGTGTGTGACCCTCTAGGCCTCTTTCTCAGTGGCATTAGGCGGAGCCTGCCTAATATCCATGGTTAGCGTCTAGAAACATGCCAAGGAACCCATATTGAAATAATTTAACGCTGCAATGACGTGTCACCTCCTACGAACGCTTATCGTGTAATATAATCCTTTTGTCTCGACATCTCTAATCAAGCAGGTTTCATGCTAGTGACATCAACCCATGTGCTCGATTATTCTTTCATTGACTTCCCTAAATTGAACTCGCCCATACCGTACCATGGCCATGGATTTATTTAGGCTATATCAATTCCATCAAAGGGCCTAAGATATCTACTTCTGTTATGGAACAGAAGGGGAAAATCCTTTCTCACACTATCTATTAATGCAGTATTACTCGTGACACACCCAACGTATCCTACCTCACTGCGAACAGTGTGTCGTCACAGTTTTTATCAATACATCTATGTGAGTGATTTGTAATAACCATTAATAATAATATTAATGTCTAAGGACCAATACACACGTCCGCAGATAGGAACATCCAATGACACTATGAAATGTGGATTTCTTACTGGCGGGTCTCTTTATCATAATATCCTCCTAGAGATTACCAAGGGCGCACACCATGAGAAGGTTCCTCAATGTTTTATGAGTCCTCACACCTAATGACCTGTATTATTTGTGTCCCTCGAATAATATCATCACGCCATAGAACATATATTCAAGAACAGTGTTATGGAACTTCTGGGTTATCATCATAGCAGGGATCCGCTATGACCCATTACTGTAACAACTGTCCTTAGGACATTATCACATGCATTGTCATGCAGAAGAAAAATGATGATGTGATAAAGATTTTATTAATGAATAAAGTAAAAAGTAGTTGGTTCTAGACCACCAACTCCAACAGACTCCCACTTGGACTAGAGCCAACTTCTAACAACCTTTAACCCGCTAGATCTCACATGATATTCTTGCTTCTGCTGAGATTGGCCTTTAGTCATGGGGTCTGCCACATTCTATTCCATGGACACTCTGCCCACTGCAACATCACCCCTTTGATACAAATCCCTCAAGAGGTGATGCTTTTGGAGTATTTTCTTTTTCCGTTGATGAGACCTTGGTTGTTTTCCAAGAGCCACCACTGCAGTATTATCACAATACAATATAATGGGATCTCTAATGATAGGAACCATATCAAGATCCTGGAAAATGTTTGGAATCCATATGGCTTCCGTGCCTGCATCAGAAGCCGCTATATACTCAGAATCCGTTGTAGAATCAGCAACAACTGGCTGCTTTGAACTCTTCTAGCTCACAACTCCTCCATTGAGATAGAAAACATATCCAGAATATGACTTCAGATCATTCTGATCTGTTTGAAACCCAGAATAATCATACCCTCTGATGACAAGCTCCTCGTCTCCTCCATAAACCCGAAACATATCCTTAGTTCTTCTCAAGTACTTAAGGATAGTTTTAACAGCAGTCCAATGATGTTCTCCTGGATCTTCTTGATATCTGCCTACCCTTCTCAGTGCATAGGTGACATCAAGCCTGGTACATTACATAACATACATGATGGATCCTATAGCCGAATCATATGGGATCTTACTCATCCTATCTTTCTCCTGTTGTGTCTAGGGACACATTTTCTTAGAAAGATATAATCCATGTGACACTGAAACCAATCCCCTCTTGGATTTTTCCATACTAAATCTATTTAGTATCTGGTCAATGTATGTACCCTGACTTAGTCCAAACAGCCTCTTGTATCTATCATGAATGATCTTGATCCCTAGAATGTATGCTGCTTCTCCCAAGTCCTTCATGGAGAAACACTTGTTCAAACAGCCCTTAACTGACTGTAAGACTGGTACATCATTTCCAATAAGTAATATGTTGTCAACATATAATACTATGATAATGATCACATTCCCATTAAACATCTTATAAACACATCTCTCACATTCATTCTTAATGAAACCAAATTCAATTATGGATTCTTCAAATAGAATGTCCCATGTCCTAAATGCTTCTTTAATCCATAAATGGATTTCGGCAACTAGAAAACCCGTTTGGCTTCACATGGTGTCACAAACCCTTTTGGTTGTGTCAAATAGACATCTTCATGATGTTTCCCATTAAGGAATACTGTTTTGACATCCATTTTCCAAATCTCATAGTCATTGTAGGCTGCTATGGCAAGTATGATTCTTATGGATTTAAACATGGCAACTGGCGAGAAGGTTTCATCATAGTCAATTCCTTGACACTGTCTGAATCCTTTAGACACTAGCCTTTCTTTATAGGTGATAACTTGACCTTCCATGTCCAGTTTTCTCTTGAATACCCATTTTCATCCAATAGGCTTTACATCAACTGGATCATCAACAAGAACCTAGACTTGGTTCTGATATATGGAATCCATCTCAGAATTCATAGCTTCGAGCCATCTTACAGCTTCTGAGCTTTCTACTGCTTCCTTTTAGGAGATAGGTTCATCATTGTCCAAAAATAATGATTCACCACACTCAATGACTAGAAAACCAAATCTCTCTGGTTCCCTTACCTCTTTTGAGCTCCTACGTAGTACTTTTGTTTCTGGAACCTCTTCCATGGGGACTTGTTGACCCTTTTCCTGTACCAACTCCTGTGAATCTTGTGCATCAACTTCATCGAAGTCAATCTTGCTCCCACTATCCGTCTTGAGGATGTGCTCCCTCTCAAGAAATTTTCCTTTTCTGGAGACAATCACATTCTTGTCTAAAGGGTTAAATAGGTAATATCCTTTCTTTTTTGGGATATCCGATAATGATAAACCTCGTGCCCCGGGGTGCTAGTTTGTTGCCTGATAACGCCTTAACAAATTCCTCACATCCCCACACACATGTATGTGACAATGTGGGTTTCCTTCCATTCCATAACTCTGATGGAATTCTATTTTCCGCCTTATTTGGTACTAAGTTTAATGGGTATGCTGCAGTTTGTAATGCATATCCCCAAATGGATAATGGAAGATCCTTAAGACTCATCATCGACCTCACCATGTTCATCAAGGTGTGGTTCCTCCTTTCACTAAAACTATTCCCCTATGGTGTATAAGGAGGAGTGAGCTGAGATATAATCCCAAACTCCGTAGATGATCGATGAACTCTTGGTTTAGATATTCTCCACCTCGATCCGATCGAAGCTACTTTATCTTCTTACCAAGCTGATTCTCTACTTCATTCTTGAATTCTTAAATTTATCTATGGACTCTGACTTATACCTCATTAAGTATACATTACCATATCAACTCAAATCATCAGTAAGAGTAATTATGTAAGAATATCTACCTCTAGCTTCTACTGGAAATGGTCCACACACATCCGTGTGTACCAATCCTTGAAGCTCTGTGTCCCTTTCACCTTGTCCACCAAAAGGTGGTTTGATCATTTTTCCTTGTAAACAAGCGTGACATCTATCAAGTGGTTTTATCTCAGTGGAGTATAAATAGCCATCTTGCCAGATCATTGTCAAGTGCTTATCGTTCACATGACCAAGGCGGTTATAGCACAACTGGGTGATTTATGAGTCATGTGAGTTTTTTTTGTTATCGATTGCCAAAACTTGGTTTTCATAATTTAATACATACAAACCATTATTCAAATGTGCCATACCATAACATATGTTGTTCTTTATAAAATATACAACCCTTCTTTCCGAACATGAAAACAAATCCATCCATATCCAAAAAAGACACGTAAATTATGTTCATGGGAATTGTAAGCACAAAATAATAGTTATGTAAAACCAAAATCATCCCAGTCGGCAATGAGAGGTGGTAGTTTCCAATAGCCAACGCATTCATCCTTGCGTCATTGGCAGCTCAAAGATCCAATGCTCCTCTAGCGATCTTTCTAAATCTACTTAGTTCCTGCATTTGAATACAGATGTGAACCCCACAAGCTATATCTAATACCCAATGTGTAGAAAAAGAAAGATTTCACTCGATAATGAATGCAACTTTAGCATCCCCACGCTTCTAGGTGCAGTTCCTCTTCTAGTGGCCCTACATGCCACATGCAAAACACACAACCTCTCGTTCCTTGACCTCCCTCTGGATCTTCTTCTTCGTGGAGGGACGGTGCTTGGGGGATTCATACCGTTTATAAGTATTTGGCCCCTTTGCCTTGTCCCTTTTTCTTGTTCACCATAAGGACTGCTGGTTTGTCATGCCCCATGTCCTTGTCTACCTAGTGAATCAAGGTCAGAAGCTCGAACAGACTCTTCTCATTGCCGCTCATGTTATAGTTGACAATGAAGCTAGAGAAGGTCTTTGGCAGTGATGATAGGATGAGATCTGTACGCAACTCATCCGGGAATTTAATCCCTAAGATTTCCAGGCATTCAATGTTGCCAATAAGCTTGACTACGTGAGGCCCAGCTAGCGCAAACTCTCCAAGCTTCGTGGTAAACAACGCATTGGAGATCTCATACCTCTCCTGTATCGCCTTCTCTTGGTAGGGATCTTTAAGGTGAGACATCATGCTATACGCGTCCATGTTTTCATGTTTCTTCAAGAGAGCATTAGACATGGCGATAGCCTGAAACACTGGACATCTGTGGCATCATCCATGTGTTTCAAGTAGAGAGATATTTCCTCATCACTAGCCTCTTTCCCAGGCACAACTGGAATATGATCTTCCAGCACATACAATTTCCTTTCGTGGCGATGGATAACACGTAAACGCCTCTTCCACTCATGGAAATTGGTTCCAGTGAGAAGGTTTTCTTTTTCGATTATGGTGCTCAATGATATGATTGAAGTCATTTTCTTGTCGTTTCTACCAATTAAGATGAGAAAATGTTTAGTAATTTATAACAAAAACTATGACAAATAAATAAATTAATACCTATTAGTCTCCCACTATTTTATCAAAATCTAATAGCCCTCACCATTGACATTGGAATATTCTGTTACATGAGTATTCTAGTGGAAAGGATCCATATTTACCTTCACATTACTCCAACTAGGGTTGGTAAAGAAACTTGAAGGGTTTTAGGTAGGCATTCCAAATTCCAACTGCATTAACTCGCAGCTCCTTGATCCGCTGAGTGGACTCACAAATCTTGAAATCCTTTTATTTTGGATTTCCTCAACCTTTTCCTATTGTTCACACCATGTCCTGCTATGGAAGTCAACCCTTGATGAGAACCAAGTCAAGTCAACCCAAAAACTTGAATTAGAATTCCCCGATAATTGAAAGCACCCCAACTAGGGTTGGTCAAGCACATTGAACTATGGTTCAATTCTAACCAAGATTTTAGAAGGATATGCCGACTTAATAATTATTTTGAGGGATTTTATCCTTATACGTAAATTTTGATTTTATTATCCTTGATTACATGCTTGTTAATATTAAGTGGGATATACTTAAGTGATTGAACATGTCTAAAATAATATTTCCGTATAATCCGGCTCTATTTTAGTTCTGTCTTTCATGCTCATTTAATTCATTAATTGTGTGATTGGGAAAACACAACCTAAATAAATAAACCATGAAACTGACAGAAAGAAAATAAATGGTAAGATCATGAACTTTTCTATTGGTTAGTTTATCTAGCGGCTGATAAACTAACCCATGACCTAGGATAGAAACACCTTGATCCTTTCGGGTTCGTGTTTACAACATTCCACCTGTCCACCTTTGTATCTCCTTGACTTGGTTTCACCTTGGATCCTGACTTGTGCCACATCCACTAGCTTGGGAGCTCCAACCATTACATATGTATTTATCTCACATGCAGGTGAGGGGTAAAAAGGGGTTTTACAAAAAAGAATTCTTGGGCACGCAGACCCGACATATTAATGATGAGATGGCTCGCATGCCAAAAATATTTAATTAAAATAAATAAATTAAAAGAAACAATTCACATACAAAGGTCTTAGTCCAGCTCATGATCATCCATACATGAAACGATATTTATGCATAAATAAAACTTTTATTCAATTCCTTAATCGTTCTTGTTTAAGATAAATCATGCTCTAATTAATTAATTATCATTAATTAATGAATCCTTTTATCTTAAAACCCTTTTCTAAATTTCCTTGAGATTCTCATCCATCATAATTTTAAACAAATAAATTCATATAAAATTATCCTTGTATGTAACTTGTACCTTGGAGGCATCCCGGTGAATTCCTATTCATTCCGCAGATGTTAATTTAAACACAGATATATAAAACACCTATCACGTGTTGTGCCTTAGCTTTATGCCTGCACCATGGTACACGTCTCAAGGGTTTGTATAATATAATAATAAATTTTAATAAATCTGCGTAATTTGGGTGAGTACATGGCATGTAGTTCCGACTACACGTCGTGTATTTTTTTCTTCACCGTCCATCTGATGTACACGCCCAGGGACCGGGCGTGTTGATGTACTTCAGAAATTTTTGCATTACATGGCGTGTTATGTGGGACACACGCCATGTAGTTTCTATGTTACATGGTTTCTGGACGGGAAATCCATGTATGGGGTACATGGCCTAACCCTATCCTGAAGGGACTACACGCCATGTTCATTACACCACACAATGTGTAATCCAGAAACTGTGTGCCGCCTGTTTCTGGTCAACACATGGTGTCTTAAATTCTTAGAAAGAATCCAATACATGGATTGATTTGGAGGATCAGTCAATACATTGAACCTAGACTAAACAGTGTGTACTTTCGAATACATTCTGTGTATTATGGTGTTGTACGGCTAGAAACATTTGTCTCCTCAGGATGATTCCTCTATTTTATTTTAATCAAAATTAAAATATAAATTTGTTTCTGTGAGGTGAAAAAGAAACGAGGGAGGAGGAACAGATCTCAAGATTCAGATTTCCAGAACGATTAAACATGAACTGAAATAACTAAATTATTAAATGCGTAAATCACCAATGGAAAAATAAATAATTATAATCAATGATATGACCGCTCTGATACCACATGTAGGTTCCGGGCATAGAGGAAGCGCATTGGTGGGTTTTCGAAACTTTAATTTAATGTTATACAACGTTCAATCCGAGATCTGTCAAGATTTAAAATGCCGAATCTTAAGAATAGAATGAGGAATGAAAACGAAAAGAAGATTCCCTGAACCCTTGAGATAGAATCATAATATGTTGGTTATAATTAATTTAATTAACTCATAATAATTACCTCGATGGAATTCTTTCTTCGTTGGAGTCTCCGGTCACGATCCTGTGATCCGTCGTTGTGTCGTAGTATCGAAGTATAGGATTCCTCTAGCGGTGATCCACATGTGCTCCACGTATCTCGGGACTATGCCGAAGGGATCTCCGGGAGATAGCATAGAAGAACCTTCGCTTGTGATGTCTGCCTTCTACTGCCATGATCCGGTGGAGGATCTCGCTCTCGTAATGTGAAAGAATTCTCGGGGAAAGGGAATTCTATCTTGGCTTGGGAATATTTCCAATTCTGTTGTGCACAACAATGGCTCTCATTCTATGAGAAAAATGTAATTGGGATTATAATACAAAGAATAATAAAATGAATTAATTTCCCAAAAGCATTTAATAATTTTATTTATTTCTTAGTAATACCCCATGTCTTAAAAATTATAGTTTCCATCATTATTACTTGACATGCACCCAACATATTACATTTAATATCATTTAATTAAATAAACAATATTTTCTCACGAATCCCAAAAAACAAACTACATAGCGTGTATATTAATATACATGAAATTTACTTTTATTTTTCATTTTATTTATTTCCTCCACCATATTTATTATTCCTTGAGTAATGGATATTTATATATTAAATAAATTTAACTGCATTACTCGCTAATTAATATATATTATTTCACCCACAAAATATTCTCTCGAAAAACTATTGTCGAAATAAATGGGATCAAGAATCCTTAAATAATTATTAAAATATAGTTGGGAATAATATTTATTTAACTTGTTAAATTATTATTTAACTGAGATATGTGGACACACATATTGTGTGACCCTCTAGGCCTCTTTCTCAGTGGCATTAGGCGGAGCCTGCCTAAGGTCCATGGTTAGCGTCTAGAAACACGCCGAGGCACCCATAGGGAAAGAAGTTAATTCCACAATGACGTGTCTCCTCCTACGAACGCTTACCGTGTAATATAATCCCTTTTTCACGATATCTATAATCAAGAAGGTTGCATGATAGTGCCATGAACCCATGTGCTCAATTATTCTTTATTTAACTTCCCAGAATTGATCTCACCCATACCTTACCATAGACATGGATTTATTTAGGCTATATCAATTCCATCAAAGGGCCTGAGATATGTACTTCTGTTATGGAACAGAAGGTACAAATCCTTTCTCGCATTATCTATTAATTTAGTATTACTCGTGACACACCCAATGTATCCTACCTCGCTGCTAACAGTGTGTCTTAACAGTTTTCATCAATAAATCTAAGTGACCGAGTTGTAATACCTGTTAATAATAATCTTAAGGACTAAGGACCAATACACACATCCGCATATAGAAACATCCAATGACACTATGAAATGTTGATTTCCTACTCGCGGGTCTCCTTCTCATAATATCCTCTTGGATATTACCAAGGGCACACACCAAGAGATGGTGCCTCAACGTTTTACGAGTCCTCAACCATAATGACCTGTATTATTTGTGTCCCTTAAATAATATCATCCGGCCATAGAACATATATTCAAAATCAATGTTATGGAACTTCTGGGTTCCAATCATAGCAGGGATCCACTATGACCCATTAATGCAACAGCTTTCCTTAGGACATTATCACATGTATTGTCACGCAGAAGAAAAATCAAGATGTGATAAGGCTTTTATTAATGAATAAAGTACAAAGTAGTTGGTTCTAGACCACCAACTCCAACTCAAATATCTTGAGTTAAAACACCCCATTCCTCACCAAAACATTCTTACACAAAATTCTTGAAATGGGAAAAAAATCAAACCAAATTCTGATGAACACTGTGATAACCATATTTTAATGAAATTATTTGATGTACAGGAATACCAATGTTTAATCATGGAAGCAGCTTGGGTTAGATAACTCTGAACAAGACTACCTGATACCAATCCAATAACAAGAATGTACCAAAATACTTACATGGAGAGGCCTGATCAGAATCCCCACAATTAGAAACAAACCAACATTTTAGATAAGACTGGAATGCCAACATGGAAGCTATAATGGACTCATCATCATAAGGAATATGAAAACATTGACTCACTCCAATGGAAAAACAGAGAGGCCCACAATGGACCTCCACACCGTAAGAACTAACCACCCAACCCAGCTATAAAAAACCATCATGAGAAGCTCAAAATGGTCCTTCTTAGAGAATTCATTTTCCAACCAACATGAGATGACGTAGAAAACCCAACGAGGATCAAACCCCCACAATATGGGTTCCAAAAAAGGAACTCTAATCCAAATGAAAGAAACTATGAAATTAACTCCTCCTACAGACATTACCATCCTCAGCTGAGCCCCTACCGAAATAGTGATCAACTCGCATGGCTGACCACATATGGAAAACCACACAAAAATTCACATCCACCTAGGAACAAGGACTTAGGTTCAAGAAAAAAAAATCCTCCTTAAAACCATGGTGGAACTCTCCCACCCACAAGGTTTTATTAGGAAATGTGGTCCCCAAGCCTCTTTCTCCAAAAAGAACCATTCAAAATGATACATCTACAAAAGAGGCATCAACTATCTCTATTTAGTACAATAGAGACTAAATTTATTTCAAATTCCCTTACACCCCTAGGGTTCCTTACTACGCACCAACTTCACTCCCGGACCTATGGTTGGAGCTCTGATGCTTGAAGCATCTCCTTCCTCACTACCAGGTATAGAAGACTCTCGATCAAAACATCACATTATTGTGCTACATGAAACTGAAATGTGGTCCATACAATGCTAACAAAACATAACACAACCCAAGACCCACTTTACTTCAACGGGGCACTTCAATGTTACATGGAAATACAATATGAACATAGATTCCCCCCTTTCACCTCAAATAAGAAACACAATAATAGAGGAAAGAAGGAAGACACCTTCATCCCAAATATAATATTTTAGGATTCTCAATAGAAAACTATACTTCATATATATCAAAAGTTCTAAAAAGGTTCAAAAACATCCACCTCTGCATTTAAAAGAGGACACCACACTGAAATTCATCACCAAACATGACCATTTCAACCTAAGATTCCTTTTATAGAAAGAGACATTAACCTTATTCCTAAGACTCACCTAGTCTCTATAAGCATCCATAATATCCTCTTATGATCAAACCTACAACATTGGTGTCCTGGAATGATCCCCTGATTTGAAAAAACCATTTAAATATTTAAAGTCCCTTTAAGACAGCGGTCCACACAAAAACTCTATAATGATTTCTACTTCCCTTAATGGAATTCCCTTCAACACTTATAAATAAGAAATTTATTCTTACAGGTGTCAAACGCCTCCTTTGAAAACCCAAACAACTTAACGAAACGAATGGTTATTTCACCCACATCCTTTCTTCCATTCTGAGAGTGTCCTCTTAAAAAAATAATTGGTGGATTCAATTCTTAAAGCTCAAGAAGAAATTCCTTATGTTGGTCAACTAGAGGTTCTGATAACAAGGATCACCATAGAAGAATTTCAAACTTACATTAATTCTTTATGTGGGCATAATCTATCCCCTAGAGGAACACAAAAGACCAAATAAAAATGGACATTGGTCCTAACATACCAAAACCAAATTTCAGTCACATAGGGTGAACCAACTCAGGGGATTCCAAACATATCAACAAGAACACACTAACAATTATACCAAAACCAACTCATTTTAAATAACTCAACTTCAAACACCAATCAACAAAAAGGGCCTCCAGATCAAAATGCCTCCCAACAAAATTTAGATAATACAAGAAGAGACACCATACAATCACCAGTTATCAAAACAATACATTTTCTTATAAAAAGTATTTTTTTAATAAAAACAATTTGGTGGGTTACACTTTCACCAATGGTATCCCATGGACTCTCGCACATTCATTTTCCAAAGCCAAAATGGGAACTAATCCACTTTCTATATATAAACCATGTGTGTTGTCACCCATGAGACATGATATCAAAACCAAACATTTCCATTTTGCAAATCCAATATTCATCGCACACATCAACATCAAAAGTTCCCAATGTTTCTAAAATTCACTAACCACTATATCAAAAATCATTTAAAAAATTTCTTGTTTTCAAACTCGATACACCAATTCCAAAACATTTCAACCCATTTAAAAACATTGTTCTACTAAACAACAACCCCACTCTATAAATTGCCATTTAATTAAGAACCCATCACTTATCCTATGAATCGAATTTCAAAAATTCCATTGGAAAATAAATTTCAAATTTCCAAACAACCAAATTTTCAACTACCCTCATGTTATGATTACAAAAACAAATTCTAATTGAAATCATTCTCATTTTATAGAAGAATGATTTCATGAAAGTCCACTTTTATAGAGATGCATATAGCGTGATTCCAAAAACCCATTTTTTCAACCATTACAAAACTGAATCATTTTTTACATTAAAACATAGTTTCCCAGATCCCAATGAATGGTCTTTTAAAAAAAAATCAAAAACAGAAAGAGACACTGAAAATTTTAAGAGGAAACTAGTTCCAATGGGTGACATGGACATATGGTTGACGGCCAAATTGGAGTTATACCATCATTAAAAAGAGTATTATAGAAAAATTTCCCTAGATACACATGGATTTATAGGCCCTATGAGCTCAATAAGACCATTTTCCCAACTCCCATTTCATTTACCAAAAAACAGACGACCATAAAAAACAAATCAAAACATAACCAAGGCTTACCGTAGTAACTTGAGTCCTTTCATGATGTGTCCTGGCCAGAAACCATACTCAAAACAAGAACATAAAGTTACAAAATCCCTAGATTTGGTCTACCCAGACTATTCCCCAAGGAACATGACCCCAATATAGTGTACCTGCCTATGATACCATTTTTTCACAAACCAAACCGGCTCTCCGTCCAACCTGATGCTCAACCCAATTTGGGGTAAGGCCCAAAGAGAACTCCTAATCCACACAGGTTGGAAACTAGTTCATCAGTATTGATAAAAATATTTGTGAATTATTTTACCCAATTTCAAACACATAATCAACCAATGAGATAAATAAACCAAAAAATAAAAATACACAACCAAATATGGGATAACAAAAATCTCAGATTCAATGCTTCCACCTTAGACAAAAACCCCAGATTTACTACAATAAAAATGGAACCAAAACACCGTCCCAAACATCCCTGAAACAAGAGAAACAAAATCTTGAAGCCACCACTACCATGATTCTAAATAAAACACACTAGCATCCCATACCATCATCTGGGAACACCTTCCCATTACCTGAGTGAAATAGAACAAGTCTACACACACCCAGTTGAGATTATATGGTGTGAGCCAATGCCTCATATTATTCGACCCAAATAAAAATATTACATGCTATAATATTAAAATAAAATCTTATATGATAATTTATGTAGAAGATTTTAAAATATTTCTAAGGAAAACCTTTTTATATGTAAAAGCTCTAAAAAGGAATAGTTTCAAATAATACCATTTTACAACAACTTGCATTCATCAAAAAAACAATTTGTAATATATGCACGAGGTCCACCGTATACCAATGGTTGGAATCAAAACATATATGTGTAACGGTATGGTATAAAACCATGGGTAAATCCCTAGGGTCAATCTAGATCAAGTGGGACACTAGAACGACATACCTTGGTGTAACATGGATTAGAAATCACAATAAACAGTGTTATCATGCACGAGCCACTAGGATGGGACACTCCAATTTCGTAGTGGTCACACATCAGCTTATTTTTCAGTTAGTGTTTTAATCATCAATATTTATATAAAAATATTGGATGAACCAATTCCAAGAGGTCTAGGAAACTAGTACTAGTCATCCGACCTAGATACCCGTGATTCCCTTGGGCTCCTGTTATTGTTCATATTTCACATGTATCACCACATTCACAAAACTATGTCAAGCTGTAATGACCCTATTTTTTAATGAAAATTCCCAGGGATCTAATTAAATATCTTATTATGTAAAATGGTTATATAAAATGTATTCAATTATTTGGTTTTATTTTTTGTTATTTTAAAATACCGTTATGAATTTTTACCATTGATAATATAGTAGATAAATAGTGATCACATGCTTAGCATAAATATAGGGCTTTAACAAATCCAATTTACTCAGACAAAAGTAATAGATGACCTCATCTAGTAGAACTACTCCGTATGATGCCCATTTGTCGGAGCTCATAAAGGATGGAGCTTCACAGGGATTCTCTATTGACCAAGTACAAACTGAGTTTCAACATTTTAATCTTGAATGGAATCACCTACAAGAGATGTGTAAGTTAATATAAATTACTACCCGAGCGATGTTATCTGAGCCACCCCAAGATTCTGTCACCATCGAACACCTTACCATTAGGTATTAAGAGGGTGTTATAAGGGGTTGTTTAACAAGACCCTTGATCAACAATTATGTGCAATATTTTTTTTATATAATATTGACTATACATTCATTTTATTATAGTTACTTTGTACGTGATTTCTAAAGAACAAATAGTATTTTTAGTTAATATTCAAATTCTTTTGAGAAATATAATTTGATGAATTAATGTATTTTTTAATTAAATAATGTTTTAATAAATTATTATTACTAAATTAGAATTTTTAAATGATTGTATAATTTTAATGAATACAATTTTATTTTATATTTAGGTTTGAAAACTGTTTTTTGTCAAAAACCATAAATTTTAAATAAATGTCAGTTGTTGTTTTAAATGTGAAAATTAACATATTTATAAAATTATTTAATAAAAATTAAAATTAATTTAGGAATCAAGACTTCAAAATTTTCCAATGTTGAGTTTTTCATAATTTTATGAGACAGTAAAATTTTTGGGTAAAAATTAAATACCATTTAAATATATATTGTGTTTTATGACATCATAATGACCCAATAGTGATATAATAAGATATTATAAAAGGGATTTTCAGAAAATATATGTTTTAAAATTTAAAATAATGCATTTTTTATTTGTTTGATTTGTTTTATGGTGCCTCAGTGGACTCTCCAAAACATTTAAAACTTTTAAAAAATTTAAAATGTTGTCCTTGAGAGTGTGACTCATATCCTCATAATAAAGCCAAATATTTTAATAATTTCAGAAATTTTCCATATAAAATATTTTTTTCCACTCCCCTTTGGATAAAAACAAGGGAAAAAACCTACGTTGGTTTGTGGTTTTGATTAGTTTAATGTGTAGTGTCCAAAAACTAAATAATAATGAATTCTATCTCCTTTCCTATATAAACCCACTCAATATCCCATTACTCATCACTCAAACCAATTGGAGATCTTCCAACCCCTGACCACCTCTATATAGAATCCTCCCAAAATTCCCCAAGATCTCATGAAGCCTCTCTGAAGCCCCTACAAAACCTTTGGGATCACACTTCCAAGTATAGAATTTTTTCCTTTCTCATTTTTGTTCAAGTTTATTTATGTCATTATACCCTTTCATATTCATTTAAAAATTTTAGGTTATGATTTCAAACCTCCTACATACATCACTAATTATATTTTAATGATGATAAACCCCTTTCTCTATCATTAATTCCCCCCATGTACACCTGTTACCATGGAGAAATTCTATAAGATATTTTTCTCTCCTCATTTACATTAATGAAATTATTTTATATTATGAATATAAATACCATTAAATATGTTGGGATAATATATTCTAAGACCACATTATAGTTCATTTCGTGTATAAATTACTATATACCCCTTTTTCTCTTATCAACCCATTTTACGATTTCTATTTGATGTCGTTATGCTTCCAAAGATTCTCCAAAATTTACCATGCCAAAATCATCATGTATGTGAATACCATACCCATTTATCTATAATGTGTATTCAAATTTATTCACATGTAATTTGTGATTAAAGAAATACATTTATGTATTCCAGATCACTTATTCTTCAAATAAATTAAGATGATTAATTAATCAATGTTGTATGATCAATGTGGAACGCATATGCATGAAATGAAATGATTAGGAAGGGTGAGCCCGGATAGCACTACAATGCATTGGGTAAAGAATTATATTATGATACATCATGTTTAATGACTGCTGAACAATGATAATTCATGTGAAATGAGGGTTTAATCATATTTATTCATTTCTAGTGAGGGTTTACTCATGATCCTTGTACAATGATCCTCAACTCATGGTAATATCATGTAAAATGTTGTTGATACATTTCCATGTCAGGATTATCATGCTATATCATAGCTTCATCTTCATGTTTCTCTTGTGATCCATTTGTATTCCTATTTCATAACATGTTCTATATTATTCATGTTATTCCTTGTGTAATCCCTTACTAGGATTTGTAGCTGAACTATTTCTTATACATGTCCTTAGGTTACCCAATGCAATGATAAGTACGAAGGAATGTTGTGGTCAGGTAAGATATTTTATTTTATGTTCCATGATGTTGTATAATTTTCATATTTTCCAAAGAAACAATACCTCCGGATCCTTGTAGTTTTATTATGTGCATGTTTATGTAATAAATCATGTTTATGTTTGTAATAAAGAGAAGAGATTTTATAGTTGGTAATAGAGTGAGGTTCAGCTGTTTTTGGGATTTGGATTAGAAAACCCTAGTGAAAGACGTAGGGATAAGACTAAGCATAATAATAACATCCCAAAATTTTGGTGACTCTGGAGTATGTTTTTTATCCTGAAAATACATCCATGTCGGAATACGAAAAAGTAGTGGTGGCTCTGGCATAACTGTATCTAGAGTTAAAACCCGAAAACACCGCTTTGAGCTAGACTCGAACGGGAACTCATGCATGATAATAGGCCTTGCTGCACTCTTGGATACGACAATTCCATGGGATATACATTGGTAAAATCATAAGCTTAGTTTGAAAAATTATTAATGGAATAAAGAAATTTCCCTTAGAATATATGTTGTGAAGTTGATCATAGATAACATAGATATAAGAATATAAATTCACAATTTAAGTAAATAAATGTAATTTATATGTTATCTTTTTTTCCATTAGAATCCCCTTTATTTGTTACCCCGAAATTTCCTTTTATTACAGCCAATGGCCATTAGTAGGAGAACTCGTGCTAACTACCGATATGAAGTTCAATGTGACGACAATTATAATGGTATTCCCAATCTAATCAGAGTAGGAATCCAAATCTTACATATGATACGATCTTAGTTAACTGTCGTTTTAAATAGAAACATGGGTCAGGAGGAACTCTCTACCCCATACTCCCCTAACGATGAACAGGAGGCAATCTAGATCTTCATGATAAAAAGACCTCCTACTATAAATGGATCATCTAATTCGTCAACTACTAAAGAATAGATCATTTCCATTGAGAATGTATTCACTATATTTTAATGTATTGTACAAGAGAAGGTTCTTCTAGCTGCTTATCGTATGGAGGGTGAAGCTGATCAATGGTGGACATTGATCAAAAATACAACGCTTGTGGAAGATATTGAGGCATTGCAATGGAAGGATTTCTAAAAAATGTTTTTCGATAAATATTTTCATCGCACCCTCAGACATAAGATTGAATGGGACTTCCTTTCCCTCAAGAAAAAGATGAAGAATCTATTACTGTGTATAAGGAAAACTTCACAAGGCATTCACAATATACAATAGGATTTGTCGTTAACATAGAATACAAGGTTGACTGCTTCTTTGGTGGTATAAAACCTAGCCTATGGAAATCCCTACTGATCTGTGACTTAAATTGATATGATTTTTTTTCCACTTTTCTGTCAAAGTCGAAATGAAGATCAGAGAATCTCAGGGGTATCATGGGGATATGATGTGTGTGGTGGACATTAATTCTGGTGGTGCGATGGGTAAATCCAACTGTGCTAGGAAATTATTTCACCCCAGTTGCCAATGGTTGGGAAAGAAGCACCCCATTAATTTCCTGAAGGTGAAAAGGAAATGCTTTAGGTGTGGAAGAGAAGGGAACCTGGACATTAATTGCTAACAAGGAAAACCTGCTGCTATGATAGAGGATATGAATGATCCATTTGACCCTCAACACATTGTTCATTACATCACCTACAAAGAACCAAGGGACTATGGAAACCACTTCCCTTTGCCAAGGGTTTTCAGAGGCAACCGACATCCTCCAAGGTAGCAAGGGAGATATTTTACCATCACTACCACTGAAGCGAACCCCGACAACAAATTGGTGATAGGTACTCTAGTTATTAATTTAATAATTGAAAACATACTTTTTGATTCTAGTTCTACACATTCTTTTATTTCCCTACTGTTTAGTTGAACAATCCCAAAACCACCACAAATCATGGAAGTAGAGATGTTGGTGAGAATGAAAAATGGGATCATTATTTTATCCAATGAATATAACTCCACCTATATCACAATTTGGGGATTGAACTTCGCGGGGAACCTTATCATACTCCCTCTGGTGTAATTTTTTGTAATTATTGGCATTTATGGGATTTCCATACATAGAGCCAACATAAATTGTTATGAGATGGAAATCACTCTCCATTTGGAGAATCAACCCCAGATTCTGTACAAGTGCAAGGAGGAGGAGGATTATTCTTTAGCAATATCATCTCAAGTGTGGATATTATTTCCATATGAGAAAACATATCTTGATCAGATGATTCAGATTAAAGAAGAAACCATCCTCAAAGAAATGTCTATTGTGAGGGAATTTGCTGATGTGTTTCCCAAATAATTGACTAGTCTCCCTCCTAGAAGAGATGTTGAATTCTTGATTGTTTTTATACCTAGGACTTGTCAATATTGAAGACTCCATATAGAATGGATGTGGTGGATCTTGCGGAGCTGAAGATATAACTATAGGATAATCTGGATAAAGGGTTTATATGCCTGAGTGTTTCACTATTTGGTGCACCATTCCTTTTCTTCAAGAAGAAAGATGGGTCGATTCACCTTTGCATTGATTTGTGTGATCTCAAAAAAATAACAATAAAGAAGAAGTATCTTCTTCCATGAATTTGTGATTTTTTTGATCAAATGCGTGGAGCACAATACTTCTCCAAGGTGGATCTTTGGTTGAGATATTACCATATAAGGGTGAAGAAGGAGTATATCCCCAAGACTGTTTTTCCATACAAGGTACGAGGACAATGAATTCATAGTATTACCTTTTTAACTCACTAATTCGTTGAAATCATCATCAACATGATGAATAGATTCTTTATAGATTACCTTGAAAAATATTTTCTAGTCTTTATAGATGATATTCTAATATAATCCAAAACCATACAAGAGCATGAGGAGCATCTAAGAGCTTTAAAAGTGATATTGAGAAATGATAAGCTCCACACAAAGTACAACAAGTGTGAGCTCTGGTTGAATGATGTCTCCTTCTTTTGTCATATCATCACAAGTAACATGATATCTATGGATCCCTCCAAGAAAATTGAAATTGAGGGATGGCTGAGGCCAACATTTGTGATAGATATTCGTAGCTTCCATGGTTTATATGGATATTATCACCGATTTGTTAGAAATTTCTCAAGATTGTCAATCCCTATTACCAAGCTAACTCAGAAGGTAGTCAAGTTTTCTCAGAGTGTTGAATATAACGATACCTTTATAGAGATGAAAATGAGGCTTATCATTGTGCTTGTCCTCACACTACCCATAAGTGGAGAACTTTTGGTGGTATTCAGTGATGGTTTGAAGAAGGGATTGTGATGTGTGATGACGAAAAATGAAAAATGTCAATGCCTATGATTCAAGGAAATTTAATGTTTATGACAAAAACTATCTGACACGTGATCTGGATTGGCTGTAGTAATCTTCAATTTAAAAAGATAGTGAGATTTCCTTTTTAGGGAGAAGATTGAAATATATACGGATAAAAAAATCCCCAAGTATATATTTTCACATAGAAAGAGTTGAACATGCACCAATGATGATTTTTAGAGATTATCATAGTCTATGACAACTCAATCCATCACCACCCTGGTAAAATGAAAAAGGTAGTAGTTGATCTAAGAAGAAAGGACCCAATGATTATATCATTGATTATTATTGAAAACGATCCAATCATCTTATATTTGATGAATATGGACATGTTAATCATAAAGAAGGGAATATAATCAATACTTCCACAAATTATTTCCCAACCATCACTTTGGTGAAGTTCAAAGGATGATCAAAAGTATGATGTGGGAATTCAAAAGAATGTGGAAACTATCAAAAGATGGAAATACTTGGAGTTCAATGTTAATGAAGATATAAATGAGATAATTGGGACAATACTATGTGTTCCATAAAATTTAGAGTGAATGAATGTACTTTTGGATGATGCACATAGTTAAAATTTATCCATTCACCCAGGAAACACAATGATGTATCAAAATATCTGAGAGCATTATTGTTGGGATGAAATGAAGAATGAGATCATTGTGTTTACATCAAAGTGCATGGTATGTCAGCATGTGAAGGCTGAGAGGAAGTAGTCTAAGGGGATGATAAAACCATTACCCATACCAACATGGAAATGAGAGAACATCACCATGTATGTTTTCATCGGAAATCTGAAGACATCAAAAAAACAATGCTATGTTGGATTATGTGGATCGTCTTTCAAAGAATATGCACTTCATTGAAATTCAAAAGGATTTATCATTGGATCAACTAGAAAGGATATACATTAGATAGGTGGTGATACTACCTAGATTTCCACCATCGATTATATCCGATCAATATCCATGATTCATCTCTGCGTTCTAGAAGAGTCTCTAATATGCTCTGAATAATGAGATGAACATCAGTATGACTTATATTCCTCAAACTGATGTCCAATCTGAGAAGACGATCCAAACACTTGAGAACATGTTGAGATCATGCTCAAAGGACTTCAATGTAGGATGGGATCAACATCTTCCTCTGGTTGAGTTCTCTTACAATAATTGTTGCCACTATAGCAAACAAATTTCTACTAATGAAAGCCATTATTGGAAGAGGTGCAGAAAATCATCATGTTGGGATGATGTTCGTGATCGATAAATCCTAGGTCTGAAATTGGTTGATGAAATGGTGGAGAAGGTTAACACCATATAACAACACATTAAAACTGCTTAGAGTCTACAAAAGAGTTATGTTGATAACATTCAGCAAAACCTGAAGTTTGATGTTGGAGACATGGTATTCCTTTGCATATCACCATACAAGAGAGTTATGAGATTTGAGAATAATGGATATATTATGCCAATGTACATCAGAATTTTTGAGATACTTGATTGCATTGGAGCAGTGTCTTGTCAACTAAAAATCACAACAAACCTATCCCAAGTACAAGATGTATTCCAGGTATCACCCTTGAGGAAGTTCTTACCTTTCTAATAGCATGTACTCAATCCAGAGGTTATACTTTTGGAGAATGGCCTCTCCTATTAAGAGAATCCAGTGAAGGCCTTTGATTGTGGGGGAAAAGTTCAACGAAATAAGACAATGCCCCTCGATAAGATGTTGTGGAGATACCACATGTTTGAAGGAGAAAAATGGGAACCATAGGAAGTGTCGAGGTGGAGTTACCCACATCTATTTTAGCATGGGATAAGGAGATTTTTTGGTTGAAATTTATTATGGGGGGAAGATTGTAATGACCCAAAATTTTATTAATAAAAATTCCTCTTGAAATAAATAAGTGTATTATTATGTAAAATAGTTATATAAAACATATCCTCATCCATGGTTTTAGATTTTTGGATTTAAAAATACTGTTAATAATTTTTGATGTTACAAATATAGTCTTTTAACAGGGATCACATGATTAGTATAAATATATGGATTTTAAAAAATTCAATTTACATATACAAAGGAATCGACGACCTGAGATATTATAACTTCTTTATAAGAAACCCATATTTCAGAGATCGAAAAGGAGGTAGCATCACTAGGATTCGTTCTTGACCATGCCCAGGCTGAGCTTCAACATGTTAAGCTTCAACCGAATCACCTACAGGAGAAGTGGATGTTATTTGAAATTTACACCCGAGGGATGTTATCTGAGAATCCTCAAGAGTCTATCACAATGGCACACATACCCTTACCTATTATGTGAGTTTAATAAGTGGTCATGTAACAGGACCCTAAAAATATGATTATGTTCATTATTTTTCTAAAGAATATAGTATATACATTGATTTTATTATTATTACTTTGTAAGTGATTCTTAAAACACAAGTAGTATATTTAGTTAATTTTATAATTCAATTGAGAAATCTATTTTGTTGAATTAATGTATTTTTGAATTATGTAATATTTTATTAAAATATTATTACTAAATAATTTTTTATAAATGAACGTTAATTTTTATGAATACAATTATAATTTTTTTTAAGGATTGAATTTTTTTTTCAATACCCATAAATTATCCATAAATGTAATTTTTTATTTTAAAATTACAAATTCAAATATTTATAAAAAATTTTAGACAAAATGATTATTATTTTTTTGGAATCACAAAGTCGAAATTATCCAAGGGTAAATTTTTTATAATATTTCGTTATAATTGAATTTTCGGTAAAAATTAAATACCTTTTAAATATATAATGTGTCTTGTGACATCATAATGACCAAATAGTTATGTAATAAGATACCATAAAATGTTTTTTCGGCCAGTATGAGTTTTATCTTTAAAATAATGCGATTTTAGATTTGTTTGATTAATATTATGGTTCCTTAGTGGAACCTCCAAGGCTAATAAACATTTTACCATTTTTAAATGATTTCCTTGAAAGTGTGACTCACCACCAGATGTGAAAACTTAATATTTTAATAATTTCATCTATTTGACTTATAAAATAATGTTTTGAACTCCCATTTGGAAAAATCAATGGAAAAAATCCATGGGTTGGTTTTTGGTTTGGATTAGATTAATGTGTAGTGCCCAAAACCTAAATAATAAATAATTGCCTCTACTTTCCTATATAAACCCACTCAATCTCACATTAATATTCACTCAAACCATTTGGATCTCCAAAAAACCCTTTCACTCATATCTCTATAATTCTCCAAAGGCACCCCAAGCTCTCCAGAGTCCTCTCCCAAGACCCTCCCAATCCTTTGGGATGAAACATCCAAGTATGATATTTCTTTTTTTCTCATTCTCCATGTTTCTTATTTTGTTATACCATTTTATTTTCAATTAAAAATATTGTGGTATGATTCCAAAACTCCCCTATAATTTCCTACATTTGTTTTAATGAAAATAATCTCATTTTTCTCTCGTTAATGCCTCCCATTTACACATATTAGCATGCCAAAATTCCTTAACACATGTATCTCTCCTCGTTTATATTAAAGAAATTATTTTATATTATACATATAAATTCCATTAAATATTTTGGGATATTATGTTACATAACCCCATTATTGTCCATTTAATGTATAAATGATGAGATACCCCATCCTCTCTCATCAACCCATTTTAAAATTTCTATTTAACATCGTTTTGTTGCTGATGTTTCACCAAAATTTTCCATGCCAAAATCATCGTGTAAGTGAATACCATACCCATTTATATATCAAGGGCATTCACCATTATGAACTTGTACCTAATTATTTTGGAAATACATTTATTTATTCCATATATATTATTCTTGAAATCAATTTTTATTATTTATTAATATATGTTGTAGGATATATGTGGCACAATTATGCATGAAATGAAATGATTAAGAAGGATGTGCCCTGATAGTGCTCAAAAGCATTATGAAAATAATAATATACTGATAATTCATGTGAAATGTGCATTGAATTATGATAAATCATGTGCAATGAGGGTTTATTCAAGCTAATTCATGCGAAAGTTGGGTTTACTCATGCTCCATGGGAAAAGAGCATTGGCTCATGACAATATATTGTTAAATATTATTTCCACATTTTCATGCTATGATTATCATTCTATATCATTCTTTTATGTTAATATTTATATTTTGAACCATTTATTTTCCTATTGACTAACATGTACTATATTATTTATTTTATGACTTATTTACTCCCTTACTAGGCTTTGAAGCTCACCATTTTCTTATGCATGTCCTCAGGTTACCCTATGATATGCTAAGTAAGATGGAGTGTTGTGGTAATGTAAAAGATGTTTTCAATAAAGATATTGTATTTTTTGTTCTATCTTGTTATTTAATGTTCATTTTTTCCCAAGACACAATATCTATCGATATTTAGAGTTTCCTTATGTAAAATATTATGTTATAAATCATGTGTATGTGTATAATAAATATCATGGTTGTTATACAAGCACCTCAAAAACCGTTTAAAAAAATTACCATCCATTTTATACACTCCGAAACCACTTTCAAAAAAATATAAAATTGATCATCTAATTCCATCGGAAAATCCTGTTTTAAATCCTTACACAAACCCAGGTCATTTTCAAAACATGCATCTCAGTATTTAAATCCATTAAAAATTCCAAAGGAATAGTGAACATCAAGTTCGATGAAAAAAAATACTTCAATTTAACATAAAAATATACTGCAAAATTCATTCTCACCATAATTTCATTTTAAGATAATTTTTCACCCATCAAAAAACTCATAAAACATTTTCATGAAACACTATTCCAAAACACTCCTATAAACCAAGCCCAATTTCCTTTATAAAGTCCATTCCCATCACATAGCATGACAGACCATTTAAAATAACTACCATTCACACCACCAAATTAAATCATAGAATACATTTATATGTTTAGTCATTTATTTTACATTTATCTGCCAATGTTAGGGCATGGAAGCACCTATATTTTCAGAATATACTTCTAGAACATGATGTGAAACCTCATCTTCACCACTAAAAAACCATAGCAAGGAAAGATCCAACCAAGAACAAGAAGATCAAACCCCATTAAAGAAGAAAATTACCTAAATAAAACACCCTAACTACAAGAATGACAGCCCACCGAAGAGGAGGGAGAGAAACAATAGAAAAAAATAGAAATCAATGGAAATAGGATAGAATACACCAAATATTAAAACAAGTCACACCCTATTCCCAATAAAATAATCTAGAACTCAACCCTAATCAGAATGATGGATAATCCAAAAACCCAAGAGTGAAATTTATTTTTTTGGTTTATTTATTTATTTTATTCTTCTTTTTTCCAAATCCTATCCCACCAAATATAATTTTTTTATTCCAAATTCATTACTTTTTTTCAAATTCCATTTCTATTTTTATAAAAATAGATTTATGTGAAACAAATGGGGACTTATAAGAGAGAAAATGATAACTATACTTAGAGAACGTGATTCATGTTATGAAAAACGACCTTCATTATATAATGAAACCAATTTACCTCAATACGATGAAATATCCTACTTTACTTGACAAAAATATCAATAATTTAGCTGGTGAACTAATCTATTTTCAGCAAAATAATGTATTGAGTACTTATAATTTTTTTTAGGATGAAAATAAGGTCGAAATTTTTAATGTCTGTATATTGACTAATGGGAGACAATAATCAATGGTATTAAGGATAGGATAGAATATGTCTTGAATATCATGTCATACACGCCTCCTCACTCTTCAAATTATTCAACTGTTTTGGGATTCTTAGAAGCTTTTTCATCGATAGTGAAACCTAATCAATGAATTTTTGGACCTTATCATTCCCCGATAACTCCTTCTCTTCCACTAGCGGGCTCAAAAGTACCATATCACTCCCCCTTAGTGGTTTCTGGTGTGATGATAACATCCGAATATGTACATTCATTAGAGGAGAAGGGTTTTGGGGAATTTGGTTCAGATTCAATGAAGGAATATTATTCATTAAAGGATTCCATAGTTAGTCGATTGGTTCCATTTCCAATGGTGGTTCTCCATTTTAATATGTATAATAACATTGTTCCCTAAGAGATAAGGATGATTAATAGTTGAACATCCTTTTCCATGACAAAAGACGAGTTAGACTCCATATCAAACTATCACAAATGGATGTAGATGGATAAATTTGGTATATATAAACACACTATACTAGTATTTAAATGGATCTTAACCTACCACGAGTTATCCTCTTCATAAGATATAATATATGGTCCTCCTACATTAATTAGCATTCCTATGACAACTTTGATTTAGCATGGGAATGGGATTCCAGGACTTATAGAAGGTCGTGTTTTGAGTTTTTTATATATATATTTAAATAAAATATATATTTAAATAAATTGTGTTTTAAAATACTTCTAAATGAAATCTATAAAAGTTACACGAATTTTAACACCCCGAGATATTATGAGAATTATTCTTTTTAATTTCTTTGATGTCTTCTATTGTAAACTACACTAATATTATCTTGTACTATACACAACACCGTATTAGCTTGCAGTATACACAACACAATTCTTGGCTCGTGTTACACAAAATTTCAATTTCATTTGTGGAAATTATTCTACACAAAATTAAGTATAGATTTTTTTAAGGTATAAATGAAATAACTTTTGATTATGTTATATGAAACAAAAAAGGGAGCTTGCACTACACGCAGCCCTGACTTGGCTTTCATTACACGCAATCATGACCTTCCTCTAGACCGTGTGTAGTACACAATACCGGGTTTCACTAAAAATGATATGTTATAATAATATTACATAAACTAGTGATTATGAATATTAATACCCACTTTTTGAAATTTTATAAATTTTATCATTCATAGTGGATTTCATTTTTGGATTCGGAATATCAAAATTAGCATAGGGTGAATTATTGGTATTTTTCTGAAAGCTTTTAATTTTTGATGAATAGTGAAAACACTATGTTAAAACCGGAATTTTATTTAAATAATAATTTATTTTATTTAAATTAATTTTAGGTCAAAATAGATAACTAATCCCCATATAAGTTCAATGTAATTCACTGAGGTCATTTTATAATAATTTTAGATATATGAAAATTTTATTGAACTTTTTACCGTCTTTTACCCACCTCCTATGAGAATTTTCAAATTCACATAAAACTTAATTTTACCTCTTCTATGAGTGAAATTTCGAAAATGTGAGAGACACGGTTAATATCAAGGGGTAAAATGCGGTTCAATAAAAAAAATTTGTGAATTGTATCTTTTTACTTTTTTTACAATGGTTAAAAGTAAATAGGGTAATTAAGGGTAAAAATGATATTATTATGACCCTAACGCATGTCCTAATTATATTGGATAAGTTTAATTCGACCAAAAAAACATAGGAATACAATATTACCCATTAGGTCCACCTGAATTAAATTAGGACATTTATTATTATTTTATTTAAAGAAGAGTTAAAATAGTTAAAATCGATGTTTAATAAATAAAATATTTTTAATATTTGGTAATACATAAGATAAATTCAACTATAAATATAAATTAGAAATATAAAAAAATTTCCTATATAATAGTATTTTAATTATATTTTTTAGACATTAAATAATATAATTTATTAATGACACAATGATGATCTAGTAATAATATTATTAATGAAATATTAACCTAGTTGATATTATAAATACCCAAATAAATGTAATTTGTGACTTTTTATGAATTAAAATAAATTTATAGGTCAATATAACATATTAGGGTTGGTTAGATGAATCTTTATCGAAGTAATAATGCTTTTATGAATTTAGAGAATACAAAATACAAAATAGTATCAAAATTGACATAAAAGAGTTTTTAAAACAAATATTATATTATTAGTTGATATAATGGTCCTAAAAATCCATGGTTCAGCCAAAATACTTATAAAATAATATATACGGAATTAAGGAACCAATTGGGGTTCGATTGGCCGTTTATTATATAATTACTAACAATGTAGTGTAAGAATAAATGAAGACACTGTTAAAGTTATAATGTTAAACTCATTGTTAAATCTAAATGATAAGGTTAAAATGGTAACCAAACATGTCTAAAACCTATTGGTTTAGAGGATTTTTACCCATCCCCACCCTAGACAAGAAATAATTCTCTTTGGAGCCATTATAAAATGAATATTAATTTATTATAAAATAATATTTTATTTTTTTTCCTAAGGTGCCCCTCACCCCTCTTATAAAAGGTGTAACACCCCGAGATTTTATGAAAAATATTCTTTTTAATTTCATTAATTTATTGTGTTGTACGATACACCAAAAGGAGCTTGCACAACACGCATCCTTGACATGCCTTGCATTACACGCAATCACGACCTGCCTCGATAGCGTGTGTTGTACGGAATAACGAGTTTCACTAAACAACAATATGCTATTAAAATATTATTAAAACTAGCCGTTATGAATAGTAAGAACTTCTTTTTGAGATTTTGTAAATTTTATTTTTAAAAATGGACTTCATTTTTGTATTCGGAATATCGAAATTATTTTAGGGTAAAATTTTGGTTCTTTTCGGATAACTTTCATTTTCTGATGAATAGTGCAAATTACTAAATTTTAATTAAAAACTACATTTTTAATCGAAATAATTAATAGTGATTAATTATTAATTTTAGTGGTTTAAAAGTAAATTTAGAATAAATTTTTACCATTTAATACAATGTGGGTCATTGGAGGTAATTTCACATTTAAACCAGACATAAACAAGAGTCAATCTTTTGATAGTTATTATCTCTTAAGAACACGTTATTTGTTTTGACGACGGGAATTAATTTTTAAATTAAGTAATGCAACTGATATGTTTTGAATTTCATAAAATAGACATCATTTTTTAGTTCATAATATCAAATATAGCTTAGGCTTAATTTTTGGTATTTTTCTGGAAACTTTCATTTTTTTGATGAATAGTGAAACCACTAAGTGGTAGTTAAAAAAATGAATTATTCATAAAACTTAATTTTACCACTTCTGTGAATGGAATTTGAAAAATCTGAGAGACACGATTGATGTCAGTAAGTAAAATGTTGTTCAATGAGATGAAAATAATTTTTTGTGAATAGTAACATTTTACTTTTTTTTACCACGGTTAAAAGTAAATAGGGTAATTAAGGGTAAAAATGATATTATTATTAACCTAACACATTTCTTAATTCTATTGGATATGTGTAATTCGACCAAAAACAAACTTAGGAATAAAATATGACCATTTAGGCCCACATGTATTAGATTATGACATTTATTATTAATTTATTTAAAGAAGGGTTAAAATAGTTAAAGTCAATTTTTAATAAGTAAATCATTTTTAATTTAGGGTAATAAATAATATAAATTCTAGTATAAATATTCAATAAAAAACTAAAAATATTTCCATCATAATGGTATTTTATTTGTAATTTTTAGACATTAAATAATTTACATTATTTATGACACAAAGATGATGTAGTAATTATCTTATTAATGAAATATTGACATAATTGATGTTATAAATACCCAAATAAATGTAATTTGAAACTTTTTATGAATTAAACTAATTTTCTAGGTTAATATGACATGTTAATATTGATTTAAGTAACTTTTTTCGAACTAATAATTCTGTTATGATTTTTACAAAAATCAATTAATAAATAGTGTCAAAATTGACATAAAATAGTTTTTAAAAAAAATATTATATAATTAATTGTTATTTTGTTCCTAAAAATCTAAGGATCAGCTGAATAACTTAGATAAGGTTATATATATTAATTAAAAACAACTTGGGGTTCGTTTGGCTGCTTATAGTTTGTTTATCAACCATATAGTTAAAGAATACAAGAAGACACAGTAAAAGTAAAATTATTTAACTTAATGTTAAATCTAAATGATAAGGTTAAAATAGGAACCTAAAATTGTCTAAATTCTATTAGATTAAAGGACTTCAACCCATCCCCACATTTTCTTAGAAATAAATCAATTTGGAGCTATTTAAAACTGAATTTGGCTTTATAATAAAATAATATTTTTAGTTATTCCAAAGGTGCCTTTCTCCTCCCTTATAAAAGGGAACCTACTCCCTCTCTTCCTCACACCACATTGAGCCTTCAAGATCGGCCAACCCCTGACATATTCTCTTCTCCACTTCCCTAGAAACATCGTAGAGGTTCTGTTCTTCTTCAAAGACAAATTTTAGTGCCCTAAATGGAGATCTCAAAGAGGTGCTTCAAAGAAGAGGTAATGTCCGATTACCAATTCTTTCAACTTTATTTCTTCTTCCACTTCTACTTAATTAGTTGTTTCATTATGAAGTAATAAAATCAGTATCAATAATATACTGATATCTTATTATAAATATGAAACAACCCTATTTCAATATCTATCCATCCTAAGGAAAATGAAATCACCCCGCGTGCGTACGTACAGAATACCGTCACCACGCCGTGGTGTAATCTATTTTCCACCACCACCTTACTTGGATGGGTATAATGGTGTAAATAATAAATATATATGATTATTTTAAATTGATATTGATTCCAAAATAGTATACATACACTCCAATACAATTCTACAATCTGGAGAACGATATCATCGCTCGTGCGTACGTACGGACTGCCGTCTCCACGATGCGATGAGATTCATTCTCCACGTTAACCATTCATGAATGATTATAAAGTATATATAATAAGTAATCATGAAATATATGTCATAATAATGATACTGTATTTATGTGTATAAATATTTATTTCATCTACTTAATTCCATTCAACTCAATAAGGAAACGAAAACAGCGTTCATGCGTACGTACGACTTACCGTCTCCATGAACGGTGTATTTCATTCCATTTATTAGTCTATTATATATATGTATAATCTGAATATATATTATATATAAATCATTTTTTATATTCTGGAATTAAGTAATCATGATCTATGTAATCGTATGAATAATTACAAGTCAAAACCGGCACGACAAATGAAACAATTTTACCCAAAATGCTCTTTAACATGGAATTTACAAAAGAACGGGTAAAATAAAGTCATCAGTGAACCATATATGATACATAACAATGCGTATGATCTGGAATAAGTAAATGAAATTATTTAAATCATTATACAGGCGGTTCAAACACTTACGAAGAAAATCAGACCTAAGGTACGAGAAATATCACAATCTCATTTTTATCTGAGATTGCTTATAATTTGGTATTTACTGGGGAGTATTTTATCATACACATCCATGTTTCCTCAATATGTAATATTATTTCCATCCACCTAAAATTGTTTAAATCCATTTTTACCCTTTGGTGAGTTTATAGTAAAAGATATGAAAGGAATATTTTGTCGTTTTTCGTACGAGGTACTTTTTGACTTTTTCGACAAAAGTACGAAGAATGTTTGTTTATCTTATACGACATGAATGGATTTTTAAAAAATTATTTTCAAGAAGAGTCCTTTACAAGTTATCAAGTTTATTTTTAATCAACTTCTTTTAGTTTATAATTGTATGACATGTTTAGAATGGAAAATTGTTTTTGAAGTAGAAAGGATATTTTCCTCAAGAATGGAGTTCAAGTGTTTTATCAAAATTATTTTCCATATAAGATAAGAAAGGGTTCTGTTTTCATCCCTATTATTACATTTATTTGATTATTTTGTTATGGAATTATTTTTATGAATTCCTTTATCTTATATGAATTGTTTTATGATCTCATTATGTTTAAGATTCCCATTTTTATTTCATGGGTTATGCTATGATGTATGGTTTATGATTTTGTGGCACACATAATAATGGTATCATTATGAGATGGGTGGGACCTATATCTCCCTTAAATGCATTGGGTAATGATTTTATATCTCATGAGATAAACATGGATGGAACGGCAGGTTAAACCGGTTCAGTGAAACATGACTGAAATGAGGAGTGAACGCGGTTTAGAAATGGTCTTTTTCCACTAAGATAGTCTTGGAAATGAGTCTTGACTAATAAGAAATGATTCTCTTTGATTATGTGTGTATGACACAATGTTTAATGTTTTATGTTATGATTATTGGGGTTTACATTTCACTACTATGATTTATACCATGTTATGATATTATGATCTCTTTTGCAGGTTAAGATTTCCAAAATGTTATGTTCTTATGAATATGATGTGATTGATATTTCTTTTGTTTAACCTTACTAAGAATTTGATCTCACCCTTTTATGTTTTCTTTTCCCCAGGATATAAAGAAAGGTTTTAGGTAAAAAAAGGGAAGATCTTTATGGGAGATATTGAAGATCTTTCACCCCGATTAGAAGAATATATTCCGAGTTTCCAAAGACACTAAACTATTACGGTCCTTGTGTGTGTGTTTTTGTTATGTACTACAGATTCTGCAAAAGTAATGTAATGTCCACGTACGTCAAGCTTCAGGTCTCTACAGTTGGTATCAGAGGGAAGGTTTAGTCAACCTTTGGAAACTAGGATGCGAAATTGTTAGTGAGATCCCTAGAGATATTTCTAAGGTATGTCTAGGGATGTCCCTAAGGATAAGTATACATATAGGATATAGTCCTAGAACTACATTAACGATATTAGAATTTAACCTACGATTTTAGATATTCAGGGTGCTCCCCCTTTACTATATTTTTTTCTCCAGCATGATTTTTGCCTCTCACAGAATTTATTTTGTGTTTTAGTTAATGGAGGGAACCAAAAAGAATTCGGTTAGCATTGAATCCAATGGACAAATTGGTGACTATGAGCAACAAAATTGTGTAATTCCTAGAGATAAATATATTGTTATTATGCCGAATCAGTCATCGCGATATATTATTAACAAGGTGAAATTTAGTGGTATGCCTAATTCATCAAAGAAGAGGAAGATAAACTATTATGCATGTTCGCATGTTGAGGATCATAAAGAAAGGAAGATTAAAATTTCTAAAGAAGGGAAGAAGAACCTAGAGGAATACCTCAAATGGAGGGACCGATGTTATCTATGTGGTGAAAAGGGTCATAGAGTGACAGACTATTATGGAGTTCAATGTATTATTTGTGGAGAACATGGGAATTACCCAACTCAATGCCCTGACCTAAAAAGTTACTTCTAAATCAAGGAATGACTTATTCCAGGACAATATTTGAAGAGGATGTATTGAAGTGTTTATGTATTGGTATTCAAGAATAATTTTGTTGAGGTACTTTTATTAGAATATTTTTTTATTATGCTATTGTGGTTTTCAATAATTTTAAGGTACCAGTAACCATGAAAAGTGATTCAAATATTTTGGAAAGCAGATGATATGCGCATCATGAAGGGATAAGGAGGAAATGAAATGTTTGACAGTATTCATGAGCTCATGATTGATATATGGACTAAGTTATATCATGGTTTGAGTATAAAGAATTTGGAGGATTTTGGTTTGTGGAAAGTGTTAACATTTAACTACATTCATGTTTTCACTAAGGTTCAATGGGTATTCATTCTTAAAGAGAATAAATGATTAAGGTATTCACATGTTTTTAATTTGACCAACAAGATATATCTTATGATATATGGGGGATAAATGATGGCATTCATGTGAATGTTATGTGACATTTCAAGTAATCAATTTCTTTATACTATGAGCTTGGACCGAAGTATTTTATATAAGCCTATAGATTGGAATTGATTATGATGGACATAAGTTAGGATATAATTTTTTTTGATATTATTGATGGGATGTTATAGTAATATAGCTTTAGAAAAAAGACAACCTACAGGACGGGCGACAACCCATCGCGTCAGACAAGGCTGTGGGAATCGAACCCACAACCGAAGTGCGACTGGCCTTTAGCGCCTACCACTAGCCTAGAGGAAGTCCCTTTTTAGTAGAAACTAGTTTCATTATATTAAGCAGTATGATATAGGAAGTATAAGTCCATTTTAGGAACCATATATGATTAATCTAAATATATATGGACTTCTGTAAGTTTTGATAACTTTTCTAACCTTTTTTTATACAGATGGAATGACCCATAATTCTATCACATGATCTGCTAACACATCATGAATGAAAAATTCAACTTCATTTCATTAAGAGATGATGTAGAAACTGTCCAAAGAACGACCAATGGTGAGACTATACCAAAATAACGAAAGTATTTCTTATAATTCCAATTTCATCAACTTTAGGGAAATGATCTTGAAAAACAAAAATGTTGTCCTAGTGCTCTTATATCAGATGAATCATATGGTACCTTAGATCATCACAAATTTATGGCTTTTTGATTGTTGGATTTTCTATAGCAATGTTCTCTACCACTCTCCATCAGAACATGATGGTTATATTTCTTTTCCATATCCATATTTTCACCTATGTGGAAACCCAGTGATTAGTTTATTTGGGTAACCGTTACGTTTCATACTTTTATTTTTAAAGATTAATTATTTTATTCCTTTTTACGATGTGGGGTTCTAAGGAAACTTTCTAGTTGTATACCATTTATAACCCCGACGAATTTTGAGGGCAAAATTCATTTTAAGGGGGGTAGAATGTAACACCCTGAGATTTTATGAAAAATATTCTTTTTAATTTCATTAATGTCTTGTGTTGTACGCTACACCGAAAGGAGATTTCACAACACGCATCCTTGACTTGCCTTGCATTACACGCAATCGCGACCTTCCTCGATAGCGTGTGTAGTACGCAATAACGAGTTTCACTAAACAACAATATGCTATTAAAATATTATTAAAACTAGCCGTTATGAATAGTAATAACCGCTTTTTAAAATTTTGTAAATTCTATTTTTAAAAATGGACTTCATTTTTGGATTCGGAATATCAAAATTATCCTAGTGTGAAATTTTGGTACTTTTCGGATAACTTTCATTTTCTGATGAATAGAGAAAATTACTAAATTTTAATTAAAAACACCCTTTTTAATCGAAATAATTAATAGTGATAAATTATTAATTTTAGTGGTTTTAAATTATATTTAGAATAAATTGTTACAATTTAATACAATGTGGGTCATCGGATGTAATTTCACATTTAAAACAGACATAAACAAGTGTCAATCTTTTGATAGTTATTATCTCTTAAGAACACGCTATTTGTTTTGACGATGAGAATTAAATTTTAAATTAAGTAATGCAACTGATATGTTTTTAATTTGGTAAAATAGACATCATTTTTCAGTTCATAATATCAAATATATCTTAGGCCTAATTTTTGGTATTTTTTTGGAAACTTTAGTTTTTTTGATGAATAGTGAAACAACTAAGTGGTAGTTAAAAAAATTAATTTTTCATAAAACTTAATTTTTCCGCTTCTTTGAGTGGAATTTCAAAAATCCGAGAGACATGGTTGATGTCAGTAAGTAAAATGTCATTCAATGAGATGAAAATAATTTTTGGTGAATAGTAACTTTTTACTTTTTTTTACCCCGGTTAAAAGTAAATAGGGTAATTAAGGGTAAAAATGATATTATTATTACCCTAACACATGTCCTAATTCTATTGGATAAGTGTAATTCGACCAAAAACAACCTTAGGAATAAAATTTTACCATTTAGGCCCACTTGGATTTGATTAAGACATTTATTATTAATTTATTTAATAAAGGTTTAAAATAGGTAAAATCAATGTTTAATAAGTAAATAATTTTTTCTATAGGGTTATAAATAATATAAATTAGTCTATAAATATTAATTATAAATATAAAAAGATTTCCTACATAATGGTGTTTTATTTGTAATTTTTATACATTAAATAATTTATGTTATTTATGACATAAAGATGATGCAGTAATTATCTTATTAATGAAATATTGACATAATTGACGTTATAAATACCAAAATAAATGTAATTTGAGACTTTTTATGAATTCCACAAATTTCTTAGGTTAATAAGACATGTTATTATTGATTTAATTAACTTTTTTAGAACTTATCATTCTTTTATGATTTTCACATGAATCAATTAATAAATAGTGTCATAATTGACATAAAATAGTTTTAAGACAAATATCATATTATTAACTGTTATGCTATTCCTAAAATTCTATGGTTCGGCCAAATGTCTTAGATAAGGTTATATATATTAATAATAAAAAACTTGGGGTTTTTTTGGCTGCTTATAGTAAGTTTATTAACCTTATAGTATAAGAACACAAGAAGACACAGCAAAAGTAAAATTATTTAACATAATGTTAAATCTAAATGATAAGATTAAAATAGAAACCTAAAATTGTCCAAATTCTTCTGGATGAGAGGATTTCGACCCATCCCAACCTTATCTTAGAAATAAATCAATTTGGATCTATTTAAAACCGAATTTGGCTTTATAATAAAATAATAGTTTTAGTTATTCCAAAGATGCCCCTCTCCTCCCTTATAAAAGGGCACCTCCTCCCTCTCTTCCTCACACCACATTGAGCCTTCAAGCTCGGCCAAACCCTTCTATATTCTCTTCTCCACTTTCCTAGAAAAATCCTATAGGTTATGGTCTTCCTCAAAGACCAATATTAGTGCCCTAAAAGGAGATCTCAAAGAGGCGCTTCAAAGAAGAGGTAATGTCCGATTATCAATTCTTTCAAGTTTATTTCTTCTTCCACTTATTTTAGTTAGTTGTTTCCTTATGAAGTAATAACATCAGTATCACTCATATACTGATATGTTTTTATATGTATGAAACAACCCTATTTCACCATCTATCCATCATACGAAAAACCAAATCACCGCGTGTGCGTACGTACGGAATATCGTCTCCACGCCGTGGTGTAATCAATTTTCCACGAACACCTTACTTGGATGGGTATAATGGTGTACATAATAACTATATATAATTATTTTAAATTGATATTTATTCTTAAATAGTATACATACACTCCAATACAATTCCATGATCATGAGAACGATATCATCGCTCGTGCGTACGTACGGACTACCGTCTCCACGACGCGATGAGATTCATTCTCCACGTTAACCATTCATGAATGATTATAAAGTATATATAATAAGAAATAATGAAATATATGACATAATAACGATGCTAGATTTATTTTTTTATATATGTATGTCATCTACTTAATTCCATTCAACTCAATAAGGAAACGAAGACAGCGTTCATGCGTACGTACGACCTACCTTCTTCATGAACAGTGTATTTCGTTCCATTTACTGATCTATTATATATATGTATATTCTGAATATATATTATATATAAATCATGTTTTATATTCTGTAATTAAGTAATAATGATCTATGTAATCATATGAATAATTACAAGTCAAAACACGGACGACAAATGAAACGATTTTACCCAAAACGCTCTTTAACATGGAATTTACAAAAGAATGGGTAAAATAAAGTCATAAGTGAACCATATATGATATCATAACAATGAGTATGATTCTGGAATAAGTCAATGACATTATTTAAATCATTATACAGGAGGTTCAGACAATTACGAAGCAAATCGGACCTAAGGTAAGGTAAATATCACAATCTCATTTTTATCCGAGACTATTTAAACTTTGGTATTTACTAGGGTGTATTTTATCATCCACATCCATGTTTACTCAATATGTAATATTATTTCCATCCACCTACAATTTTTTAAATCAATTTTTACCCTTTTTGAGTTTATAGTAAAATATATGAAAGGAATATTTTGTTGTTTTTCGTACGAGGTACTTTTTGAATTTTCTGACAAAAGTACGAAGAATATTTTTTTAACTTATACGGCATGAATGGATTTTTAAAAAAAAAATTCGAAGAAGTTTCCTTTAAAAGTTATCAAGTTTATTTTTAATCAACTTCTTTTAGTTTATAATTGTATGACATGTTTTGAAAAGAAAAGTTTTTTTGAAGTTGAAAGGATATTTTCCTCAAGAATGGACTTCAAATGTTTTATCAAAATTATTTTCCATCTATGATAATAAAGGGTTCTATTTTCATCCCTATTATTACATTTATTTGATTATGTTGTGATGGAATTATTTTTATGAATTCCTTTATATTATATGAATTGTTTTATGATGTCATGATGTTTAAGATTCCCATTTTTATTTCATGGGTTATGCTATGATGTATGGTTTATGATTTTGTGGAACACATAAGAATGGTTTAATTATGAGATGGGTGGGACCTATATCTCCCTCTAATGAATTGGGTAATGATTTTATATCTCATGAGATAGACATGGCTAGAATGGAAGGTTAAACCGGTTTAGTGAAACAGGACTGAAACGAGGAGTGAACTCGGTTCAGAAATGGACTTTGTCTACAAAGATAGTCTTGGAAATGAGTCTTGACTAATAAGAAATTATTCTCTATGATTATGTGTGTATGACACAAAGTTTCATGTTTTAAGTTATGATTATTGGGGTTTACATTTCACTACTATGATTTATCCCATGTTATGATATTATGATCTCTTTTGCAGGTTATGATTTCCAAAATTTTATGTTCTTATGAATATGATGTGATTGTTATTTCTTTTGTCTACCCGTACTGAGAATTTGAGCTCACCCTTTTATGTTTTCTTTTCCCCATGATATAAAGAAATGTTTTAGGTAAAAAAAGTGAAGATCTTTATGGGAGATGTTGAATATCTTTCACCCCGATTAGAAGATTATATTCCGATTTTCCAAAGACACTAAACTATTATGGTGCTTGTGTGTGTGTTTTTGTTATGGACTAAGTATTCTGCAAAATTAATGTAATGTCCATGTACGTCAAGCTTCGGGTCTCTAAAAAAGGTCACTCCCTCTTCTCTCACATCCACTCCTCCAAATCCATTTGGATCAGCCAACCCCTGCCCAAATACCCTCTAAAATATCCTCCCTTAATTCTAGAGGCCTTACTTTAGAAATAAAGCTAACCTAAGGAGCCCTTTTGATCAAATCAAAAGGAAGAACCCGAAGAAGAGGTAAATATCTCACCACCAATTTCAAGTTTCTTTCTTCTTCCACTTACTCCTTCTTTGTTGTTTCCATTATAGAATAATAACTCCAGAATATACTATTTACTATGATGTTGTTATAAAAATGGTACAACCATATTAGTTATTTTATCCATCCTATGAGTGAAATAGTCACCACACGTGTGTATGTACGGCTTACCGTCTCCACGACGTGGTGTAGTTTGTTATTAAAACATTTCATCATTTGTATGGTTATAATAATGAGAATAAATTATATAAATAATAAATATAACATTATTATGATTCTTTATATATGATATACCATCCAATTATATACTATTTTAATATCAAAAGTATGATATCATCGCTCGTGCGTACATACAGACTGCCGTCTCCACGAACGCGATGAGATTCATTTTTCATGATTAACCATTAAATTATTATTATAAAGTATATATAATAAATAATCATGAAATATATTACATAATAATGATACTGGATTTATGTACATAAATGTTTCAGTTACTTAATTCCATTCAATTCAGTAGGGAAACGAAAACAGCGTTCATGCGTACGCACGGCCTACCGTCTCCATGAACGGTGTATTTCATTCCATTTATCGATCTACCATTTATATTTATATGATGAATATATATTATATATAAATCATGTTTTACATTCTGTAATTATGAAAATCAGGATATAAGAAATAATGTCAAGAACAACTTGTCGAAACACATAAGATAAATGAAACGCTTTTACCCAAAACGCTGCTTGAACATTGAATGCTCAATAGAACGGGTAATATAAAGTCATTATTGAACCATATATGATATCATAACAATGAATATGATTCTTTAATTAGTCAATGAAATTATTTAAATCATTATACATGATTGTTGGATACGTATGAAGCATATCAGACCTAAGGTAAGGGATAATTTTGCAGCCTCATTTTTATCTAAGATGGCTTATACATAAGTATTTACTGGGGTTATATTTTTTATACATGTCCATAAAAATGTTTTTTTAAAGTGTTTAATATTATTCTATGTTTATTTAATGTCATGTTTACCCCTATTTTAATTTTACTTTGTGTTATGGAACGAATCATTCTTTTGTTGACCATACGTGGTACTTTTTGACTTTTCGGTTAAAAGTACGAGGAGAATGTTTTTTTAATTTATACGACATGAAATTTTTTTTAAGGTTTCCTAATGCATTATTTTCATGAATATTACTCTACAATATTTCATGATTATTTTCAATAAAATCCTTTTCTTTTAAATTTTCATTTCATTTTGTGAAAAGAAAATGATTTTTAAGAAGAAAGGATATTTTCCTCAAGAATTCATTTTAAGTGTTTTATCGAAACTATTTTTTCATATAAGATGAAATTATTTTGTATGTTTATGTCTCAAGTATAATGTCTCTATTATTTACATGGTTTAATTTTTATTTTTATGAAGTAATATCCATTTGTTTTATATGGATTATGATATGATTGGATGATTTTTATAAAACCCATTTTATTATTTGGGTTATGATGAATGATTTATGATTGTTTTGTGGCACATGTAAGAATGATTTCACTTTGATATTGGAGGGACCTATATATCCCTCCAATGAATTTTGTAATGATTTATATCTCACAAGATAAACATGGATGTAATGACAAGTAAATCCAGTATAGTAATATAGTGATGGAACGACAGGTAAACCCGATTCAGTAATGGACTTTGTCTACTATGATGGTCTTGGCAGCAATGCCTTGGCTACTATGGAAATCATAACATGTGATTAATGGATTCCACCATTAAATGTTTTATTCCCATGATATTTTATCCTGATTGATGTTCCATTATGATATATGTCTTACGTACTTCCAATATTTATGTCTTTGCTCATGATTTTGATGTTTAGATTTTATGTTCATGTTTTTGCCATCAAATGTTTATGGATTGTTTTATATTCCCTATGATTACCCTTACCGAGCATTTTAGCTCACCCTTTTTGTGTTTTCATTAGCTCAGGATATAAAGAAAGGATTTAGGTAAGAAAAAAAAGTGGAAGATAATTATGTGAGATATTGAAGATCTGTCACCACAATTAGAAGATTATGATCCGAGTTTTCAAAGATACTAAACTATTATGGTCCATGGGTGTCTGTTTCAATTGTGTATTAAGTATTCTGAAAAAGTAATGTAATGTCTATGTATGTCATGTTTGGGGTCTCTACAGTTGGTATCAGAGCAAAGGTTTAGTTAACCTTTGGAAACTACGATGCGAAAACATTAGTGAGATCCCTAGAGATATTTCTAAGGTATGTATAGGGATGTCCCTAAGGTTATGTATAAGTATAGGTTATAGTCATATAATTATGGTAACTATATTAAAATTAAACCTATGATGATAGATATTGAAGGTACACCCATTTATTATGTGGTTTTCCCTAGCATGATTTTTTCCTCTAACAATATTTATTTTTGAGTTTTAGACGATGGCTGGAACCCGAAGGAACCATGTTGATCAATGTAATGGAAAATGCAATTATTTTACATATGAAGAAACCAATGTTATGCGAGATGGAGTGAAAAATCTTATTTCTATACTTACACAAGCTATGAATTATTCTGGACTTCCAAATGAGTAGAGAAGGGAACAATATTCTATTGAGTCCTTCATGAGTCCACATCCACCATCTTTTCATGGGTATTCTAATCCACTTGTTCCTGAACAATGGATCAGTACCATTGGAAAGATATTTTCCATACTTCACTATTCAGAATAGGAGAATGTCATTCTGGTTTTTTACCATTTAGAAGGTGAATCAGACCAGTGGTGGAAACTTATTAAGAATATATGGACCAAAGATGAAATTGAATCCATGGAATGGGATGAGCTCAAGAACATATTTTTCAATATGTACTTCCCTCGTATTCTTCAAACAAATATGGAAAAAGAGTTCCTTGAGCTTAAGAAAAAGGATGATGAATCTGTTGGTATAGTAGAGGCAAATTTTACAAGGCTTTCAAGGTATGCATCTTTCTTTACCATCCAACCTGAATGTAATGTTGGTCGATTCTTCAGTGGCTTAAAACCACGTCTTAGAAGGGAATTATCAATAAGAGACTTCAGAAGATATGAAGAAATTGTGCATTGTGCTATCAAGGTAGATCTGGAAGTTGGTGTTACATATCCATCTCATGTTTTTGAAAAAACATGAAAGATAGAATTCCAGGAGAAATCTCAGAACAATGGTGAAAAGAAGATGAATGTTTCTTTATGCTCAATGTGTGGAAAGAAGCATGTTGGAGATTATCTAAAAGGAACTAGAAAATTTTTCATTTGTGGAAAATAAGTTCATCGAGCAGCTGAGTGTCGATGTAATGGGAAAAATATTTCCAATGAAATGAATCGATTATAGACTATATAGAACGCTCCACCAACACTTCAATGATTCAAGTGCAAGGAAATGGGGAATTATGCTAATCAATTCACAAATCAAAGGGTTAATGATGATCTACGCGAGAAACCTCTTAAGGAATATGACAAAGGGAAGTCACATGCGATCACTATATGTGTTGTTGATTATGATAATGATGTTGTGGAATGATTAAGTGTTTATGTAATGTGATTTCAAAATAGTATCATGGAATCTCATTTATGGTATTGTGGAATTCTGGAATATCTATGTATTGGTTTTCAATAATTATCTAGTACCAATAACCATGAAATGTGATTGAAATATTTTTGGAAAGCAGATGATATGCGCACAATAAAGGGATAAAGAGATAATGAAATGTTTGATTGTATTAATGAGCTCATATAGGGACAAAGTGATATATAGGTTTGATTATATCGAAATTTTTGGATTTTGGTATGTGGAAAGAGTTGAATTTTGATTGCATTCATGTTTTCACAATGATTCTATTGTAATTAATTTTTCAAGAGAATATATGATTAAGATATTCACATGTTTGGAATGTGACCAACAAGATATAGCGTGTGATATATGGGGGATAAATGACGGTATTCTCATGCTCAGTAGATGAAATTTCTAGTAATTGTTTTCTTAATACTATGATCTTGAATAGAAGTATTTTGGATAATCCTGGAGATTGGAATGGATTATGTTGGACATAAGTTACTATTGTGTAAGGATAGAGCTTTTTTGTTTATATTATTGATGGGATGTTATAATAATGTTGTTTCAGAAAAAGGACAACCTGCAGGACGGACGACAACCAGTCGCGTCGGACATGGATGCGAGAATCGAACCCACAACCGATGTACGACAAACCTTTATCTCATACCAATGGCCTACATGATTTCCCTGGTGAATAGAAACTAGTTTTATTAATAGGTTTGATAGATGATGTATAAGTCTATTTTAGGAACCACGTACGATTAATCTCACCATAGATGGACTTATTCATATAACTTTAGCTAAACATATGTTTGAGACAGTTGGAATGACCTATTTTTCTATCACATTATCTACAAACACTTCACGGAAGGCAAATTCAACGTCATTTCTTTAAGATATGATGTGGAAATTGTTCAAGGTACAAACAACAGTGAGATTGTACAAAAATCAAGTAAGTATTTATTTTAATTCAAAAATTATTCAACATTGGGGAAATGATCTTGAAAAACAAAAATGTAGTCCAAGTGCCCTCATATCTGATGAATCGTATTCTACCTTAGATCATCACAAATGTATGGCTTTGTGATTGTTGGATTTTTCATAGCCATGTCCTCTACCACTCTCCATCAGAACTTGATGGTTAGATTTCTCTTTCACATCCATATTTTCACCTATATTCTCCTATGTGGAAACCTAGTGATGAGTTGCTTTGGGTTTATGTTTTTTTTAATGTTCCTTTTAACAATTATATTTTAGTATTTATTTTTATGATGTGGGTTTCTATAAAAGAAACATTAAAGTAGTAAACGATTTATAACCCCAACGAATTTCAAGAGAGAATTTCTTTTTAAGGGGGTAGAATGTAACACCCCAAGATTTTATGAGAATTATTCTTTTTAATTTCATGGATGTCTTCTATTGTACACCACAACATGATTAGATTGTACTATACGAAACACCATATTAGCTTGCAGTATAGGCAACACTATTCTTGGCTCGGGTTACACACAATTTCAAGTTCGTTTTGTGGAATGTATTCTACACAACATTAAGTATATATTTTGTTTAATTTATAAATGAAATAAGTTTTGATTATGTTATATGAAACACTAAAGGGAGCTTTCACTACACGCAGCCCTAACTTGGATTGCATTACCCGCAATCATGACCTTCCATGATAGCGTGTGTAGTATGTTATAACGGGTTTCACTAAACAACGATATGTTATTAAAATATTATATAAAATAGCCATTATGAATAGTAATACCCACTTTTGGAAACTTTATAAATTTTATCTTTCAAAATGTTCTTCATTTTTGGATTTTGAAAATCAAAATTATCCTAGGGTGAATTTTTTGTATTTTTTAACAACTTTCAATTTTTGATGAATAGTGAAAACACTGAGTAAAAACCGAATTTTTATTTAAATAATCATTTAATATATTTTAATTTATTTTAGGTCAAAATATATAAATAATACTTACATATGTTCAATTTAATTCATTGGGGCCGTTTTATAATAATTTTTGATATATAAACATTTTATTGATCTTTTTACCGTGTTTTACCCACCTCCTTGAAGAATTAAAAAATTCACATAAAACATAATTTTATTGCTTCTGTGAGTGGAATTTCTAAAATCTGAGAGACACGGTTAATATCTAAGGAGTAAAATGTGCTTTAATAATATAAAAATATTTTTGGGTGAATAGTAACTTTTTACTTTTTTACCACGGTTAAAAGTAAATAGGGTAATTAAGGGTAAAAATGATATTATTATTACCCTAAAACATGTAATAATTCTATTAGATAAGTTTAATTCGACCAAAAACAACCTTAGGAATAATATATTACCCTTTAGGACCACTTCGAATAGATTAGGACATTTATTATTATTTTATTTAAAGTAGAGTTGAAATAGTTAAAATCAATGTTTAGTAACTAAATAATTTTTAATATAGGGTTATACATAAGATAAATTAGACTATAAATATTCATTAGAAAGATAAAATTATTTCACACATAATGGTATTATATTTATATTTTCTTAGACCTAAAATAATTTATTTTATTTATGACACAATAATGATGCAGTAATTACCTAATTAATGAAATATTAATATAATTGATATTATAAATATCCAAATAAATGTAATTTTTGAGTTTTTATTAATTAAAATAATTTTCTAGGATAATATAACATATTAGGTTTGGTTATGTGAGTTTTTGTCGAAGTAATAATGCTGTTATGTATTTAGAGAAAACAAAATACCAAATAATGTCAAAATTGATTTAAAAGTGTTTTTAAACAAACTATTAAATAATTAATTGATATAATCATCCTAAAAATATAAGGTTCTAAAAAAATACTTATATAATAATATATATGACATTAATAAACCATTTTTTGTTCTATTGGCAGTTTATAGTATGTTTACTAACCATATAGTGTAAGAATACAAGAAATCATGGTAAAAGATAAAATGTTTAACTTATAGTTAAATATAAATGATAAGTTTATAATGGTATCTTATCTATGTCTAAAACCTATTTTTTTGAGGGGATTTCGACCCACACCCACCCTAGACTCTAAATAAGTCACATTGGGGCCATTATAAATGGAATATGAATTTATTATAAAATAATATTTTAAGTTTTTCCTAAGGTGCCCCTCACCCCTCTTATAAAAGGGAACTCCCTCTTCTCTTAGATTCACTCCTCCAAAGCCATTTTTCTCAGCCCAAACCTGCCCAAATACCCTCTAAAATATCCTCCCTTAATTTTAGAGTCCTTCCATTAGTAATAAAGCCATCCTAAGGAGCCCTTTTGATCAAATCAAAAAAGAGAACCCGAAGAAGAGGTAAATATCCCACCACCTATTTCAAGTTTCTTTCTTCTTCCACTTCCTCCTTCGTCGTTGTTTCCTATATAGAATAATAAAACCAGTATATTCTATATAATATTATGTTTTTATAAAAATTGTAAAACCATATTAGTTATTTTATCCATCCTATGAATGAAAAAGTCACCACAGGTGCGTACGTAGGACATACCATTTCCACGTCATGGTGTAGTTTTTTATTCAAACACTTCATCATTTCGATGGGTATAATAATGAGTATAAATGATATAAATAATAAATATAAAATTATTATGATTATATATATATTATATACCATCCTATTATTTATGATTTCAATATCAAAATATTGATATCATCGCTCGTGCGTACTTACGGACTACCGTCTCCACGAACACGATGAGATTCATTATCCATGATTATCCATTTATAGTATTATTATAATATATATATATATTAAATAATCATTAAAGATGTTACATAATAATTATACTGGATTTAAGTACATATATGTTTCATTTACATAACTCCATTCAATTCAATAAGAAAATGAAAACAACGTTCATGCGTACGTACGATCTATCGTCTCCATTAACGGTGTATTTCATTCCATTTATCGATCTATGATATATATTTATATTCTGAATATATATTATATATAAATCATGTTTTACATTCTGGAATTATTTTAATCAGGATATAAGTAATAATTTCTTGAACAACAAGTCAAAACACATACGATAAATGAAATTATTTTACCCAAAACGCTTCTTTAACATGGAATTTACAAAAGAACGGGTAATATAATGTCAGGAGTGAACCGTATATGATATCATAACAATGAATATGACTATTTATTAATTCAATGAAATTATTTGAATCATTATATAGGAGGTTTGGATATGAACAAAGAATATCAGACCTATGTTAAGGGATAATTTTGCAATCTAATTTTTGTCCAAGATTGCTTATATGTATGTATTTACTGGGGTTATATTTTTCATCCATGTCCATAATATTTTTATAGAGTGTTTAATATTCTTCCATGTATGATTAAAGTCATGTTTACCCCTCTTTGACATTTACTTTGTGTTATGGAAAGAATCATTCTTTTGTTTACCATACGTGGTACTTTTTGACTTTTTTTGTTAAAAGTACGAGGAGAATTTTTTTTATCTTATAGGGAATGAACATATTATTACGGTTTCATAACACCTTATTATCACGAATCTTAATATACAATATTTCATGATTATTTTCAATAAAATCATTTTCGTTTAAAATTTCTTTGCATTATGTGAAAAGAAAATGATTTTTAAGAAGAAAAGATATTTTCCTTTGAATTCGTTTCAAGTGTTTTATCGAAACTATTTTTTCATCTACGATGAAATTATTTAGTAAGATTATGTCTCAAATATAATGTCTCTATTATTAACATGGTTTGATTTATCTTATGATTAAATGATATAATTTTTTTATACGGATTATGTTATGATGGAATCATGTTTATAAAACCCATTTTATTCATTGGGTTATGATGAATGATTTATGACTGTTTTGTGGCACACATAAGACTGATTTCACGATGAGATGGGTGGAACAAATATATCCCTCCAATTAATTGGGTAAATATTTATATCTCATGAGATAGACATGGATGTAGCGGAATGTAAATCTGGTACATTAATACAGGGTTGCAATGGAAGGTAAACCCGATTCATTAAGGGACTTTGTCCACTATGATGGTCTTGGCAGCAATTCCTTGGCCACTATGGAAATCATAACATGTGCTTAATGGATGCCAAAATTACAAGATTTATTCCCTTTCTATTTTATCCTGATTTATGTTCCTTTATGATATATGCCTTACACACTTCCAAGATTTATGTCATTGCTCACGATTTTGATGTTTAGATTATATGTGCAATCTTTTTTGTTCAAATGTTTATCGATTGTTTTATGTTCCCTATGTTTACCCTTACTGAGAATTTGAGCTCATCATTTTTATGTTTTCTTTTCCACAGGATATAAAGAAAGGTTTTAGGTTAGAAAACAAAAGGGGAAGATCTTTATGGAATATGTTAATGATCTTTCAACACGATTAGAAGATTATGTTCTGAGTTTCCGAAGACACTAAAATATTACGATCCTTGGGGGTCTGTTTTTTTAGATATTAAGTATTCCGAAAAATTAATGTAATCCCCATGTATGTCAATCTTTGGGTCTCTACATGAATGATTCTGCCTTTGTCAATCATTGACCCATATTGATGATGGGGCAACGACGACATTATCAATTCCAATTTTAATCTAAATAAAGTTAAAAGGTGGCGTGAGTAATTCCACATTTTCCCCAAACCCTATAAATAGGAACCTTCCATACCCAATATAATCTCTCAATTAAAAATTCTCTATCAAATTTCACTCCATCCCTCTCTAAAAGATTCTCAGTAATTGAACCATTTTGAGCAGTGTTTTTGGTGGCCTAGAAGGAGTGATGAATTTTGTAAGTATCATTTTGAAGTATTTTTTCATATTTATTTTCAAGTTATTTATTTAATTAGTTGTTTTTTAAATTAGTTTTAAATAAGTTATTTACATAGTTGTTTATTTTTATAGATATATTTTTGAAATAGATGTTAATATTAGTAAATAAAATATATTATTTACTTGTGCGTTTTGAGTAAATAACTTATAATTAGTCTTAGAAATGGATTTATTATTATAATAAGATAATTATATAGTATAATTTAGAAAATTTTAAATATTAGAGACATAATTAGGAATTAATATTAACTAGATGATGATTAAATATTAGTGAATTAATGGTTTACTAATAATCAACTATTAAATAACTAATAATTAATTAATGATAAATTTATGATAAAGTATTGATTAAATAATCAATATATTTGGTTTTAAAAAATTAGATATCAAATAACATTGGTTTATCTTAGGGAAAAATTAAGATCATGTATTGATTATTAAATTATTAAATAATGACTGACAAATATTTAGATAATTATGAGTTTTAATTAACAAATAACAAACAATAAAGAACATAACTATAAATTAAGTAATGATTAACAAGTGGTTAATGAATCATTAAATAATAATTATGTTTGTTAAAATAATATTTAAATAATGATTAGATAACAATTAACTAATGAATAAGAGATGATTAACTATAATTATTTAATGAATAATTGTTAATTAAATAATAATTCACAATACAGTAACAACTTAATATTTATTTATTAAGTAATTATTGACAAGTTATTAACTAATGATTAAGGTATAATTAATATAGGAATAAATAATACTTAATGAATGATTACATAATGATTAAAGAAATATTAGTGAATGATTAAATAATGGATAAATAATGATTATTAGTGACTAATGATTTATTAATTAATGGTTAATGAATGATTAATGGCTGTTTAACATAGGATTAAATAATGATTAAGAAATTATTAAACAAAAATTAATTAATTATTAACTATTAAATTAATATATGTTAACTACTTATAGAATTAATTGATAGTAATTAACTAATAATTACAATAATGTATCTTTTTATTAACTATTATTTAGGTAATTACTAATGATTGTTTAATGAGTGATTAAGGTGTAGTTAACCATGTATTAAGTAAATCATAATGAATTATTAAATAATTATTAACCCATGAATAATGAAATATTAATGAATGATTTATTGAGGATTAACTAATGATTAACTAATAATTAACAAATTATTAATTAAGAGTTATGGAATGAATATTCAATGATTAAGGAATGAATACCGCAATAATAATTAATAATGGAATAATTATTAAACAAAAATTAGTTTATTATTAAATTTTAATTAGCTTTAGAGTAAATACTTAAGGAAAATTATTTATTAATTCTTAAAAAATTATTTCCCAGTGACTACAAATTCATTAAGGATTTAATAATGAATTATTAACATGGAAATAGGTGATTATTAACTTATGAATTACTAATGATCAACATTGGATTAATTAATTATTAATTATTATTTATATTTTAATGAACTACTTATGTACTAATAATTAATGAGTTATTAAATACTATCTTAGTAATGATTATCTAAGGGTTAACTTATTATTTAATAATGATTAGAAATTCGTTAAAATTTTATTAGCATAGATTTAACATAGGATAAATGAGGGCTATCAAATATAGATAACAGAATGTCAAAGAGGCTTAAATGTACACATGATCTCTTACACCAATGATTTAGTTGATTCATAAATTACTGTAAACCTAGTTTGATACTACTAATGGATTTGTTTTAGATGATTCACATTCTCTTTATAAACGAATTAACAAACCCTTAAAGATTTCAAAAAATATACTAAGAAACAAAAGTATGATCTTTTAGGATATACGAAGATGTTATAAATTGTTTGGTAATGTAATGATTATGTGTCAATATAAGCAATGAAATCCATGTCTGGATACAAAATGTGGATGTGGCTCTTGAATAGAGGTACATAGGGGTAAAAACTCTAAAAAGGGTGATTGATTTGGAGTTGATGATTACCTAGGGCACAATATGGGCCTTTCTTTACACCTTGTTTGACACTCCAGAAGTATATACATTATAGGATTCACATTGCCTTTATTAAATTTTGAAAATACATTTAGGAAGATTAAAAATAATACTATGAAACAATATTTTCATATTTTACCATACCAGAATATGTTCTAAAATTTTAGTAATCAAATGATGGTGTGGAAAATTCTATATTATTGTTCATCATTATCAATATTATTTAGACTATCAGAATCTTGATCAACTTTTTTATCACATAGAGAAGCATGCTTTCATTTGTATACTTCAATAATGAATTTATTGAAACTCAATAAGGAGACTCTTATAGTAAAAACATAATATAAATGGTTAGGAAATAATATTGTGTAACCCCAAGATAAATCTGAGAAAGAATTCATGGTTGTTTATATCTGGGACCTGATCAAGTGATACTTTCTATTAGCAATAAAATTTAGTAATTTAAGACTATGATAATTTATCTAGATTGACATTCGGTGTTGATGAGGATGGTTTTCAAGAAAAAACATTATTTTAAAAAATTTCTGATGGTTCCATGAGTGAGTTATATGTTGAGGTTTCCAGTGTAGAAAAAAGAGCACAATTATACAAAGACATAAGCATATAAGAGTTGTTGAAGAAGGTCTATCCCAGGAAAATTAGTCTATTCCCTATGACATGGAATAAGAAAACATAACTGATCACCCAGATATACTATAATGTAATTTTTATGATGATTGTGTTTTTTAATGATGGAATAGATGGAGACAACTATGCTGCTGAGGTGGAACATAGATAAATTATGGAGGAAGTTTCTAGAAATCCAGTAGTAGTAAAATAGACTCAACACATAGTAAATCATGCACCATTATTTTAATTTTAGGTGGAATCCTGTAATTATTTATGATTTTTAATAGAATGTTATAACACCTAAAACCGAGTTTCATAGAGTTTTATAAAGATAGATTTACTGAGTTGGAAAAAAATTTATATACTAGAATAGATTTTCCAATTAAAGATGCAAAAAAACATAGAAAAAAGATTGCATATTGAGAGGAACTGTAGATATTTAGTAAAAGTGTAATGTCATAAAAAATAAATCATATGATGTGAAAAATATATGGGTGATTATAGATTCTTACTGAATGTGATTATAGACATTCTATTTGGATTTTCGAGAATTTATAAGATTGAGGTAGCTCATACTTGTATTCAGACAGACCTAGAAGAAGATAACATATCATTGAATGATGAATTTGTATCATCAATTGTTATTGAAATGATTATGACCTACAAAGTTTTTCCTGTATCCCTTTCTCAATAGAGGATACAACAAAATTTTAGTTATATTATTTTCTCTAATAAGGTATATATTGTGATAGAAAATGAAATTGTCAAAGTCTGTGGTTATTATGATTAGTTGTATTGGGTGTTGCTGCAAATTCATTGCATACTCAAACACATTGAACAAGTTGTATTCCATATCAATATGAAGGAAGATAGGTATCAAGATAAATATCTTGATCCATCTCCTTTTAATTTTTTTCATTTTTTCTATGAATTCCATCAATATATTTCTAAATTTTTTCTCTTCAAATAGTTCCTAAAAATAAATAGGACATTTCCATATATATAATAAACATGCATCTTTTTGATTTTGGAATCCTAAGATGGAAATCATTCACCTATAACACCATCATTCTCCATTATAGGCAAGGTAAATTATAAATCATGGGGACATTTTTTAGCATCTACCAGCACCATTTCACCCATATTTGGGGTGTCTATTTGATATATGATCATCATTGGGAAATCAATGTGGAAATCAATTAAAATACTATTATATAGAGACACATGAATGTACACCAATGGTATTTAATCAGACACATAGCTAGGAACAAATGAAAAACATACCATGATGAACCTATGAAGTGGGAAATCACGAGGCTTGGTATAAAATCTCTTTCTTATTTTTTACTATTTCAACTTAATGAAAAAACTAATTTATATGAAATATGCTAAATTTCATATAGAATATGAGTCATATCAATGAAGGTTTGAATAATAATTTGAATAAATCCACATTACTAATCATTGAGTGTATCATTATAGGGGTTTTCATGAACACAATCTATTGCATCATTTACATTTTTAACATATCATGGGAAGTAAATATTAATATATTTTACCCCTTAGAAACTATTGGTAACTACTATTCTGCACCATGGAATTATTTTGGAGAGTTTTTTCCTTTTCCCAATGTTCAAAGACCTGACAATATTAAAAGATGACATCAATAGGTTTCTACAATGATGGAGAACGAAGTCCAGCAAGGTGCAGATTGAGATGGACTAGTCTCATGGTCAAGGGAAATTTTTGAGTTGTAGCATATGTATTTAGGATTTTTATAATAGGAAACAATGACCTAACATTGGTAGCTGAAGTTAACACTCTTAGCCACAATGATTTCATACCTCCAATGTGAAATTTTCATATTATCAATTATATATCGTTCATATAAAATACATTATTTTTTATTATTCTATGAATTTTTTAAATAATTTTATTATAAAAAAATTGGTGAAAAATTATACAACTATTTACATAAATCACACACATGAAGGACATTCCTGAAAATTACATCATTTCAATGAATATAAAATTCTACTATATAATTCCATTCCCTTTAAAAATATTTTCCACATGATAAAAAAATATCAAATAATTATTTGGTTTTCATAATAAGTCTTTCATATTAACATTACATGGAATATGAAAAGTACATATGAGATGACATAAAAGTACAATAAAATTATCCATGGATACACCATGAAGCAAGTATGTGAGAAAATAATAATGAAATATAACGTCATTTGAGAAATCATACATAAATACAAATCAAACCATTTGAGATCTAACCTATTTGTATACATGTCAGACATGAAACAAAGCCTCAGTACATAAGGTAGATCCAACCGATATAACCTATGTGGGCACATTACAAGGATTATGAAATGTATATGTGGTATGGAATAAACGAATTATCAAACTATCTATGGATTCCCCATAATGAAATCATTTGAGAAAAAAATCATAAAATATACCATCATGTGAGAAATCATTACTAAATTACAAAACAAACCATTTGGGATCTAACCTATTGGTATATCTATGAGACAAGAAATAAATACTCAATACGTAAGTTGGATCTAACCTATATATTATACGTGCACAAAAATATGTTCTTAAAGTAAATTCAGTTTGAAATATGAATCTATTCAAAGAACAACTAAAGAAAAACCAATCTCTATCAAAAATAGAGATTGAGGAAATGAAATGTGTAAATTGCCAAGAGGGGCCCATGATGGGTGTGAGGCACAAAGCCTTGTTGGATACCACCAGAAATATATTTAAGGATTTTATCAATGAATACCGATAGACATGTTTGAAACCGAATAAAAACATGAACCATATGGAAAACACCAATTTCAAGTAAAACATCAAAATATATTTTGTTTTATTTTATAAAAAACATGATTTTTCAAAATAATTACCAAACATTGATCAAGAAAAAAATGAGCTGAAAAGGAAAAAAATTATCAATTATAATGAAATGGAATAATAAAGGTGATCATAACATCAACTTCATGTAACCATCGAAATGGAAAATGAACAAATAAGAATAATACTAATCAACACATCAAATGGAACTAACAAAATTCATAAATAATATAAAAAAATTCAGAATGATTAATGTGAACCTATGGGAACTGACCATTATGCCTATTGTGAGTGAATAAACATGTATATTAGCTAGTTATGAAAAGGAATATAACATCTCCTTCTTATGGTCCCAACTATAAGAGCTCACACAGTCTCTCACAACCATCATAGAATCTCACACGGTCTTCCTACAATAAGTCTAAATAGTTCCTTTGTAAAATAATTTAGGCTTGCATGGTGATCCCTCCGAGGATCACTTGGTCACTCGAAAAAACATATGGCTCACATCCTAGTTAACCAACATGCTACTCCAAGACAACACATGACATGAAATTTACCATATCAATCAATCCATAACACAAGATATTTCATACATAAAACATTCACAATTGAAAAAAAACACACATTCCAAGGTATTAACATATCTAAGAGAAATTTATAAATATGCATTTCTATACATGAAGACATGTTTTTTCTTTTTGAAGGAATTTTTTTTTAAAATAATTAGAATAAACATGTAATATATTACATTATACCAGTCAAATATTTATGACAACCATAGAATTATATTTATATTTTACATTTAGATTAGATAAATTCTAGTTTTATATGTCGATATGGAGGATGCCACTCTACTCACGGAGTAGCATAAACATGTTTCATGTGATGTGCGAGTAGGCTGTGAGGGTTGATGGATTAGGGTTCGTAGAACCCACCATTATCAACACATTCCACCACTAGAAACCAATATAAAATACCTATACCATTCTATATTCTATAGTGTTTTTTTATCTAAGTATTTATTATATGGTCATCACCTCCATTCAACCATCAATGAGAGATGGAAACCCAAGACTTACACACTTCACTTTCCTAAGGGAGAGATGCCCATCAACCATAAGGATGTGTTATTTCTACTCAGTCTTCATATCTAGGTGGATTTAGTTATTGGACCCACCCACAGAAACTGGATTTATATTTTAAAATTATTTTTTGGAATCAAAGTTGTGTTCAATAATAATTCTATTGAGGATGGGTCAATATCTATGAGATGTATTGTGATGAACATTTCACAGTTACCCATTGATGACGACGAGCTTAATATCATGAATCACACCCGTGAATATATATTATTGATCATTTGAGGGTCATTGTTCACTAAAAACATTGATATACTTGTGCACAGGATGTATCTTGGGATACATGAGGATTTGGATCCAGATAAGAGATACATCTATGGATCTCAATGATTAGCATATACATATAGAGCATTGTACATGACATACTAATTAGATCTCAGTAATCTTGGGTGATCTATCATACATATTCAGAAAAAGGTGTGAGAGAACATATGTACCCTTTCCCATATATTTTTTAGCTAGGAGATTCATATATATGTGCTTGTTGATGCTATGTGTGGACAGTAGCGTGATCACTCATCTTTATTATTTTTTGATGCTAAAATGAATTATTAAATTTAATTTCATATTATTTTACACTTTTTTAAATAAATTATTGGCGGAATAAGTCACACAACATTATATGGATGTTAAGGTACCACTTGGGTGCATATCGTCACATGTTGGACGATGCATTACCCAACTATGTATGTATATACAGTCATTCCTTGACAAATGAATTTCATAATATTAATTTTTTTTGGTTTTTAGTAACGATGTTTTTAAAAAAATTCCACATGTCATTTTAGATTTCATGGGTTCCAAAATGGGCTCAATTAGACCATCTACCCACATACTGCACTGATTGGCTTGTCAATTACATAACTATAGTTATACTGATTAACTTTTATTTTGTTGGGTGTCACCAGCCTTATAAATTATTGCACTAGTTTGTATTTGTTTAGCATATTCCATTTCTACCTAGATATTTAGTAGTGCTTCATTCATTAAAGATGATAGTGGGGAAACATGTTAAATGTAACCAACGATATGAAGAGTATCTGGAACTCTGGAAAAAATGAATGATATTTCATATCAAGGGTATGTGTAAAATCAGTTGTCTTTAGTAGAGAAACATGAGTTTGATCCATCTTATAGACTGGTGTCTATAATATATCATATTTCACAGGGTAGAGGGCTTCAAGATCTGTTATGTTATAAAATTTTCATTAGTTTATATGATTTACTTTAGTTTGAATTCATTTGGAATCTATTGAATACATACATGACTACGATATATTATCTATATCTCTGATCTATAGTTAACAGAGGTTTTTATTCAGATAATGTACCATGAAACAACAAAGAGGATGATGCCAGTGTATCGTGTTCTACATGATAATATCTTTGATCATACCCCTTTGGGAGATGTTTTTCCTACCTAAAGAGAATGGTTTTCTTCTTAGGAACCTCCTCTAATAGCTGTAGATATTGAGGAGCCAAAAAAATGATGATGTAGGCCACGTCGTGCTACCCATGAGGCCTCACCTATTCCACAGGTAGAGGTCACGCCTCTAGTATTCCATCCTCACCTGATTGTGTACATTCATCGGGAATCATGAGATCCATTTATATTTAAAGGATATCCATATTTTTCCCTAAGTATATCCGATCTAATCTCTTATCATAGATCATTTCCCATGCCTCTACCTTTAATGACCGAGTCTTCACAGGCCTTATGGTTCCCAATAAGATGATGGTAGGTCCTTCTACTTACAATTTTGGGGAAGAATTAGGTGGACATGAATAAATTCAAATTCCACCTCCTCCCAAGGAGCCACATGTAGAGGATTAAACATAAATGGTCTTAAAACTGAGGGTCATCCCTATATATCTCATTATACTCCATCCCAATAGAGAGGTCGATGATCTCGATAAGGGTGTCTCATTCATACAAAAGATTATGGGATGAGACGTCATCATAAGGAGTGATTTTTATCGTTTATTTATATATTTTTATGATTATTTAATTTATTTTATATAACAATGAATTCTATCCTCTATATGATTTTTATTCTATTAAATTAATGACATTATTGTTTCTATGGTCCATTTTTACATATTTTGAATCTATTTCATTTTTCATTCATATTTTACATTCTTTTTATATTTTATAATTTTTCAATGTTGACTACATAAAACGTAATAAAACTTATTAAATTTCAAGTTGGTAAATATAAAAAATTAAAAATAAAATCTATAAAAAACACTAATTAAAACCAAAAACTTTTCTTATGCATGTAATGATTTATCGAAGATAAAAATAATTTCATAAATATAATAAAAAATCTAATTTACATGACATATACATTATTTATTAAAAGGATACTATTTACACATTAAAAAATAAATTCACATAAAATATATTATAATGAAAATATACGTGAAATTTAAAACATTGACCAAACATATAAAAAATAATTGAAAATGTATGTAATGTAAAAACAATTTATAAATAAAATGTGATGTTTAAAGAATATTGTTCAACTAAAATTAATTTTAATTAACTGTTTTTTTTTTGAAATTACTATAATTTTAAATCATTTTTTTATTTGTTCGGTAAGTGTGTCCAATATCTTTGATATTTCATTTCCACTGTATTATTTATAATCCTTTAATGACACCAACATGAAACATAATTATGTTTCATTTAGGCATCATTGAAATCATATAAATTATAAAATTTAAAAACAATCTAAATGAAATTTTACACACTTTCTCAACATATAAAAAATAATGAAAAAAAATCATTTATATAATAAATAAAAGACAATATACTTGTCACAAAATATATTTCATAAAAACAAAACATTCTAACATTGAAATAATAATATAAATTATCCCTATAAAGTATTATATTATTAATTACATTACTAAGAAGTATTACTGATTATAAATTTAACATTAATTTTTAGTAATTACATTATCAATATATATGAATTATTGAATTAAATATTTATATTAATTAAATTAATTAATCTTAATAATGATGTATGTAATATAATTATTAACGTAACAAATAAATTTCATAACAATATATATAATAAATAAATATTATTTATATATGTCATAAAAAAATCTAATTACTAATAATAATGGTATTATTAAAAAATTATTTTTTATATATTTTTATATAAAAAATATAAAAAAATCTATATATATATATAATATAAAAACATATATATTTTTTATTTTTTATTTTTATAATGGTTTTTTTAATTTGGGAAAAGGTGGAAACGACCTTTCCTCTTCTAGACTAACACCCGAAGGCTGTAAGGCGGATGTTTCCATTATATACTAGTTTTGAAAATATTTTAGAAGTAATATTATTTTAAAATATATTAAAAAAACAAATATTAATAGAACTCTCGTTTTTCCTCTAGTATCACTGACAAATGGTTATTCATTAGTGTAGGGGACCTCATACTACTGCTATGTGAGTTTGGCTTCATATATTTTCCTTATTATTTTACAATCCTATGGTGCTCAATCATATTGGAGATTGATTTAGTCACTTCCTCTTCATGAATAAAATTTTCTTAATGATGAAACATACTATGACCCTGAGGATCTGTGTATAGATGGAATTGACCCAAACTTTTCCTCATTACACCCTCCTTCATGACAATTCTAACATTTTTCTCTCTTGTTCAGTGAAAAGGGGTTATTTGGTCTAGACTGTGGGCTGCAAGGGAACTCGAGCTCGTCTTGTAAGAGGTTGGTCTTGGGAATGGTGCATACTAGGATTTCTAGTGGCCAAATGTGAGGTTAGGTTCTCCCTTGACCCTCCCCCATGAGACCTAGGTCTATTCACTGAGGTAGCAGGCATGAGCGGTTCGAGAGGATCATAAGGTGGATTCTCTCAGTGCTCGAGTAGATGCCTCTTATGTCCCTATGGGTCTTTCTCCAGGGATATTTTTATTCATTTTTCTAAAAATATATTTCTTTAAATAATTATAGATTAAAAATAATTAGTTAGTAAATAAATTATCATTATAAAATAAATATTTTATATGACTAATATAATTAAAATATATTTTAATAATATTTTATTATGAAATTTATTAGTTACGTTAATAATTATATTATTTATTGCATTATTAAGATTTATTAGTATAATTACTATCAATATTTAATTACATAATTAATATATATTAAAAATGTAATTACAAATATTTTTAGATAATTATGTTATTAAAAATAATTCATAGTAATATAATTAAAAATTTAATAATTAATTAGAATTATATCCATTGACATTTTATAGTGAAAATGTTAAATTTTTTAGTCATAAATTTTAAAACCCATAAATTATCTTTTATTAATTTAGTTATGATTTTTTATTTTCTATTATGTTTTATATGTTTATTCATTTTTTTAAATATCATCTATATTTTATTTATATTTTATAATTTATATTCTTTTGAAGTAACCTTCACGAAGCATAATAATGTTTCAAGTTGGTGTCTAATAGTTTATAAAAAAATGTACAAATTCAATCTAAATGTAATTTGAAACTCGTAATGAATGTATAATGAATAATTGAAAATAAAAATAATTTAATAAAATAAAATAAAATTAATTTTATTGGCATAATATAACATTGTTTTAAACTATTTCATTTTTATTTATATTTTTTTTGCATTCCCGTCATTTTCAATTTGTTATTATATGTTTAGTCAATATTCTAAAATTCAATTAAAATTTAATTATAATATATATTATATGAATTTTTTTAATTTGTAAATATTATTTTTTTAATTAATAAGTTATGTTTCATGTAAATTAGATTTTGTTTATTATTTTTACGAAATTATTTGTATATTAATTTTTTTTATATTTTTAGGATATGTATTTTTTTAGATTATTTTTATACGTTATACTTTATAAGATTTTAAAATTCCTTACATGAAATTTTATATATTTTCTAATGTTTTATGTAGTCGACTTTGAAAGACTGAAAAATAAAAACTGTAAGTAAAATAAAAATTATAATTAAAACAGTGACTATACATGTAAAAATGGTTGATAGTAAAAATATTTTAATCATTTTAATATAAAAATTATCATACATATAATAGAATACATTATTATTTAAAATCATTTAATTCAATAGAAAACATATAATTAAATGAGTACAATCACTGTCTGTGATGAGGTCCAATCCTGTAATATGGTGTGTGAATGAGACACCCATATCAATATTTCCAATATATGATCAAGGGTGGAGTATGATGATATGGAGAACGCTCATCCTCATGAAAGGTAACATTTTATGTTTGATTCTTTGTGTATAACTCATTGTAATGAGGTGGTATCTAAATTTCATAATGTGCATATGATCCTTCCCTGACTCCATAAATCGAAGTTCCTGTTATCATCTATTGGGGGAACAATAAGGCCAATGAAGGCTTGGTTATGAAAGGTGGAGGAAAGGGAAATAAACCCAAATAAGAGATCTGATCATATATATTTGTGGAAATATATGGATATACTAAAAATATAAATAAATCCCATTCCTCATAGTGCACATCCACAATAAGTTGAGGCTAGACTACTAGAGGCATGACCTCTTCCTCTGGTTTAGGTGAGGCCTCACATGAAGCCTTACATTGTCTAAGTTATTGCCATCATTTATCCTCAACATTGGAAGATGATGGAGGGGGTTCCTAACTAGGAACATCCTCTTCCTAGGTAGGAACATCATCTCCATAAGGTGAATGATCAAAAATAATTTCTTTTAGGACACGATATTCTAGCATCATCCCCAACACTACAACTTGGTATTCTTCGTGGAAAAAACGTCCCCCTCCTCTAGTCAAACCTGAAGGTAATATGTTTTAGATGATTATGTTGTAAACTGATTCAAAATGAACTAAAAAAATTTCAAATCCACGCTATTGGAATTTTTTTATCATACTAGATCCTAGATCCCTCTACCATAAAGATTATGATATAATATAGACTGTAGTCTATAACAAGGATCACAATCGAGCTTCTCTGCTCGAGGGAATAACATTTTACACATACCAACAATATGAAATTACTACAATCTATTCCATGGCTACATATAATATGCCAGTCATTAGCACCAGTCGTTATCCTACCTCTTTGTCTACTACATGGAATGAAGCTCTGCTGACTATCTACGTAGACATGAATTTCTATGCGTAAATCCAAATTGGATCATGAATCTATCAGACCAGTGCCACTCAATAATGTGAAAGTGAATGAATGTCACTAAATCCATGGCATCATTAATTCAATTAGTGTCACATATAGGCATCTAGTCTAATAGATACCAATATAACATCCATTTAATCTTAAATGACATGTGACATTTGTTAAAAAATTGTTACTATCAAATAATAAATATAATATTATGAAATTTATTAGTCAAAGAAAGAATGTATATACTTACATCAATAGGTTCTATACTTTCTAACATGAGATGATATGTATCCATCCTATGCTCTATGTCCTGAACAAGTGATGTTCCTTACTCCACCTATAACATACACAATAAAAATTAATAAATTATAAGAAATTTAATATAATAAAACACAGTTACATCATAAAACAATATAGATGTGTGATCACACCAGTGTTCATATGGAGCATCATAAAACCCAACAATCATAATCAATTGACTATAAAAAATATTGGAGAGGGGATTGATGTGATCCCATTCCATCTTCTAAATAGGGATGTAATATCCTCCGAGATTAGAGTGATCTAATTTTCATGCCATTAATAATGTTGTGTATGTGTATGCAACACAAGAAGATCCCAAAATATATCTCCTGAACTAATCAAGATCCTCTAGTATCCCTACATACATCATGTGAACTTGAATACCAGAGTGATAATTGAATAGAAAGTGATAAATTATAAGATATTAAATTTAATAACACATAGTAGAATCAAAAAACAATAAATATGAGTGATCATACTAGTGTTCGGATTGAGAATCATAAAAACTAACTATATTAATCACTTGACTATAAAATAGTTTAGAGAGGGGATTGATATGATCCCATTCCAACTTCTAAATAAGGATGTGACATCCCTCAAGATTAGTGTGATCTAATTTTCATTCCATTCATATTGCTCGGTAAGTGTATGCCAAACATGCAGATCCCAAAATATATCTCCCGACCAAATCAAAATCCTCTAGAATCCCCAGATACATCATGTGAACTTGAATACCAGAGTGATCATTGCATTGTCATCCTAAAATAAGTAGCACGATATTTGAATGGGAATGAAAAATGATAGTATACTCATCAGACTCAACAGGAAACGTTGAAAAGTGTATCTCAAGCTATCTTATAGATATAGAACAATTATTTATAGAAACATCATCACCATTTACTTTGATTCCTAGATATCACTGTAAAATATTAGTATAGTTTACAAGGATGGGTCCTATGACAACATCGCCTAGATAGGAAGACTGAGAAGAAATAACACATCCTCATAGGTGATGGTCATATATCCCCTATGATAGTGGAATGTGTGCATCTTAGGTCTGCATCTCTCAGTGAGAGAATCAAGGAGGCAATGATCATTTAATGTAAAATAAAATACAATAATTCAATAGAATATATCTAGACATTGATATGATACAATAGAAAATAGTGATAAAATGTGATGGTAATGGTGTTCTCTTCACAGCAAGATATTCAAAACCTCACATCCCTCTATGACATCATGTGAAATATTCTTATATTACTCAATGAGTAGTGAATTGTCCTCCATATCTATGTATACAAATTAAAAAAGTATTATGTATAAAATGTAAATATAACATTATGGTCATAAGAATGTTAAGACTGGTAGAATATAAGACATTACCAGTCTATTTTCATTGTTTTATGATGCTATTCTTACAAAAAGAAATTTTCATGACTTCATGTTATCAAATAATAATTTTGATGTTTTATTAGATAAAGTTTTACCATTGAAAGGGTGCTTTATTAAATTAGGAATTTTTACTTTATGAAATATCTTGTGCTTTATGGACTTGTTTATTTACGTGATCAATGTTTGGAAATTATTTTGAAAAACCACATCTATTTTATAGAAGAAAACCAAAGGGATTTTAATGGATTAATTGATCTTTGTTTGTTTTCTACTGGTATAGTAATGAAATTTTTTTCAACCTAGTTTATCAATTATCATGGATAAAATCCTAAAATACATTCATGGTGGGTGTATCCCAGTACGATTCATGCCTCACACCCTACTTGGGAACTTCTTTGGAATTGGAAGATTTCATTTTCCCAATCTCATATTTTTAAGGTGAATGATTTTTCATCTATTAATATTATAATAGATTAATTTTTTTAAAGGGGTTTTACATTACAAATAGATTTTTGCAAACATAGGTTATATCAATTAAACCATCCATTTGGATTGAGTTTTTGTTTTATGTCTATCATATATAGTAATATAATTTTAAAGGTGAATGGTTTTTCCCTGATTGAGATTTTGTAAGGGTTCCCCCTCATCCCTTGAAAGGGGGGTTATAAAAAATCAATAAAAATGAAGGCCTTCGGGCCATTCGGGCTATCATATAAACTAATATGTTAGATTCAAATTTGTTTCCATGGTAATTTATGTATGATTTCTCATATGATGGTATATTTCATGATTATTTTCTCACATTCTTGTTTTATAGTGTATCCATGGATAGTTTGATTATTCTTTCAGGTCATCTCCCATGTACTAGTGATATTCCATGTAATATGAATGTTTAAGGCCTATTATGAAAACCAATGTATGATTTACAAAATGGTTTAATCATGTGAAAAATAATTTTTAAGGGAAGGGAATTATGTAGATGAAATTTTCATTTATTGAAATTATGTATGATTTATTATTGTTTAGGTTGTATGTGACTTATGAAAATTTTTGTATAACTTATCAACTATTGATTATTTGATAGTAAAAGTATTCAGAAATATCATAAAATTCTAAACATTTAAGGATTTTATATTAATACTATGTAATTGATAATATAAAAATTTCACATTAGAGGTAATACATTATTGTGGATGAGAGGTTGAACTCAATCCAAAAATGATAGAGAATCATTTCTTATTGTGATTTTTCTGATAAGATATGCTGAATATAAAATATTTCTATTATTATTTAGTTTAATATATATCATTCTATATATTACTGGACTTTAGTCTCCCTCGTTGTCATAACCTGTTCATGCTGGGTATCAATATTTATTGGTCTTCAGGTATTGGAAAATATTGAAACACCCCAACAGGCATCCATGAAGCAACATAGAAGTTAGAAATGTTGTCTAACCAGTACACTAGATCAAAATATTCTTCCCATTATATGTTCATATAGGAACATGTTGTGATGGAATGTGTTAATGGAAACCACAATTCAAGAAGTTTTCACAATGAAATTTACTCATTTAAAATAACACCGCAATGTCTCGAATTCTGTTTTTGTGATGGGGTCCAAACACTCATGAACATTAAATTGTGTGTCTTATTGGAGAAAAATTAAAACACGATAAGCATAAGATTCCTCAATATTCTTATAAATCTATGATTGAAAGTGTATTTCACACCATATTCCTAATGAATTATATCTATGATCTTCTTTTTTCTATCAATTAAGTACATAAAACAATAGTAAAATATATCCTTAACTTGGACAGTTATAGATAACTTGAAAATACCTTTAAAACTCCATTGATTCAGTCCAAAATTTTTGTGGTGATGTAACCATACCTATCAGCCTATGAGATGCTAAAGTCCAATATTATTTTGGAATCCTCATTATATAACCATACACTCTCTTATTATCCCTATATATTTCTTAAAAACATTTTTCAAAACATAGTTTATCTAGCTCATATGCTGCAAGAAATATATAATATTTCACATAATTTATTTTTGTCATTACATTGAAATCGTAAAAAATAAGAAAAAGATTTCATACCAAGCCTCAGGATTTCCTTCTTCATAGGTTGATCATGTAATGTTATTCACATATTTCTAGAATTATGTTAGTTGCAGTACCAATGATGTTTATTTAGTGGTCTACTTATATTGGGAACCAAATTGATTGTCTCTTTGGTTTCTTGATGATGATTAGTTATCAAACAGACACCACAAATATGGGTGAAATTTTTACTAATACATTCCAAAATCGAACTCTCTGTTTCATAAATTTCTGTCCCAACAATAGAAAATGAAAGTGATAGAGATGATATGTTTCCATATTTTGGTGCCATAATAAATAATATGAATGTTAATTTTACATATAGAAATGATCCATCAATCTATAGGAACAATTAACAGATTAAAAATGTAAAAAATTCAGTGAAGGCATGCTGAAAACAACCAATAGAATTTGACATGATATGGATCAAGTCAATTATATTGAGACACATGTTTGTTCCTATCAATATGGAAGACAACATAGTCATTGTGTGTTAGTATAGATAAAAATTGGGGAAACACTCAGTACAAGTAATCCTAATCACCATAGACCTTGATAATTTCCTTTTGTATCTCTATCCATACCTTATTATAGAAAATATTATTACAAAACGTTTCTGGTATACTATCATTCACAAGGGCTACAAGAACATATTTTCAGATCATAATAATCTAAATGATAATTGATGAAAAAAATTCACCATATAATAAATTATGATCTTGTTCCAAGTTTAGATAAATGGAATTATGAGGTCCCTTAATCGTAGAAAATCATCAACCCGCAAAATGAAATTTTTGGAATTATCATAAAGAGGAATCTATGATCATCCACATATTTATCACACGATATTGTTTAGTTTTTACAAATTTTTTCCGAAATTATATATCTACATTGAATCTAAATAGAGAATCTTTTTTGTATGTTTTAATTTCATATTTACTTAGAAAATTGTTTTGAAAATATAATTTCGTTCTAGCTCACTAATCCTATCCTCTATAAATCCTTGAAAATAAATTTTAAGGGTGAAACAATTCATGTACAATTTAAGAAAAAGAGTAGTTTCATCTAACCATGATAGAAAGAGTTGTGGATTATTTACTGAGGGTAAAGGCTACTATACGACTAATAAATTTATAAAAGCATCCTATAAAACTTCTACATCTTCCTCCAAATAATCAATATTTTCTCTTTCTATTACATCATTAGAAAATTATTTATTCGAAAAATAATTTATAGGTATATTTAATAGATTATCTATGTTGTATTCTTCCTCATTATAGTGAATAACCTTATATTTTTGGGGCGAACCATCTTTAAACACTCTTATATGTCTACATATTCATATAATTTGACATTTCTATTATACAATAGAATCCTCTACATATAACTCCATCATGTTACGATATTACTATTGTGAAAATAATCTTATTTCTTGGACCTAGTTCTCATTACTATCCAATAGACAATCTAGATTCCATAGTGTAGTAGGGAATTAAATTTTTTTATAACTAATAGACTGTATCTCTTGATCAGGTCCAAGAATTAAATAGCCATGAATTCATTCATGATGTTCTCTTAGGGGTAGACAATCATATTTTCTAACCATTATTCTTGGTTTTGTACTATAATAATCTCCTTGGTCGGTATTAATAAACTCCCGATAATAGTAGGAACAAGAAGAAATGATTCTTTATGTGATTTTTGTGATCAACATTATAATAGAATAAATAATATTTACAATGAGGAATAATCATGTATCATTGGCCATACAATATTTGTTATAATGAAATTTTATAATATCCTCTTATATCAAAAAAGACAGATCTAATGTTTTTTAGTAAAAAATTTAATCTTCCTAAAGGTATTTTCAGTAGTTTATAATGAAAATATGAATGAAATAGAGAAAATCCTGAGTGTCAATACAAGTGTGAAAAATGCCTATTTTCATTCTCCTGTTCCCAATTATGTGTAATTTGAAATGGTGTTCTTGGGTTTTACCCCTCGATACATTTATTCTAGATCCACATCCACTTATAATATTTCGATTGAGATTTTATTTCTTAGATAACTATATAATCATTATTAGACTAAATTTTTTGAACGTCTTATTATATCCTAAAATATGACACTAATTTTTCATGGTAAATTTTTTAATCATCATAAAAATATTATCAGTGGTTTATAAAAAAATATAAATCAACTAAAGCCTATCCACTGGGAGTGTAAATCCAGTTGTGTCACAAGGCTTGTTTTCTTACACCAGTTTTTGACTTAGTCTAGCCCAATGCAGTGTTTTTGGGTTTTACCCCTAGATACATATATGCTAAAGCCACACCCACTTGTATTATACATATAAAGATTTCATCGCTCTGATAACCACATAATCATTATTGTAACAAAACATTAGTAAATCTTTTTATATCCAAATAGATGAAACTAATGTTTCACAGTACAATTTTAATTCTTCTTAAAGGTATTTTCAATGGTTCATAAAGAGACTATGAATTATATTAGATATATCCACTGATAGTATCAAACTAGTTGTGAAATGATTTTTTAATCCTCTAAATCACAGGATTAAAAATTCATGTGTGCAATTAAGCCTCGTTTTTATACAATAATCCATATTTGATCCTATGTTAGTTCTACATTAATACAAAACTAATAAATAGGTAATAATTATTTAACAACAACTTAATATTTATATATTCATTACTAATTCAGTAGTAAAGAATTCATTAATTATTAGTTCTTGGGTAGTCAGTTTAATATTAATTAATAGATATCAATTAATTAATTTATAGCAAATAATTATTTAATTAATAGATAAATATTCATTACTCATTAGTTATTCTTATTTTATTCATTAGATAATCATTATTTAATCCTGAGTCAATCCTATGTTAATTATTCCTTAATCATTCATTAATCACAAGTTAATCATTAATTAATTAATAGATATCGAATAGTTAGTCAATAAATATTGATTAGTTAATTAATAACTAATAATTATATAATTATTAGTAAATCATTTTTTACTCATTAGTCAATAATATGGTATTAATTAGTTAATAATTATATAATCATTAGCTATGAATTCATTAATCCAGTAATAATTTTTAATTAATTATTTATTAATCACTTGTTAATCATTACATAATTATTAGATATAAAGTAGTAACTTTATAGATAATTATTAGTTAATTAATAGTGAATCATTCTTTAGTAATTTATTAATCATATGTTATTAATTACTTATTTAATAGCTAATCATTACCTAAGCATTAGTTAATCCAAAATTAATTATGCTTTAATCATTAATTAATCTCCAGTTAACCACTACTTAATTAATAGATATCAAATAGTTACTTGGTAGATGATTAATATTTAATTTATGGTTATTAATGAAATAATTTTTAGTCAACCATTTTTTACACCTTATTTAATCATATGTGATTCACTAGTTAATATTTATATAATCATTAGTTAAGCATTAGTTATTTCTATATTAAATATTCCTCAATCATTCATCAATACCTAGAAAATCAATACTTAATTTATAGATATCAGGTAGTTACATTAAAACTATTTATTAATTGATTAATAGTTAATCATTACTTAATTTTTAGACACTAATTCAACACTTAGTGGTTACTCATTTATTATTCATTAGTCAATCATTTGATGATAATTAGTTAACCATTAATAAACCCTATATTAATAATGCCTTAATCATTTATTAACCAGTAGTTAATCAATTCTTAATTAATAGATATCAAATAGTTAATTTATAACTAATAATTAGATAATTAATAGTTAACTATAAGGTAATTATTATTTAACCATTATTTTCTCGTTATTTTGTCATGTTTTACTAATTAGTTAAATATTAGTTAATAATTTGATAAGTATTAATTAATCCTATACTACTTACACCTTAATCATTAATTAATCACTAATTAGTCATTACAAAATTAATAAATATTATATAATTTAAATTTAATTATTGAATAATTTCTAGTGACTCATTAATAAATTATTAGTTAATCATTATTTAATAATTATTTAATCATTTTTTAATAATTATTTAATTAGTTGCTAATCATTAGTTAATACTTAATAAATTATTCCTTATTCATTATCTCACTTATATGTATTCATCATATAGATAGTATTTATTCCTAATTGTGTCACTATCATTTAAAAAATACTATGTTATACTAAATTCAACCATTCAAAATTTGAAACTCATTTAAGGACACCAAAATCACCACACACAATGGTGTGAATTGTTTAGATAGAGAGGGAGAGGAAATAGAGAGAGAGAGATAGGGTGAAAAAAGTGAGTAGTAGCGGGTGGGGTGGGTGTCCTTTTATAGGGTTTTTGGGTAATGTTAGAATCATCGATGCCTCTAGTCACCTTAATATACTAGGAATGTGGTATCTTATATTCCATATTTTTCCATAATTTTGGGGAAATACAACATCAACAATGCTCCATTTCCTTATTACTTTGAAAAATATTTTAACCTAGAATGATTTTAATAAAAATATTTTTTTTTTGAAAAAAAAGTATAAAAACTCTTTTCAAGGTGTCTCTCACATAGACCATCCAAGAATTAATGAGGAAGGGCTATAAGCTCTTTGGCCTCTTATAGCAGGACCATGATGGTTCCCTTTTAAGCAGGTTCTTCTATGGCAATGAGTGTTAAATATCATCTAGTAGATATTTAGATAATACCTAAACCAATATTCTAGGCTATGGTCCTTAATGGATATTTTTTTGGTGTCTATAATAATTAAGATTCTTTCTTTCCTAGCACACATTCTTGATAATTAACCCCCTATATGAATCTATCTACTTTAAGGATACATCTATTAGGTACCCAATACTGGAGAACACCCCATTCCCAAAATATTAGTTTCTCCATGACCGTGAGAGGGATGAACCTGATAATGAGTATCTTATTCCCGATAAAATTTTTGAAATTTTATCTTATCAATGATGATCTATAGGTTAACCCTTAACCCTATGGGAATGAAAAGCGATAAGAATACAGAGTGTTCTATCTTTGGTCATATAGATTCCATATTTTCAATGAGACCTCATTCAACTGGAGATTTTCAATCCCTTAATGGAATAATGTCCAAATCCTTCAAGGCCCTACTATCCACTTCACTATGATATCATCCATCATATAGAATTATTGTGGGATGAGATCCATCACAATTGGTGTATTTTTTTACAGATGAATTTATCCTAAATCATGTATCATTAATTTAAATTATTGATTGGAAATAAAATAAAAACTCCATCCAAAACTATGTGTCTATACTTCATATCAATAAATTCATACATGACAGTCTAACAAATAATCATATATGGATTTTAATGTAAAAACAAATATATATGTGAGAATGGTGAACTCATCATTCTAGAATATAACTATGTAATTGAGGTTGTTTTTTCTCTTTGGGGACCAATCAATTATTAATAAAAAATATGATATAGAGGGAAGGAATATCCTTTGGAATTATTTATTGAACATTTATCATGGAAGTCAAAGGTAGTTTGTTGACGATGACCAATATTTTATTGATCGATGGAAAAAAGTGGGTGTAAATTTTTTGGAACATGATAAGGGACTTCAAATACATTTTTTGGAAACAATCTGTTATACATCAGATTCATGTTTGATAGTTAAACATGGTGTAACAATAAGGGTTATATCCATAGATTTTTGAGACTTCCAGACAGAAGTCTAGACAATCTCTCTTAGTTGTCTACTTGTCTCAAGGATTATATTTACCACATTAAATGAGATCTATTGGATCATTATTCATTTATGATCATGTTTCTTAACTCTCCAATTGGTAGACATCTTTTTTATTCTCCCACTATGGATGTTAGGTACAAACATCATGAAAATAGTAACATCATATTAGAATGGTTGTATGAAAGGCTATTCATAGATACTAATTAAAAACAATATCACATGATTAAAAAGTAATTTAAAGGAGTGGGTTTGATGTCGATGAACAATCAAACAAGTCGACAAAACATTAAAAATGATATAAACTAATTGGAACATAATCTAAAGTTTTGGTGGGATGATGATATTTTCATCAGACTATCAAATAAATAGAGATTATTATAAGAAAATACTAAAGGAAGAATGGAAGGAATGATGGAAATAATGTTTCATTTGGAAAAAATAGGGAGGCAAAAAATCAACCATTTTACATGTGTTCATAATGGAATGTAAATTCATGGGAATCCTTAACATGAAACTAGAATAATGATAATTCCCCAATAATGTAGATATACCTTGTATAAAAATGAGATTTTTAAACTGGAACATCATATTTAATAGGAGATATGGCACAAGATACTGATATTAGATAAGAATTTAACACCACAAGACTTTAAGATATGCTTATTTTTAAATAAATTTAATTTCTTTGACTGCTTTCCTAATATGAAACATTGACTTTAAATGAAATGTAGTACTGTATAACAATATTATTATTTAAACATGTCCATTATAACCAAGATGTTAATTTTTTGGGTATGAATATGAATAAAAAAAGAGTGAAAATTATATATTTTACACATGTAAAATATAAATTCAAACATTTTATATTGATTATAAATATAATTTGAAAAACATAAAAGAAAAAGAAATGTTTTTTGGGAAAACAATATTCTTCTAAGAAAAGGTTTAGTCACAGTTTTCACACATAATTTAAAAATAACTTTTTAAAAACATTAGAAAATTTATTTTATAAAATATATTTCATTTTTTAAATCTATGTGGAAAATTTATCTTTGGGTGATTTTGTGCGATTTTTCTAAGAAAATTTATTTCTTGATGAATATTGAAAAATATTCATTTTTATTTAAAACTAAATTTGTATTTTAGTTATTTACAAAGTTAAATAATATTTAAAATTGGTTTTATATTAAAATAGTTCAATTATATTAAAATTTATGTAAATTTTGAAAATTTATAAATTTTATGAGGAATTTTGATATTAAAACATTCTAGACTTATGATAATTTTTCTTTTTCAAAAACACTCATTCGTTGTATATGCAATTTGATTTTAAATTGGACTCTGAAATTTTTTGGAATTGAATTTGAAAAAATCAATTAAATATTTCTAATTTTAATAATTCATAATATCTAACAAGGTAAACATAGTTTTTAGAAAAATTTCAAGTGAAAATACTTAAAATTAATTACCTCAATTATAATAAAAATTGGCTTACTAGGGTGTTAAACTGAGAATAAAATGGTAAAAAGTAACCCAAAACATTTCCCAAACCACTATATGGACTTATTTATACGTTATAACCCCAAACCTATTTAAATACCCCATTTATGAGTCTTTTGGAATAATAAAAACATGGTTATCACTTTATATTTTAAAACAATCCATGTGTGGCCTCTCAACCAATTATGAAAGACCACCCACTCTCCTCCCATATTCACATAATAAAACCCATTGGCTACCAATATATCATCATTAATTCCCTATCCAAATCCTATATTCCTTAGTCTGATTATAAATACCTATTAAGAATGGTTTAGGTTTGATCATAAAGTGGCTCTCCAAAGAAGAGGTAAAATTCTTAAGCATTCGTATTTGTTTTGTTTCTTATTTAACATACCTGATACCGTAATAAACTATGATAATATAAAAAATATTATATAATAAATAATGATATATTATATTGTTATTTACATAAGACATATCCACCTCCACTTCCATCAAATGAGAAATAAAGCAATCGAATGTTTTCACGACGAACCAATGCCTCACGAACTAATGTAATTCATTTTCCATCACCACCATTCAAAAATGGATATAATAATGAATTTAACATTTTTTAAAAATATTTGTGACATTCTTGTACTTCTTTAATCATGGTATCATATATAACTTAATACATTCTACTCCATGGGGGATATGATATCGTCACTCATGTGTACGTCAGATTACCTACTCATAAAGCGATGTGATTCATTTTAACTTATGTTTTACATAAAAGGTAGTAAGGTTGAAGTTAATGAATAAATTCTATATTTAGGATCTAAACCTACGTATGTAAATAAAATAACCCATATAATTTTTTACCTTCTCATCATTATGAAAATAATAACTTCGTTTATTCGTAAATGTGGACTACACAATCCATCTAGCGATGTGAAATGTTTTTCATTATATTTTTACATGGATGGTAATTAAAATAAATTTTAATAATTTAAATTATATATATGAAATAAAAATTATTATGTAAATATTTTTTAATATTTTTTTTTCAATTTATTCATTTCATCCAGAAAAATGGATATTGTGTTTATGCATACATATGACCTATAGTCTCCGAAAACATTGTAATCCATTTTCCATCTCTAAATTAAATACATTAATTTAACTACATTGATAATTAATATATATGATATTTATATAATTTTTAAAATTTTCTATATAATTTAACCAAAATAAAATTATAATGACCAAAATTAATGACATAAAAGATACACGAAAAACGAAGCAATTATCACTCGATGTAGTGATTTTATCAAAGAAATTTCAATAAAAAAGAAATAAAAGTCTATAAATAAATAATATACGGTATTAAAAGTATGATAATGGATCTTTAACATATGAATAAAAAGACTATATTTATGATATAAGAGGTTCACACACATACTATGGAATTATAACCTGAGGTATGAGTTTCTCATCTGACTTTTTCTTCTGTGCGACATATTCCATATTAACCACCTATTTCTTTAATGTGGTTCATATAATAAATATTTTATTTTTTATATAATTAATATAATCATCTTAATGTAATTTAATGTTTTTTTATGTTATTTATTTATGTGGATTCTGATTTAGATGTTATCAAAGTGGTAATGGTGTATTTTACAATTTCTTATTTATTAAGGATTGTTTTTATGTAAGTACATTTTGGTTAATTAGAAGATATTTATATATTAAAATAAATATATTTTTATAATATATTTATTAATGAAATTTTCAATTAATATTATCATTTCTATGCTCTTTGGTTCTTCAAATGATTGAGAAAATCTTTTTATGAAAATATGACTTTATTTCTCTATTCGGTCGAAAATATATTTTCATTGAAATCAATGTTTTATAAATGTGTCTTATAAATTTTTTTAACCTTTCTACATATGGTTTATTAAATACTATTTTTAACATATTTTTACTTTTTACAAATTTATTTGAAATTAATATTTATTACATTTTTACAAAATGGACCATTTTGATTTTAGTGAAAATGCAAATGAAATATTTATTTTTATATATGCATTATGAAACAAATTATCTATAGTCATGACCACTAAATGTTTAAAATATTATTATAAAATTTTTCATATATAAATTTCAATGAAAATTATTTTCAAAATGTTTTTTGAACATTTTTTTTGAAAATGAAATTTTCATAGTGCAAGGGTTATTTTTCACAGGAATGTTATAATTATTTTTATGGAATTTCTATTCATCGATGAAACTAACCATATATTTTACATATGATACACTAGGAATATTTTTTATTATTGTTATCATTATTATTTATTTTTATGATTTATGATCATTTTGAATGAGGATGTTCAATTTTATTACCATTCATTATAAGATTCTAGATGGTTTATGATTATGTTTCTTTGATTGGGGTATGTATTAACACTTCTTATCATAGTTTTTAAATATTAATGATTTTGTTAATTATTATTAACCTCTTTTATATGAATAAATCATTATAATTATTATGTAATGGGTGGGACATTGTTCTTCATCTCCCCTCGATGAATAATCAGGTTTAATGAGAAAAATATATTGGTCAAATTTTAGGGGTTTCTACCCACATATTTAAAAATTATTGGGAAAGGTATTGAGAGTATGTTTTAGATATCTATCATTATGAATTACCTAATATTGAGATCATTTATTTATTTCCATTTTTTTATTATATTAGATAGAATAACCAGGGATAAGTTTTAATATCATGTGACTATTGATTTTGATTTATTTGATCATTATTTATTTAATCCATATTATCATTAGTATATTGAATAATTGAAATGTGCTTTAGTTATTTACCATTACATAATGATAATTCTTATTTATTAATGATATTATACACTCTATTCTTACCATTACTGAGTATTTGATCTCACTAATTACATATGTTTTATTTTCAATAGAATTCAATGAAGTGTATAATGATTGATATGTTGGGATATGATAATGGGAATAATGGAATTATCATATAAAATACTATGTTATAATTTATTTTTTCAAATTTATGTGAAATTTAATATTGTATCTACTTTACTAAGACTACTAAATTATTAATACATTTCGGATATGATACATTGTATCTAGTTCCAATTTTTTAAAATAACCACAATTTTGGGTTACTAGGGTATGGGTCCTTATAGTTGGTATCAGGGGGAGTTTAGTGGAAACCCTGGGAACTATATTTTAGAAAACATGGATTAAGGAGTATAACCCTATGAATTACTTAAAGGATAAGTTTATGTATTGGATTATATAATAATGTTTTGGTTAGATATATATTATTTGGTTTTCCAAGAAATACAACACTATCTAGAAACTATAATTGAACGTGGTTCTTGAATAGATTTTCCCAGGGGTAATAACTATAATAAGGCACACTATACTTGAATTTATTATTATCTTGTAAACAAAAACATGACTTACTACACACCATGTTTAACAGTAATGTAGGATATTCTTCTGTTAATTAACAATTTATTTTCAAAACATTTTGAAGGATTGCAAAATATTTGTCTAATTGAAAAACCTTACCAAAGAAGCAATGTTTATGATTATGATATTATCTGTGCATAAATTTATCAATTTCTATTAATCAATTCACTATTATTTGGATTATAAATTATTTTCATAATGTTTTATCCTAATCTAGTGTATTCCACTATTTAAATATCTTATCTAGTGATTTTAATGAGAATCATATCAATCTGCATACCCCAAGTGTGTATTTTCATCATTGGAATGATAATTAAGATAGATCCAAATATGATACTGAAACTAATGAAATTATAAACATATTGGGGGAAGATAACTCAGTTTTTGAAAAATTAAATTTTCATAATGGAGTAGCCTAATGATCTACTATGTTGTGTAACAATGTTAGAATACCTCAAATACTAGTAATCCCTTCATTTAATGAGACTACACATCCATTTGTAGTTGAGAAATGGATGATTTCCTTATAGAATATATTTTCCACTTTGGGAAGTAATGAAATGGAGAATGTTTTCACGGAATTTTATCATTTATCTGGAGATCCGGATAAATGGTGGTCATTGACAAAAAAATGAACGATAAAGAGAAATATACGACATGGAATGAAGGGGTTATTCAGTACTCTTCTTGGAAATTTATTTCCCACTTGAGAAATGAGAATATATGGATACAAATTTTGTGATTTTAAGAGAAAATTAATATAAAAAGACATCTATGTATGAATTCAGCTATACATGTTTAACAAGAAATACTATGAACTGTATATGTAATCCCAATAGTAATAATTATTGTTTCATTGATTGAGGGAATTAGTCTCCCAAACATTCTCATTAAATGAGGACATAGTATCTTATGCTATCAAGATAGAGAAATAATTCTCCATGTCTTATGGCTATGAAGGAAAGAAATATACAAAGATAAAGTAAAAGAAAATGACTGATAAAGTAACGAATGGACATATAAATATCTCCATAACATAATTGTTGAAAGAAACACCCTTGTAATTTCCTGAGGGTAATGATTGTTTTATATGTGTATAGAGATAAATTTCACTATTCTCATGATTTAAAGAGAAAGAATGATGTTTTCAATGTTCAATTATTTAACTGTAAAAATATGGGGCACTATGAAAATGAATAACCCAATATTGAAGGTAATAAACCTCAAAATAAGCTAAGTGATAAAGGGTAAGATTATTCTATTAATATAAAATAAAGGGAATTATCAACGTATATTTGTTTGTATTCAAGAATTATTTTATAATTGTATTTTATAAATGATATTGTGGTTAAAGGAATTATTAAATATATAAGCATTGTAATATATTTTCTTTTATTTAATGAGTAGGGAGAATATGTTAAATAATATAGATGAACAAGAAAAAGTATTATTCAGAAAGTTGAAATTCATTAAAAACACATTATTTGGGTATGATAACCCTCCATATATGCTCTATTTTGAGATAATATTAATGATAATGTTATTTTTTTGAGAAACTATGGCTTCCCTTCAAATTTGTTAGTGATTGGACTGTTTATGACATCTTTTCTAGAGTTTTCTGCATGTGTGGATTTATAAAATATATTCGACAGCCTGGTATCATATGTTTGGAAGAATTCTTTTTTTCATTATGTTTTTGTGGAGATCTTGATAATAATATATTTTAGAGGTGTAATTATAATGCACATTATATTTTATATGGAATATAATGTTGATTTAGTGACCTTACTTCAAAAAATTTAGAATGAGAGTTTGGAATGAAATATTTTAGAGAGACATATGGTTAACAATATCTTGAATGGATTTATTTTAAATTTGAGTGTTATTGGATCGCTTGTGATAACCATTTTCTTTATGGAAAATATCTAGATATAAGAAGAATATATTTTCATTCTAATGATATGATAAATGTGCTTCTTGCATAAAAATTGAATTGGGATATTCATTTCTTAGAGTAAGAAATTAAGTGGAAATTTATCAAAGCACAACCAATGAATGAAATTTTTCATATAATATAGAATGAGATAAATTAAATATATTTTCATATGTGATATGATTATATGATTTAGGAATTCATTTAATCGATTAAAATGATATTAAAAAAACTCATCTGAATATCTTAATTTATATTGAACTAATCGGTTTTTAGTCCATAAAAAATTTATGGCATAGAGAACATAAACATTTGAATATCATTCAATTTATATTGTTGAATTATCTCAACCACTATCTATAAAAATATTATTATTTCCTTCCATGTCCATATATTTACCATCAACTAATGTTATTCCAGTTAGAAAAGTAATATGTATTATTCCATATCACATTTAAGCATATATTACTCTCATATCGATAGGATATGTTTTTAACCAATTTTATGATGTGGGGTTCCAAGAATGGTATTTTGAAATTTAAAACCCTTGACTACCTTGATCATGGAAAAATTATGTGGATGAGATTTATTTAAGTGGGGAAGAATTTAACACATTGAGATTTTAAAAGAGGGACATCATATTCGATTGAGTACACGAAATGATACAATGAGCTTAGATGATAAATTAAAATCCAAATAATGTAAGATATATATAATTTAAAAAAAATTCTATTTCTTCGTCATCTTGCGTAACACAAAACATCAGGTTCATATAATATGTAATACTTATTTTAAATTTTATTATTTAAACATGACCATTATATCCAAGCTATTATGTTGGCAGGTAAGAATATGAAAAAATAAATTATTTAAATTATGTGGGTTACACTTGTATAAAATAAATTTAATGGAAATATAGATATTATAAATAATGTAGGAACTATTTAAAAATAAAAATATTTGTTTTCATGAAAAATTTATTTTTATGAAAAAATATTTAGTCATGTTTTTTAAAAATAATTTAAAATACAATTTTAACAACATTAGAAAATATATTTTAAAAAATTTAATTTATTTTAAATCTACATTTCAAAATTATCTCTGGATGATTTTTAAGATATTTTTGAAAATATTAATTCTTTAATGAATACTGAAAAATACAGATTTTCATTGGAAAATACATTTTCATTTAATATAATTAAAAAGATAAATTATATTTTAAAATATTTTTAATGTAAAATTAGTTCAGTTATATTAAAATTTTCCTACTCTTGGTCATTTTAATTAATTTCATAATGAATCGTGAGATTAAAACATTCTAAACATATAATATTTTTGTATTTGAAAAAATTCTTTTCCATTGCATCTAAGTATTAATTTTAAATTGATGTCTTCCTATGTATTTAATATGGAAAAATTTATTCCACATTTGGAAACATCATTATTTATTTTATCAAATTTGTTCAACATAATCTTTGACTATAATGAATATTGAAAAAAATAAAAAATAATTATTGTAGTTGAGGTAAAAATGAGTTTACTAGGAGAAACTAAGATGATAAAGGATAAAAATGACCAAAAACATATCCAACACCCATTTTATGGACATATTTTGTCCTTACCGAACATAAGGGTAAATAATGAACAATTTCTTTGGATTGTGTTTGGAGAACAACATGAGATTCACTTTATATTTTCCACAACTCTATGTGTGTCCAATCCCCACATATAAAAGGCCACCCCTCTCCTACCCTATTTACACATTCAAACCCATTTGGTGTAAGAAAATCGAGTTCATAAATTACATTTTTCAATTGAAATAAATGTTTTCTATAACAAACTATATAGTAGTATACACATAAAGAATCCCAAAAAAATTATTTCATAAATAAATAATATTACATTAATTAGTAATGAACCAAATTAAAATTCAAAATATTACAACTAAAAAAAACATAAAATAGAAAAGCTAAAATAGGAAAATATGGATTGCTCAGCTCTACAATAATTATCACCCCCACGTCCAAAACCATAGAAAAGGAAAAAAATATTAGTAAACCAATAAAAATTATAGACAATTTCAACATATATACTTGAGATAAATTCAGTTGAATATTGAATGAATGAAATTAGAGATTTTTATAGAAGGAAATGTGAGAGTTGGAATAGTAATGTGGTCATTAGAATTGTAACACAAACATTGGGAAGTGTAATTTAACCTCAAAATAATAAATTTTTACATATATTATATTTATCATTATTAATTTGTGTAAATATAAATATTATTGTTCAAAAATATTTATTTCATGATTAAAATATCAATGGAAATATCAGAACATTTTTAAAAAAATTTATTTAAAAGTATTTTATAAAAGTAATTATTTCTTTATTAAAAATTAAAATGATCTATTTTATAAAATAATTTTGATAAAATAAATATTAATTTATGAAATCATCATGAAAAAATCTTACACGGGTTATTTTTTGGTACTTTTCTACAGTAACATAGTTTTTTTAAGATTAGTTAAAATATAGACATTCACATGACTTTTGTATCTTAAATGACATAATTTGTGATTTAATAATTATCTATTACTTTCTAAAACATTAGCTTTATCCATGACTTACATAATCATATAAATGAGTCACTAAAATGAAATAAACATAAATTTAAAACTTAAAATGAATTTTGCAAATCATATTTTCAAAAGTTATTATATATAATCATTTTTATCTTCGTTATTTCCTTCTATAATTTAATGAATATAATTGCTTATGTATCGGAAGTTCGATAAATTTTTCGAGAGTTAGGTGTGTTTTAATGAAAAATGTTTACGTGAAGGATTTTTCATATGATTAATTATGTAATTATTAGATGAGAATTATTTTATATAAAACATAATACAATTTTTTACAATGATATAATAAAAAATAAAGACAGAACATGATCTCTTATTTATTTTATGTTAAAGAAGTAAATTTTTTCAATATTATTAACTTTAACCTATAAATAAATTTATATACATTTAGTTATTTCCTGAAAAATTATTCTCTAATTCAAATATCAATACCAAAATAGAGAATTTGAGAGAATTTTTTTTATTCTCTCATCATCTTGGGAGATAAATAGAGAGATTAAAACAGACAAGATTTACTAGATATTTAAAAAGAAAACCTTTTTTCCATCACCTGTCTTCTCAAGATCAATATTTAGTGTTTTATGGAATATGTACAGATATCACTTGGGAATTATTTGTTTGGCCACTAGAATCAATGATACTGTAAAACCAATCTATGATCGAATCTTATATGTTAATGAAGAGTTGGAAGAAAATATGAAAAATAAAATAACTATAATTTCTTTTAATAATTAATTAAAAATAATGAGTGATGGTCAATTTAAGGGATTTTGGAATCTTTTTTTTGTGTTTAGAAGGAAAAACATTTAAAAAGTTATTTCACCTTGTCACTTCTAATGAACCCAAATACATCACTCCCCACATTAATATATCCATGAAAATTCTCATAAAAACATTTTTAAAACTATTACTGAATACATGGTGGATGTAAGTTCTATGTATTACATTTATCAAATTTTTAATCCCACCATATTAAAATATAAACACCTTATAATATTTATCATAATGTTTCACTAATTAATATAGTATTTATGCCCTTGTAAATATCAATTAAGACATTTCTCATTTATTTTGAAAATCACATTCTAATATTTTCCAATAAAAAATATTATAAATATTAAAAAATAGTAAAAAATATTAGTCTCATAGAATATTTACACATGAAAAATCATCAAAATCATAATATTCACCTCTAATGGGATAAAAATTAAAATCTAAGTCAAGATATGCATATATCCTAAAAAATATAACTCACCAAATGAGATAAATATCACAATAATTAGAATAAATCATTAATAATATTTTCATATTCATAGAAAATATGTCCTTAAAATCAATAATTTATCCACTTAATCCAATAAATTACCTCAACTAAAATTAGATGATGATAATCAATTGACTAATTTAATTCCCATTACAATTTTCCATCGTCCCTCACCTTAGTTGTAAAGATCCTGATTTTCTAGGTATTTTTTTAAATTATATAGAATTATTTTGAGTATGTGAAAATTGAAGGCGCGTGATTACAAGGCTCGGTGTTCCCGAAATGAATTTCTAAACATTTTTATAGGTATGTTTAGTAATCAGCTGAGTGACATTTTCTAAATTTTGAACTAGTGCACATATTAAAAATCTAAGGACACTGTTGAATCCACAGAACTGGTATTCAATTAAAGGAGGTGTTACTTTTACAACAATAGGTCTTGAGAAAATGTTAATTTTTGTGACTTTTTTAAGTGAAATAAAATAAAATTATTTTATTATTTTATTTTCATTATTATCCCCCAACAGACAAGAGGAGTGTGGGGCCAACGACATGTCATTCCATTAAATATATTGACCCTTCAATATAAGTAACAACAATGTTGAGGAATTGGGAAGTTTCCTAATTATTGAGCCACCACAAATTCCACTCATCATTACATTCCCTCACACTCTCCTATTTATGTAGAACTTGGGGAGGGGTATCATCACTGATTTCACAAGAAACGAAGTGCTAACCTAGAGTTGAGATTACAAAACCTTGGAGAACGGAGCCAGTTTTGGAAAGAGGTGACAAGAGTCACTGTATCCTTGAACTACAGATCGATGATCGAGTGACGTTGTTGGAGGCTAGTTGTGTGGGATGAAGAACACCGGTCCACTTTCTCAACAGCATGCATTTCTCCCTCATTCCAGAGTTAGGGTTTTATTTTTCAAAATTTTCAAATGATTGATGAACCCATTATCCTCCCTCATGTTACCAAGCTAAGTCAGAGGGTGCGGGCCAAATGAAAAAGGCATGAACCCTTAGTCACTTGTTTGGAATGATTCATTCTTCAGGGGAAAGTCAATTTTGGAGGAAGAAACACAGAACACCTGATGACGGTGGTGGTAATGAAAAAAGCTGGCCACGAAGGAGATAGTTTTATGACAATGCGCACCGCCAGTGGAAAAGGTAACGACCATAGTTGTGGTGGGTGATGGCGGTGGCCGGAACCAGTGGACTGCGAGGGAGAAGGTGTCACACCCACACCGCCAGAGGAATAGTTCGTGGCTCGTCAGCCACGATGGTCAAAGATAGTAGTTGTCACATCAGTCATCCTTGGAAGCAGAGGGTGGTGCGACCAACATTCCACTGGTGGGTGGGGGCCGTGGCTCATCTACTATGGTGTCGGGACCCACATAGGGCCTTGCAGTGACATGGAATCACCCTTTGGTGCTTCCACTTAAACTCCTGAATGGGGAACCCCCCTTTTTCCAGCTCGGGTGGACCGCAGGCTACCCCCTAGCTGGCCACACCTCACATGGCTGGGCCACCAGACCAGTGGGCCATCCTATTCTGGGCTTCCCCCTTTTGGGCCGAGCTGGACCTTCACCCAGTGAGCCTAGCCCACCGCAGGCCAGCCCAGACTCGTACGGGCCGTGTCGGTATAACTAGGTCTGACCAGACCCAGAAAAACTAAAGGAGTCATATCATGAAATATCAGAATCTGTTTGAAAAATCGTCTCCAGCATTGGGAAATTTAGAACAATTTGATCCTTTTGATATACTCTATACATGAGTTTTGGAAACAGTTGGAGTATGGTCGGGTTGGATCAAACTCGAATCCAACCAGGCCCTCAGAACTAAAATGAAAATAACATATAGACCGTTCATCTGATTGATGCACCGTCTATCACATTGGAACCCATATGAAATGGAAGTCCTTTGGGGTAATCCTTTGTGGAGTTTAGTGGAGGTCTAGGTACGCCCAATATCTCAATAGGTAGATTCTACAGACCTCGAGCGCATCCGGTGTGAGGAATCCTATGGAAGGATGTAATGTGAAGAAGGAACATTGATCCTATCTGGGTCAGTATATATAAGATCTTGTGTGTGTCAGAGCTCAGAGAATATTTTTTGCCTCAGCACATACCGATCATATGTGGGTCAGATCTTGTGTGGATCAGTGCTCAATGATCTCGTGTGGGTCAGTTCATCTCGATCCTGTGTGGGTAAGATCCTATTGGGTCAGTAAGGGAAAGTTACCTATCAATCCAATTTGAGTCAGATATTTTGTGGGTCATTTGCGGTTACTTACCAATTGCTCATGTGTGGGTCAGAAGTAGTGCTACATAGCAAAATAAGATGATATATCTTTACAACTAATAACTTGTATTTCTATACTTAAGTTATACCTGATTGTGGGATGAGTCTTTCCACCGTTGTGGTGTTATCATCATGGTGTTACCTATTTGGTTCTTTTATCTTCGTGGTTTTACATTTGTGGTACTTCTATCTTCATGGGGTTACCTTTGTGGAACTTCTATCATCTTCGTGATACTTGTGTGGTATATATACCATTGTGGTGTTGTCTTCGTGGTGATTCTTGTGTGGTAATTCTACCTTTTTGGTGATGTCTACCTAGTGTTACTCATGTGGTACTTCTATCTAAATGGTGTAACCTGTGTGGTACTTCAACCTTCGTGGTGTTACCATTGTGGTATTCTTCCCTCATGTATGAGATGACTGCTTCTTGATAACTTAGGCATATTTATGGGAATATACCTATGTGGAGTTTATTTCTTTCTTTATGGGTTTTCCTTTGTGGAACTCTAGGAGACCTCTGGGGGTTTCAGGGTCCCTACTAAGTATCATTATACTCACCCCTCCATGGGCTATGACTGCACTTTTTTGTGTCTGGTGAAGACAACGTACAATGTTGATCAAGGTTGAGGGAGCAAGGATTTGATGATGCTTAGAGGTGGACCATTTGTCATGACGTGATTTAGGGAATACTGATTGTCAGTTGTACCTACCCTTCAGGTAGGATCTGCGATGGACCATCCAGGTGTCGCCTTTCACTTTTCCGCAGTTTTTACATTTTATTTGTATTTGTACTTTTCCGGTTTTTCTTGTATTTTGGAACCTTTACATTCAACACTCTTTTACTACAGAAGATTACTTGGTGTTCTTATCATGTTTTGTTCGAGTCTGTGATTTTGTTCAGGTTTAAAGGCAATGGATTCCCGTTATAGGGATACATCTTTCGGGTGCTAGTCGATAACCCATTACCTATGGAAGGCAGGCTTGGGGAAGTCACGGAACGGGCCCCAAGGGATGGGTTGTGACAAAGTGGTATCAGAGGATTCGGTTATACCGAAGAACTAGGACTCTGATATTTTCAGTGTGGAAATAGTGTTTACTGTTATGAGTATGGTTTTCATTTTGGAGAAATCCATTATTGGTGCGGTGACTGGAATATCCATACACAAGGACCTTGAATTATGATTTCTGACTCATTTCCCATAAATACTGATTGCATGTGTTGTGGAAAAGACTTTCTTATGATCTCTTGAGTCAGCCCACTAGGAATATCTTATTGACCATGGAACACCTATATTCTATTAGGATGCTACCACAAATATATCCATCCATGATTCTCGAAAGTTTATGTAATTATAGTCCACTGAGCAATGAGGAAGACATTATCACCTTAGGGGGGGTGTACCAACAGCACCACTACCTATTTGGCAGCTATTTCCACCAGCCCCACTAGCAAAGAATGAACACCGACTGAGCGCATTAAATGAGATTTAGTGGAAGAGGACTTTGTGGTTCCGAGGCGAGACGGACCCGTAGGCGGTTGAGGACTAGCTGGAGGCTATAGGTTGAGTTTTCTGCCTGGTTAGGACACCAGCTGACCATATGGTGATCCCAGTAGCCAGTCTTGTTTAGGTCGTAGTAGGGAGATGGTAGATCTTGATGCTCAAGATACATGACAAGGTGACCCTCAACTAGGTGGACTTCAATACCCTTTTCATCCATATTTCATCCCAACATCCTTACGCACTTTTCATATACATGAGATTATGCACTTATAGTATGGAAACATGACTGTGGCCCAATACTAGGAGAGGTTCACATATATCTCTCACTACTCCACCGACATGGTATGAGACCCTTTTTTTAGGGTCCAGACCATTTAGTAGGGTCTTTGATGGGAGATCAGAGCATCGATGATATCACTCAGCATTCCAATGCAGGTTGGGGTGCTTGAGAGAATGCTTTTTGTGGAGAGATTCGTCGCTGAGCAGACACCGAAAGTAAGATCCACCATTGGATGTCAAGTAGAAGAGTCATCTGCAGCAGGCTGTAGGCAGATGATGTAGGGGCCCAAGCAGGACATACCTTATGGTGGATGACCTCTGGATAGAGGGTCAGTGGTGTGGGGCTCATAGGGTAGAGGAGGATAGTTGAGGATTCAGAATTTCTACACGTGTGGTGGGTAGGGTCACGTGGCTAGCGACTGCCCAACCCGTTGTATAAACAACCATCAATCAGCTGATGGACCACCAAGGTAGAGGCAGATATTTGATCGGGGAGGCCCGAATGTAGCTAGCAGACGTGGTAGAGAATCTGGCCATGAACCATGCGGTGGGTAGTGATTCAGGTTCTATCACTACCACCTCTAAGTTTTCTACCCTGACCACATTGAGTAGGTGGACATGGACAAGCTCAACTCCCGTCAGCGGATACATACGACCACGGTGCTCCAGAGATGATTTGATGTTTTATATGTGTCTACTTAGACTTATGTACAATACATATCGACAAAGGTGCTAGTAACTATTTTATTGCCACATCCCTTGTTCGAAGCTCAGATATTCAAGTGGAGCTGTTTGCACCATCCTTATGACTAGATAATCCTACGAGAACAGATTCGACATTTACACACTAGGTCAGTAGTTTGAGATTACTCTAGGAAGTGAGAGGTTCAGCTGTGATCTTCTAGTAGTGTCTTCGAGGCTTTACGACGTCATCTGTGGTATGTATTGGTTATCCATAATCCATGTTCAGATTGACTGTATTATGAACAAAGTGTGGTGTTTCCATGAGGATGGGACCAGGTTTTCCTTCACGGGTGGTAACAGAACCTTTACTGAATAGGATGGACTTACTAGGTGGAGGTTCCAATTGATCACACATCAATTTATTAGCCTTACCCTCAATTTAGTAGATGTTGAGAGTCCGAGCTAACCTGTAGTGGTAGAGCAGTATGCCGATGTATTTACATATGATGTTCTGGGACTACCTCTATTCAGAGAAGTAGAATTTTTCATCAACCTATACCCAAGGATGAAATCGAGATATACAACTGAATATCGTATGGACCTCATAGATCATGATGAGTTTCAAGTGTAGCTAGAGGAATTGTATTGAAAGGGGTTCATAAGACCCAGTGTTTCTCCATGGGAAACCTTGATTTTGTCGCCAAGAAGGAAGATGGGACTTTGAGACTCTGCATGGCCTATCAGCGCCTGAACCATGTTACTCTGAACAACAAGTATCCACTTCCAAGGATGGATGATCTTTTCGATCAGCTGAAGGGAGATCGATGGTTTTTGAAGATAGACCTTAGATCAGGCTATCACCATCTCAGAGTACGAGATGAGGTTGTGTAGAAGACGACCTTCAGATGTCAATATTTCCACTATGAGTTTTTGGTAATGCCATTCAGCATGACCAATGCCTCAGCACATTCATGGGACTCAAGGATAGGATCATCTAACCATACCTCGATTTCTTAATTGTGGTCTTCATCGATGACATATTGATGTACACAATGTTTTAGTAAGAGAACGCCTTTCATATGTAGATAGTTGTTGATACACTACGAGGGAACCATCATTATGGTAATCTCTATAAGTGGTAGTTTTAGAAACGAGTGGTCTAAATTCTGGGACACATTATCTCGGAGGCTGTAGTTTTAGTGGATCTAGCATAGATAGATGTTATACTTTATTGGGAGACACCTAGGAGTGTGACTGAGGTGTAGAGATTCATGGGGTTGGTTGGATAATACCGGATGTTCATGCCTGATTTTTCCAGAGTTTTGGAACCCTTATCAACATTGACGAAGAAGTAACATCCCTTCATATGGACGAAGAGATTCCAGTAGAGTTTTCAGGTGATGTGGCAGAGACTGAAGAGTTCCCCCCATCTTGAGGCTACCAAAAGAGGGTGTTGGGTATGTAGTTTTTCTATGATGCCTTAGGGACTGGACATGGGTGTGTCCTGATGCAGGAGCAAGTAGTGATTCCTTATGGCTAAGGATAGCTGAGGTAACATGAGCAGAACTACACTGCCCATGAACTGATGTTAGCAGTAGTGGTCTTCGCCCAGACGATATGGAAACATTACTTGATGGGTGAACATTTTATATTATTCTCTAATTACAAGAGTCTCAGGTATATCTTCTCACACAAGGACCATAACGAGAGACATTGACGATAGCTAGAGTTCATCCAAGACTATGAATTTGAGAGAGTATTTAATCCTAGTATGGGGAACGTTGTAGAAGATTCACTCATCAGGAGGTCGGGTCTGCAGCTACATAGTGAGGTGAAAGAGAAACAAGTCGCGATGCAGATATCATTCATGTAAATAGATGGATTAGCATACCTCAGGTCAATGAAATTCACTCACCCACTCCTATAGCGAGTCAGGGAGGTGCAACTTAGGGACATTGATTGTGATGCAGGACGTTCTCAGATATCCTAAGGGCAGGAACCTGATTGATTTTCTAATGGTGGAGAGCACATTATTCCTTTTAGAGGACATATCATGGTACTGGTGGCGCTACGAGAGGAGGTGTTGAGGAAGTTCCATACGCCCTCTCTCACAGTATATCCTCATATAGAAAAGATGTACCAGGACCTCCAATGTTAGCACTAGTGTCCAGGGATGATGAAAGAAGTGGCAGATTATGTTTCTAGTTGCCTCACTTGTCAGCAAGTGAAGGCCACATATCTGGTTCCAATAGGCTTAACATAGCCACTAGAGCAACCAGAGTGGAAGTGGGATGAAATCTCCAAGGAATTTGTGCCTGGGGATCAATGTACATCTAGGTGGCATGATTCCATCATGGTGATTGTTGACTAACTCACCATGTCAGCCCAGTTACTACCTATCAGAGAGTAAGGATCAGTAGAGGGATTGAGACGTCTATATGTAGATGACAATTTTGTGACTCCATGGAGTTCCAGTGATGATTTTCTATGACCGTGACACATGTTTTACATCCCAGTTGTTGAAGGGATTACAGTAGGTGTTTGGGAATCTACTAAGATTGAGCACCGCCTTTCATCCTTAGATGGATGCTCAGATGGAGATAACCATTTAGACACTAGAGGACATGCTTCGTGTAGGCATCCTAGATTTTGGTCCCAATTGGGAGGATCACTTTCCCTTGGTGGAGTTCACACAGAACAACAGTTATCCCTACACTATCGGTATGGCATCATTTGAGGACCTATATGGTCAACCTTGAAGATCAACTCTATGTGGGATAGACCCAAGGGTGTTAGCACTTATGGGTCTAGAGTCAGTATGGGATACCTCTTAGAAGATGCAGATCATCTAGGAGCAGATGAAGACTGCACAGATCATACATAAGTATTATGTTGACTGGAGGCAGAGACCTTTGGAGTTCGAGGATGGAGACCATGTCTTCCTATGGGTGTCATGTCAATGATGTTTACGAAGACTTGGCCAAGGATGAATGTTATTAACGATGTTTATCGGACCATTTCGGATAATTCGGAGGATAGGAGAGGTGGCATACCGCTTGTCACTTCCACCACAGTTGGTGAGGGTGCACAACTTCTTCCACGTATCCCATCTGAGTAGATACATGCCTGACCCATATCACATCATTGACCATGGAGAGATTTACTTAGACGATGTGGAGAAATTTATAGAGGTTCCAGTAGAGATTGAGGATTGACATTAGCGAGTCCTTTGTGGGTGTTCGATACCTTTGGTGCGCATTCGCTGGCAGCACAAGAACCTCTTGTAGAGAACATGGGAGCAGGAGGCTCAAATTCATGCTCAGCACCCCCATTTGATTCCTTTGCCTATATTTTGGATTTTTGGGTTGAAATGACCTAATGTGGGGAGAATATAATGACCCAGATTTTCCATGTAATTGTTTTTAATTATATGGAATTATTACAAATATGCAAAAATTGACGATGTGTCATTCTGAGTCTCGGTGAGTCTGGAATAAATTTCTGATCTTTTTTAGGTACGTTCATTAAATGAGAGAGTGACATTTTATTACTATTGAACTGGTTCTCGGATTAAAAATCAGAGGGTACTATTAAATCCACAATGCCAAGATTAGATTAAAGAAGACTTTACTTTTACTATAGTAGGTCTGGATAAAAAACATATGTTTGGTGACTTTTTTTAAAATAAATAAAATAAAATAATTTTATTACATTATTTTCATTCTTAAACTATAATGGAAAAGCGGAGTGTGGGGCCAGTGATGTGTCAAGTCATTAGATGGATTGGACCATAAATATAAGTAACATCAACGTTGAGGAATTATGAACCTTCTTAATTATTTTGCAATCATAAATTCCCAACATCGCTACATACACTCCCTTCTCCTATTTATATGGTATTTGAGGAGGGGTATCATAACTGCATCACTATGAATCAAAATGCTGACCATGTTCGGAGATACCAAACCATTGGGGGGAAGAGCCAGTTCTGGCGATCGTTGAAAAGAGACACTGAAACCCCAAACCGAAGATCGACGATCACATGACGTCGTTGGAGGATAGTTTTAGGGGATGGAGAACACTGATCCACTTTCTCATCTATAGATTTTTCTCACTCGTTCCTGACGTAGGGTTTTATTTTTGTTAATTTTCATGTGATAGGGGAACCCTTTATCTCTGTCATGTTATCAAGATAATGTAGAGGGCGCATGCCAAATGAACAAGGCGGAAACCCTTCGACTTTTATTTGAAATGATGCGTTCATCACGAGAATGTCTATTTGGGATGGATAGAACTTGAAATTCCATGTGACGGTAGAGGCAACAACAATGGCAGTCCATGAATGAGATAGTGAAGCACTGACACATTTCGCCTATGGAGAAGGCCGTAGTGGGTGACGGTGGTGGCCAGAATCAGCCGACCTTGAGGGAGACGGCAGTAAAACCACTCTACAAGAGGAACTAGTCGTAGATCATCAGCTGTGGTGGTCATAGAGGGTGGTTGGAACACCAGCCAGCCAGAGAAGTAGAAGGGGATGCGACCAGCGCACTGCTGGTGGGTACGAGCTGCGGCTCGTCAGCCATTGCGGTGTCACACACTGTGGGTCCCATGGAGATCTGGAATCACCTATAGGCACTGCCGCTTCATCTTTGGAATAGGGGAAAGCCCCCATTTTATAGCTCGAGCAAACCGCAAGACACCCCCCTTTCACAATGCGCCTCATGCTGATGGGCCTCCCACCTAGCAGGCCGCCACCCAGTGGGCTGTTGCCCTGCGGGCAACCTGCTAGCGGCCTTCACCCCTTGCAGGCCGCACTTTATCATTCTTCCCCCTTGCGGGTCGGACCAGACCACAACCCAGCAGGCCAAGTCCACAGTGGCCCCACCTAGGTAGGGTCGGTCCAGTTGTGCCAGACTAGACTTGGGCCCTACCAGACCTAGAAACACTAATGGAGTCATATCATGAAATCTGTGCATTCGTATGACAAACCTTATACGGAGATTGGATCCTCGGAGCGAGACAATCATTTTGGGATAATCCACCTTGGTTTTCAGAAATAGTCTAGGTACAACTGATAACTCACGAGGCATATTTTATAGAACTAGAGTGCACCGGGTGCTAGGAATCATATGGCCTACTATAACGTGATAAAAGAACACTGATCATGTGTAGGTCAACATCTTTCAGATCCCATGTGGTCTTGTGCTCAGCGATCCTATGTAGGTCATCGCATACCGATCCTATGTGGTTCAGATCCTGTGTGGGTTAGCGCTCACCATTCCTGTGTGGGTTAGCGCATACCGATTCTGTGAGGTTTAGATCCTTTGTGGGTCTGTGGAGGTTAGTTAACTATCGATCTAGTGTGGGTCATATCCTGTGTGGGTCAGCAGGGTTTATTAACCTATTGATCTTATGTGGGTCAGAAAGAGTACTATATAGCAGTATAAGATGATCTATCCATACGACGTATCATCTGTATTTCTGTACTTAAGTTATACATGATTGTGAGATGACTCATTCCACCTTTGTGGTGTAATATTTATGGTGTTACCTATGTTGTAATACTATCATAATGTTGTTACGTGTGTGGTACATGTATCTTCATGGTGTTACTCATGTGGTACTTCTATCTTAATGGTGTTACCTGTGTAGTACTTCTATGTTTGTGGTGATACCTATGTGGTACTTCTACATTTGTGGAGTTATATTTATGATGATTCCTATGTGGTACTTCTACCTTTTTGGTGATGTCTATGTGGTGTAACCTGTATGGTACTTATATTTCAGTGGTGTAAACTCTGTGGTATTTCAACCTTTGTGGTGTTACCATTGTTGTATTTTTCCCTCATGTATGAGATGAGCATATATTTATATCATAGGTATAGGTATGGTCATATACCTAAGTGGAGTTGATGTTTTCATTTGTGGTTTTTTCTTTTTGTAACTCTATGAAACCTATGGGGGTCTTGGGATCCCTATTGAGTATCGTTCAACTCACCCCTACACGGGCTATGCCCACACCTTATTGTGTCTTGTGTAGATGATGTAAAATGTTGATCGAGGTTGAGGGATCCAGGACTAGATGGTGCTCAGAGGTGGACCATTTGGTTTGAAGTGACATAGAGACTTCTGATCGTGAGAAATACTACCCTTCATGTAGAATATGCGGTGGATGATCTAGGAGCTACTTTTAAATTTCAGCTATTTGTACTTTTTAGTTGTACTAGTACTTTTCTAGTTAGTCTTGTATTCTGGCCCCTTTACATTCAGCACTCTTTTACAAAAACTGTTTACTTTGTGGTTGCATCTTGTTGTGTTCTAGTATGCGGGTTTGTATAGGTTTAAAGGAAATTCCTTCCCATTGTAGGGATACACAATTCCTATGCTGTTCGCCAACCCCTGTCCTATTGGAGGCAGGCTTGGGGCAGTCACGACATGGTTCATGTGGGACGGGTCATGATATTAGTATAATAATTAATTTTTATCCATAGAAAACGAGATGATATTATCATGTTACGAAAAATTAATGTCCCTAGAATTTTAGAATCTTGTAAAAAGAAAAAAAAGTTATTTTATAATACCTTTATCCCATGGAGATTAATAGGGTGAGAGATATTCTGAGTAGAGGGAGAATATAAAAATTAGGTGGATAGGATGAGAGGTTTTTCATTATAACAAGAGAAATGAAGAAAAAATTTGTGGTAAAAATAATTCTTTCTATTATTGTTTAAAACAAATTTATTTATTTCATTCATTTTTTTAATAAACCTCACATCCTACATGATATCTTAAAACCCAAAAAATATCATTCAATATTTATGTTAGTACTTTAATTGTTTTTAATTTAACATCATTAAAACTTTTATGGGTCAACGTCTCATAACATATCACATTCTATTTATAAAAATACGCACACACCATTTTCCAAAATTCATACAAATACCTTTTATAACATAAAATATATTTATTTAAAAAATTCCCACACTATTTTATAAATTATAACATTTATTACCTATAAACCATAATTATATTAATGAATAGACTTAAAAATCAACATAATTTCATAATTTTATAATTTAAAATCATTTTAACTCCAAAAATATATCTTGATTCTTCTCTTTTGTGTAACTCGAAAGATTATTTTATCATATCAATTTAACATCTCCTTGATTATTTAATTCATTTTTGAGTGGTTGAAAATAATTTAATAATATTATAGAATCAATTCATTCAGAAATTATTCCCACATGCCCAATATTTTCATTGATCTTTTGATGATCATGATTGTTATAAATATTCATTAAAGATCAAAACACAATATGGTGTTATAAAACACATTATGGTTTGTGAGGATGGAAATCACAATGTTTTATGGTTTATTATGACATGTTTTAGTTCATAACCAATTTTCTTTATCTTGTAATGTATGATGATTTCTTATTTCTCATACTATAAGCTATCATATAATGATGATTTGAGGAATTTAATCATCCGAAATGATTGGTTAAATGTGTAAGAATCAATGGGATGAATTGAATTATGAGTAATAGAGGCATTGTAATGCCTGATAAAATTTTACAGGAAACTTTTTAGTGATCACTATCAAGATCATTTCGAGAACCATTGATATGGTCGTTAATCATAGAAAAAGTACACTATTTATAAATTATTTTATTCTACCGAAAATGAATAAAAAGATATTGTGGAATAAATTATTTTGGATGATTTTTTACACTATTCATGGAAAATAATTTCCCCTTAAAAACCCACAGTTGGTATCAATACAACTTTCACAAAGCATGGATTATGTTTTTGGAACGATAACGAAAAAAGAAAAAATAATTCATGAACCAGGGAAGGTTTTGAGAAAAACGATCATGATTTTTGAAGTATTACAATACATGGTGTGATGTAATTTGATGTTGAGTATGGTTTTATAAATATTATGAAATAACATCATGATTTTTAAAAATTTTATTATTGAATAATTTCATAAAAAATTGAGCAGCGTAAAAAGATCATATTAGGTCATGGTCTTTTATAAAATGATATTGGTTTGTATTTAAATGATATTTAATTAATAAACCTACGATGTAGCCTTGTAAAATCTCATCATGGTTTCATATTTTTGACTTTTGAAAGATCAATTCCATAAGGTGTTCATCCCAAAAAATGGTTTATTTTATCATTAACAAGTGTTGTCACTAGGAATATACCACAACATATTTTATATAAAAAATGGTTTTAGTTTTATAGTTTTAATATAAATTAGTTTTTATTAAAATTATAAAAATGTCTCACTATCACAAGACTCATGGAGCCATATCAGGGGGACATAAACATCATTAAAAATGTTTTTGTAGATATGAACTTGTTTTTAAATTGATATACATGTTTTAATAATTTATGAAGCTTTTATAAATTATTATGTAAGGTTAATATGAAAGAGTTTATATTATTTTATAATATACATACCCTGAGCGTTATGTCCATTTGGGTAAAAATAATGAAAAGAAAGAAGCTCGTGACTCAAGGGGATATCTGATCAACAAGGGGAAGATATATAGGATGTGGAAATACTATTCTACTTCTCCAGGGAAAATGACTACTAGATCCATGAGTAATCATATTGCTACTATGAACTTTTTCTAGTCACCTAGAGAAATGGATTCAGCAGCCAATAGTAATTTCTATAGTGTTAAATAAGTTTGGGAGGAGAATGATAAGGCATTATATGTAAATCTAATACTTATATAGCCTAAAAATAATATCACTAATGAGGGACCCATGGAATCCTATTATGATGATGTTTTCTAATCAGACAATGTTGTGAGAATTTAGGAAGAAACCAATTACACTCCTCCCACAAAAAATGTAGAAGAATAGTACTGAGGAACATTGGAACGTAAATATTATGATGATTTATTTCCCTCCCTTTTCATGAAGAAAATGAAATATCTTTATAAAATATTTCATAAGGCCTAAGAGAAGGAACATAAAGAGGCTGTGTAGATGATTTAGGATTTGTATTAAAACGTGAATAGAAAATTGAATGGTATGGAGTGACCTCTAGGACTATATAAGGAAATCCTCTTTTGGTTCTCCCCACACTCAAAATGTCTCAATATTTATGTGGATGGTTCTCATTTTTTACATTGATTATACGGTTGAGAAACTAAAATTTAGATTAAAATCCTCTGAAGACTGGTTTTTTTGTTGTAACGCCCCAACCCCAGTTACCCAAAGTCGGTATATTATTACATAACATTGGAATGATCATAAGAAAGATCAAATCTCGAAATACTGATTGGTTTAGTAGCCTTGGAAACACTAGATATATTCATAATGTTTTACATTACATCATGAAGTGAAAAACTACTACAAAACCATATTGTCTCCATAATCCACACTATTATCCCCTCATAATATCCCTACAGGTCATTCATAATTTACCTCTTCACATCCTGGGGAAAATAAAACATAGACAAGGGGTGAGCTCAAATGCCCAGTAAGGATAACAATATAGAGGAAACTTTCATAAATAATAATAAACATTTAAGACAGTGTAAAACTAAAACAAAAACCTTTTAAACTTGAACTTCAATATAGTATAGAAAAAATAAAATGAAATAATTTAATTTATTTATTCACATGGATATTCTACTAATCGAATAATCACATTCAATATCAATAACCACTTTCATAATGATGGAATGCATAATGCCAGACTATCATAACCACATAGCCAATGCCTCGTGGCAAGACTACAAATAAGATTTTTTCAAGGCCTTGTGCCAAGACACTAGTTTGTCTCATGAGACCTACCGATGCATCTAGGAGCTATAGCAGGCTCCACCCGTCACATATTAAGTCCAATTCATTCCCCTATGAAAATGTCTAAACATAACATAAACATTCGTATTAAAACTAGCATACGAAATGTCAATAATTTCTCCATAAACCACGAATGGTATAAAAATAACACATCCATAGTCAAACATATCACAAAACCATCAATAAAATATATAAGATTTGTATCAACATCAAATAATCATAAAATCCATCAAAGGATGTTGACATAGATGAAATCAAAACTATTTGAGAGAAATATCTATTTTTTTAAATCATTTAAAAGTCACACATTTATAAAGGAAGTAATTTAAAAGAGATTTTTGATTCAATGTGTCCCATACCACTTTGAAACTAATTGAAAGGAATTAAAATTTTAAAAACATTAATGTCCATATAAATAAATCATTAAAAAACCATTTTTAAGACATGGACATTAATTAAAAAGATTTAGAATGATAAATCATTATAAAATTTAAAATTCTGATTTTGATAAAGAGTACTTTTAAGAAAATCATAAAATATTCATTTTGAAATCATTTAAAAGTCACATAATTATAAAATAAAACATTTACTTTGAAAATATTTTTATAAGCTTCTAAGGGAAGCTTTGACGATTTTATAACGGTGGTAAATAGCCGCACCCGCCGTATTAGTTAAAAATAGACATTCTTACCTTAAATTTGTCGAAAAGGTTAAAAGGGCCTTGTTTGGAAAACGATGGAAATATTCCTTTATAAAATTATTATAAAAAGTCAAAAAAGGGTATAAATGACTTTAACCCATATTCTTTCAAATAGTAAAAATGTTTTGAAATACATTTTTAAGAAACATGGATTTGGATGATAAAGAGATACCCGTAGATTATTACGTATAAACAACCTCGGATAATGAAGAGATTGTGAAATAACCCTTAACTTGTACTTTTACTTTGTTGAGGGTAGGTTAACCTCTTGTATAAGGGTGAAATAATGGTTATTAAATTATACAAGAATCAAATACATCATATATTATATTTTAACATTGATTTGTTAATAATATCTTAGTATTATCGTTGTTTCAGGTGTTAACTTACTCATTTTATTTTATATGTTTTTTTACATAAAACATATTTGTAATGGATAGGTTGTATCTTAATCATATAAAGAATGATATCATGTCCATGGATACTATTTTTAATCATCAAATGAGAATTATACTTGAATGGATATGATGGAGAATGAATCCCATCGCGTTCGTGGAGACGGTAGTCCGTACGTACGCACGAGCGACGATATAATTATTTTGATATTAAAATAATATATAAATTGAAGTTATATCACATATACAGAATAATTAACATGTTATATTTATTATTTACATGAGTTACACATCATTATTATACCCATCCAAATAATAATATATTGAATACCAATTACGCCACGACGTGGAGACGGTAAGTCGTACGTACACACGTATGGTGAAATGTTATTCAATGGTTGGATAGAATACAGAATATGTTTGTACCATATTTATAATAACATCATAGTATATATATGATACTGGAGTTGGTATTTTAGAATGGTAATAACAAAGGAAGAAGAAGTGGAAGAAGAAATGAACTTGGAAAAGGGTGGTGAAATCATTACCTCTTCTTCGGGTACTTCCTTCTGATTTGATCAAAAGGGCTACTTAGGTTGGCTTTCTGATCAAAGTAAGGCCTCTGGGTTGTATTGAGGGAAGTTGGGAGAGTATTTGGTTAGATTTTGTCCGAACTAAAAGGCCTTGAAGGTTTGAAGAAATGAGAAGGTGGAGTTCCCTTTTATTAGAGGTGTGAGGGGCACCTTTGGAAAAGCTAGAAATATTAATTTACAATAAATTCATATTCAGTTTCTAATGGCTGAAAAGTTGATTATTTAAATGTTACGGTGGGGATAGGTCAAAAAAAATTCAACAAATATAATTTAGACAGGTTTGGGTTACAATATTAACTTTATCTTTAAGTATTAACTCTTAGTTAATTAGTTTGACATTTACCATGTCACTTTGTAGTTTTATATTATTTAGTTAATAAACATACAATATACATCCAAGAAACCCCCAAGCTGTACATTAATGATACAAATATCATGATATATCTCTCTTGGCCGAAGCTTAGATTTTTAGGAATTTAATATCAATTAATAATATAATATTTGTTTTAAAAACTCTTTTATGTCAATTTTGACACTATTCAATAGTTGATTTTTGTGAAACTCATAACAGAATGATTACTTAGAAAAAAGTTAATTAAATCAATGCTAATATGTCATATTATACTATAAAATTATTTTAATTCATTAAAAGTCTCAAATTATATTTATTTGGGTATTTATAATATCAAATATTTTAATTTGTCACTATTATGGTAATTACTGCATCATAATTGTGTCATACCAAATTTAAATTATATAAAGTCTAAAAATTATAAATAAAATATCATTATTTATGAAATATTTTTATCTTTCTAATTAATATTTATAGTCGAACATCCAACATATATTACCCTATGTAAAAATTGGTTTGCAAAAAGATATATGCTTGTGTCATTTTTGTATTCATTTTAACTTAATTAAAATAAAGTGTCCCTATCACCTACAAGTGGATGCACGAGGTCCCAAAATCGACCCAAAGATGTCTATGGTCGAACATTTATCGATAAATAAGGCTAGGAAACGTTTTAGGGTAATTTAGTATTATTATAATATTATTTTATAACCCTTATTTACCGGATTTACCCTTAACCATGATAAATAAAATATTTACCGAAGTAATTATTCAAAGTGATTAAAAATAAAAATTACCTATGTACACAATTTGAACATACTTATTCCAAATATGGAATACATTTTTACAAATTCAAAACACAGAAGTGGCAGAAATTAATTTAAAATTATTTCCCGCTGTTAAAACAAAAAGCGTGTTTTTAAGAGATAATAACTATCAAAAGATTGACAGTTGTTTATGTCCGGTATAATTGTAAAATTATGTCCAATGACCAACATTATATTAAATGCTAAAAATACATTCTAAATACAGTTTAAAACCCCTCAAATTTATAATTTATCACTATTAATTATTTTGATAAAAAAAGTTTTTTTTAATTAAAAGTTAGTAATTTTCACTATACATAAAAATATTAAAGTTATCCGAAATGTACGAAAATTTCACCTTAGGATAAATTCGATATTCCAATTCCAAAAATGAAGTCCATTTTGAAATATAATATATATATAATTTTAAAAAGTAGGTATTACTATTCGTAACGGCTAGTTTAATTGGTTGTGGTGTGTGTTAGAACTCGAAGTTGCGTACAACACATACTATTGTATTATTCAAAGGAAAGCGTACCGTGGAAGCTTGAAATGTTTCATTTTAAATTTTTGATGTCCTAATTTAGTCAAAAAGTTTAAAATATTGTATTTAAAAAGGATTCACTATTAAAAGTTGGTAAAAGTGCAATACTGAAAATGAATTTGTTCTTACATTATGTCTAAGTAACTTATAATATGGATTCTAAAATTATAAGGATTATATAAAGTTTAAAATTTAGTTAATAGTATTCATAACCTCTTTTGAACTTCTTTTTTGATAAGTCATGGTGCTCTTGAACTCGGTGTTGCGTGTAATGTAAGTTATTGAATTATTTTGAAGAAATAACACACTATGAAATCTTGGGGTGTTACATTCGCCTCTCCTTCAATAAATCGCATCCTCGCAATTTGAAATTGTTCTTCGAAAATAAAAGGTTGAAAATTGAAAATATCTTTGGGGGAAAACCCATATCGAAAATTGGGTTACTAAATTTTTTTCTTAATATGAGGAAAAGTGAAATGAAAGGGTCACCACCAAATTATGATCTCGATTAGGAGAACATTGGTGGAAATTAGAGACATGTAATTGGAGGAAAAACATAAATATTTATAGGTAGTGATTGAGGTCATCAATCAAAAACAAGTGTAAAATTGACCTCCTTAATTTCATCAATCTATGATGATTTGAAATACCATCGCTTCAACAAAACATAGTGTATTAGGATAACACATTTCTTGTTTTAGGATTTCTTAAATAATGTATAAGAAATAATTTCTTCATATAATAAGAGAAGAAGAAAAATATATTCTTGACAATTAGTGTTCCATCCATTAACTAATATCTACCACAAACTCATCTTTCACTCTAAAAGATAATAGAAAAAAATATATTATATCTATCCTATTCATATAGGGTTCCAAAAAAACAAATTTATAATTCAACTACCAGATCTTTTAAAAAAACAAAATTATTTAATCCCGGACATCACGTGGGTCAGTGGTAGGTGAAACACCCTTGTTGCCCTTCGGTTGTGGGTTCAAGTGTCGCAGCCTTGCCGGACACGACGGGTTGCCGCCCGACCTCCAGGTTGTCCTTTTATGGCAATCCAAAATAATCCAAACTAGAACTATCCAAAATACATCATTTCAAAATTTATGAGGAAGGTAAACACAATAAAGATCATTTTTTCACGTAATAACATGTGAACACCTTCATCATGTATTCTTTTAAAACACTGCAACATCCTAAATTACCATAAAACCTTATTGATTACATTCATGATCTCTTATTCCTTAAAGAATAATAGACATACTCCTTCTATCCAAAAATGTTTTAAACCCCAACAATGATGGAATATACAAATCATTAATCAGTTTCAAGGTAGTCAAGAATATCCAAAATAATTTATCCAAATCAATCATGTATTATTCCAAAATCACTACCTCGGTATCAGAACTGTATTATGGTTTATCATTCTCTCAACCATATATTTTCCAAAAATTTATCCTTATATTGAGTCACTTTTCATTGTTCCACACAATCACAAGTCCTTAATGAAATAGTACTACAGTAAAATCCTTATATACTCCATAATTATTATAACAAGTACATTGTTGATACAACACTCAAATGACATAATCAACATATGAACTCTATTCATTCCTTTTCATCTGTGGTAGTATCATAACTTGATTATTATCCAATAGCAACATTTGCGGCATAGTTTGATGATTGGGACATAGGTTCGCGTAGTGTCCAAACTCCTTGAAAATTAAGCATTGTACATTTGAAACCATTTTCTTACCCTTGAAGTCACGTACTTTGTGCCCTTTTCCTCCACACATATAACAAACTCCCATTCCTTTCAGGCAAGTTCCAGGGTGTTTCTTCCCACAGTTATCACATATGGGAAATTTCTTCTACTCCCTCTTTCCTTTATCCATCTTTCTCTCTTCCATTCTCTTCTTCTCTTGCTTCCCTTCAAAGCCATAGGACTTAGTAAAATCTTTACTTATCTTATCATCACATGATATTATTTCTTCATATGATGATAATACATAGGAGACTATTTCTCTTATAAATTCTAGCTTAAGACCATGAAAGATATGATCCTTCTTTCTCTTTGGGTCATGTGCAATGCTGGAGTTCTCATTCCCTCTACTGGGCGCCATTTCTAAATAATGGAAAACACTAGATTAGTTTATGAATAACAATTCCTAATCCCAAATTTGTAAAACACATAACATAAATTAAATACTTTATGGATATAATCCATAATCATAAAAATGTTTTCTTTGAGGAAGTATATACTCATAAACCCTTCATAATGATTTGTAAAGAAAATGAGAGTTATCCTAAGCATATCCCCCAGGAGTGTCGTAACCAAGATTGCAGTAAGGCCCGTTGTCGTGCACCAGCTCTCGTTCGAGTCTAGCTCAAAGCGGTGTTTTTGGGTTTTCCCCCTAGGTACATCTGTGCCAGAGCCGCCTCTACCTGCTCGTATCCAGACAGGGATGTATTTCTCAGAAAACTCACAAAATCTCTACAATACCAAAAGTCTAGTAAGTTCTTCTATACCAATCCTTAAAGTTCATCTTAGGTCTACATGCTCTAATCAGAGTTTATCTAAATATAGCTTCCATGGTTTGTACTAAACTTTCTCTGATACCAACTGTAACGCCCCGACCACAGTTACCTAGAGTCGGTGCATTATTACATAACATTGGCATGATCATAGGAAAGATCAAATCTCGAAAGACCGATTGGTTTAATAGCCTTGTAAACAATAGATATATTCATAATGATTTACATTACACCATGAAGTGAAAAACTACTACAAAAACATATTGTCTCCATAATCCACACTATTATCCCCTCATAATATCCCTGTAGGTCATTCATAATTTACTTCTTCACATCCTGGGGAAAATAAAACATCGATAAGGGGTGATCTCAAATACCCAGTAAGGATAAAAATATAACGAAAACAGTCATAAATAAGAATAAACATTTAAGGCAGTGTATAACTAAAACAAAACCCTTTTAAACTTGAACTTCAACATAGTATGGAAAAAAATAAAATGAAATAATTCCATTTAATTGTTCACATGGATATTATACTAATAGAATAATCACATGCAATATCAATAACCACTTTCATAACGATGGAATGCATAATGCCAGACTATCATAACCACATAGCCAAGGCCTCATACCAAGACTAAAAATAAGATTTTGTCAAGGCCTTATTCCAAGACACTAGTTTCTCTCATGAGACCTACCAATGCATCGAGGAGCTATAGCAGGCTCCACCCGTCACATATTAAGTCCAATGCATTCCCATATGAAAAGGTCTAAACATAACATAAACATTCGTATGCAAACTAGCATATGAAATGTGAACACTTTCTCCATAAACCATGAATGGTATAAAAATAACACATCCATAGTCAAACATATCATAAAACCTTCAATACAATATATAAGTTTTGTATCAACTTCAAATAATCATAAAATCCATCAACTGATGTTGTCATAGATGAAATCAAAACTATTTGAGAGAAATATCTCTTTTTTAAATCATTTAAATGTCAAAATTTATAAAGTAATTTAAAAGAGATTTTTGAATCAAAGTGTTCCATACCACTTTGAAACTTTTTGAAAGGAATTAACATTTTAAAAACATTCATGTCCATATAAATAAATCCTTAAAAAAACCATTTTGAATACATGGACAATAATTAAAAAGATTTAGAAAGATAAATCTTTATAACATTTAAAATTCTGATTTTGATAAAGAGTACTTTTAAGAAACTATTAAAATATTCATTTTGAAATCATTTAAAAGTAAAATAATTATAAAATAAAACATTTAATTTGAAAATATTCTTATAAGCTTCTAAGGGAAGCTTTGATGATTTTATAACGGCGGTAAATAGCTGCACCCTCCGTATATGTTAAAAAAGACATTCTTACCTGAAATTTGTCGAAAAGGTTAAAAGTTCCTTGTTTGGAAAACGACAGAAAGATTCCATTATAAAAATCTTATAAAAAGTCAAACAAGGGTATAAATGACTTTAACCCATATTCTTTTAAATAGTAAAAATGTTTTCAAATACATTTTTATGAAACATGGATTTGGATGATAAAGAGATCCCAGTAGATTATTACGTATAAACAACATCGGATAATGAAGAGATTGGGAAATAACCATTTCCATGTAAATTTCCTTGGTTGAGGGTAGGTTAACCTCCTGTATAATGGTGAAATAATTGTTATTAAATTATACAAAAATCATATACATCATATATGATCTTTTAATATTGATTTGTTAATAATATCTTAGTATTATCGTTGTTTCCGGTGTTAACATACTCGTTTTCTTTTATATGTTTTGTTACGTAAGCCATGTTTGTAATGGATAGGTTGTATCATAATCATATCCAGAATGATATCAAGTCCTTAGATACTATTATTAATCATCAAATGAGAATTATACTTGAATGGATACGATGGAGAATGAATGTCATCGCGTTCATGGAGACGGTAGTCCGTACGTACGCACGAGCGACAATATCATTCTTTTGATATTAAAATAATATATAAATGGATGGTATATCATATCTACAGAATAATTAACATTTTATATTTATTATTTACATGAGTTACACATCATTATTATACCCATCCAAATAATAATATATTGAATAACAATTACACCACGACGTGGAGACGGTAAGCCGTACGTACGCACGTATGGTGAAATGTTATTCAAAGGGTCGATAGAATACTGAATAAGGTTGTACCATATTTATAATAACATCACATTATATATATGATACTGTAGTTATTATTTTATAATGGTAATAACAAAGGAAGAAGAAGTGGAAGAAGAAAGGAACTTGGAAAAGGGTGGTGAAATCATTACCTCTTCTTCGGGTTCTTCCTTTTGATTTGATCAATAGGGCTCCATAGGTTCTCATTCTGATCAAACTAAGGCATCTAAGTTGTATTGAGGGAAGTTGGGAGAGTATTGTGGCAGAGTTTGGCCGATCCAAAAGGCTTTAATGGTGTGAAGAAATGAGAAGGAGGGGTGCCCTTTTATAAGGGGCGTGAGGGGCACCTTTGGAAAAGCTAGAAATATTAATTTATAATAAATTCATATTTGGTTTCGAATGGATCAAAAGTTTATTAGTTTAATTTTATGGTGGGGATTGGTCTAAAACAATTCAACCAATAGAATTTAGATAGGTTTGGGTTACTATATTAACCTTTTCCTTATGTATTAACTCTTAGTTAATTAGTTTGACATTTACCATGTCACTTTGTAGTTTTATATTATATAGAAAATAATCTTAATATATACATCCAAGATACCCACAAGTGGTCCATTAATGATACAAATATCAGGATATAAGTCTCTTGGTCTACCCTTAGTTTTTTAGGAATTTAATATTAATTAATAATATAATATTTGTTTTAAAAACTCTTTTATGTCAATTTTGACACTATTCAATAGTTGATTTTTTTGAAACTCATAACAGAATGATTACTTCAAAAAATGTTAATTAAATCAATCCTAATATTTCATATTATCCTAGAAAATTAGTTTAATTCATTAAAAGTCTCAAATTATATTTATTTGGGTATTTATAAAATCAATTATTTTAATTTGTCACTGTTATTGTAATTACTGCATCATAATTGTGTCATACATAAATTAAATTATTTAATGTCTAAAAATTATAAATAAACAATAATTATGTAGAAAATATTTTTATATTTCTAATGAATATTTATAGTCGGAAATATAACATATATAACCCTATGTAAAAATTATTTTTCTAAAAGATATATGATTGTGTCATTTTTGTATTCATTTTAACTTAATTAAAATAAAGTGTCCCTATCACCTACATGTTGCTCCATGGGGTCCCAAAATCGACCCAATGATGCCTATTGTCGAAAATTTATCAACCAATAAGGCGAGGACACGTTTTAAGGTAATTTAGTATTATTATAATATTATTTTTAACCCTTATTTACCAGATTTACCCTTAACCATGGTAAACAAAATATTTACCGAAGTAATTATTCAAAATGATTAAAAATAAAAGTTAGATATTTAAACAATTTGAACATCCTGATTCCAAATATGGAATCCATTTTTCCAAATTGAAAACACATAAGTGGCAGAAATAAATTTAAAATTAATTCCCATTGTTAAAACAAAAAGCGTGTTTTTAAGAGATAATAACTATCAAAAGATTGACACTTTTTTATGTCCTGTTTAATTGTAAAATTATGTCCAATGACCAACATTATATTAAATGGTAAAAATATATTCTAAATATACTTTAAAACCCCTCAAATTCATAATTTATCACTATTAATTATTTTGATTAAAAAAGTTGTTTTTAATTAAAATTTAGTAATTTTCACTGTTCATCAAAATATTAAAGTTTTCCGAAAAGTACCAAAATTTCACTTTAGGCTAAATTAGATATTCCGAATCCAAAAATGAAGTCCATTTTGAAATATAAAATATATATAATTTTAAAAAGTAGGTATTACTATTCATAATGGCTAGTTTGATTGGTTGTGGTGTGTGTTAGAACTCGAAGTTGCGTACAACACACGCTACTGTATTATTTAAAGGAAAGCGTACCGTGGAAGTTTGGGATATTTCATTTTAAATTTTTGATGTCTTCATTTAGTCAAAAATTTTAAAATATTGTATTTAAAAAGGGTTCACTATTAAAAGTTGGAAAAAGTACAATACTAAAAATGAATTTGTTCTTACATTATGTCTAAGAAACTCATAATATGGAATCTAAAATTATAACGATTATATAAGGTTTAAAATTTAGTTAATACTATTCATAACCTCTTTTGAACAGCTTGTTTGGTAAGTCATGGTGCGCTTGAACTCAGTGTTGCGTGTAGTGCAAGTTATTGAATTATTTTGAAGAAATAACACACTATGAAATCATGGGGTGTTACTTTTGTATCCAACCCATGAAATTAAAGACAAAAATTAGAAATATTGGCTAGTATATGGTATTTTCTCTAGTCACATCTAGTGAAATCATTTTTTAGGTTCATTATTCCTATGGATTACTCTGTAGATAGTTTCAGATTCCTAACTATTTTATTACTTTGTCATGGTTCAAACTAACTCACAAAAAAAAATTAGCCTAATTAATAAGAAAACTAATTTAACAGTTATAGAAATCATACATTTGAAATGGATGGAAATTTTAAGAGTTTTGAAAGAATATGGTAGATAGAGAAAGGGGGACTCAAGGTGATGAAGTAGCATTACATACCCGGTGGTTAAGTATCTGGTACTCGATGGGGCCTAGTGGGTTGTACGTATTCTATCAGCACTATCATGTACCAGATATAGTTATAAGTTATTTTTAAAAAATGGGGATAAATTGGTATTTACACTCGAAAAAATAACCCCTAAATACATAATATATCATGATTTTTTATTTATTCAGCTATGCTTGCACCCAAATAAATATCTCTCCCCATATCATCTCAAATAAATCCAAGATAAATCCTTATCCATATCCTTTCTAATTTTTATAAGAATTCATTATAAACATGTCAAGGGTGTATTCACTGTCCAATATCTTCTCTACCATCTTTTACTCATGTAAGTGAATATTATATCCCCTTTCCCAAATCAAGGGATTTAAAAATCTTACAATTCTGTTAGTATTCATCCTATATTAGAATTTTGGGTGTCGACCATAGGTAAAACTAAGGTATTATTGTGGTTTCACTTACCTAAATTGGATACATTTATGGAAGTGATCTAAATCCCTAAAAAAATACTATTTTAGGATGGTAAAATATATCTGGTAGTGACAAAACCTCTTCTATTAGAACTAAAATAATCCTCCTATGTATATTTTAGTTGGTGAACCTTTTCTTCCACTCATAATCAGTGAGATATAGTATGATGATATAATGGAGATGAGTGAATTCAATTATAATGAAATATTTCCAATTAATTGTTTTCGTAAACAAATTTAGGAAATATGGGAATGGTTTAGAAAATTTCATTTATATTTTTCATATTATCATGCCATGCATACCATTAAAAAGTATTATATTTGGTTTCTACAATCACTTGTCCCATGTTTGATTATTTATGTCTAGTGGATTGTGAATGTGGTATAATCATCATGTATATTTCTATTTACTATGGTTTAAATTTCATTTACAGTTTATAACAAATGAATTATTTTATAGGTATGTCCTATAGCATGATATTTGATTTATAACCATGTGGGATATGTTGGAATGCATTTGTTATTATGTATGAACATGGTAAAGTATCCTCATATAAAAAATAAGTTTATAGAACGGGATAATCACAAAACTCTTTAAACCTTTTATACCAAATCACATAGGTGGAATACTAATCCCATCAAAGGGATCTGTGTCATGTACAATAAAGACTGTAAAATATTGCAACATATTGTGATCATTTTTGTGAAGTAGTTAGTATATGTAAGAACCTTCACCACATAGGGGGTCACATACTATCACTTATATTTATGTCTAGTATGTTCTATAGACCATTGTTACTCTAAATTTTTAATTCCTCTTATTTTTCATCCTTTCATCATACGATTAAGTTTATGATAGGTTGTTAAGGGATGGTGTGGGGACAACCTACTAGGTATCTTCAAAATCATGGCTTTTATGTGTCACTATGGGATGCATGGGGATTATTTTGTTCATAAACCATGTAATGGTAAAGCACTATATTAGGAGAGATAGTAATTCTCTGAGAAATAGAACATTTAAAGTCTCTTGGATCCCTTTCGGGGGGATTTGTTGATGGACATGGACTTGGTGTAAGTATTGTTAAAAAGTTTTCTATTAAGGGTATCCACCTATGAAGATCTCTATTTCATTTATATAATACCTTTTAAGAATAAAAATAATATATATAGAATGTTCTTTAATTGTTTTGCGCACCTTTTAGATTTTTTGGATTTTTTTAAACTATGGTTGTACAAAATCATATGTTCATGTCATTTTGTGAATTGTTATATAGAATAATTATTAATATGTTTATATTAAAGAGTGTTTGTGTACTTGTTTACAAAGTCATCAATTAGGTCATAAAAAATATTGGTGGGAATCAAAATTAGTTTATTTTTTCTTCTTAAGGGGGAAAACCATCTCACACACACATGTTATTCTACCCTAGAGGTTTAGGACATCATATGAAAACCAAGAGGTGTTCATGAGGTATTAAGATGATGTGAGTTGGGTACTATTTTTTCTTCGGTTCACTAATGTTATAAAATTGAACTTGAAAAAAATCTGGGTGATTGGGTATGGGGTTTTTGGTATCTAAAATAAAGGATAATCAGAATGTAGGAAATAACCTATAGATATGTTTTACCAGCATTTTTTGGTCTGATATTGTGTTACCATGGTTAGTATGTGATCTTTTATTTTTTTCTATAATTCAGTCCTTGAACCTTGATATTCATACATTATACTAAGAGTATGTAGGTATGCATGAGTAGGGTATCTTTCCAAACTGTATACTTTTACATTTCTAATTGTTTTCTGTATTATGGAAAATAGTTTTTGATTCATATTAAATAAATCATAAACTCCAAATAAGCATAATTTTCTTATATATTTATTGGTGATTATTAATATGGATATAAAATTGATTCTTTGATTGGGGAATCATTTTTTATATTGGTATTGCTTCTACTGTGTGAACCTTTTTATAGTTTCATATGATTGTAGAACTTATTTCTTAAGGTTCTTTGTCATTAGGGTCTGTTAAATACACTTTAAATTTCATATCGATGTTGGGTGTATTGGAGGTTGGATAATCTTAATAAGGGGTTTTTCCTATTTCAATGTAGTCAAATATATTTAAGTCACTTTAATGAATTATTTCACTACAAAAATATTAATTACCTTTTTTGTACAAGTGATTAATCAATGCTGTGCAATGATGTGAACATATATATGTATCATCTTTTATCCATTTCCCTCCATGCTAATTTATTTTTCTATTGTATAAATCCATATAGCTACGAACTCTTGAATTTATCTCCATTTATGGATACATTTGTTGTATTGGAGTTGGTACTAAGCCCGTGATAAGGGATATCTACATAACGACTTAAGGGAAATAATAACCCACATAGTTAATTTATACATAAAATGACACATTGTATCTTTTAAGGTCTTGTGACAAGGAATAATGTGGTTCATTTTTTACAATATGAAACCATGAAAAATTTGGTGACTTTTTATGTTTTCATCCATAACCAAAGAAGTGACTTTTTAAGCAATACAACTAGGACCATGGTGACTTTTAGTTTTAATTCACATGTCATAGACCTATTTTATTTAGTTTAAATTAACAAAGAATGTATTATTCGATGAAATAGTTCTTAGAAAAGTTTGTGTATGACTTATGCACAAACATAAACTTTTGGTTCATTGTATCCATCAGTAACTAAAGAATAAAGATTCTGTTTGGTGATTACATCTCATAGAAGTCCAATAGTATACATGTCTCATTGATTGAGACCTTGGATGAGACTGTCTATGAGATTATGATCAGGGATTACACATTGTTAGAGGCTCGTGTATTCTCTTCACCTCATGTCTACTGGTAACTAGGCATGGAAGGAAAAATGAATTTACAAGTGAAGTTATCCAATAAATAAATGTTGGTACCTACACTAAACAAGATTACCATTTACATACTTATCATATTTATAGAAAAAACAATGGTTGATTAATTTATTGGATGATATGATGATGGGTATAGAGAATCTAAGAGATTTTTGTTGGTCCAATAACGACACTACTATTTTTATATGGATAAGAATCCCCTTTATTAGGGGAATTATAGATTATTAGTATTTTGAGGATGCTATCATTTAGGGAGAAAAAACATGGTACATATTTATTATAAATCATGATTCTAATTGTCAAAGTAATGCATGAATGAAGGGAAGTACATGGACGTTCATTAAAAACTAGTTATGTGTGGCTGGTGGCTTTCGAAGATGCCATCATGGAATGGTCTTTTTATGGGTTGGACCTTTGTAAAAGGAGCCCAATACAATCATTAGGATAAAAATTCAATCCTCATAAATGAATCTGATAAATGAGGGGATATTAAGGAACCCTCAATATCCACAGAATAGTTTCCTCACGAAATGGATCATAATTATTCAAATCATTTATGGCAATATACAATTTCATATAAACCAACACATACTTTATAAATCATATATTTTATATATGAGTGTGTTTATATGTGAATGGAATTGCACAAATGGTATAGGTGTTTAGTGCTAGGAATAAAATAATATTTAAATGATGGGTAAGCCTTTGTGAATAAATTATATGGGGATTATTCGCAAAAGATCTTACATTGGTTTAATTGTGAATGATTTACGCATAGAAGGCATCAATATGATTAATATATATGGTAGCCTTCCCTCTCTCCCATGATTAGCGCAGTAAGATCATATGTAATAGTTTGGTTGTAAAGATAATTTTTCAACCACAATAAAAGTACTATCTCAAATTTTTTGAAAATATGAATCCTAGAACAAATTTTTTCCATTCGAAACATTTAGAATTCGAGCTTAGCCATTGGGACATAAAACGGATTACTGATGTAATGAGTCCATGTTTCACTATGTATTTTATTAAAATGAATGTTATCAAGATATCTTGTTCTATATGAAATGAAAAAAAATAAATCCATGAAATATTATATGATAATTATTACAATTTATAATATGAGTAAAACCTGTAACAAAAAAATATGTATTAATTAAAATTTATTACGTTTAGTGGATACATAATTAATATGATTTAATATAATTAATTGGATTATTATTTCTGAAATAAATACTTATTCTATTGATAAATTTAATCAAAAACATTAAATGAATTTTATTATAATAAATTAAATTTATTAAATTATAAAATATCATTTAATAAGAACAAAAACACTTCATGTTTAGGAAGACATTTTTCAATAAGAAAATTTATTTTTATTTCGTATTTTAGTTTATTTTTTATATATTTAAAATTTTATTTAGATAAAAATAAATTATGTTTTCAATTAATAATGTTAATATTTTCATAGGTTTTTTTCAAGATTTTATTAAATTATTTTTTGTATTTGAATAGTGAAAATACAATTATGACCAAAAAAATAATTTTTCGGACATTATAATTATATAAAAAAGGACTAAAAGTTTATAAAAACTTTAAATTATTAAAATATGTATTTAATAAGTAATACAATACATTTTAAAATTAATTTATGGAATTTATAAACCCTATGAATAAACCTTTCATGACTTAAGTAATATATTCAAATCAAAACCAATTTTTGTCATTTCGTTTAATTAAATATTTTTTGGTGAAATTGTGTTTTTATTTTATTTAAATGACATAGAAAATTTTATTTTTTTTATTGTAAAACATTTTAAATAATGAAATTAAAATAGAGACCAAATTTTACTATACACATATTTTTTGGTTTTAAAATAAACATTGTTTTAAAAAATTATTTTTTACGCATCACATGCAATAATTTTAAATTGATTCTCATTACACCAATAAGTTTTACCTGATGAAATGGATGTCGTGTTTTCAATAATATGGGAATTTGTTTTCATAAGTTGAATATAATTTATTTTTTAATTTTAAATTAAATAGGTTTAAATCAGTTACCATGGAAAAAAATGGAAAATGTGAAACTTCTAGGGGTAATATACTTGGAAGAATGTTTATAAAATGTATTAAAATAAATAGTTGATGTATTTTCAACTGTATCTGATACCTGAATCCATTATTTTCAATTTTGGATCAACATTACTTATCTAACATGTTCTCCCCTAATACAAAGTTGTTATATTTACAAACATGACATTCTAATAACTTATAAAACAGTTTCCTCACCACCCCTTCAATACCACTAATAAAATTCAATTTACCCCTGAAAGGATTCCCAATATACATCATTTATTACCCTATTTCTTTCTCCTTTTCCTTTTTTTACAATATATTTTCCTATAACCTCTATTTCAAAGGAATCTTCCAAGGGAAATCCTATGTACTCAACGTGAGTAATTTTCCCCTATCTTATTATCCATTCTATTATTCCTTCTCAATTATAATTGTATAATTACTATGTAATGAAATAAAGATTTATTTTATAATTAATTGTATTATTCTTATTTAAAAACTATTAACTACCTTCCCCTTTTTCATTATGAAATATGAAAACATCATTCGTGCATTGTGTGGACAACCGCCTCCACGAAGCGAGAATGTTCATTTTTGGTCACAACCACTAATTAATGGTTCTGAGGACTAAATTAAAGAATAAATTATAAATATATTATGATTATTATGAATGAAAATATAATTCACCTAATTTCTCTCTCATTATTTTATAAATGAAAACATTAATAGTGTATTGTGCGGACTATCATCTTCACATTGTACGTATCTCATATTTTATGTAGTTTATTTATTATTTATTAAAATATATTAAATTTGACTGAAAAAAATAAAATTATCTATATAATATTTCTATTCATAGGTAATAATTATATTAATCCAAAATAAACCACTTTCATAATCATAGTTTTCCATTAATTTTGTTATGTTCATGTCTGCGACTATCTAACCACCTACATGAACCACGATATAAAATAATCTAGTGAATGAATATGTGAACTTATTATTGATAATATATGATATAATTAAAAAATATATTTTGGTTTTTTAATTGTAATAATAATATTAAATCCAATAATTAAGATATCGTCATTCAGTTTCTATAAATCATCGAAACCTGATTTCACCAATTTAATCTAAAAAACAGTAACTATAAATACCATGGAATGAAATTATAACATAAAAAATAATTAGTTAACATCAATTATGGTATCTTTAATTACCTGGGAATGATTATATTTTGGATAATAATTAATAATAATACAGATATTATGTAAATATTACAAAAACCAAATACTGAAAATGGTTAATTACTAACAAATATTAATATATAGAATAGTTTTATATGAGGCTTATATAGGGTTGTAGATATTAATAAATTTATATAATAGATGATTAATATAGTGAATTTTCTATAATGGATATTCAAGCACTATAGTGGATGCTATAAATTAATTTAAGTGTTTCTTATCTAAAATTATCACCCCTTGATACATATTTCCTATCAAACACCATTTTTTGTTTTGAATACTGTATCTACTATCTAATTAATGTATCTGTTTTATGTCATTAATATTTTATTATATGGAATCCATTCATCCAATATGGTAGAATATTACCTTTAAATTAATATCTTTTTCCTCTATAAAATTTCAATCACAAAAATATCTCATTATTGAGAATAATTCCAATCCTCTTTAAATAGAATATCCACTACTTTTCCATAATTTATAATCCCAAAAACATTATCCTTTATCATTTGAAACCATATTATTTTTTATCTCATTTTAACTCCATATTTTCCTTCTCAACTTTTAAAAATAATGTCTTATTACCCATTCTACGATGGGGTTTTTCTGAAATATATTTCCAAAAATTAAAAAGGATTTCCATAATTTTAAATTAATTGTTTTGTCATCCACCTGATATTTAATTTGACAATCATTATTTCATTTGATGATATATTATTTAATTTTAATTTTCAAATGTAAGTTATTTTCAATGTTTTCACTCCATATTTTAGAATATAACTATTTAAAGTTTGTCACTACTTTTAATTTTTTCAAATGTATTCTAAAATATACATTAAACATTTTTTGGTGTTAACACATATTTACCCAAAATTTAACATTTTATATTAATTTCTCTATCTATATTTTATTGGTTTCTAAAATAAATTAATATTCTAATATATTTATTTAATATTATATTTAAAATTATATCGAAATAGTAATGATATTTCTTATTTCCGAAGAGTTTTTTGTAAAAGTATAAAAATTTTTTTTTTAGAAAAGACATTTTTCTTCGAAATATATTATACAGGCTTGAGGAATCCATTTAAATGATACTAAAAACCCATTATCTTTATAAACCCGTAATTACATGATTTATAACAATGGTTCTAGTTTACTAAATTTGAGGGATATTTTCAGTTTAGAGTTTTATAGAATTAGGAAAAAAAATACATATTAAACCCTTAAAAAACAATGTGAAACCCTAAAATAAAATTTCATTTTCTTCACAAAAATAATATATGTAAATTTAAATTCCCATTTCCTTCAAAAAAATGTTTACTTATTTTAAGATTGAATATGATAATAACAAGATAATAATTAATATATTTCCTACTCATCATTAAACACTATGAAAAACCACTAAAAATATAGGATTAGAAAAATTGTTCTGTAAGATATATAAGATAAAATGAAACCTATTAATCAATTTAAAATTCATTAACGTACATAAAGATGGTTTCCTTTTCTTGAAAGAAGAATTCAGTTAGAAATAACCACTTACTATTAAAAAAAACTCTTTGACCAATGTTTTTCATATAAAATTTCATAAAAATTCATAAGGGAAAATCATAGTTCATAAGAATTTATTGAAATACCTCAAATATTTTAGATAAAAAAACATTTTTCCTATAAGAGATGATGAAAAACTTTTAAATAAATGTTGATTTTATTATATTCTGAAATAAAAATATTTCAATTAAAATAATCAATAATTAGAACATGAAATATATCTTTGGATAAAAACATTATTAATCACATGGATAAAAAGAATTGAGTTCATATTTATGGAATTAATAATTTAAAACATCATAAAAATACCATTAAGACATTTTTCGAAGATATCATAAAAATACCTTCAATACCTCAATCCTTGACATCATAAATCATTGCGAAAATATTCAAAAAATACCATGTTTTGTTTGTTCCATGAGACCTACATGTGCATCAAGGGGCTACAAAAAACCCAAAACCTCACTTGGAAATTCCAATTCATTTAGCATATTAAAGAAATGAATATTTATTTAATACATAAATAATATAAACATTCATATTAAAAACAATATAAAAAGTTTTTATATTTTTCCCATTTAGTAAATAAAACAACATGATCACAGGCCCCCAAGAGAAATAATGTAGATGGTATCATTAGATTATATCCCTAGTAAATCATAAGAATCATTAAATTATTTTTATATATATTACAACACCATCAAAAAAATGTTAAATCATATCTTTGAAAACATTAAAAAAATATTTTCTTCTTTTGAGAATACTTTAGATTAAAATTTAATGATTATAGTGTAAATTAATATATATTAAAATAAAAATTAAAACATAAAAATGAAGTTTTAAAATAACTATGATTCTTTACTGTGAGAAAACCCATTCATATTTTATTCTTTGTAAAACTACATTATATTCAAACTTCTGTAAAATTTTAAATTTGAGTCATACATAAAGAATTTGAAATGATTCATTTTAATAGTTTGTAAATTAAGTTAGAAGTGATTAGAAATATAATTTAGATATATTTTAAAAATAAATAATAACTTTTTTAAACCATTTTAATAACATTTGCATGATGGAGACATATTTTGAATGGAAAAAAATTAAAATTATGTTTTAATTGAAAATCCATTAGCATAAGTCCTATATAGCTTTGTAAATTATCTAAATCTAAAGTAATTAGATAATAATAGTTATTTATTTGAATAAGATACTTTTTAATTTCCATTAAATAATAATATTTTTCTTTATTTCATTTATAACAATTCATTTAATTATTTATGAAATAAATTATGTTTAATTCAGTTGTTTTGAGGACATTCGAATCGTAATCCCAAAAAACCTTATGTATATTTGAAATTTTACAAGGGATTATTTTTCCATCATATGAAGAATATTAATCATGAAATATTAATCATGATTATACAGTAAATATAATTTTATAACCTTCCATTATTGAAAAACATGAAAAACGAATCACATCACTTTGTGGAGGCGGTTGTCCCCACACACGGATGATAAACATTATCATTTTATTAATTGATAGAAGGGTAAGAATAATTGTAATATTGTATCATTAAAAATTAAATTTTAATTCATTTATTTATATACATTAAAATTTTCATAATAACCATAATTGTGAGGCAGTGATTAATAATGAAATGAAAAGCTATGTTGTGGTGGTAGTCCACACATACACACAAGTAACGTTTTCATTTTCCATAGGATAGGAAAATAGAAGAAAAATGGATCTTCCATCATCATTATAAAATTTTATTATATGTAAGATATTTTTTTTATTATATTATCATTGTTATGACATAATTGTAGGAATTTAATGAATAAATAAAATGAATGAACTCAGTTAAGTGTTATACCTCTTCATTGTTAATCTTATTATGGAGTATTCCTTGAGATATATTTATATGGTATTAGGGGAAGATAATATTATGTAGTTAATGGATAATTAATCTATGAATTTATTTTGGATGATATTGGATGAACTGAATGTCTCATTATTTGTGAGTATGATAGGATATGTGGATGCCTTTTATATGTGAAGTAGGTGACACACTTGTAAATATTCTATGCTTGAAAATAATATAAGGACAAACTAATAGAAATGTGGATCCATTTAGATGGTTTAATGTAATATGATAAAAATAAATTCAAATAAATTGATTTAATCATGTTTTTATGGTAATTCAAATCATTATATTTTTTAATCCTCGAGTTAACCCTATTTATCCTTAATCATTATAACACATTTATAAATAATTTAGGATCATGAAATTAATTTTCAATACTACATGTGTATCATACATGAAAAATCAATTTATGCATCAACAATTTCACATACACTTGAGAAAATATTTTATTTTAATGATTTTATACCGATTTGAAAATAATCTGTAAAAATTAAAAACCATTTATATGCATTTTCATGACATTCAACATAATTTGACATTAAATTCATAAATATAATAATGTAATTAAAAAATAAAATATTTCACCATCACATATAAATCACAATTATACAATAAATAAATGTAACACCATTATTCATAAAGAACATATTTGTTTTAATGTTTGTAAAATAAATTAATTTTCATTTTCTATTACTTGCAAAAGTACTCTCTTGGCATTTCCAAAGTGTTCACGATACTAATAGAATATCTATTAATTAAAAATAAGTTTCCATCATAAAAATAGTTTATTATTATTCAATTTAATATCTATATTAATTTTTTCATTACACTTAATTAAAATATTATAATGGTCATAATCATAATAAAGTAGAATTAAATTTTAATATTTTAGATTTTATAACTATTATTGAGGAATTAAAGAAATAAAATGAGATTAATGATATTTTTTGATATATTTTGAATCCTTATACCCTAATATCAACATTTAATAAACCATTTCCCCCTTGTCAATGTGATATGCTTTTACCATGGTCACTATTCATAATGTCTATAAAAGAAATAAATTGTATTACATATTATAATTTTTTGATTCCAAATATGGATTAAATTTTCTAAGCATTAATTTTTATATGTGGCAAAAAATAATATTAATATAAGATCATGATGAGAAATGAAAACCAAATTTACAAAAAATACCCATTTGGACCATAAAAATGATTTTTTACCAAAATCAATTATAATGTTGATTATCATGGAATTAATTTTATTATGTTCAATAAAATTAATTTTTTTGGGAATTTGAAAAGAATCCAAAACAAAATGCAAGATTTAGTTAATTTTATTAAAATTAATTCACTAAATATTATGCAAAATTTGAATTATTCTTTATTCATAAAAAAATCCGCATTTTTAGAAAATTCTTAAATATTTATCTTCAAATTATTTTCTAATTTTTATTTTAAAATTTAAAACTATTCTAAAAAATAACTTTTATAAATGTTTTATTAATTAATCTAATATTCACACAATGAACTCAATAAAAAACATTTTGCATAAAATGTACTTTTAAAGTACAAAATGAATTTATAGTCATTACATATCTAGTAACAACCGTGAGAAGAATTACAATTTGTTTTATTAATTTTATGATCTATAAATTTATGTAATATCAATAATTTATTGTTTTTAACATAATTTATTATGAAAAAATAGTTTGATCATATATATATGTTTTATAAAAAATGTATTCTTCAAACATATATGATCCAATTCCACATTGAGTTCTTATTTATTAGGTATAAATAATAACATTTGTATTAATGATAAATTGTATAAATATGTTTCATAATGAGATTACTCATGTCCATACCACTAATTAAAATATTTTATTATAATGCTAATATTTTATTAATAATAATTTTATATTATATTACCATTTATTTGAATATTTGTATTGCATGTTGTATACTCAAGAAAACATAGTATAAATTTAATAAATATAACTAAAATCTTGGGGTGTAACATTATACCCCTTAATGAAATTTCTTCCTCAAAATTTAATCTTTATTCCCTCAAAATAAATTTATAATAAAATATTAAAAAAATAAAATATATATTTTATCATAAAGATTAAATTCTATGTAAAGACTAGGAAATAGTTTATTTCATAAAATAATGTACATCTATATGACTCATACTTCTAGATTTGTTTCTAAAATAATACAATTATATTTGAGTGTTACATTAAATATAATAATTGATAGATTTGAGAAACAATTTTTCCATAAAGGTATAGATTTCAATAAATATAATAACATGATCTATTTCCACTATATAAGTGGAATTTCATTATTTGTTTGAGAAATATATCTTTACTATTATATCTCATATCTCACTCTATGAAATTAATATTCAAGAAGAATATTTTATGCATGAAGAACTAAAATCAATCTTTAATGAATCATAAGATCCACATATGGATGGAAATTTATTTCAGTAGTTTCTATCCATTAATAAACACAAAATATGGTTAGAAAAAGTTAAGATAATATCTTATATACAGAAGAATTCATATGAATAAATACTATATTAATATATAAAACCGTATTAATAAAATCCAATGTTAATCTTCAATCATTACATATTTATATAGCCTTGTATTTTTTCAGAATATTCCGGACCAAGTTGAAAACCTAAAAAATAGAATGATTAGATCACATAATCATTCGAGATCAATTTAATATTTATCTCATAAAAATTAATAAATCAAAAATAAACGTCCAAGATTGGTATATTTCATAATAATACATCTTCTAAAATATGTGAATCATTTTAATAAATAACCCATATCACAATAAATCTACAATAAAATCATCTATGCCTCAAAAAGATAACTCAACCTGTATTCTTAAAATAAAATCCTATACTATGAAAAAATATTTTCATTTACCTAAGTAAAATAATGTTCCAAATATAGAGAATTTATTAAAAAATAACATTAATCACTTATTCAACAAATCACCATTTAATCCCACGATTATTTTTATAATAAAACATATGTTCCCAAAATCTAACTACCCTTTTACCCAATCAACCATAATTAACATAAAATAAAATATCATATTAACTCTAAATGTTATTTATAACATTAATCATATTCCCCCAAAATATAAAATCATTTATCCTCAAATAAAATATTTACAAAAATACATAAAGAACAAAAGAGTTGTATTCCAAAAATTCTATACCAAAATATTCATACTAATCATAAAATACCATCACATAAAACCTTAAAGTGGTATCTATGCCATTAAACTCATTAAACACCATATAATTATTAAACTATGATAGTTTCTAAATATCTTAAATTTTCATCATTTGAATCATTATAAATGCTAATGTTTCTATACATTTACATTGACTCTAATTATAACACCTCAGAACATAAAGAACCCATAGTTAAATGATTTAAGAAAAGGGTTTTAATTTATTACATTTTGAGGATATATTTTGGTTTAGAGTTTTAGAGAAATAATATAAAAACCTAAATATCAAACCCATATAATCCAAAATGGACACTTCCACTCAAATACTATTTATCACAAAAAAATATGTTTAATAAATTTAAATTATTAATTAATTCCAAACATATTATCATATTTTATGATGAAACAACATAGTGAAAATATAATCCTTTGTACAGTTTCAACTCATTTCTAATCCCTGTGAAAACATTTGAAAATATGGGATGATACAAATAATTCTATTTATGTTTTATAAAAATAAAGGAAACCCATTAATTCTTTATGAATTAATAAAAAATGGAAATTAATTTTTTATAATAACAAAATTTGAGTTTAAAATGATCCCTTACTCTGGAAATTATCTTTTTAGAAATTGTATTTCCTAAAAAACATTTAGAAAGAACAATGGAATAATCCTAATTCACTATGGCTTCTTGAAAAACATGAAATTGTTTATTAGAAAACGATCCTTTTACCCATAGGATATCACAAACAAGATTTTAAATCAACTTTAATTTTATATTCATATGAAAAAAAATATTTCCATAAAACCAATGAATATGTAGAACATGAAATATGTACAAGGATAAATTTTTTAAGAAAAAAAGGATAAAAATATGTGAAATAATAATGATGGAATTCATAATGTATGAAAACATCTTCATACTATCAAGGTATTGTGCCAAGAGAGGACAGACACATAGTTAAAACCTAATTCTATGAAATAAAAAATAACTAATCAATAATATAAAAAATAATAGCATATTTTGGATCATGATACCTATCGATGCATCAAAAAGATATAAAGGTTACCAACCATCAATAAAAAATCCAAAATCATTTATTATATGAAATAAATATATAATAATTCAATACATCATCATTATAAACATTCATATTAAAAACTATCATATGAAATGTTAATATTTACCCTATCAAAAACATGATCATAATCCATCTAGAGAAATAAGGTGGATGACATCATTAGATAATAACCCTAGTAAAGTCTATGAATCATAAAAGTTTGTTTATATATATGAGAATACCTTTAAAGGAACATTTGATCCTTTATTTGAAAACAATGGAAAAATCTATTTTATTTAGTTAAAATTTTAAATAAATTTTTTAGAATATTTAGGAAATTACCTTCCTTAAAAATAAATATGGAAAATTAAAAATTAATATAAGAATAATATAATGTTCATGGTGGTTGGAAAATTTGTTCATATTATATATTTTAAATGATATCATTATTTTCAGACTTTTCAAAAAGTGAAATCCAAGTAGTACGTAGAACATTTGAAAATATTATTTTTAACATTTTGTGAATAAATTAATATTTAGTTGAATGTTAAATTTAAAAAATATTTTAACCGTAGGTAATAATTTTTTTTGAAACATTTTAAGAACATATATTGGAAGGAGAATTATTTAGAAAGGAAAACATTAAAATAATGTTTTAAAGTAGTTTCCATTACCTTATGTCTTGTGTAGCTTTGTACATTCTATAAATCCAAAATAATAATATTTTATTAGTTGTTTAATTTCATAAGAAATGAATTCAATTTCAGTAAATAATAATTATCTTATTTATATCATTTATTACCATGAATTACTCATTTACAAAATCAATTATGTTTACATCACTTGTTATGATGATGTTTGATTTATAATCCCAAAACAAATTGAATAGGTTTTCCATTGTCCAAGGGTTCATGGTTAAATATATATAGAATACTAATAAGTAAATACCTTTCTTTTTTATAACTTAAGTAATTTTTTTTAATCATTGATGAAATAAAGTCATAAAAAACGAATCATATCGCTCTGTGGGGGTGGTTGTCCACATTTATACACGAGCGATGTTCTCATTTTTTTAATAAGTGGAAGGGAGATAATGTAATTAATATAATATCATTACCAAAAAATAATTATATCATTTATATCATTTATATTCATTAATTTCATCATAATAAAAATATTATTGTGGTGGATATTAAAAATGAAACATATCGCTTTGTTGAGGTGGTAGTCCACAAGTACGTACGAATGCTGTTTTCATTTATCATTGAAAGGAATATGAGATGATAATGGATTTTTTCAGCATCATAATATAATTTCAGTACTTATAAAATACTTATTTTATATTATAATAACATTAATGATATAATTTATTGATGTAGAAAATTGTATAAAATGAAATAACTTGGTTAGAAGTTTTACATATTATTTGGAAACAATCTTATAGATCACAACTTAATCTTTCATCAGATGGTATTATGGAAAAAATATATCTAGATATTGGAAAAGGAATATAAAAATGTATTTTTTTTGATATTGGCTAATTTAAATGGACCATTAAGTGTGAGGAATAGAGGATAGGTGGTTCCCCTTTTTATGTTATATGGGTGGTACACTTCAAATTATTCTAAAATTTAATATAATATATTGCTACATTTAGAGAAATGTGACTCAAAATTTGATCAATTATGAATTCTGGATAATATAGGATCAAAATAAATTAACCCAATAAAATCTGTACATGGTTTAATGTTTTCTTAACCCTTATATTTTTAGATTAACCCTCGTTACCACTATTTAATCATAACTATTGTAGCACATTTGTTTGATCTTTAAGGGGAATGAAAGGAATATTAATAATTACAGGTGGTACATGAATGGACCATTCAGGATGGGATATAATATTTTCCACCCATGTGAGTAAATATATTATTTTCATGATTTTTAAAAATATATAAATTATTTCAAAACATGAAATTCCATTTCATGTCCATTCAATTAATTTTACTTTAATGGAATCAAGATAAAAATGGAATTACAGTATAAAAAATGTAACAAAAAATTACTCATTATAATTATCCAATTAATTCTCATTACACCATTATTAATATACAAAATATTACTTTTTATGATCTAAAAATTATTACTTTTCCATTATACTTCACACAAAACTGTTGTGCCAGCGTTGTGTAAGCGTTCAAGGTAAATATACCATTTCTAAAAATTAGAAATAAATTAATATAATGAAGAGTTTTTATTATGGATTTTTTTCATCTATATTAGTTCATATATCATTTTTACCTATATAAAAATCATTATAAAAAAATAAGTTAGAGAGAGTGACAATTTCTAATTACACTTTTCATAAAATAATATAAAGTTCAGAATCAAAATAAAGTGGCATAAAATTTATATAATTTAAAATTTAATATTATTATGGACAGAATAAATTATTAAGATGATATTATGGGATGTTTAGTAGTTATTTTGGAGGATTAACCAATAATTTGAAGCCCAATTAACCCATTTTACCCTTTACCGCGCTGATAAAAGTTTTTCATGGTAATTATTCATTATGTCTAAAAATGAAATGAACCTCATTAAATAATTTTAATATGATGATTCCATATATAGAATACATTTTATATGATTTAATTTCCATAAATGGTAACAAATAAATTTATTCTATGTGTGTGAAGTGCAATAAAAAACAATTTTTATAAAAATATTCTTTTAATATAAAATTAATTTATATGAATAAGATGTATAATATTGATTAAAATAGAATTAATTTGATTATTTTTTATAAAATTTAAATAATGTGAAATAAGAAAAATAAATGAATAAATGGATCATTGAAACTAATTTTATTAGATGTAAATAAATGAGTGTTTTTGGAAAGTTGATATTTTTAACTATTTATAATAAAAATTAGAATTTTTAGAAAAATATAAAAAACAATTCTCAATATTTTTTTCAAATAATTATTTAAAATATGTTAATCATTTTATAAACTAATTTTTTAAAAATGTAGAGAAAATAATCCTAATAGTTATATAAAAAAATCAATAAAATTATTTTTTGATGGAAACATATTTTTCATGTAAAAAATTAATTTATACTCATTTTTATCTTGTAACTAAAATTATATGACTTATAATTTGTTTATAAAATTTATAATCCATATATTTCATTAAAATAATTTATCCATTTTGATCAACTTAAATTCGTTTAATTAATATAATTTGTAAAATAAAATTATTTTTCTGAAAATATATCCTTTAATCTTATATGATCCTATTTAAAATTGATTTCATATTTCCTTGTAATTAATGATTACATTTATATTAAGGAATATCTTTAAAAATATATTTCATAATACATTTACTAATGTTCAAACCCGCCATTTCAATAACTAGGATATAATTATTATATTTTAATAATAATATTTTAATATTATACCTCAATTTGTTTTAAGATCATTATTTTTGTGTGGTATATGAAATGTTACATAATATTCATTTTAATGAATACAACTAAAATATAGAGGAATTATTGAAAGAATTAATATTATTTCTCTAGAAGTATTATGTAATGTCCTTATCTTCTAAAGGAATGATCAATCACTGGATATATCTTTCCAAGTCATCCACTATGTATAAATATAAGTTATATTATAATTTTTTCACTATGATAACTATATATTTCATTTCAATTATTGAAGGGGATTCACCTAGATTCCATACATCGATAAATTTTCTAAATTATTGACATAAACATATTCCATTTATCTATATGGTTTAAATACGAGATTCTTTATTATCTTGATTGAAAGGTATTTACCTAGAAATACACTAAATAACTTTGGATAAAAATTTATTTTCCATGGGTTCATCTTGTCATTACTATAAATTATTTATTTATATGATTCAGTTTGAAAATGATATAAAACCAATTTTATTTATATGGGGATTTTTTTTATATAAATTTAATGATATTCATTTTAATGTTTTATTAATCCAATTTTATTTCCATGTGATCCTTATGATGTGATTTGTAAATGATTTTCATGTGGCACTCACAAGTATGGATGACTATGGGTGGGATCCTGTGTCTGCTTCCAATTTATTTTTTTCTTATTTATATCTCATGAGATATATATTCATGAGTAAATTTTATTTTCCTATTATTATGTGAATTGATAGTGTGGGTCATGAGTGTAATATTCATTTATACTAATGTTTGTTCTATATTTAATAGATCTCACAGTTATATTCTTATTCTCATCAGTATGTTATGATGCCATGGTTCATGTTTATTGAATCATGTTTCCCCGCTGTTTTTATTCATTTCTTGTGTTATTTCAATCATAAGATATGATTTATGATCTATTATTTTTGGAGAATAAGTTTCTTATACTTCTTGATTATACGCATATGCTCATCTTATTCTCACTAAGGATATTCTATTGTTATCTCTTATGTTTACCCTTAAAGATAATTTGAACTCAATATTTTCTTATGTTTCCATTTATAGGGGATATGAATATGGGTATAACATATGAAAAGTCTAGAATAATTCTAGTGTGGAGAAATTTATGAGAAATTATCCTAAGTATTGTTAAATAAACTGTTTATAAAGCTAGTCCTCAAACACAAAAAACCTTCAATTCTTGTGATTTTTAGATTATATTGTGATTTTTAGTGTTTAAATTATGTATATGATGTAAAATAATGATATATTTATATTCGTTTTATGGATGGTATTAGAATATGGTTTAGTTATTTTTTTAGGATTAGTTTATTTATTTTGGAGATAAGACTAATGAACATTAATGAAAACCCCATGTATAAGTATAAGGGATAACTATAATTATAGGATAACAACCTAATGTTTTGGTAAAGTAGATATTGTGTGGTTCACATAGAAATTACATCCCAATATTGATAGAAGAAATAAAATTCAGATGTTTCATTGATGCACCAAGTGGTAATAACCTTTAAAATGATGATATATTATTAAATCTATATCCACTCTAGTGTATAATGAGTGGGCCTAAGACTAAACACTTGGAAAGACACTCATGTAAGATATGATTTATTTAATAAATTTCTACAAAAAATACATCATTAAGGATTTATTATGTTAACGGATTAGTTTAGTAAGTAATAGAGAAAATTAGTTATAGTAAAATAGGTTTAAATAAGAGAGTTATAGGATGATCCATGTATGAAATAATATCATATATTGAAATGAAGTTGTTATTTTGAAGTAATCTTACGGTTGAGATTTCATTTTAATTTAGTTATTTACTTTGATTATATTAGATACTATCATAAAAATTTTTGTTATAACATTGGGTTGTAAATGAGATCTTGAAAATTGAGTTGTGGATTGTCAGTCTCTAGAAACTCCTAAGACTTTTCTATAGAGGCATATTTGAAATAAATTATTTAGAATGATAATGTATTCTTATTATGAGGGAAAATATATATTACATATTATTTCATAATATATAAAAATTTTTATTCTCCTAGATGTGGTATCTTACGTCTTGATTATTTTTATATGCCTTATCTATTTTAATTAATAATTTATAATTAAATTAGTGAGGAAAAAATTTAATTAAGGGGGAAGGAATGTAACAACCTGAAGATTCAGTTTGTATTCTCCTTAAATAAAAATGATGATAATTTAATTTTATACACACAAATTAAAACTAAAATAAACTATCAGAGATTTGATGAACATTATTATGAAATTATAACATGAATAAAACCTCTAGTAAATAAAAAAATTTAATCAACTAAAATTTATTTTATTTTTAGAATAAATAATTAATATTCTTTCATATTTAAAAAAGAGATTATTATTTATAAAATAACATTTTAAATTGTTAATTAATTAAATAAACCAAATATAAATTTATATATATGATAATATATTATATTATTTAGAATAAAAATTGGTATGGAATAATATGATGAACAATTATTGTTAAAAAATTATTTTTTTCAATAATTTTTTTTTCATTATATATTTTATTTTCATAAAAAATTTGTGGAGACCCAGATTTTACCCTATAAGACTTTGAAATATTTCTACATATAATTCCAAAGTTAGGTGCAAAGATAGTGTGCGATTTCGAGGCCCAGTGTTCCTAGAGTTAATTTTATAAAAATAATATGTTTTTTATTATATGCACATGTTGGGGTTGTGTTTTATCTCAAACAGTAGCTCGGATCGGAAATTTGAGTGCACAGTTGAATCCAGAGCGTGCCATTTACCCTAAGCGTGGTGTAAAAGATACAGGTGCGGGCCTGCTTTGAGAGATGACACCCAGTGGAAAATCATCATTTTGAAATAATGACTTAGTGATTTTTATAACTGGAGTTCATTTTAAATAACATTCAAACCAAGTCTCGGAATGGAAATCAGAGACATTCGTTGAATTTGAAATGGGGTGTTTTTCCTAAGCACGATATAAAATCAGTGGGTGCGGAGGTTTTAGAATCCACACCCGTCGGCGGAGTTTTAGTGAGTTTTTTGGTTATAAATTTGCATGAGTGATGGTTTTAGGGGAGAACCCATGCTTATTCTTGTTCCCCTCTCTCTCTATCTTGTTCTTCGGTGTTCTTCTTTGTTCTTCGCCGGATTGAGGTAATAACTCCAGCAGATCAAAGTGGGATCATAGTGAATGTGTCGCCAACAACGAATGACCGGATTTATGTAGGATTCATGGTTAATTTTCAAACCTTCGTAAATTTATTATGTTTTTTCCAATTTTTTCATTAAATTATATATTTTTATAATTGGGGAATCAGCCGAAGGATCACAGCCAATGCCCGAACCCCATTTTAGTTGTTGTTCTTGGGCCTTCTTCATCCAAATTTTCAGACGCACCAAATCTTGTCGAATCGACGATCAGGGGAAGGTGCTGTGAAGGCATCAACCCAAGGCTTATGAATCCTCTTTAGGATTTGGAATCAGGCCACCAGAGCAGTGGTGGCGCCCGTCGGAAGACCCGGCTCTGGAAAGGGTGGTGGCCGGAGGTCGGGGTGGCGAAACGGGGTAGGCGACGTTCAATCGGAGGGTGAAACCAGGGTAGTTCCAGGAGGATCTGAGCAGTGTGGTTGGGGGTTCAGAATGAGATTTCATTGTTAGGGGTCACTGGTGTAGACGTGGTAGCTTCGGGAGGAGCCAAAGTGGTGTGGACGAGGCTTCGGAGGTGCAGCTTTGGGTTTCACCGGTGCGGAGCGTGGAGGACAACCCGGTGCTGACGGCAGAGCAGCGGGTGGAGGCAGCGAGAGGCGGCTGGGGGAGAGGATGAGCGACATCGAGCGGCGCGGGCAACAGCGAGGCTCGGTGGTGGACCGCAGGAGACGCCGACCATGGGTCTGTCACGGTCGAAGGGGACCCCCGAGGTCAGCGCATCGGGGGTGTAGAGGAGACAAGGACCCATGCTTTGCGGGTCTTGCTAGGCGGCGTGACGAAGACCGACCAAATGGAAAGTCTGCATTATGAACCAGAACTGAGGTGGTCTGGTTGGGCCCCCTTGCGTTCGAGGGGGTCGTAACATCCAAACAGTGCGTCCATTTGACACACCGTCTAAGGCTGCGTGTTGGTGCCGGCGATAGAACATTTTGAAATGGGTTTTAGGGGATTTTGGGTTCTGCGGCCGAAGGGGGGTAACCCAGAACATTTTAATTTAATAATATCAAATTATTATTAAAGCATGCGATGAACGTGTGTCGCGAGATGGACATCTGTTTGATGTGTCATCAGAGGCGTTGTGGCCCTCAAGTTTAGACGATCCATACAATGTTTGATAGAAACCCTTGCGGTTTGGTTTCATTTCTTTGTGGAACGAAACACTAAATGCGATTAATTAATTAATTAATTAATTAATTAATTAATTAATTATTCTTGAGTCGGACCTAACTCTTGTTTGGGATGTCCAATTGACCCGCCATCAGCGGCAGCGTGACCCCAATCTTCATGCAGATTTTTGAGATACTTTCCAAAGCGTTCGGGTTGGGGATGAGGTGTGGGCCACACAGGGCCGGGTTTACATGTTTTACTGTGAAACAACACTTTTTCACCCAACACCTGTTTGGGGTGTTTGTGTACTCGTTTCTGAATGTCATTCTGACGGGATTGCAATGGCGCAATCCACCCGCCTAAATTCGGGCCCAAGTCATGGGCCCCATGAAGTGGCTTTGGGACGTATGCTGCGTTTTTACAACTTATGTTACATAAGTATGTTAAGGGAAAATGAATAGCCTACACCACGTGGTTATCTGCAAGGAACACAATGGTAAGATCGGCGAAGCATGTTTTGTGATCAAGGTGTGGGCCCTATAGGTCCCCGTTTACATATAACGCATGTTGTTACATCTTCTGCATCTGATGTCCATTTTAGGCAACGTTGGTGGCATTGTGACCCTGACATCGATAGAAAGTTGGCCTGGGTGGTTTTAGGCGTTGAAGCTGGAGTTGAGGTGTGGGTCCCATGGGCCATCTTTTATGATGTGTGCAGTGTACTAAGACTTTTTCATCAGACGTCCGTTTGGGATGTAAGAGTAGTAATTTTGGATTGTTTTTATTAGGGAATCATGATGGCACACTTCACCTGACCTTTTTGCGATCGATGTGAGGTCCCCAAGAGATTCGTTATGAGAATAAAATGGTGTTGAATAACTTTTTCGTCAGGAGTCTGTTTCCAGCGATTAAGTAGTCTATCTCGCGTGTTTTTTTCCTGAGGATTACAACAGTGTAATCTATTGGGGAGAGTGGATCCTTTTCAATATCTCATTAAATGTGGAAACATGAAAGGAAATTGGTCAGAGGTTCCTTTTACGCACTCCGAACCAACGCACAGTAGCGATGTTAGTGACCCCTAGTCATGGCACATGTAATGATGAGTTATCGGACCAGTTCTGAGTTTACCCTCTGGTAGGGCTTGGTAGTGGGATACATAGCTGCATATCAGGGTTTACCCTCCAGTGAGTTAGGCAGTGGATTACCTACTGAATATTAGGGTTTAACCTCCAGTGAGGCTGGGAAGTGGGTTACCCGTTGAATTTTAGGGTTTACCCTCCTGCAGGGCTAGGTAGTTGGTCACCTGAGGACCTTTTAGGTTTTACCCTCTAGTTGGGATGGGCTGTGGGTTACCCGATGAAATCTTTCAGTCTCATCACATTCTATGAGGCATGTTAGTGACTTTTCTCCATGGTTACTAGAGTGGGATCATTGGTTGCACAATTTAGCGATGGGGCTACATGACATACATGATTGTTGGGAATCAGTGATGGATATCCTTTGAACTGTTGGCGATTATTCTTGGGATGATCTTGTAGATAGAGATCCCCTTACACAGTCGTTCAGGTTTCATGTTGAGAATATATATACAACCTACTTTTTTCCATCTCTTTGGGTTTAGTTACTCTCCTTCTGGGAGGGGCGAAGACGCGCGAGGTATGCCACATTATTTCTGTATCTTTCTCCTCTTAGATTGTATGAGTCCACTTCCTTTCTTGTGTTGGGTTGAGCTATACTCTCACTATTGTAACCATACACTGTTCTTTGTTCATTCCACTATTCACCATTTTAGTACCTCCTTTTTTGCTCCCTAGAGCTTTCAGGGCATCCTACTGAGTATTATTATACTCACACCTGCATGGTCTTTGACCACACATGGTGTGCCCTTGCAGACGACAGAAAGGTTCGTCGAGACAATAGAGGAGCGTAGAGGACACAAGAGGTTCGGCTTTTTTTAGTGGACATACTAGGACTTTCATGTGCGATACTCACCAGCAGTTTAATTTCATTTTACATGTTGTTGGGTTGTGGAACCTTTCTAGTTGGGTGTGTATTTTTTCCCATTTATTGTTGAGTTTAATTGTCAGTCAAATCTTAATAACTTTACTAGTACTGTTTATAGGTCTATACATGTATGTTTGTTTCACTTTTATAGTAGTGTTGTATCCAGATTTCCATTATCTTCACTTTTTCATTGAGTTAGCTGCGCGCGTGTGTGTACAGTTTCATTGGAAAAGGCCTCCCCGAGTTTTTTGTGCCTTCGGTGATAGTTTCCAGCCCTTGGACTATAGAGGAAGGCATGGGGTCATTGCGGCTTGAGCCCCGGTATGGGTTATGTCATGAAAAAGTGGTATCAGAGGTGGCTCATTCCTTGGGGAATTGTTCGGATGTCCCTAAAAAAGAATTTGTTGAGTTTTGGGGAATAGTGACAACGTGTATCGATAGAAGCTCTCAGACCAGGGAGTCTAGTGATGGTGCAGCGGCCGACATATCCATTAACCAGGACCCTGATAACCCTCTTGTCGACTCGGAACACCAAGACACTTGTTGAAGGGAATTTGGTTCATGCATTATATAGGATTGAGTCTTTGACTATCCATCTTGAGTCATCTCCCCATCGTTGTTGGTATATAAATGCTCATTTGATCACGATACTCCTTAATCAGATTCTTGATGTCTCTGTAATGATAGCCATCTAACATACTAGTTACGGGTTGTGACGATGACTCCGTGAGCGATGAGGGCTTAGTTCAAGATCAATCATATGATTACCCTTTCTCCAGGCACAATGGTAACAGCACATCCACCTATGGAGTAGTAGATAGAACCAACAGCGAAGGCCGATGACCAGTGTAGGTTGGGTGCACTGCGTTAGTTCCAGCATCAAAGATCGCTGAGGTTCCCTAGTGAGGCATTCCCTCGGACTATGAAGAGTTGTCTAGAGTTGGTGGTTCTCCTCTTCAGGCTTGTTCGGACACTGAAAAGTTTATGGTGGCTTTGACAGCCAGTCTTTTTCCACCATGTAGTGTGGAATTAGTAGGGAAAGGGTTACTCATATGCACTATGAGTTCGTGCATTCATGGGATGACATCTATCAGCTATTTCTTGATGATTACTACCCCACCTACCTAATATTTATACAGTTTCAGGAGTTGCTGGATCATCAATAGGGTGTGATGGTAGTGGCTGAGTACGCGAGCATGTTCCCAGACCTTACTCGGTACTCTTTGGACTTGTTCCATGATGGAAACATCTGAGAAAAAAAGTTTGGGAAAGGTCTATGGAGATGAGATTCACGCCATCATAGTTCCCTTGTTCAGAATCACACGTCTCAGGGTGCTTGATCAGGAACTGGTGACAAAGAAATTTCATTCAGATGGGCGTCAATTTGAAGGGCCTCGGTGCTTGAGGTCTTCCCTTGACAAGACTCAGGGACATGGTAGGGAACAACATAGATCACCGAGATTTCCCAGGGAGGACTAGTGCTATGTTTGTGATGTACGAGGTCACGTGGCGTGAGACTACTCGACAAAATGTGATGAGTTTTCCAAATAGTTGGTAGATGCACCACCACGAAAAAGGTAGTGTCATAAACAGAGAACTCCCAGGTGAGTATAGGGTGGTCCCCAATGGAGGAGGTGTTGTTATAAAATTAGGAAGAACTATTTTTGGTAGACGATGTTTCGAGGTCCTTCCACCACCACTAGGCAGCCCATGTCAGGCTCAGGGAGCTGACGGACGGGGATGCGGGCTGTTGTGTGCTATGGATGACTAAAATATGGAAACACATGATATGAAAAGAGGTACACTTTGTGTCCTTTTCAACATTCCTCAGTAGAACTTATTTGACACTGCGTGAGGTATTATTTTCGTCTGAATCCTTGTTCTAGCGGTTACCAAGGGTGATGCAGGGCGTCAGTGTAACCTTGTGTTGGTGATGACCGACATAGATTTGAATGCACGGTAAGGAGGAGTTCTTGCCCCACTAAGACACGTTTTTTGGATGTGATCAAAACTGTGAGGGAGATTCAGTACCACCCAAAGTGGATAGTATTGAGTTGTGGGTGATGAGTCCCTCTGACATGTGTATTCATGGTGGGGTTGTGCGGTGGAGTGTCAGAGAAGGTTCTAGATTTTCCAGTGGGACTTTTCTGCTTGATCACCCTTAACATGAGTTGCTGCAAGTGGTTTTAGCAGATTGACTCTTTTGGGGATTACTCTCCAGCCGAGAGGGTAAAAGAAACATGGGGTATTCCACGTGCCTTTCAAGTCTAGCCTCTGGCGGTTGGATGAGTTTTCTTGACTACCCTGTTCATTGGTGCCTTGCGTTCTCAACATCAATCTTGATACCATTATCAAGTACAGGTCGAGGTGATGGAAAGCCCATAAACAGAACTACGGCTTTCACTATATGGTGTTGATAGTGGTAGTCATTGTGTTGAGAATGTGGAGACTCTATCTTCTGGGAGATAACATTTTGGATTTCTCAGACCACCAGTGTCTCAGGTGCGCCTTCACCCAGAGAGACTTGAACATGAGGCGACGGTGCTGGTTGAAATTTCTGCAGGACTATGACTTCAAGGTAGTCTATGTTCGAGAAAATGGATGTCTTATAGTAGGTTCCCTTAGCTGAAATTCACATAATCTTCAGGCGCAGGAATTTTCTTAATAGTTAGCTTCTCTAAGGCTGACATGGGTAGAGAAGGAGGGTACCAATATCCTGTAGTCTATGGTGTAGACTCCTTCACTCCTTGAGCATGTGAGAGAGTCACGGCTAGGGGATGTCGACAGCGAGGCACTGCGTGATCAGATATCCACGGCGACACACTCGATGGGTATTCTGAAGGATGGAATCACGAGATCCTGTTCCAGTAACAAACCGTGATTTCGGTCGTGACGTGGAAAGTATAGGTTCAGCCAAGGAAGTACCCCGAGTTTATTTGGGACGTTTGGGAATCGTTCAATGGATTGAGAGTTTATAGACCATCTTTCTCTACCCTCCCAATATTAGGAGTGGGCGCACGACATCTTCCACATGTCGCAGATGATGAGGTGAGTGCATGTTTCTATGAATTTCATCGAATTTAGTAGACCTTAGGAGTATGAACCATCGCTTTGGTTCACTTGTTGTGCCAACATGGTGTTGTGTATATTTTCGTGGGAGTGGGAGAGCAAGGTGTGAACTCTATATCCCGAGTTCTTTTCCCTAGTTTTTGTTTTTGGGGATGAATATATTGAATGAGGAAATGATGTAGAGACTCTTTTTTTACACTATAAGACATTAGAATATTTCTACATATAATTCCAGAGCTAGGTATGAAAACGGCGAGCGATTTTGAGGCCCGGTGTTCTCGAAATTAATTTTATAAAAATATTAAGTGTTTTTATACTATTCGCATGGAAGGGTTGTGTTTTATAATAAATGGTAGCTCAGATCAGAAATCCAAGGCCACATTTGCATCCGGAGCATGCCGTTTACCCTAGATGGGGTGCAAAAGTTGCGGGCGCGGGTCTGCTATGAGAGATGTCACCCAGGGGAAAAATTGTCATTTTGAAATAATGACTTTGTAATTTTTATCAATTGAGTTCTTTTGAAATAAAATTCGAACAATTTCTTGGAATGGAAATATGAGACTTCCATTGAATTCTAAATGGGGTGTCTTGCCTATGCACGATATAAAATAAGGGGCGCGGAGGTTTCAGAATCCTCGCCCGTCGGCGGAGTTTTACTGAGTTTTTTTATAAATTCGCTTCAGTGTTGGTTTTAGGGGAGAACCCATGCTTCTTATTCTTCTTCTTATTCTCTCTATATCACTCTATCTCTTGTTCTTCTATGTTCTTCACCGTTTTTTCACCAGATTTAGGATCGAACTCTGGCGGATCGAAGTGGGATCGCAGCGAACGCGTCGCCATGGAAGAATGGTAGGATCGAGGTAGGATTCTTGGTTAATTTCAGCACCATCTTAAATTTCTTGATTTTTTGCCAATTGTTTTGCTAAATTATATAATTTTAGAATTGGGGCATTGGCAGAAAGAACGCGGCCAATGCCTGAGCCATGTTTTAATTGTTGTTCTTGGTCGTTTTTCATCCAAATATTCAGGGGAACCAAATCTTGTCGGATTGACGATCGGGGGAAGGACCTGTGAAGGCCTCACCCAGAGGGTTCTGAATACACCTTCGGATTTGGAATCCGGCCACGGGAGCGGTGGCTACGACCGTCAGAAGCCCTTGCTCCGGCGAAGGTGGTGGCTGGAGGTCGGTGTGGCGCATTGGGGTAAAAGCCGTTCGACCAGCCGGTGTGCTGTGGCTGGGGTAGCTCTGGGAGGTACTGAGCAGTGTGGCCAGGTGATCAGAATGACCTACTATAGTTAGGTGTCACTGACATGGCTGGGGGAGCAGTGGGAGGAGCCATGGCGGCGCGGCCGTGGCTTTGAAGGTGCCGTCGTCGGGTGTCGCCGGTGCTGAGCACGGAGGACGGGCCTACGCGGACTGTAGAGTAGCGGGAGCAGGCGGCAAGAGGCAGTCGAGGGAGCGAACGAGTAGCGTTGGGAAGAACGGGCCATGGCAAGGCGCAACATTGCACTGGAGGAGGCATCCTCCCTAGGTTCGTCACAGTCGAAGGGGAACCCTGAGGTCAGCGCCTTGGGGGTGCGGAGGAGACAAGGACCCGTGATTTGCGGGTCCAGGTGGGCAACGTGACGATGATCGGACAAATGGCCGGTATCCATGAAGAACCGGACCCAAGGGAGTCTGTTGTTACTGGTGAGGTCCTCGTCTGGCATGCTGCGACGAGTCAGTTCGAACCCATGGCTGGGCCGCGGGCCGACATTTCGGACCGGTCTGGACGTGGTGAACCGGCCCAGTTGGGCCCCCTTCCATTCAGGGGGGTCGTAACTTCTAAACGTCGTGTCCATTTGACGTGTCATCTACAGCTATGAGTGTTTGGGATTTTTGTTTCTGCACCCAATGGTGGGTAACCCGGAATGCTTTAATTTAATAATATAAAATTATTATTAATGCTTGCGACAGACGTGCTTCGCGAGCCGGATGTCCGTTTGATGTGCCGTCAGAGGCACTGTGGCCCCAGAGTTGAGACGTTCTTTCTAATGTTGGTTTGAAACCCTATTTGTTTGGTTTAGATTCTCGGTGGCACAAAATTCTTAACGGGAATAATTAATTTATTATTTAATTAATTAATTATTCTTTCGTCAGAGCTAACTCATGTTTGGGATGTCCGATTGACGCGCCGTCATCGGTAGTGTGACCCCAGTCCCCGTGCGGACTTTTTGAGATGCTTTCCAAAGCATTTGGGTTAGAGATGAGGTGTGGGCCCCACATTTCCGAGTTCACATGGTTTGTGGTTTAACACCACTTTTTCACGCAACAACCATTTGGGGGTTTTGAGTACTTGTTTCTGAGTGTTTTTCTGAGGGGATTGTAACGACACAATCCGCCTACCTAAATTCATGCCCGATACATAGGCCCCATGAGGTGGTGTTTGAAAGTATGTTGCATTTTTATGACTTCTTATACATATTTCCATTTAGGGAAAATGAATAGCTGACGCCTTGTGGTTATCTGCAAGTAACACAATGGTATGTTCTGCGAGACGTGTTTCGGGATCGAGGTGTGCACCCCACAGGGCCCCGTTTGAATATAACACGGGGAGTTTCAGCTTCTGCATACATAGTCTGTTTTATGGACCATCAGTGGCCTTGTGTCCCTGACATCCAAATGAAGTTGACCTGGGTGGTTTCAGGCGTTGATTCAGGAGTTGAGGTTTGGGCCCCATGGGCCGTCTTTTAAGCTGTGTGCAGTGTACTCCGACTTTTTCAACAGACGCCCTTTTGGGATATATGTGTAGTCATTTTGGCATGTTTTTCTGAGAGAATCGTGATGGAACAGTTCACCCACCCTTTTCCGGGATCGAGCTGTGAGCCCCACGAGATTCCATATGAGAATAAAGTGGTGTTGAATAACTTTTTCGGCAGGTGTCTGTTTCCAGCGATTAAGTAGTCTATCTCAGATGTTTTTTTCCGCAAGGATTACAACAGTGTAATCTGTTTTGGTGAGAATATCCTCTTTCAAAATCTCATTAAATGTGGAAACATTAAAGGTAATTGGTCGGAGGTTCATTGATGCACTCCGAACCAATGAACGGTAGCAATATCAGTGACCCCCAGTGATAGAACGGGCAGCGCGGAGTTATAGGACCTATTCCGGGTTTACCCTCTAGTGGGGCTGGGTAGTTGGTTACCCACCGGCATATCCTGGTTTACCCTCCAGCGAGGCTAGGCGGTGGGTTACCCATTGACTATCTTGGATTACCCTCAAGTGAGGCTTGATATTGGGTTACCCATTGACTTTCAATGTTTACCATCCAGCAGGGCTGGGCAGTGGGTCACCCGATGTCCTTTCAGGGTTTTCCCTCCAGTTGGGCTGGGCAGTGGGTTACCCGATGACTTCATTCAGACTCATCCCATTTTATGTGGCTAGTCAGTGACTTTTCTCCATGGTTACCGGAGCGGGATTTTTGGTTGCGCGATTTAGCGATGAGGTCACTTGACATACAAGATTTTTGGGAATCAATGATGAATATCAATTGAACTATTGGTGACACTTCTTGGGATGAGATTGGAGATAGATATTCCCTTACACACTCGTTCGGGTTTCTTTTTGAGCATATATATACACCCTAAATTTTTTCCCACTCTTTGGGTTTAGTTACTCTCCTTCTGGGAGGGGCAATGATTCATGGGGTATGCCATGTGATTTCCGTGTCTAGATCATCTTGGATTAGACGAGTCCACTTCCTTTATTTTTTTGGGTTGAGATGTACTCTCCCTATTATACTCTAACACTGTTATTTGTTCTGCCCAATGCTCACTGTTTTAGTACCTCCTTTGTTGCTCCCTCAAGATTTCAGGGAATCATACTGGGTATCTTTATACTCACCTCTTCATGGGCTATGCCCGTACATGGTGTGCCATTGCAGACGACAGACAGGTCGGTCGAGACAACAGAGGAGCATAGAGAACACAGGATGTTGGGTTGTGTTCATTGAGAATAGTAGGGATTATCAGCTGCGAGACCCACCAGTGGTTTACTTTCATTTTACCTATTGCTGAATTGTGGCACCTTTCTAGTTGGGCGTGTTTTTTTCCCATATTAATTTTCAATTTACTTATCATTCTACTTTTTACCAATTTACTTGTACTGGTTAGAGTTCGATGCATGTATGTTGTTTTCCCTTTTGTAGTAGTGATGTATCTTGCTTTATTTTCTATGAACATTTTCATTGAGTTAGCTGTGTGTGTACAGTTTCTTAGGCAAATGCCTCCCCTAGTTTGTTGTTCCTTCGGTGCTAGTCACCAGCCCTTGTCCTATGAAGGCGGGCTTGGGGTCATTGCGGCTCGAGCCCTGGTACGGGTCAGGTCATGAAAAAAATTAATTTATAAATATTAGAATATTAATAATATAAAAATAGTATTAATTTTTAATTATCCATTTCAATGTTATCTTTCTGGGAATATTTTAAATCTTCTGTAAATAACTGGTCTTTTTTCAAATAATGAAAATACAGTTTTGACTAAAACTATAAATTTTCTATGTTTATAATTTTATAATAAAAACCTTGAAGATTATATAAACTTTTTAATTGGTTAATTATTTATTTAATAGGTAAATCAATACATTTTGAAAATACCCATTGAATTTAGAAAACCTATTGTTTAATTGTAGGGACATAAGTAATGTATCCTAATAAAAACCATTTTTAGTAATTTAATTTAATTAAATTTTATTTTGGTAATATTTTGTCCTAATTTTCATTGAAATCCTAATTTTTTTTATTTACCATAATAAAATTTATATAAGTAAATCAACTATAATTTATAATGTTACCCTATACATAAATGTTAGGTTTAAGAATAATCATTTTTATAAAAATTATTATTTACGAATTGTATTCCATGTTGATAAAATTTATTCCTCCAACAAATATAAATTTTATAAGATAAAATTGAGTTTATATTTGTAATCATTGGGATATTTTTTCCAATATGTTCTATTTTCTATTTCATAATTAAATTTAAATTATTTATGTAAAAATTAGTCACCATGATCAAACCAAAAATGGTAAAATAGAAACTTCAAAGAGTAAATGACATAAAAGAAAGTTAAATTAAATTTCTTAAATGGTTGGTTGAAGTATAATTGAACTTATATCAATCCCCCATTTTAATACACTTAATATGTCTAACAGGTACTCTCTTTATATTATATTGTTAGAATTTTAAAAATGCCATTCTCGTCACTTATAAATGGGGCCTCTCAGCACCTATAAACCCCCCCCCCCCACAAATTAGGATTAAACATGTAAATTATCCCATTATAATTACTTTATAACTATATTACTTTTCCTTAAGACTATATTAACAAGATAATTTCCAAATACCTCTATATCCCAGGAGTCATCCAAGTGAAAACCCTACTCCTCAATGTGAGTACTTTTTCCCATAACATATTTTCCATTATATCTTTCATTTTGTATTATAATTTTACAATTATTATATAAATGATTTAGTATTTATTTTATAATTAATTTTATTATCTTAATGGAATAACTATTAACCACTTTTCTCCTTTTCCATTAAGAAAAGTGAAAACACTATTCGTGCATTGTGTGGACAACCGCATCCAAAATGCGATTACTTATATCTTTCACCACCACCTATATTAATTGAATATAAGGTTTAATTTGAAGAATTAATTTGAAATATATTGGATATATATGATTACTAATGTATGACATACAATTCACATTTATTTACTCTCATTATTTTATAAATTAAAATGTTAACCGTGTGTTTGCAGATTACTACAACCACAAAGTAACATATCTCATTTTTCATCCTGTTTCATTATTATTTTATATTCTCACCTATTATTTTTTAAAACAACGTTAAATTTTTAATATAATAAAATTATTTTTCTTTATTAATAATACAATTGCTAAATAATCACCTTTCATAATCATAATAATCCATTAATTATGGTATGTTTATTTTTGGGTAAGTATGACCACCAATTTGAACCATGATATAATATGGTATCGTGGATGAATATAAATACATAAATACTAAAATTATATCATATAAATTATTAAATAATTATTTTTATTGGTAAAATTAATATTAAGCTCTTTAATTAAGGCACCACCATTCATTCGATAAAAATCACTAAAAAATTCTGGTTTCCATTTTTTCAAAATTAAATGTTATTAAAAATAAAATAAAATAAAATTATAAAATTATATAATATTATAAAATATTTATTCTATTATATTTTATTATATTGAAATAATGAACTTTTGGAGAAGAATAAATAACAACACCTCTACTACAAAATGAGTTAAAAATGATCATGATTACTTACACCCAAAATTGAATGTAGATAATAACAAACATATATATATTAAATGTTTAATTAAAAATTAATTTAATAAAATATTTTGATATTTTATTACTATATTCATTTTAATTATAAAAAATATTCAAGTGCTTTAGTGGTAAACATGAATTAATGTAATGGTTTCCTGTCTGAAATTTTCACCAATTGAGACACATTCCCTATTATTCTATATGTATTATTTAGGATGATGTATTTAATAAATAATTAATTTATTTTAATATATATATTTAACTCATGTGGTCTTAATAGCCATATCATTTCCTATATTAAATGAATTTCTTTTCAAAAGATACTGATTTCATAAGGGTTTTTATCAAATCAACTCCCTCAATTGAGTTACAATTCTTCCTCTTGAACTTATAGATTCCAAGAATTGTTTTTCCACCATATGAATATATTTAATTATAAATTATATTAATAATTTTTTGAAAATACTTCTAATTTAGTTATTTTACCATTATAAAATTTTATTCCAAAAAAATATCTCATTGTTGAGAAGAATTACCATCATCTTTATTGACAATTTACCCTATTTATCAATAATTTCATTTCCTTCCCATGTTGTCATTTATAATTGGAAACCTAATTATGTGTTTTTTTGTATTAATAATATATTTTCCTTCTCATATATTAAAATTTTATTTTTTATGATGTGGAGTTTTAAAAAATATTTTTCAATACTAAATGTGTTTTACAACATTTTAAATAAAATTTTTCACCTTCCACAAAAAATTCATTTTATAACATTTATGTCATTTTAAGGATATATTATTGAATACTATTTTTCAATGTTAAATTTTCTTTATTTTTTCACCAAAAAATTATGATGAAAACTATTGGACATGATGTGTGAATTCTTCTTTTTACTAATTTTAAGTAAAATATATATTTAATTCTTTACCAAATTAACACATATTTTTTCAACCTTTTTTATTTTATATGAATATTTCTCTCTATGTATCAATGGTTTCTAAAAAAATTAATTTTGCATTGATATGACAACCTTGATTTTATTACAAACATAAACATGATTTATTACATAGAACCTCACTCCATAAAACATGAAGATCGAGAGTTCTAGTGTCTTTGGGGCTTAGGATAATCAAATAACAACTTAAAACATGATGTAAAACATCTTTATTGAAAACATCCTTTACATGACTACTACATTCCTTCGTACATAGTAGTGCATGGGATAACCTGAGGACATGCATAAGAAATGGGTGAGCAATAAAGCCCAGTAAGGGAATACCAATGGAATAACTAGAGGAGTAAAATACATGTTAGATATTAGGTATATAAACAGTGCACAAGAGAAACATGAAAATAAAGGCATGATAAAGCATGATAATCCTATGATGGAAATGTGGAAACAACACTTAACATGGAATTAGCATGAGCTAAGGCTCATTGCACAATGAGCATGAGTAAATCCTCTTTGAAAATGAAGCACGAGTAAACCCTCGTTGCACTTTAATTATCATGATTCAACAACCATTTCACCTGAAATATCATGATACTGTACTTCACCCAATGCATTGGAGCGCTATAAGGTCACACCCTTCTTAAGCATTTCATTTAATGCATAAGTGTGCCACATGGATCATAAAACATTGATTCATAAAACATAATCATTTTTTATACGATAAAAGAATGTGGAATTCATACATGAATCATTATAATCAATAAGAAAATGTGCATAAAGGTTAATACCCTTGATGGAGAAATGGGCATGGTTTTCACTACACAATGGCATTGGCTTAGAAAATTGGTGCGATTTCGGTAGCATAACGGCGTGACATAAGAATTCATAAAAATGGTTGACGAGAGAGAAAGGTATTCTTAATCATATTTAAATATAATGGACAGTATGGAGTTCATATATATACATGTCCCAACAATTGTAATGGAATTTATATTTATGATACAAAAGTATTTCTTGAATGTAAATGAGGAGAGAGAAGTTCCTTTCGGAATTTCAGCATAGTAACGGGTGTACATGGGAGGCATTTAATGAGAGAGAAAGGGTCTCCCATAATTCAAACAAAATGAGGGAAGTATTATGGAGGTGTGAAACCCTACCCCAACAATCATAATTGAAATTAAAATTTCAAAAAAACTTAATGAAAATTGGAAAAATGAGAAAGGAAGAAAAAACCCTTACTTGGATGTATGCTTCCAAAGGATAGAGAGAGGCTTATGAGTGGCTTCTTGGGAGCTTGGGAAACCTTGCGAGGATTCTAGAGAGAGTAGGTCAGGGGTTTTATGAACTCGAAATGCATTGAGTGAGGATGAAGTGGGAGCTTGGGTGGGTTTATATAGGAAAGGTGAGGGAATTCTTTATTATTTAAGTTTGGGACCTCTTATATTAAATTAATCCAAAGCACAATCCATCCCATGGTTTTTGCCCATGGTTTCAGGAAAAGGGGATAGTAAAATTTTATTTTATAAGGCCAAAGTCAGATCTTCTTAAAATAATAAGGTTGCTTATGTGGAGGTGGGTCACACTCCCATGGAAAACAATTTAAAAAGACAAGGTGTTTAATAAATCTTTAGGGATCCATTAATTCATTGAAAAGTAAGTCAAACAAACCCAAAATCACATTGTCTTAATGGTAAAACATATATTGTCTGAACATAAATATTATTGTATTTTATTACTTCACTATTGGGTCATTATGATGTCATAAAACACATTATATATTTAAACGGAATTTAATTTTTACCCAAAAATTTGACTGTCTCAGAAAATTATGAAAAATTCTCCATTGGATAATTTCGATTTCTTGATTCCATAAATAACACTTATTTTATCTAAATAATTTTCTAAATATGTTAATTTTCACTTTTAAAATAAAACCTGACATTTCTCGAAAATTCACGGGTTTTGACAAAAATTGCTTTCAAACCTTAATAAAAATTACAGTTGCATTCATAAAATTATAAGATCATTTATATTTAATAAAAATTAATTTAATAATAATATTATTAATTTATTAAAATATTATTTAATTCAAAAAATCCCTTAATTTAATAAAATAGAATTCTTAATTAAATAATAACTAAAAACACGATTTGTAATTTAAAACCAATTTACAATGTATCAATAATGTCAAAAAAGTATATACATTATTATATACAAAAATTAATGTACATGAACATAGTACTATCAATTTGTTACATAACCCCTTAAAACGGCCACTTAAGACATAAGGGTAAGGTGTGCGATGGTGACAAACTCTTGGGGGGGGGGGCTCGGATAACATCGCCCATGTGGTAATCTCTATTAACATCCACTTTTCCCATAGACGGTCCTGTTTGATCTTGACATGATGAAGCTCAGCTTAGGCTTGGTCATGAGAGAAGCCCAAAGGTGCCACCTCTTTTTCGATCTCCAAAAAATGGGCTTCGTATGGAGCAATTCTACTGGACGAGGCCATCGCTTCTTTTGTCTAAGTAAATTGGATTTGTCAAAGCCCTGTATTTATACTAATCTTGTGATCACTGTTCAATGGATATATTAGCAACAGACAAAATTATTAACATAAAACCAAATATGATGAAATTTTATATAAACATAAAGAGTCATTTAATTATATCATGAGGGATTTCCATTAATGAATCCTTGGGTCGTTACAATATTCCCCCTTAAGAAATTTCTCCCTCGAAATTTCATTTTCCCACACTAAAACAGATGTGGGTAACTCACCTTCATCATTTCCTCCGATTCGAAATTCGCTTCTTAAAACTTGTGGTTTCTCCCCAACACCTTGACGAGGGGAATTGTCTTAATTCGTTGGACTTTTTCACTATAATCTACAATATTCACTTGTTTCTCCTAAGAAGAAAGTACATGTGAAGGGTCCGGTATATACTTCCTTAAAAGGGATACATGAAAGACATCGTGTACTTCGGACATGGTAGGTGGAATCACTAGTCGTTAGGCCACCGGCCCGACATGATCAAGAATCACAAAGGGGCTGATGAACCTTGGACATAACTTACCTTTCATTCCAAACCTCATGAACTTCTTCCATGGAGATATGTATAGAAAAACAATGTCTCTAACATTATACTCAAGGTCTCGTCGACGGTTATCTGCATAACTCTTCTGTCAACTCTGGGCTTCCATGATTTGCTGCTGAATGGTTTTCACCTTCTCCTCCATTTCTTTGACCATTTCTAGTCCAAGCAGCTTACGTTCACTGACCAAATCCCAACATGTCGGTGTTCTACACCTTTTCCAATATAGGGCTTCATATAGTTCCATTGGGATTCATGATTGGAAACTGTTGTTATAGGAGAATTAAACCGGTGGATAATGTTGATCCCATCCTACTTTAAAGTCCATTAAGTATGCTGTCAACATGTCCTTAAGTGTTTGGATAGTCAGCTCGGATTGGCCATCAGTTTGAGGATGATATGCTGTATTGAAGTTCAGTTCAGTTTTTAGATCATGTTGAACACTCTTCCAAAACATAGGGGTGAATCTTGGATCTCGGTCAAACACAATAGATAGTGGTACTCCATTTAGCCTTACCACATCCCTGATATATATCCATGCCATTTGATCCAATGAGAAATCCTCTGGAATAGAAATAAAGTGTACAGTCATTGTAAGATTATCCACAACATCCCAAGTTTCATTGTTTCCTTTGGTTGTCCTTGGAAGTCCGGTGACAAAGTCCATGGTGATGTTCTCCCATTTCCATTTGGGTTTGGGCAATGGTTGCATCATCCCCATTGACGTCTGCCTCTCTTCCTTCACTTGCTGGAACACCAGACACTTTGATGTATATTCAGCGATGTCCATTTTCATATTATCCCACCAAAAGTTTTCTCATAGATCTAAACACATCTTTGTGCTCCCTGGGTGAATAGAGAAATTTGAATTATGTGCATCATCCAAAAGTTCCTTCTTCAGCTCCAGACTCAATGGAACACATAGTCTTTTCCCAAATCTCATAATTCCTTCTTCATTAACATTAAACTCAGTGGATTTATCTTTTTTGATACCATCCACTTTTTCTTGAATTCCCACATCATCCTCTTAAGCATCCTTTAACCTTTTTAAAAGAGATGGTTGAGAAGTCATATGTGAAAGGATTTATGATGTTCCATTATTTACAATTCTCATGTCCACATTCATCACATCTAAGAAGATTGGATCCTTCTCAATTATCATCATTGATAGAATCACTGGGTCCTTTCTAATTAGGGCATCTGCCACCTTGTTCGCTTTCCCAGGGTGGTAATGTATTGAAAACTCATAATACTTGATGAGACCTATCCATCTTATCTGGCGCATATTAAGCTCTTTCTGTCTGAATATATATTTAAGAATTTTGTGGTCAGTATATATCTCAAATTTCTTCCCATATAGATAATGCCGCCAGATTTTCAAGGCAGAGATTACCACCTCCATCTCCAGATCATGTGTTGGATAGTTTCGCTCATGGATTTTCAACTGCCTTGAGGCATAGGATATCACTTTATTATTCTGCATCAGCACATAACCTAAGACCTTCTTCGAATCATCACTGAATACAACAAAACGTTCCCCACTTGTGGGTAAAGTGATCATGGTTGCAGTGATAAGCCTCCTTTTCAACTCCTTGAATCTTTGTTTGCATTCACCACTCCAAGAAAATTTTACTACCTTTTGAGTTAGCTTGGTAAGAGGGTTGGACAATCCTGAGAAATTTCTCAAAAATCGTCGATAATATCCAGCTAATCCCAAGAATCTACGGATATCTGTTACCGATGTTGGCCTCGGCCATCCGCTAATTGCTTCCATTTTGGAGGGATCCACAGATATCCCATTTCTTGTGATGATATGGCCCAATAATGAGACTTCCATCAACTAGAACTCACACTTGTTGTACTTTGCATAGAGCTTCTCAATGCGCAAAGTCTCCAGTACAGTTCTTAAATTCTCCTCATGATCCTCCTTGGTTTTGGAGTATATTAGAAACTCATCTATAAAGACTACCACAAATTTGTCTAGGTAATTTCTATATACTCTATTCATTAATTCCATGAAGATTTCTGGGGCATTGGTGTGTCTGAAAAGCATTACTATGAATTAATAGTGCCCATATCTTATACGAAAAGTAGTCTTGGGGATATCTTCCTTCTTCACCCTCAATTGGTAATATCCCGAATGCATGTCCACCTAGGAGAATTATTGTGCTCCACACAGCTGATCAAACAAGTCATCAATTCGTGGGATAGGATACTTGTTCTTTATCGTGATTTTGTTAAGTTCACTATAATCGATACAAAGCCACATTGACCCATCCTTCTTCTTGACGAAGAGGACTGGTGCACCCCAAGGTGAAGCACTTGGGCATAAAAGCCCTTTATCCAGATTCTCCTATAGTTGTTTCTTCATCTCATAAAGCTCTATAGTAGCCATTCTATATGGAGTCATGGATATTGGTAATGCCCTGCGTATAAGTTCAATTGAGAATTCAACATCTCTTCTAGGAGGAAGACCAGTCAGTTCCTCAAGAAACACTTCCGCAAATTCCCTCACAGTAGGCATTTCTTCAAGGATGGATTCTTCCTTGGACTCAATCTTCTAAGACAGATACGTGTGCTCATTTGGCATTGATATCCATGCTTGTGATGATGGAGCTAAAGGATATTCTTCTTCCTCCTTACACTTGTAATGAATCAGGGGTCGATTCTCTATATGGAGTGTGATTTCCCTCTCCCGAAAATTTATGTTGGAACTATATAAGGAAGTCCAATCCATGCCATGAATTGCCTGAAAATCCACCAGAGGGAGTAAGACGAGGTGCGCTGGGAAATTAAATCCCCAGATTATAATAGGGGATGTCTTATATTCATGGGATGCAATGATTTCCCCATTTGTCATACTCACCGACATCTTCACTTCTATGAACATTTACTTATTGATTATAAAGTTTCATGTATGAATTCCACATTCCATTATCATGGAAAAAATGACTATGTTTTATGAATCAATGGATTATGATCCATGTGGCAAACTTACACATGAAATGAATGGTTTAAGAAGGGTGCGCCCTTATAGAACTCCAATGCATTGGGTAAAGTATAGTATCATGATAAGCCATGTGCAATGAGTGTTGACCCATGATAATTCAAGTGCAACGAGGGTTTACTCGTGCTTCATGTGCAATGAGGATTTACTCATGCTCTATGTGCAATGAGCCTTGGATCATGCTAATTCCATGTTATGTTTTGTTTCCACAGTTCTGTGTTATGATTATCATGATTTATTATGCCTTTATGTTCACATTTCTCTTGTGCTCTATTGATATTCCTAATGTCTAACATGTATTGTACTCCTCATTTTATTCCATTTGTATTCCCTTACTGGGATTTATAGCTCACCCTTTTCAAATGCATGTCCTCAGGTTATCCCATGCAATGTTAAGTACAAAGGAATACAGTGGTCATGTAAAGGAAGTTTTGAATAAAGATGTTGTACTTAATGTTTTAAGTTGTTTTGTAATGATCCTAATCCCCAAAGACACTAGACCTCTAGATTGGGTTAGATTTACTTCAGAACTCATAAAAACCTAGATAAACAATGATTATCATATTTCAGAGACTATTTTAATATTATTATCATCTTGACAATAGAGTATCATGGATTGAGAAAATTAATATATATATAAACATTAATTGGGATTATCAAAGTATATGGAAGCGTAATTGGGATTATCAAAATAGGTGAGGCCAACAATCTCCCCCTTTTTGATAATCACAACTTATGATATTATCATTTAATAATAGAGAGTAAATGTATCAGAGGATATATCATTAAATACAATTGTATGAGAGAAAAGTATATTACAAACCATAAAGTATCAGAGATTGAATTAAATGCATTGATATCAATGGTAAATTTTTTTTGGTATCAGAGAGTTAAATGAAATGGTATCAAAGTACTAAATTTAATGGTATCAGAGTGGTAAAGAATGATATCTCTTCCTTAGATAAAATTTCTCCCCCTTTGATACTTTCTCCCCAATATTTATTCTCCCTTTAATAATTCTCCCCATGGGTGAATATTTCCCTCTCTTTGGTACTTTGAATAGTTCTCCCCCTTTATAGAATCTTTGTAGAATATTTATCCCCCTTTGTGATAATCAAAAAGTGGGAAACAATAAAGAGAAGAGGAACAAAATGAGAAATAAAAAAAGCCACTTGTATTAAAATGGTAAAAAAGGTACATTGAAAGAAAACAAAATACAAGGGATTCCTATCAAATAGATTTTGACACATGATCAATCCACATCCTCAATATGAGATTTTCCCTTGGGATCAGAAGAGGATTCAGGTGGTCAGGATGCTGGGGAAGGCTTAGGAATTCTAGAGATGATAACAGGAGGTTGAGCAACTGACAGTGTGTCAGGCCTGTACTGAGGATTTCTTTTAGTGATCATAGGTGTGAGGCTTCTAATGGCTTGGGTTGGAGTCATCTGAACTGGAGAATCAATAGACGCAGAGCCTGGTAAAGCAGGAGGTACAATCATAGGCCTAGCATCAACCTGCAGAAAAGGCAGCAAAAGATTTCTGAAATCCATAATTATTCCTCATCCTCTCTCCATAGCAGATATGAAGTCATCCTTGTTTTCCATAAATTTGTCCAACGCTGGAGTCAATTCCCTTAGATTGATAACTTGTTCTATGATGGCTTGATTGACAGGAGTGAGCTTCATATTTTCTATCAGATGCTTGAAATGGTTGGTCATTTGGTTCATCGTGTAAATCATTTGGAAATAGGAATACACCTTATCATTCACTTCTTTCTGAGAGGCAAAAGCTTCTTTCATATAGTCATAGACTATATTCATTATTTCTATAGATGAATCACTAGTAGAAAGTAGAACTTTTATCAGATCTGATGAGTCCACAGTGACACTGGTTGATGCTGATCCAAGCTCCTCTTTTATCACAGCTCGAATTTGATTCAAATCCACAGAGGGTTTAGATGCAATAGAACCAATAAAGAAGGTTACTGTTTCCTTGAAGTTTTTTTGTCAACCCACTAATAATATTTTGAACTTGGGAATCCTAGGTTTTAACATTATCTTTCATGGATGTTTTAAATCCTTCAAACACTGAAACCGTCTGGCTTACAACACTTTTGACATAGGCTAAATCCTTGTCTGCTTGGTATTTTGAGCTCATGTAAGATTTCAAAGAGATAACTGATTTCTTTAGTGCTTGAAGATCTGCTTCCATTCTAGACACCTGAGTCTGGAAATCTTTATCTTCATCAACTATTTCGTCCATAAAGTATAAAAAATTACAACTGAGAGAGAGTTCAAAGGATCTTTCCAACATACTCATCTCTTCAACAAAACATTGCTTCATCTCAGCAACTGAGGCACTAAAAGACTCTTTTACCTCATCCTTTAAAGATTCCAGATTAGCCCAAGTGATCATATCAGAATGTGAAACTGCAATAGGTACTCTTTCATATGCCTAACTAACCACTGAGTCAGTCATTATCAATTGAATTGAACATACGAGAGAAACTTCCATCTTCTTTACCTCTTACACAAAAGTGTCCTTAAGATTTTTCTTCGATGTATCCAGGTCATGAATTTTGACCAAATCTTCTGGAAACAACTCAGTCTCAATATCATAAATGATTTTTGGTCTATTGGGAGATGCCTCATTATCAGAATCAGGATAGTCTAAACCACAGAACACAAAACCTGGGTCTTCTACACAATCCACAATTTCAAAATCCACGGTAACACTTCCAAACTTGGTTTGATGCTCCACCTTAATGGGTGCATTATCTTGTACAACATTGGAATTATCAACATATCTTTCTTCCCGAGGAGAATCTTTTACTATCATTTCCATCTCTACAACACCAGGATTTTCCTTTGGATTAGGTACAGCTTCATTTGTTTCTCCTACTACATCCTCAGTAGGCACAACTGAACTTCCAATTAATGGACTCAATATTATACTCACAAAATCAGATGGTTCTGATTCATTCTCCTTTTCATAATTATGCTCAGGGGCTAGCTGGTCTCTCTTACCAGCAGGTGTCTCTTCTTCTATTAAGGCTTCATTTTCTAAATACACAATTTCAGTAGCATGACTTTGAGGCATGTTCGGATCTCTCCCATCATCCCTAGGAGTTTCTTCTTCTTCAGTCTCATCACTGTATCCAGGTTCTTCTTCATCAGGTCCTAGACCTGGATCCCTCACATCCTTAGGTCTTGAAGGATGATCCACATGATTGAACTTTTCATAGACCTTATGGTCATCATTAACCCATTCTCATATACATGGGGTCCAATTTATCATCATGTATTTTCAAACTGTGGAAGTGAAACAAAATCTATTTCTTACTACCACTGTCTCATCTTGAGACTCAGCTAACCCTTTTACATTGATCCTCACAAAGATAGACTTAGCAATGAATAGGTAATTAGTTTTTGATTTTGGCCTTGTCATGTCTTCCATTTGAAACATCATCAATCTACACAGATTCACTTTCAGACAATGTCTTAGGAGATGCAGAAGAATGATATCCTGATATCTCAAATTCTCAATGTCTCATCTCCTCAGTATTAAGGCATGCTGAACAAATTTAAACAACAATTTTTTCTCTCCATCCATTTCTGTAGCTACTACTTGTCTTTGATTTCCATCACTAGTATTCTCTTCCAATGCAGTCTCATAATCAAATATATCACATGTAGTTGGCATAGATTTTGATACATATCCAGATACAACTTCATGTGGAACACTCAAGCATTCATCCCACTCAATGGATGAGAAAGATATCTCCTTTCCATTCACAAAATAAGACACTCGGTTCTCATTTTCAGATTTCTCAAATCTTAAAAACTCATAAAATTGCTTCACTCGATTGAGATAGTATAGACCATTATTGTTCGAAAAACAGTCTACGTATTTTTGATCTTCAAGCACATCAAGCACTAACGACATGCTAGGTTGCATCCATTCCACACAGAGCTTATTTTCAATCACATTAACTCTATTCTAAAAATTAGGATTCACTGGTCACCTACCCGACCTAGTTATACCAAAACTACCACTTGCTTCTGGCTCGGACTTCTGCATCATTTCTTTAGGCTCAACAGTGTCATCTCTGATGGTAGGAAGTTTGGTTTTGGCCATTGCTGGTTTGAGAGATTTAGAGTTCTCAAGTGATTCGAGAGCTGACGTTTGAGGGAAAGGGTTTGAGGCTCACTGGATTAAGAAGTTGCTAGGACATAGTTTTTATAATTTAGGAATCATAAAATAAATAAATAAAATTAAATAAAGTAAAAACAATTCAGATTATGGCGGGAGACAGAATTTTTAAAACAACGCACTCATCGGTAGAGTTTATCGGTGAGAGTTCCTATCAGTGAGGTATTAAATCGGTGAGGTTATATCGGTTAGAATTTACATCAGTGAGGATTCACATTGGTGAGGATTTACATTGGTGAGGTAGCTAGCGATCAAGTTCAATCATTCCTAACCCATGTCTAATGTAACTTAACCTATCCGAACACAAAGGTTTAGTGAAAATGTCAGCTAATTGATGTTTAGTACTTATAAATTGAAGAGTAATATCACTCTTTTAGTAATGATATCTCTAGAAATGGTGTCTTACATCAATGTGTTTGGTCCTAGAATGAGACACAGGGTTCTTCGATATGTTAATTGCACTATTGTTGTCACAATTGATAGAGACATGTTTAAAATCATATCCATAGTCCAAGAGAGTTTTTTCATCCATAGAATTTTTGCACAGAAACTACCACCAGCTATATACTCTGCTTCGGCAGTGGAAAAAGCTACAGAATTCTGTATTTTAATACAGCACGATACAAAGGATTTTCCCAATAAATGACATGTTCCAGATGTTCTTTTTCTATATAACTTGTAAATAGCAAAGTCATCTTCTGAATAACTCATTAGCTCAAAAGATTGTCTTTTTTGGATAAAACAATCCTAAGTTTACATTGTGTTTAAGATACTTAAAAATTATTTTAACATCAAGTCGATGAGATTCCTTAGGATTTGCTTGAAATCTTTCACACATACATAGACTCAACATAATATATGGTAATCTAGAAGTAATGTAAACTATCCATCCATTCATAACTCTGTAATTGGTTTGATCCAGTAGTTTCCCAGTTTCATCTGCATCCAATTTATAGTCTATACTCATAGGATTATCACTTTCTTTAATACTATCCATTCCAAAACGTTTTAAAGGATCCTTTGTTTATTTAATTTTATTCAAAATTATACCATTTTCATTTTGAAAAACATGAAATCCAAGAAAATATTTATGTTCTCCCATTAAACTCATTTCAAATTCATCTTGCATACTCTTTGAAAAATCATTACATAAATAATGTTTAGAAGATCAAGAAATAATATCATCAACATAGTTTTTCACTATTAAAACATCCTTAGAAATTATTTTAATAAAAATATTTTGATCAGCAATCCCTTTTGTAAAACCTTTTGAGATAAGAAAATTATTATGTCTGTCATAAAAAGCTCTTGGAGTTTATTTTATACCACATAAAACATTAGAATGTTTAAAAACTCAATTTGGAAAATCAGGGTTAGTAAATCTAGGTGTTTGTTCTTAAAAACATCTTCAATTTTAAAACCATTTAGAAAATCAATTTTGACATCCATTTTATATAACATGAAATTCAGATGAGCAGCATAGGCAAGTAAGATCCTAATGGCATATAATATGGCTACAGGTGCAAAGGTTTCCTCATAGTCTATACCTTAATCTTGACTATATCCTTGTGAAACTAGTCAAGCTTTGTTTCTAACTGTGTTTCGAGATTCAACTACTTTGTTTCTAAAAACCCATTTAGTGCCAATTGTCAAAGTGTCCTTGGGTCTGTCAACTAATTCCCAGACTGTATTTCTTTCAAATTGATTTAACACTTCTTGCATATCCATTACCCAAAATTCATCATTGATAGCATCATTGATATTTTTAGGTTCTAGCTGTGAAAGAAAGGCCTGATGTTCAACCTGATTTCATAGTGAAGCTCTAGTCGGTGTCCCTCTACCAAGATTACTAACAATAGCATACAAATGATGATTCTATAGAATCCTAGTTCATCTAGTAAATGTAGGACTAGAAATTTCAGGTTCATATACAGGATCGGGTTCAACAGAAGCTGATTCTGGAATTTGTCCAGAACTGGATGTTTTTACAGCAGGTTCTTTAGTTTTATCATTAAGTTTCAGAACACTCATATTGTCGTCAAGATTTTCAAAAGAGGTTTTAGGCTCATGTGGATGAGTTTCATCAATCATGATGTGAATAGATTATTCCACACATTTGATTCTTTCATTAAAGACTCTATAGGCTTTTCTAGTTAAATAATAACCAAGGAAAATTCTTTCATCACTCTTAGAAGCAAACTTGTCCAGATTATCCTTTGTATTATGAATAAAAACATTGTAGCCAAAGACTCTGAAGTTACTAACTTTGGGTTTCCTATTGATCCATAACTCATATGGGGTCTTTTTTAGAACTAGTATTATCAAGACTCTATTAATAATATAAGATGATGTATTCACTACTTCAGCCCAAAGGTAAATAGGTAGGTCATACTCATTAAGCATGTTTCTGGAAATTTCTTGAAGGTTTCTATTTCTTCTTTCAACTAAACCATTCTGCTGAGGTGTCCTAGGAGAAGAAAAGATTTGACTACATCAATTGTGTAAGCAATAAGATTTAAACTCATGATTTTCAAACTCACGGCCATGATCACTTCTTAGTGTTTTAATCTTATTTACACTCAGGTTTTCTATAGATTTGGAGTATTTAATAATGTATGAACAAGATTAAATTTTGTGAGATAAGTTGTATACCCACGTATATCTAGAAAATTCATCTACTAAGACATAGACATAGTGCTTCCCATTTAAACTAGAAACTATTGAAGGTCCAAATAAGTCCATGTGAACAAACTTGAGAGGTTTGATAAGTTGAGACTTCATTCATTGATTTAAAATAAACATTATATTGGTTTCCCTTTTGACAGAGATTACAAACTTTGTCATTTGGGAATTCAAGTTTAGGTAGGTCTCTAACTAAGTTTTTTCTAGTCAATTTTCTAAGTGAAACGATGTTGCAGTGTCATAATATTCTATGCCAAAGCCAAGATTCTTTATGAAAAGCATTTTAAAAAGTAACATTTTGTTTGGAAAAAGAATTTAAATCAACAGCATAAACATTTTCATTTCTTAAGGAAGAAAATATAAAAAACATTATCAGAATTAAAAAAAATTACATGAATCATTTTCAAATTTAACATTAAAACCATCATCACATAATTGAGAAATACTTAACAGGTAATACTTAAGTCCATCAACAAATAAAACTATAGAAATTAAATTTGAATCAGTGTTACCAATTTGGCCTAGGCCGATGTTTTTTCCTTTAGAATTATCACCAAAGGTGACATGGCCTCCATCAACCTTCATTAGGCTCTTGAAACAAGAGTAATCCCCAAACATATGTCTTGAACATCCACTGTCCAAGTACCATACCTTCTTGTGAGAAATATTTAAGCATGTCTGCTACAAAAAAAATTTAGACAGAAAATGACTTTGGTACCCAAATCTTTTTGGGTCCAAAAAGGATAGAAATCAAAGAATTAGGTACCCATATTTGTCTTATGGTTCTCATATAATTTACTGAATCAACAGATTTTGAATGATAAATTCTGTTTGATCTATAACCATATGAATAGCTAGTTGACGCATATGTATTTCCAGAACTGGAATAAGCAGAATTTTGTCCAGACTTGGGAATAAATTGAATTTTTGTGAACTATCTCTGTCCAGGTTGATATCCCAAACCAGTAGTGTATTTAAGTGCAACATGCTTACCTAACATTTGACTAAGTGTATATTTTCCCTTTGTGGTTTTTTCTAAGTCCTTTCTACGTGGCTCATTAGACATATTCAGTTCAGTATTTTCCTTTAACAGTTGATCATTCTTTTCTTTTTCTATATAAAAGGAAAATTTATCATTGGCAGTAAGAGCATGTTGTTTCTTTAATGACTTATACTTGTCCTTCAGTTCATTACATGTTTCTTCCTGCATATTACAGTATTAAAATTGTTCAGCCTTAGACATATTTTCATCATTATCTGAATCACTATTATTTCCAAAATAATAATCATTTCTCATAGGGTAAATAGGTAACTCAAAGTTATTGTTCATGAAGCACATATTGGCATAGTTATTTTTAGAATCAGTAGCCTCTGATTCACTTGTGTTGTCATTTGAAGCACTCTAGGTAGCTTTCATGCCTTTCATGTAGTTCTTGTACTTATAATCATATTTCTTTTTGAATTTTAATTTTGGATAGTCAGCCATGATTTGTCCTTTCCTTTTGCATTCATAGCAGACTACTTCATCATTCTTGTCAGCTTTCTTTCAATCCTTTTTCCAATGACCTTTGTTGTCATACATTCCTTTGTAGATGGATTTTCTGAAAAATTTCTTCTTCCTATAAAACTTTTGAATATACTAGCTATTTTATCCATCTAAGCATCACTTTCAGAGTCTGAATATTCATTGGTTGAGCTTTCAGTAGGTACAAGCATTTTCTCCTTGTCTTTGCACTTTGAAGCAATAGAGTAAAATTCCACAGATTTCCTCTTAGGTTCACCATATTCTACTATATTTACATTATGTTTTTACTCATACATCATAAACATACCAATAATATCTTTTATATGGCGATCTACAATGTCATATGATTCTCTGATTGAAACAGAAGGGCCCCTCCATCTTTCTGGTAGACATCTCAGTATCCCCATAATTTGTTCCTTTGCTGGAACAGCCTTTCCGAGAGAACTCATTGTGTTGAAAATATCATTGAACCTGAGATACAAGTCAGAAGTAGGTTCATCAGTATTCATTTTAAAATTATCATATTTAATAGTATATGTATTTAATCTCATTTTTATAACATTATTTGTTCCCTCGTGAGAAACACCTGAACTATCCCAAATTTCATAAGAAGTTTTGAAAGCATATATTCTGTTAAATTACTCATCTCCTAAAGCACAATACAAAGCATTCATAGCATTACAGTTAGTATTGTAAGAAATTTTTGTATGTTCATCCCATGATGTTCTATCAGTTTCTGGAATTTTATATTGAGACTCTATAGCAGTCTAGATATCAAAACCCATCCTTTTTAAATGAATTTTTATTTTATGTTTCCACGTGGCATAGTTTGTACCATTAAAGAAAGGTGGCCAGTTAGTAGCAGCACCCTCTAGTCTATTGTCCATAACTATATTTTAGAAAATAGTTATAAAGAGATAAAATTTACAACTAACAGAAATTTAAGATCTTTAATGATGCAACTAAAATCACAGTTGAAACCAGAGTATTTCAATAATCCTCTAACAAAATCAATCCTTTGATACCAAATGTTGGTCAGAGTGGACACTCTAGGGGGGTGAATTTAGTTCCAATTAAAATTTCTGATAAAAATATTTCTCTTAAAATCCCCCAATTTAAAAACAAAGTTAATCTGTAGTGAATTTATATAGAGTGTAATTGTCCAATCATTTTCCCAAAGATTGATTTGGTCCTAGATAACATAATCTAAACATTAAATTTACTATTGAAACTAACTTTCTGGTTTAAAATAAGCATAAACACTTGCTAATTTAACTATCAAAGTAGCTTTAAAATAGTTTTGTATTTCAAAGTAATAGAAGAGGAATATGAAATATATATATAGTATACTTATGACTTAAACAAAAATGCACAGAAGATGTAACCAAGAGGTTCAATCTCAAGACGAGACTTAGTCCTCTCAAACAATTTATATAAATTGATCCACACCCTGGATTGATGTTAAAGACAGTAAAATACTATCCAGGTCCAAAGACCTCTAACACAGTTCTACATGGGAAAAAAACAACAGATCACAGCTTTTGAGGACTTAATTGAACTATACCACTATCCACAGTGGGGAACAAAAGAGTTATAGAGTTTGAAAGAGGATTTGAGAATCCTCCATCTTAGCACATGAGACAATGTGTCTGTAAAATGAGTAGGTTTCACACATTTCTCGAAATATAAATGAATAAATCACTAAAGTAAGTGTAAATGTGTTTAGAAAATCATTAGTTATTGGTGGTGCATCTCTAGAATCGTCTAGATGGTCAGAAAAGCTTCTGAGTCCTTCTCTGGTTTCAGTCTGAAAAATAGAGTATCGTTTTCTTCTTTGGTTCCTGGTTCATCTTGTCATCTAGAGTGCATGAAGTGTTTGTTGTAGTTCTTCACTCAAGATGTAGCTTTTGGTTTCCTCTAGAATGAGGGGCTTTGCGTATGTCCAGTGTTCTTGGAGTATGGATGTAGCCTTTAGTTAATGCACCACGTTTGAATGTTGTTGGGCATTTTTATTCATAGCCATCGTGTGCCTTCTTAGTTCCCTGGTTCTCTCTGTTTCATTACATTGACACTTACACGCTCTTTCAGCTAGGTCATTATCTTACTTTTTATAGCTTTCAGCTCCAAAAAAAATAATGATTACTTTTTTCATGGGTACTAGGTACGGTTCCCTGACATGCCAACAGATATCATTAAATAACATTAACTGCATTAAAACTATCAAATGAATATGTTAGATTAATAAATATTTTGTATTGAGAGTATAGAGTTTGACTGTTTGGTCAATCGTTAGTAGCCTTCTACTGGAAGAAGTGTACGATGGACTTTGTGTTGGACCTTCCATCGGTATCTATTTTGAACTTCTATCGGTAGCTCTATATACCAGTGAATTTTGATCCATTGGTAGCTCTTATTATCGGTAGCTCGAGGTATATGTGACTTATATCGGTAGACTTACTCTATCGGTAGCTCGGTAGACTTGTTCTATCGGTAGCTCTTTTGTCTATCAGTAGCTCTTGTCTGTCAGTATCATTGGTGACTGTGTACTTGTATCAGTATACTTAATCTATCGATAACTGTTTGTGAACTGGTTCTATCAGTAGACTTTTGCATATCGGTAACTCTGCTTATCAGTGATCTTAGCTTATCGGTGACTCTGTCTATTGGTATACTATGTTTATCGGTAGACTATGTACCGGTAGCTATTTATTAGTAGCTATAAGCAGATCTGTGACTTAACACTAATCTGTTTTATGAAAAACACATCTGATTGGGTTAGAATTACATCAAAACTCATACAAACCTAGACAAACAATTATTAACATATTTCAGAGAGTATTTTAATATTATTATCATCATGATAATAGAGTATCATGGATTTAAAGAATTAATATATAGATAAACATTAATTGGGATTATCTATGTATATGAAAGAATAATTCGGATTATCAAAACTGGTGAGGTAAACAATATTCTATATATAACTGGTCTCAACTCATATATATAATGGTATTCTCCCAGTAAATGGATCCCAATAACCTCTTAGATTCACAATTTTCATTTCATTGACTGATGAAACCTTTGATACACTATTACCCCATCATATTAATAGAAGAAACCCGATAAACATGTGTGAGAACAAAATTTCAATGTTATCTTTATGATAATTCCAATAGATCATTAGATCAACATGTATTATTTTGACTTCATCTAAATAATTTTATACCCACTACTACTACTAGAAACTCATGCCAAAATATTTCCTTCTAATTTTTTTTCTTCAGAAATCTCTATCTGATGAACACATTCTAAAAGACAAAAGTTTCTTCAGAATGCCCAAAAATAACCCACTTAACGACCACTTAATGGATTAAAACCTCATTAAACATTAATTTGATCCCATATTACCCTATTTTATTCATTTTCCTCCTTCTACTTCTTTTCACCTGAGTCCAAATAAGGCACAATGCAGCCTCCAACTTTCTTGGACCAGTGTATTTATGAACATGTTGGATGGTTTCTACATTCCATCCATCATTTTAAGATTCAATAATATTTATTCTAGTATATTATAATTGAATTGGAATTTTATATTTATTAATTTTATCCTTAAATGAAAAACAATATTTTTAGTAGGTAAATGACACTCTCACTATTTATAACTACATTAATCCTTTCGATTATTTCCTTATATCCATTAATATTCACATAAACTATACAAACTCTTTTATTGATTCCATAACTAAAATATGTTACACTTTTTTATTTATTGAGTTGCCACAAGATAGAGTATGTACATACAATTGACTACATTCCTTTTTAATGTGATTATAATGTGTATCGTGGTCTTTTGATAATCAATATCTCTTGAAAAATATGAATCCAAATAACCATTCAATAAATAATCATTAATGAAGCATAAAACTATATCTTATGATCCTTTCAGACGTGAGATGATTCTTTTTCATTTCACTCAAATGAAACACTCCATGTTTTACATGAAATGGATCAGAACTCCAACTATAATGGAAATGACATACCATGTATAGATCATTTCATAGATCAAACAAATGACGACTGATGAATAAAGAACCTTTGAAATGTTTGAGTCTTGCTCTTTTGATGATAATTCCTATGACATTAAATGTTTGAAGTGCCCAATAAGGTGATTTGATACAGGTTTATACTCTATCATTTGAAACCTTTCAATGATCATATGAATGTATTCCTTCTGGTATAACATTAAATCTCCCACTTTCCCATCCATTATAATTTCCATTCCTAAAAATTAAATTGTATTTCCAAGAAGATTCATTTAATACATTCTAGAAATTTTTCTATTCAAAATCTCATTCAATTGAATTTTTCATCCTACAAGAAATATATCAACCCAATACAAAATCCATATTATGAATTTTCTATAATATCATTTTTTTCAATAACAACAGTGATCATAATCACATCGAGTGAAAAATTATTCATCTATAAAGGCATACAAATTTCGATTCTAATGCCAAGGGGATTAATTCAATCCATAGAGAAATATTTTCTATTTATAAAGCAGATTCTCCTTCTGATATTCTTTATAACACCTTGGTTAAAATTTGTAGGTATCCTCCTCTAAATCATCATGAACGGAGGTTTTTTTGACATCCATCTACTCTAAGTTTAAATTCTCATACATTTTAAAGATAATCACATTTTTATTGTATTATTCTTGATTAATGATAATAAAATATCTAAAAATAAGATTCATTCCTTTTATTATATTCCTTTTACCAGCATCCATTATTTGTACCTTCTATTTACATTAGTTTCATCCTTTAAATAGAAAACACATTTTTTATAAAGATTTCACATTCCAAATAGTTGTTTATAAAGATCCCTTGTTTTATTGAGCTCCATTTAATTCATTTCCACCTTCATGGAAGATTTCAAAACTCTGATTCCCTAAAGTTCATATCAGCCCCATACCGTTGAATCAGTTTCTTGATTCTAGCTAATCTCTTCAACAAAATTTTATTTTATAAACTAGTTGGTTCCAATATTTCTTTTTTAACTATATGTCTTGTTACTCTCTCATGATTCACATCACCATTAAAACTATTTTAATCTTTATTCTGAGTTATGTCCAAGAATTTTATTTTGGTCAATTTGACATTCGATGGTTTATTTTTCCTTAATTTATTTTTGTTCCATGTTCTAATTTTTCTGTTTATATTTCTAATCGAAGAAATAATCACTATTTTAGATGATTTTTTATTCTACTGAACACAAAAATTATATCCATGGTTCTCATCACCACATCTAATTATAAAACACACGTTGGATTTAGCCCCCATCATATCATTATCCTTGAAATCAACCCATGATTATGAAACACCACTAAATGTTTTGAGATGTTTAAATTATGGTATTTTAATATAAAAATGTTCTTTCAGAATTTCTTTTCTCGAATTCTAGACTATAATTTAATTTTCAATGTATTCCACCAAGTTTATATTTTCTCCCCAAATTCCCTCAGACATTTTGGAATGAAGTCTCATATATTGGTATTCTTATTATATAGTATTAATCATTAATTCATATACTCTATTTTATTGTAGAGTTGTACAAATTATCTTCTCATTCCTAACTCCATTATATTAAAAAAATCTTCATAAAATGTGTTTGGTGTGTTCTAATCCATTTTCAATTAAGAGCATCTTCAACTTCTAATCGCACTCCACATTAGTTAATGATTTTTGTGGAATAAAATTATACAAATAATTAAATTTATATACTATAATGTATATCTATAACTATTTAGTGGAATTATTAATAAAATTAACAAATTTTAAAAATTTATTACTAGAATTCATAGGTGTTGGTCCCCAAACATCATAATGAACTGGTTTGAACATTCTATTATTAGGATTACAACCATATAAATTGAAGGAAACCTTCATCTATTCCACAAAAAAAACTAAAATTTTATGAAATGTTACTGATTGAGTTTATGTAATAGAATTTTTTTAATAAATTTTACATCATTCTCACTAAGGGGGACATATACATAGTTCCATACTTTTGGATCATTCTATGATGTGATTTTGATCATTACAACTTTATCATTACTTTTTTTCAAGTGTAGGGTTCCATTATTCACCCAAAAATCATTTACCATGGATCCTCTAGATATCTTCTAAACTCAATTATATAAATTGGTTCCAAAACCCACTTCATAATGTTATCAAAATGATATGAGTTTCTTCTTGATATTTGGAATATAGTTAGCATATTTAAACTTCAAGATACATGCATTCACTATCCTGATATTTATATTATCTTTTAAAACTACCTCTAGGGATTCATCATCTTCCAGATGTAATTCTTCCAATATTATAGATACATACTTTGACATGCATCCCCATTCACCGGTTCAATCGAAAGATACACCTGGTTCAATAACCAATGATTCTTCCAGAATATTCAAACTCAATAAAAAACCGTTACCACGTTTAACTATTGTAGTATAATTTTAGCTTTACAAATTTGATGCCTTTCCTTCCAATTTAAACAGTATTTATAGACATGTCCCTTCATTCAAAAAATCCAACACGGAGTGCCTTAAACAGTGGATCTACTCAAGATTCTCTCTTAGGACTTATCCTCTATAAATTTATTCCATTATTCAATCTGTTGAGTTAACTTTCTTTATCATCCATCATTGATAGAACATCTAGAGTGTGCATGAACTTCGTCTTTCCCCAACACCTCATTAATAATCAGGTTTCTATTTTCATTAAACATGGGGTCTATTTTTCATCTTGAATTACTCACTCCCCTCACCCAATAGCATGAAATATTTCTGATATTGATGGTAAAAAATAAATAATGATACATCATCAATTAATGTAACAGCCAATTATTTTATATTTTTATGGATAATATTGATATAATTCACGTGTTCTTATACTAGTATTCTGTAATTCCCCGACCCCAGCTACCCAGAGTCGGTGCATTACTTCGTAACATTGGCATGATCACAAGAAAGATCAAATCTCGAAAGACCGATTGGTTTAGTAGCCTTGGAAACACCAGATATATTCATAAGTATTACATTACATCATAAAATGAAAAACTACTACAACAACTTAATGTCTCCACAGTCCACACTATTATCCCCTCATAATATCCCTGCAGGTCATTCATAATTTACTTCTTCACTTCCTGGGAAAAATAAAACATGGAAAAGGGGTGAACTCAAATGCCCAGTAAGGATAACAATATAGCGGAAACTTTCATAAATAAGAATAAACATTTAAGGCAATGTATAACTAAAACAAAATCCTTTTAAACTTGAACATCAACATAACAAGGAAAAAGTAAAATGAAATAATGCCATTTACTCATTCACATGGATATTCTACTAATCGAAAAATCACATGCAAAATCAATAACCACTTTCATAATGTTGGAATGCATAATGTCAGACTATCATAACCACATAGCCAAGGCCTCGTGCCAAGACTACAAATAAGATTTTTTCAAGGCCTTTTTCCAAGACACTAGTTTGTCTCATGAGACTTACCGATGCATCGAGGAGCTATAGCGGGCTCCACCCGTCACATATTAAGTCCAATGCATTCCCATATGAAAAGGTTTAAACATAACATTAACATTCGTATTAAAACTAGCATATGAAATGTCAATAATTTCACCATAAACTATGAATGGTATAAAATAGCACATCCACAGTCAAACATATCACAAAACCTTCAATACAATATAGAAGTTTTGTATTATAATAAATCAACTTCTAATAAGCATAAAATCCATCAAAGGATGTTGACATAGATGAAATCAAAACACTTTTTAGAGAAATATCACTTTCTATTTTTGAAATCATTTAAGAGCCATATAAAACAAAAAATTTTCTTGAAAATATTCTTATAAGCTTGTAAGGAAAGCTTTGAAGATTTTATAACGGCGGAAAATAACCGCACCCGCCGTATAAGTTAAAAAAAACATTCTTACCTCAATTCTGTCGAAAAGGTTAAAAAGGACCTTGTTTTGAAAACGACGGAAAGATTCCTCTTATAAAAAGTCAAAAAGGGAATAAATGACTTTAACCCATATTCTTGTAAATAATAAAAATGTTTTGAAATATATTTTGAAGAAACATGGATGTGGATGATAACAAGGTCCCAGTAGATAATTATGTATAAACAACCTTGGATAATGAAGAGGTTGTGAAGTAAACCCTTACCTTGTACTTTTCCTTGGTTGGGGTAGGTTAACCTCCTGTATAATGGTGAAATAATTGTTATTAAATTATACAAGAATCATATACATTCATATGATATCATATATGATCTTTTAACATTGCTTTGTTAACAATATCTTAGAATTATCGTTGTTTCGGGTGTTAACTTACTCGTTTTCTTATATGATTTGTTACATAAGTCATGTTTTTCATGGATAGGTTGTATCTTATTCATATCTAGAATGATATCATGTCCTTAAAAATTATTTTTAAATCAAAAAATGATAATTATACTTGAATGGATACGACGGAGAATGAATCTCATAGCGTTCGTGGAGACGGTAGTCCGTACGTACTCACGTATGGTGACATGTCATTCAAATGATGGGTAGAATACTGAATATGGTTGTTCCATATTTATAATAACATCACATTATATAGAAGATACTGGAGTAATAATTTTATAATTGAAATAATAAACAAAGAGGGAGTGGAAGAAGGAAGAAACATGAAAGAGGGTGATGAAAATGTTATTTCTTCTTCGGGTTCTTCCTTTTGATTTGATCAAAAGGACTCCTTAGGATGGCTTTATGACTAAAGTAAAGCTTCTAGGATGAAGGGAGATAAGTTGGGAGAGTATTTGGGCAGAGGTTGGCTGAACCAAAAGGCTTGAAAGTGTGAATAAGGAGGTAGAGGTGGGGGCCTTTTATAAGAGGAGAGGAGGGGCTCTTTTGGAAAGATTGAAATGATACATTATTATACAATGCTTTTCGGATTCTAAAGGTCCCAAACATATATAATTCGTGGATGAGGTGATAAGGGATCGAAATATCTTCATCCAATAGGCTTTGGAAAAGTGTAAGCCTTGTATTTTGCATTATCTTCTCATTTGATTTAAAACGTTAAATAATGAGGTCATCGCCGCTTCATAGTGACGTCATAAATAATTTAACGTATTTAATGTCTAAAAATTATAAAAAAATACTATGATGTAGGAAATCTTTTTATCTTTCTAATTAATATTTATAATCAAAATTTGGGCTTGTGTAACCCCACTTAAAAACTGTTTTAGTAAAACAACTCATGTTTGTGTCAATTTAATTTTAACATTAAATAAATATATATTAATGTCATTTTCCAACTAAAGTGGCTCCATGGGGTCCCCAAGTTGACCCATGGGTTGTCTTGGTCGGCCATGACTCATCCAATAGAAGTAGGACAAGTGTCATGCTCATCTCATATTATTAAAACATTATTTGTACCTTAAACTACACTAATTACCTCTAATCGCGATTAAGAACTTAAAAGTTACTATTCACCAAAAATTTATTTTAATCTCATTGAACCAAATTTCACTTCTTAATGACAACCATGTATGTTGGATTTTTGAAAATCAAATCACAGAAGTGGTAATATTTCAGTTAAATGAAAAATCAGTTATTTAACTACCACTTAGTGGTTTCACTATTCATCAAAAATTGAACTTTTTCAGAACAAAGCCAAAATTTCACCCTAAGCTATAATTGATATTCCGAATTCAAAAATGATATCTATTTTAAAAAATTCCAAACATATAAGTTGCATTAATTAATTTTATAATTAATTCCCGCTGTCACAAAAAATGGCGTGTTTTTAAGAAACAATTTATATCAAAAGATTGGCAATTGTTTATGTCTGATTTCAATGTTAAATTAATTCTAATCACCACCATTGGATAAAATGGTAAAAATATATTCTAATTATACTTTAAAACCACTAAATAGTATAATTTTTTACTATAAATTATTTTTATTTAAAAAGTTGTTTTTAAGTATTTTTCACTATTCATAAAAAATTAGAAGTTCTCAGAAAAATACCAAAAATTCAACGTAGGCTAATTTCGATATTCCGAATCCAAAGATGATGTCTATTTTGATAAATAAAATTTATAAAATTTCAAAAATTAGGTATTACTATACACAACGGATAGTTTAATTAGTTGTGGTGTGTGTTAGAGCTCGAGGTTGCGTACAACACACGCTATTGCATTATTCGAAAGGAAACGTACCGTGGATGCTTGGGGTGTTACATTCTCCCCTCCTTCAAATAATTGTGTCCTCGCAATTTCTAGGGTATTACTACATAAAAAGACTCGGGTGGTTCTTCATCATAAGTTCCTACGGTTCCCACGTTGCCTCTTCCATTTTATGATTTCTCCACAAAACCTTTACCAGACGAGTCGTCCGGTTTCTCAGCACCTGCCCCCTCACATCAAGAATCCTCACGGGCTCTTCACAATAGGAAAGATCTGGTTCCAGTTCTAATTCCTCATAGGTCAGTACATGCGTTGGGTCGGGCATGTATTTCCTCAACAGAGATACGTGGAAAACATCGTGAACTTTGGAGAGATTTGGCGGAATCGCCAAACGATAAGCTACAGCCCCAATACGATCTAGAATTTCGAAAGGTCCGATGTACCTGGGACTCAACTTACCCTTCTTACCAAAACGTATAACTCCCTTCCATGGAGATACCTTTAGGAAAACATGATCTCCCACCTGAAATTCCAAAACCTTTCTTCTGTTATCGGCATAGCTATTCTGCCTACTTTGAGCTGATTTGATGTGGTTTTGGATTACCTTCACCTTTTCCATTGTTTCTTCCACCAATTCTGGTCCCACAAGTTTTCTTTCACCAACGTCATCCCAACAGGTTGGTGTACGACATCTCTTTCCGTATAGCGCTTCATAAGGTGCCATCTGAATGATTGAATGGAAGTTATTGTTATAGGAAAATTCTACTAGTGGTAAGTTTTGATCCCACATACCCTGAAAGTCAAGAGAGCATGATCTCAACATGTCTTCTAAGGTTTGAATAGTCTGTTCTGATTGTCCATCTGTTTGAGGGTGATAGGCAGTGCTCAAACAAAGTTCAGTATCCAAGGCCTTTTGAAGACTTTTCCAGAATCTTGAAGTAAAACGAGGATCACGATCAGAAATAATCGATAGGGGTACTCCATGAAGTCTTACAACTTCATTAATATATAATCTTGCTAGAAGTTCAAGTGATAGATCCTCCCGTATAGCCATAAAATGTGCTGACTTAGTAAGATGATCAACAATGACCCATATTGCATCATTCCTTCTAGGAGTCTTTGGTAGTCCCATGACAAAGTCCATCGTAATATTATCCCATTTCCACTCAGGTATGAGAAGAGGTTGCAATACTCCACCAGGATGTTGCCTTCCAGCTTTCACTTGTTGACAAACCATACACCTCGACACAAAATCAGCAATCTCCCTCTTCATATTGTCCCACCAAAAATGTTCCTTCAAATCCCTATACATTTTGGTGCTCCCAGGGTGTATAGAGAAATTGTAACTATGAGTATCATCCAGCAATTCCCTTTTTAGATCAGTTATATCAGGAACACAAAGTCTCTTCCTGAATTTCAAAATTCCATCCTTATACACAATGTCCCTCAATCTTCCATCATTCACATCTTTAATCTTCTTCTGAAATTCTTCATCATTGTTCTGAGAACTCTTAATCATTTCTAGTAATGATGGTTTGGCAACCATTTGAAAAAGCATTGATGTTTCACCTTCCCTAGTTATTCCCATGTCCATCTTCACTAGATCCAAGAAAAATGGATCCCTTTCAATTCTCACCACATTCAAAACTCCATGGTCTTTTCTACACAAAGCATCTGCCACCTTGTTTACCTTCCCCGGGTGGTAATGTATCGTGCAATCATAATCCTTGAGTAGTTCAAGCCATCGCCTTTGCCTCATGTTGAGTTCTTTTTGTGTGAAAATATACTTAAAACTCTTATGATCAGTATAAATCTCACATTTTTCACCATAGAGGTAATGTCTCCATACCATTAAAGGAAAGATCACAGCTGCTAACTCAAGATCATGAGTAGGATAGTTTTTCTCATGAATTTTTAGCTGTCGTGATGCATAGGCAATGACCTTATCATTCTGCATAAGGATACAACCAAGTCCTTTCTTCGATGCATCACTATAAATAACAAACCCATCATTCCCCGATGGTAGAGTCAATACAAGGGCATTGACTAATCTTCTCTTTAGTTCTTCAAAACATTCTTCACACTCTTTTGTCCAGACAAATTTAATCCCTTTACGTGTGTGCTTTGTCAATGGGTTAGCCAATCTGGCAAAATTCTGGACGAAACGTCGATAATAACCTGCTAAACTAATAAAACAGCGTACCTCAGTTATACTTGTCGGTGCTGGCCATTCATGGATTGCCTTGGTTTTAGAAGGATCAATGGAAATTCCATCCTTAGAGACAAGATGGCCGAGAAAAGAAATCTCATGAAGCCAGAATTCACACTTGCTAAATTTCCCATATAATTCATGTCTTCTAAGAGTCTTCAGGATAATGCGTAAGTGATTTTCATGATCTTCGTGGCTTTTGGAGTATACCAAGATATCATCAATAAATACCACTACAATGTCATCAAGATATTCCTTGAAAACTCTATTCATCAAATCCATGAAAATAGAGGGTGCATTAGTCAATCCAAAAGGCATTACTGTAAACTCGCAATGCCCGTACCTTGTTCGAAATGCTGTCTTTGGAACGTCTTCCTTCATCACACACAACTGATGGTATCCAGACCGAAGGTCAATCTTTGAAAAGTATTGAGTTCCATGCAGTTGGTCAAACAAATCATCAATGTGAGGTAGGGGATACTTTTTCTTTATTGTTATAGCATTGATCTCCCTATAGTCAATGCACAACCTCATAGATCCATCTTTCTTCTTAACAAAAAGAACAGGGGCTCCCCAAGGAGAAACACTAGGGCGAATAAATCCCTTATTACTCAATTCCTATAGTTGTTTCTTTAGTTCAACTAATTCCACAGTGGCCATTCTATAAGGGGTCTTGGATATGGGCCTTGATCCAGGAATTAAATCAATGGAAAACTCAACTTCTCGTTCTGGAGGATGTCCAGGTAAATCTTCCGGAAACACATCAACATATTCTCTCACAATAGGTACATCCTCTATTTTAATATTCCTTTCCTTACCCTCAGTAATTTCCTTCTCTTCCTCCCCAATAATTTAATTTAGTTGGGCTATTGGGGGTGGATCTAGATAAGAATTATGTGGCGACGATTCGGCTCTAATGATAAGGTGTTTCTTATCATCATCATCAAGAATCGTAACCTCTTTCCTCTTAAATTAAATTTTTTCATCATGGTCCAAAAGCCAATCCATACCGAGGATTATGTCAAATTAAATCATGGGTATGACGATGAGATCGGCAGGTAAAGAACATTTAGGTGCTCTATTGGGAAATAATCGACAAAACTTTGTTGCAACAATACTTCCCTTAGGGGTTTTGACTGACAACTCCCTTGTTAAATCAAATTGGAAATATCTAATTTTCATAGCAATCTGGGAGGATATGAAACAATGCGATGTTCCAGAATCAAATAATTCATTTTCTAAACTTGAGGAAACCATTAAAGTACCTGCCACCATGTCTTTCGGAGCTTCTACCTCAGCAGTAGTGATAGCATAAGCCTGGCCTTGATCCCTTGGCCTTTTCTGAGGTAAGTTCTCCTGACACTTAGGACATTCATTTGCATAATTTCCCATCTCCCTGCAATTGTAGCACCGAACGTTGGCAGCTTCCTTCTTCCCCTTGCAATCATGAGCTTGGTGGCCTTTTTCACCACACTTGTAACAGACTCCCATTCCCTTCAAGCAAGTACCAGGATGTTTCTTCCCGCATTTACCACAAGATGGTTATTCAACCTTTCCCTTCTTCCCTTTATTTCCATTCCCAGATTGATCAGTAGGTCTCTTCTTCTCTTGATTTGCTTTAAAGTCATAAGACTTAGAGAATTCCTTTTCCGTCTTGATAGCGCACGAGACAATACCTTCGTATGAAGAGAAGGTTGGTGATACTAAAGCTCGACGGAGAAATGGTTTCAACCCATCAAAGAAACGATCAGTCTTACTTCTTGTGTTGCGTATGTAATCTGCAGCATACCTTGCTAACCTTGTAAAGTTAGCATCATACTTTGCGACATTCTCAACCTCCTTCTGCCTCAGACTCAGAAATTGTCTTTCCATATACGCTCAATGGTCTCGAGGAAAGTATTTTTCTAAGAACAGCTCTTTGAACTCCTTCCATTCCATGTTTGTTAATTCATCATCTTCCTTTGTGTTTTTAATTAGTGACCACCATTGATCGGCATCTCCAGTGAGGCGGTAAACTGTCATGATAACTTTTTCCCTTTCACTGCTCCCCAAAGCCTGAAATATTTTCTCTAGGGAATTTATCCATTGCTCGGCTACTAAGGGATTTGTACTCCCATTGAACATTGGTGGTTGTTGCCTCATGAATCGATCTAACATTGATCCTCCATGCTGTGGATCAGGGTGCTCCATACGGGTAAGTTTATTATTCATAACCTGAGTAAGTTGTCCCAGTATGGTGATTAGCTGATCGGCACCAGTTGCATCACCAGCCCCACTATAATTATCTTGAGAAGGAGGGAAATCCCTACATGGAGTGTGTGCATTGATACGGTTTCCATTTCTTCCACTAGGCGCCATTTTGAAACAATGGCATAAACTAGATCAGTTTATGAATCAAAATACATAATCCCATACTTATAAAACACTTAACATAAATTGAACTATTTATGGATATAATCCATAATAAAAAAAATGTTTTCTTTGGGGAAGTATATACTCATAAACCCTTCATAATGATTTGTAAAGAAAATGAGAGTTATCCTAAGCATATCCCCCGAGAGTGTCGTAACCAAGAGTGCAGCAAGGCCCGTTGTCGTGCACCAGTTCCCGTTCGAGTCTAGCTCAAAGCAGTGTTTTCGGGTTTTACCCCTAGGTACATCTGTGCCAGAGCCGCCTCTACCTGCTCGTATCCAGACAGGGATTTATTGCTTGGAAAACTCACAACATCTCTACGATACCAAAATTCTAGGAAGTTCTTCTATACTAATCCTCAACGTTCATCTTAGGTCTATGTGCTCTAATCAGAGTTTATCTAAATCTAGCTTCCACGGTTTGTACTAAACTTCTATAATACCAACTGTAACGCCCCGACCCCAGCTACCCAGATTCGGTGCATTACTTCGTAACATTGGCATGATCACAAGAAAGATCAAATCTAGAAATACCGATTGGTTTAGTAGCCTTGGAAACACCAGATATATTCATAAGTTTTACATTACATCATAAAATGAAAAACTACTACAACAACATAATGTCTCCACAGTCCATACTATTATCCCCTCATAATATCCCTGCAGGTCATTCATAATTTACTTCTTCACTTCCTGGGAAAAATAAAACATGGAAAAGGGGTGAGCTCAAATGCCCAGTAAGGATAACAATATAGCGGAAACTTTCATAAATACGAATAAACATTTAAGGCAATGTATAACTAAAACAAAAGCCTTTTAAACTTGAACATCAACATAACAAGGCAAAAGTAAAATGAAATAATGCCATTTACTCATTCACATGGATATTCTACTAATCGAAAAATCACATTCAAAATCAATAACCACTTTCATAATGTTGGAATGCATAATGCCAGACTATCATAACCACATAGCCAAGGCCTCGTGCCAAGACTACAAATATGATTTTTTCAAGGCCTTGTTCCAAGACACTAGTTTGTCTCATGAGACCTACCGATGCATCGAGGAGCTATAGCGGGCTCCACCCGTCACATATTTAGTCCAATGCATTCCCATATGAAAAGGTTTAAACATAACATAAACATTCGTATTAAAACTAGCATATGAAATGTCAATAATTTCACATTAAACTATGAATGGTATAAAATAGCACATCCACAGTCAAAAATATCACAAAACCTTCAATACAATATAGAAGTTTTGTATTATAATAAATCAACTTCTAATAAGCGTAAATTCCATCAAAGGATGTTGACATAGATGAAATCAAAACACTTTTTAGAGAAATATCTCTTTCTATTATTGAAATCATTTAAGATCCATATAAAACAAAACATTTTCTTGAAAATATTCTTATAAGCTTTTAAGTAATGCTTTGAAGATTTTATAATGGCGGAAAATAACCGCACCCACCGTATAAGTTAAAAAAAACATTCTTACCTCAATTCTGTCGAAAAGGTTAAAAAGGACCTTGTTTTGAAAACGACGGAAAGATTCCTCTTATAAAAAGTCAAAAAGGGTATAAATGACTTTAACCCATATTCTTGTAAATAATAAAAATATTTTGAAATATATTTTGAAGAAACATGGATGTGGATGATAACGAGGTCCCAGTAGATAATTATGTATAAACAACCTTGGATAATGAAGAGGTTGTGAAGTAAACCCTTACCTTGTACTTTTCCTTGGTTGGGGTAGGTTAACCTCCTGTATAATGGTGAAATAATTGTTATTAAATTATACAAGAATCATATACATTCATATGATATCATATATGATCTTTTAGCATTGCTTTGTTAACAATATCTTAGATTTATCGTTCTTTCGGGTGTTAACATACTCGTTTTCTTATATGTTTTGTTACGTAAGTCATGTTTTTCATGGATAGGTTGTATCTTATTCATATCCAGAATGATATCATGTCCTTAAAAATTATTTTTAAATCATAAAATGATAATTATACTTGAATGGATACGACGGAGAATGAATCTCATAGCGTTCGTGGAGACGGTAGTCCGTACGTACGCACGTATGGTGACATGTCATTCAAATGAGGGGTAGAATACTGAATATGGTTGTTCCATATTTATAATAACATCACATTATATAGAAGATACTGGAGTAATAATTTTATAATTGAAATAATAAACAAAGAGGGAGTGGAAGAAGGAAGAAACATGAAAGAGGGTGATGAAAATGTTACCTCTTCTTCGGGTTCTTCCTTTTGATTTGATCAAAAGGACTCCTTATGATGGCCTTCTGACTAAAGTAAAGATTCTAGGATGAAGGGAGAGAAGTTGGGAGAGTATTTGGGCAGAGGTTGGCCGAACCAAAAAGCTTGAAAGTGTGAATAAGGTGGTAGAGGTGGGGGCCTTTTATAAGAGGAGAGGAGGGGCTCTTTTGGAAAGATTGAAATGTTACATTATTATACAATGATTTTCGGATTCTAAAGGTCCCACACTTATATAATTCGTGGATAAGGTGATAAGGGGTCGAAATACCTTCATCCAATAGGCTTTGGACATGTGTAAGCCTTGGATTTTGCATTATCTTCTCATTTGATTTAAATCGTTAAATAATGAGGTCATCGCCGCTTCATAATGATGTCATAAATAATTTAATTTATTTAATGTGTAAAAATTATCAAAAAATTACTATGATGTAGGAAATCTTTTTATCTTTCTAATGAATATTTATAATCAAAATATGGGCCTGTTTAACCCCACTTAAAAACTATTTTAGTAAAACAACTCATGTTTGTGTCAATTTAATTTTAACAATAAATAAATATATATTAATGTCATTTTCCAACTAAAGTGGCTCCATGGGGTCCCCAAGTTGACCCATGGGTTGTCTAGGTCGGCCATGACTCATCCAATAGGAGTAGGACAAGTGTCATGCTCATCTCATATTATTAAAACATTATTTGTACCTTAAACTACACTAATTACCTCTAATCGCGATTAAGAACTTAAAAGCTACTATTCACCAAAAATTTATTTTAATCTCATTGAACCACATTTCACTTCTTAATGACAACCATGTATATCGGATTGTTGAAAATCAAATCACAGAAGTGGTAATATTTCATTTAAATGAAAAATCAGTTATTTAACTACCACTTAGTGGTTTCACTATTCATCAAAAATTGAAGTTTTTCAGAATAAAGCCAAAATTTCACCCTAAGCTATAATTGATATTCCGAATTCAAAAATGATATCTATTTTACAAAATTCCAAACATATATGTTTCATTAATTGATTTTATAATTAATTCCCAATGTTACAAAAAATGGCGTGTTTCTAAGAAACAATTTATATCAAAAGATTGGCAATTGTTTATGTCTGATTTCAATGTTAAATTAATTCTAATGACCACCATTGGATAAAATGGTAAAAATATATTCTAATTATACTTTAAAACCACTAAATATTATAATTTTTCACTATAAATTATTTTGATTTAAAAAGTTGTTTTTAAGTATTTTTCACTATTCATAAAAATTTAGAAGTTCTCAGAAAAATACCAAAAATTCAACATAGGCTAATTTCGATATTCCGAATCCAAAGATGAAGTCTATTTTGATAAATAAAATTTATAAAATTTCAAAAAGTAGGTATTACTATTCACAACGGCTAGTTTAATTAGTTGTGGTGTGTGTTAGAGCTCGAGGTTGCGTACAACACACGCTATTGCATTATTCGAAAGGAAACGTACCTTGGATGCTTGGGGTGTTACATATTCATTTCAATATTTTCATGAATAATAATCACTATATCATAATAACTTTGGGGATTATTTTTGGTTTTTCATAAGTGTCTTCTAATGATTTCATAACTCATGTAGTGTGTTACATTACCTGAATATTGAATTACACATTACATGAAAGGTACATTATTACCAATCTTAAATCCTTCATATATAACTAATATAAATCATATTTATCCATCATCTCTAGGTACTCATAAGAAAATATAGATTCCAGATATTTATATATTAAAATATTTTCCAAATGCATTGGAAAGAAGAAAAAAATATTTTCCACCAATCATTATGATCTATATCATTCCTTTATATAATTCCATTTTTCTTGTTTTTTATGTTTTTATAAATTAGCAAATATTTTGATATAATATACTAGGAACCAAACTAGAATAACTCTCATACTAATGATTTTAAATAACAACATTCCTAATGTCTACCTTGAACAAGTCTTCACATCCCATTGAATCTATTATTTTATAACTACGAATTACATAATATGACCACGATATAAAATCAATCACATGCACAAAATTATAGAAAATAAGGATATATGGAAGAATGTATTTTAATTAAAAGGATCATAAAAATTCATATTTCCTTGAGAGAACACTAAAATCATAATGATAAATGAAAGGATGTAAGATTACAAAACTCTCTAATATCACGACTCACACATAGCCAAAATATAATTATAATGACATAAAACCAGCTATCATTGATATATTATCTTGGTATCTAGTCCCAATTAATTTATATATGTATTCTTCTAGTAATATAGTTCTGACACCCCTGCGATACACTATTTTTCTTTCAATTGATGGATGAAACTGACGCACAATTTTAAAACGTAGATTTTAGAATGACAATCAGTGATCTAGTGTGATAACCATGTATTATAACTATGATTAAGATAGTTTTTATAGAACATCATAACAACATTCATATGTTTGATTACTTTGATAAAATATGACTTCCAAAACCCCTTCCAGAAACTCATTCTGAAAACGTTACTTAAAAAATCTCAAATCTAAATATATAAGAGGATTCAAAATGCTAAAAAATAGGGTCGTATCATAATGATAAAATCACACCTTTGGAGGGTTAAATTTTTTATGGATACATGAAATACATGTTATTTCAAAGTATAGGTGTCAATTTTCTGAATAAGATATAATAATTATCAATAACTATATAAGTTTTATGGTGATTCAAATATCCACACTACAAAGTATGGGATATAAGTAGAGGATAATCAAATGGTGATTAAAACAGTCTTGTTAAAAACTAAGTAATTTTGGGATATTATAGGATGTTATGATGGAATAAAAGTAGATGATGATTTTAGAAACGTTTATGAATGATGGCCTACACTTAACTAAGTATCCTTTGGAATTAATAATCAAGAAACAAAAAATTATCAAAATCAAATATATGTAATCCCATCATAAATTTAAATAATTAATGAGTCTATATGAATGATGAAATTAATACACTGGGAGAATAGATTCTGTGGTTATAAAACTCGAGGATAGCTCATAGATGGGGGATTTAAATCTCACTACATATACTAAAATAACATTAATTAAGGAAAATAAATCATCTTCCTTTGGAATTTATATCATTTTTTGATGATTGAAAAATAGAACAACCTTTCACCCTCTGGGGTTCTCCTATCTCTTCCCCAATATATCTCTTAGAACATGTAACATATAGAGTTTCTCCCTCCAGTTTGTATGTGATGATATCACCAACTTTCTTCATCTATCTTCTGTTATCTTATTCTCAATGTCATCTCATTTATTTTCAATCCATCCATTTATGAATTATTATTTCTTGGGGTTCTTTAATCCTTCCTTTGTGTACCCTTCTACTAGTATAGCCTCATCTCTTAACACGCATCGAATTCATTTCATTTCTTGAACAACCATAATAAAACCAAATTTGGTCCTATAAAATGGTAGCAGTGGAGGATTGGTATTGTTATTGTCATGGTGTTTGTTTGAAGATCCTTTTAGATTTCAGTCATATGGGAAAATCATTTTTAGGATAAAAAATTTAGTCCATCAATATCATAGACTAATTTCTCTAACTCTTATGGTGATGGTGGAGTATCATATATGATGTTTGGATAACTATAAGTTTCTTACCTCATATTATGGAAGTCGTACGATGTAATAAGAAGAGACACCTTTACATAGACCATAAGGAGGAGGGAATATTATAAAATTACTTGTCCAAGATTATCTTTGGAATACATTATAGTACTTTTAAACGATTCCATTGGAGATTTTGTGGTAAATTTATTTACAAGAGTAATTGGTGATGCAATTTAGTGTCTTGGAAGCACATAGAGTGTTCCAATGGTGATAGTTGATGTATTTTTAGTCATTAACCAAATATAGGTATATCTATGAAGATAATAATGATGTATAAGCAGTCACATTTGATATTATAAGATAGGGAATCCAGTTTCACTGACTGGATCCTACTAAAAATTATAAGATCCATCATTTTTTCATAATTAATACTATTATTATCATATTTTTATTTCTTAATCAATGTAAATTATTATTCCCCCATGGACTAGTACCCAAATACAAACCATGAGACTTGTGTTGTTTTTTTGATTTATTTTCGTCTTTTATGGTCTTTAAGAAATATTATATGTTTCTATTCTATGGATATCATTTTTGTGAGGTGATTTTGGTGAAGCACATATTCCAAGATTCAAACACCATTATTTAGGAATCATTTAGGTAATTTTTTACGTAAAATATGTTCTCATGGAAATATCATATGGGTTTAGTCAATTATTGATATGATAACGAGATGTTATATTAGAGATTCAATTGTTGGGTTTCAAATGCTAGGCATTGTGATGATGATCCATAAAACAATTTAGTATCAATATTTTTCACTTTTCATTGTAGTATATTTATGTTAAGTGGTTCCCAATCCATCTTATGTATTCCATAATTTTCTGGGAGTTCAATAATTTCATGATAAATTAAATTAGATGAGTGTAATGTATGAATGGAGATGTTTGGTGATATTGATTTCGTATTCAATAGAATAATAAAGAAGGATTTTATATTATAGAAGGAACTTGATCTTCTGCTTGTTGGTACTAATCCAGAAGTGATGTAGAAGGAATAATTATAGATGCTAGATACAAAATCACTGGGGGTTAATTAAGATGTAATTATCTTTAACATGGCTTATAATATCTATGAAATGGAAACCATTTGGGAAGTTATGAATACTCTCAATGACATATATGATAATCTGAACATAATTAATAAGATGTTATTTTTTGGTGGGTGATCATCCTAACGCATTCATATGGACAACCAGTGAAAATAATATAAAAAAACTAAACATGATTTTTAGTTGGTTATAGTCAATTATGGTGAACATTGAAGATCAAGAGTATAAATTTTTATTGTCGTCATCAATCCTTGAGTTTTGAGATGTGGCGGTCACCACCGTGAGTAACTCCTGTGGAATGATGAATTTATGTTTTTGTATATTTTAGAACTATCCTTAAATAGAGAACTTTTTTAAAAGGATATACATGATTCAATTAGAAATTCCTATAGTGTAGAAGGACTAGGATGTCTCACAAACAAGAATATTTAATGGAAAATAAAAGGAAGAAGAAGATAGAGAATGAGTATCTCAGTAGAAGGTGGTGCCATAAGGTGGAATTATTGGAAGAAATTTCCCATAAAAAATATTTCAATGAAAATATAGTGAATATTAGAATATACACTTTCATAAGTGGTTCCACTAATGATGAATAAAAAGATAATGTTGTTCTATTTCCAATTGTTGAAATATCACTTGATTCATAGATTATAGACATTAGAGCTTCTTGCCACTCAATATCCAATGTAAAAACTATAAAAAAAGAAGATTCATTAAATTAAAAATTATGGTTGATTATGATCTCATGATTATTACAAAGGGTGATGGTCCCATTTAGACAAGGAACAAACACATACTATAGTTGAATGATGTGAGACACATATTGGGATTAATGAAGAAATTCATTTATATTGGATAGTTAGATGATGTAGATTTCTAAATAATATTCATTGTTGGTTTGTGAAATATTTCACATTGTTCTATGGTAGTGTCCATAGGTGTGAAGGATAAGACATTGTACCTCATATGAGTATCAGAGTTGTGATGCATTCAGAATAAGCATCTTCCCAAATGTCATGGATTGAATGAATGGGTCACATTAATGAGAAAATAATGAAGATACCCACTACTAAAGGTTTTATAAATCACTAAACCATGGAGTATAGAATATTAAAATATTTTGTTTCTAAAAATCAATGTAATTTTCCCTTCTAAATGTATGGTAGTGTATCAAATAACAGGATGTTAGAGTTGGTTCATATAGATATATAGGGACCAACTATGGTTTAATTACTCAAAGGGTTTTTTTATATTTAACCTTCATTGATTAATAGAAACAAACGTAATGGTTGTTATTTCTCAAGAAAAATTAAGTAATATTCAAAACCATCGTTTGATATAGAAACATGGAGGAAACCGAGTCTAATTTCACACATAAGTGTTTGAGACTTACTAAAGGGGGAGAGCATAAATGTAGGTAATTACAAAGGTCTTAATAGAGGATGCACATATTATTTGAGAAGTACATTATAGCATTTAATGAATACATTACAGTAATGGAGAGGATTAATTGGACGTTGGTTTAAAATTAAATCTATATGAGAAATCATGTAGGATACACTTTAGTGTTTTGGGTGGTTGAAGTAAATTATATAGAATACATATTCAATTAGTGACCCTATTATCCATTGGGGAAGTAACTTTGCGATGTATTTTGGTTTGTATGAAATTGTTATTTCACCAACATCAAAGTATTAATTAAACGTAGCTACATCCATATTGATTCCATTGATAAGGAAAACCTAGTGGCTTAGTCCAGAGTATGTTATAATGTGGGATATCATGTTGAAGAGATTAAGTATTTTACTCTGGTATAATAACATTCATATGGTTTTTAAAATATTAAATATCTTTTTCAATAGAGAGATCCTTAGGAAGGATAAAATATTTGTTGAGGAGGATGATCAGAGAAAAATATTATTGGATGATGAATTTTAACTGAATTAATTTTTAGAAGTTATTGATTTTTAATATAATTTAAAAAATAAATAATTGCTAAATCTACCATATGATATATAAGTTGTTCCAGAAGTGATTCTTTTTCTGATGGTGTTGAAAAGTCCCAAACAACCGTCAATCTCTAGAATTTAAAAATATTAGGCCCGAGTTTTGAATGAAAGGGAAATGTAATTTTATTTTCACAATGAAATGGATCTGTAATGTGATGACACACAATGGGAGTTTTATAGGTCTATTATATTTAGAGATCAATTTTATAGATATGAAAATAGAGTGTAGTACTTACTACTCATGGATGATGGAGAAACTAAGAGCCTAGATGAGGCTAGAAATATGAAAGACTCAAATAAGTAGGATTTATCCATGAGGTATTAGATTTATTCCCTCTATGTGTGTAGAACATAAAAGATAACAGAAATGGAAATTGGGAAGAAGTTTATTAAGAAAATGGTTATTATGGAAAATAGAGTGAAAAGATGGTAAACAATGTCATAAGTAAATACTAGTCGTAAAGCTATTTAAAAAATGCAAAGTATGGAGTTCTATAAAATATTTAAAATTATATTCAATCATAAAACTATATAAATGTTTCTTAGTATGTTTTTTAGGTATTTTTCATCAGTATCAATTGAAAAAAAAAGATAACATTAATTTTTGAGGGATTAGATGAATGAATCAATATGGAGAAGATTCATGTTTTCAGGGATTAGCAAAACCTGGACCTTGTGTGCAAGGTCAATCAGAGCCATTGTGGTTTGATGTAGGTTCAAATTTGTGGAATAAAAACTTCAATTCATTCCTGGTTGAGAAGATTTTCACCAAAATAAATTTAGATAATGTCAATTATTAGAAGTTGTTTGATGATGTGAGATTTATCATCTTAATTATATATATAGAATATTTTTTTATTGTTCTATAAAAGGAAATGATTAATGGGATAAAAATATAATTATTCATAATATTTGATATGAAGGGTCCTAGTTTGGATAAATGTATGTTTGGGTTACAGATTGTGAGGGACCGAAGTTTTTATACTTTTTACCTGACACAATTTGATTACATCTGCTTGGTGGTTTATAAAAGCAACATGAGTGAGGAAAAAACAATAACCAAACCCTTTTATAGAAACTTATAGTTGAATAAGGATAGGTTACAATGAATATAAGTTGAGTTAGAGTAAATTGAACTATTTTCCAATGAATCCATAACTTGAATAATGATGTATTCTATGGTTTTTACTTGAACAAGCATTGTGTAAGATGTGGGATTTGTTAGCATGTACATGTATAATCCATGAAGAGAACATTTAGAGTCCATGAAGCGGATGATATGGTACTTAATAGGATCTTATATTATTGGAAATATTCCTAAGAATAGATGAGTCATTTGAGGGTTTACTATCTCTATATTTTGGAGAGATTCAAACACTTAGAAGTGAGCCACCATTTGTATTTTCCCTTTTTGAGGGACAACCATGTGTAGTATATCAAATCATTAACTGGTATTTTCACTCTGAATAATGAAATTAGATTACGTTGTTATAATGGGTGCTAATAAATATTTGATCTTAATAAATTGGATCCCGAATGATCTAAAAAATAGGGAGAATAATGGGATTATATTTTTTGATTGACAATGTGAAAATCACACAGGCAAAAATCCAACATATCATTCTTTGATAAATAATATTCAGCAAATATATCACTTAATCTACATGTTATTTTATGATAGATTTCAAGATATATATAATATAAAAAGATTATAGAATCCAATATATGTGCTAAAAATTATTATTGTCTTGGATGTGTTGAGGTAGAGTTTCACCTCATTCAGGCTGGGATGACCATAATCATGGATATTGAACCACGAAACTACCATGGAATATTGATTAGTGGAATAATTTTTTTTGGGTTGATGATGGACTCAGTGGTGGATCCTTAAAATGATTCTCAATTTAGAGGTAATTAGGTTTCATCTATATATGAAAAAAAATATTAGGTAGAGTATCATTGTCTAACGAAAGGAGACTTTCATGGAGAATAATTAAAGAAATTCAAATAGTGATGATGGGCTGAATACTGTGTTTTCTTTAAAATAAAATGTTATAGAGACCAGATCATATTTGTTAGTTGATGAAATCATAAGTTAGCCCTTATCTCAAACTATAGATAGGATTTTATATTTTCAATGGACATATATAAAAATAAATCTGGGATATATAGGAGTCCTTTTGAAGCATTATTCTAGTGGTTTTTTCAATTGGTATATGTAGGAGGTAAAGTCATCGAACGTATGAGTTAACTGGTGAGTGTTTTGAAAGCATGTATAGTGTATCAATGGTGGGAGTTGGGACTATATAGAAATTTTCCCAAGAATATAGATATTCACAGACAAAAGAGCTATGTGGAATCACTCTCCATAGATATTGAAAGAAATGGTGACTAGTTTCACTGATTAGGATTTATTAAAAATAGTATGATATATCGTTTTACTAGAATTAATTCTATTTAAATCATCTTCTAATTTATTAATAAATGTAAAATTTTTCCCCCATGGATTAGTAATCAGGACTAAATGATGTAAATTATGTTATGTTTTTTACTTCTTTTCCTTCTATTTTTATCTAATTGAAATGTTATGTGTGATTTTTCTGACCACAGTGTTGAGGTTCAATGATTTTGGTGTAGCATGTCTTCCAAGAATCGAACATTGTAGTGTGGTGACCATTCTAGTACATTTTTACTCTTATAAAGTTATAATGTGTATATTATATGGGATTAATAGAAGATATCTGGGATACCAATAGAACTAGAATGGTAATTAATCTAATTTCCCCATTTCAACTTTCATAGTTTCTAACCTATTATTTCTCTTTGTTTTGGTTATTCCACCATTGTTATGACAATATTATATCATCCCTAGTTTTCATTATCTAGAAAAGTATGTTATCTTCCCTTCACAACCTTCTTTCCTTGTGTTGTTATTTGATTATTTATCACAAATATAAACTTTGGGTAGCTCCAAGATAGCTCCTACTAAAGGAAAATAATAGAATACATCTCATTTTTCATGGTGTATATCATACATTTGGTAGGTATAGTCTGATGGGAGAAGTATTTCAGAAAGAAGGATAATTGTTCACTTTGAGTGGCTAGTTTCTCAGTAGGGATATGACTACATTATCATGTATGTATGGTGAATTGGTTATGTTGGTGGAAATTATTTACTAGTATTAGGGGAATTGGTGTTTCTATGTTTACTGGTTCCTAATGTTTTCATGAATATCAGTTGATCTTTTTCATCTATTCGATGGTATTGAGTAGTATTTTTATAGGTTTCATGCTATTTGTTTGATATGAGAAGTGTTCTATGTTGCTTGATGATTATGGTTATGTAGTTTCCTGATGCTTTCAGTGGTGAGAAGATTACATAGAGGGGTAGTGACAAGAATAACATCAAGTGGACTTTTTTAAATAATTATATGAAATGTGTGAGGTGGTTACTTATGGTCCATGACTATATTATCAGTGCTTCCAAATATTTATTACATACTAGTTTAAATTCTAGAATTATTGTGTTGTTTTTTAGGCCACTCACGTGCCCCGACTGGTATCCAGATAGCCGTTCCTATTTGAACTATTTTGGATGTTTGGTTTCTTATTGGTATTTTGTTGGATGATGTGTACCCGTTCCCTCTCAAACTAAAATTTATTTTGTAAAAATATATATTTAATACAAGGAATAAAAATTAATCAATACACATTTCTCGAGTAATGATATAAATATAATCATCCTATTATTGGATTAATAGAGACAAACATGACATAACATAAGAGGATCAAGTGGTATGATTATGAGGGGGAGGGGATGGAAGTAGATTTCATATATATGTATCAGATATTCTATCAATACATCATTATATATCTTGAAATAATAGGAAGCAAGATAATCATAGTTCTTAAAATAGTCTCATCAAAAATATGGATCATGTGCATGAAAAATGTAAAAATCATTATGGGTGTACTAGTGAGAGGAGTGAGTGTACCGAATGTGAATGAGTTATAAAAACCATAATGAAGTTGAATGATTCCATCCCAACAAATGGACAACAGAATAACTGATTTGAATGAGTAATTTCCTCCATAGTATGATTCAGAATTATGTTATTATTGACTAGTCCCAAAATAGAAGTCCAGAATCACTATGTATCCTCAAGAAACATGAAACAAGACACAAATTTTTTGTAGAAATTATTTACTTAGATATAGGGAATTTTGAACTTGTTATAAGATTATGATAATACGAGAGTTCCATAGTTGGATTTATAAAAATAAAATTGGTTTCTTTATATGATGTCCCAATGTTTGTAAAATGTAGAAAACCATACATGAATATGAAGAATATTCCGCCATAGAGTTTAATAGAAAGTGATTTTTTTTGTCTGGGCCTAATATAGGAGATCTAGAAATCACTACATATATTTTGAGAGTATTAATCAAGTCATAAGTAGTTCTAAAATGAATTCCCTATGCAGATTTGGCTCGTTTTTAGGTGAAAATGAGGTCGCCTCATGCTGGCACCATGTTGTTGATGTTTACCCAACATAAATAAGTATGTTCTTGAGAAGAAAGATTAATGTTGTTGGAATTTATGACTCAACCTAAGAAAAATGAATCTATGAATCAATATAGGTACCTTAAAACATGAATCAAGATACACATATTTCATATAAATGTAAGGATTTTTATCATAGTGTGGGATTTTAGATAGGTAGAACCATACACAGATACACTTACCTTGATCTGAATCTAATGAAAGGAGGTTATTTATTATTCAACATACCTCTATAAGAAGTATAATAGTATTAGGGGATGGAATATAAGAAGAAAAGTTTATTGTCTTATAGAAATGAATCTGGTGTTATGTAGTTTAGGGTCAAGAAATGGGTACCTATTCTAAGAAGCATAAAGGCACATAAAATGTATTTTCATGTGGAAATATGAAGAGTATTTTTTCAGAAACCATATATTAGAATATGTTTTGATTCACTATACATCCTTTTTAATTATGTATTATGATCCATTAATTTAAACCTTTTCTATGATATAAATTGCTTCTCAATTTTCCACAAGCATCAGGGGATTCTTCTTGGGTATTATTAACATCCCCAAGGATAATACAAATTCTCAATAGAACAATGAGTAGAGGTATAAGATGTTATCGAATTATTAGGTCACCATATTCTTTTGGAATTAAATGTTACTTACTTTGCATAACCTCATCACATTAAGTTTTTCCAATTCATCGAGACAAATATGAGGCCACTTATATTTGAATTTCTGGTCACAAATCAAAAATAAAATTGAGGTAAAATTAACTTCAATGAAATAATGGATTTTATTCATTATACTAGTGATTATGGAGTTTCTTGTGTATCAGTAAATATCATTGATTGATATTCCCACAATGAACAAAATAGTTTTTTTGGCCAAGAATTTATTTCATTGTCCACACTTTTCTAAAGGATATTAGATAGAGTTTAAGTAAATTTATATTTTTTTCAATGAGTATTTACACTAACTATTGTATTTAGGATATATCTTTTTAATATAAAGGAATATAAATTGGTTCCACTATTCGTTGGTATTATACGATGGACCCTGAATTTGGTGATGATATTAGAATTCATAAAGTTTATGAAACCCTTTGTTAGAAATTATTTTAAGGGTATTGATTCATCCATTAACAGAATAATTTATCAGCAATAAAAATGAACATAAAATACCAAACTATGGTTGGAGGTTATATTATCATGACATTAATCCCCTATATGAAAAATATACAGGTATACATAGAATTTTGAAACAATTATAAGAGTAAATAAATGAAATTTACATGAACCTAGCTCACATAGAAATTATTTTTGAATCTTAAATTGTCTTTCATAATTGATGTAAAAAATATATGTGTCTTCAGATTTGATAGAAGACATTGTTCCCTATTTGATGACCTCCATAAGATCTAGTATGGTCTTCTTGAATTACAGTGAGGGTATTTTCTCCACCTTCATTGGTCATGTGGATGAACCCATCAATGACTCTCTTGTAGATGTCCTTTTGAGAATTCATTACATCATACAGGACAATATTTTATTTCCAGCAACAGAATGGATCATTACTAGATCAATCTAATGTAAGTACCCAATTATAATGATACTTTATAATGGGAGACATCAAACTAATCACATAAGTAATTGATAAGGGTAGATTTTAACTTGGGTACGTGATGGTGTTAATTTCATTTATTTCCTTCATATTTTTTCTAAAAAAATGATAGACTAGCCTTGATGAGTCATAAAAATGACCATTTTTTCTAAGAATACTAAGACTATGTTCAATTTATCCAATGCATATACATGAACATTTTGTGAATGTGAAATTTGGGAAAATGATATCTATGATGGAAATTAAATAGTTAATCTTCCAACACAATCAATGAAGGGGTCAAATATTACTTCCTGTGAGTATAATCACTATTAATCTAATTTAACACTAGATATGAATATCTATGGATTTATAATAAGACAAAAAGTGTTTTTACTGAAACATTCAGGATTATAATGAGAGATTGGTATTTGAACTCATTATTATTACATCCTTCATATAATATGAAAACTCTACGATCCTAAACATTCGGGGAGATTTATTTGGTATGATTACATTTACTCTTTTTCCACATGGTCCCTAATTTTAGATTTGGTTTTAAATAAGGCTAGGTTTCGATGAATTTTGAGAAAAATTGAGGAAAAGAGGGCTTTTCAAGGTTAGATCATGTCAAGATAAAACCATGTTCCCCAACCATGAAAATCATGCGACCCCACACAGTTGGGGTTGGCATGAAGAGCACACATTTTTTCAAATCATGCACCCTAAAAAGGCACACCATACACCCTTAAAATAATAATCATAGGGTTAAGGCATAAAGTTAAGTAAAATAGTTTTCCCCTACCCTAGAAACCATGCAATTATTTTAAAGTGTCATAGAAATTGGTTTTTTTGTCCCTCAAACTCCCAAAACCCACCCATATTGAACCAAACTCAGAATCTTATGATTCATACCAATTTTAATGATTTCTAGAGGGATTACAAGGCCGCCTGACCTCTATTCATTGCGATTCAAAGCTGAGATTCAATATTTTCACCCCTCCAAGTATGTAGATTCTATATCATTTCTTTCACATTCATCCTCCTATCTTATATCATTCTTTTGGTGGAAATTTATTATCTTTTTTCTAGATCTAGATCTATATTGGATGTATCAGGATCCCAAATTGTGTATCTAGATATAGAATTAAGATATCTTGTACTATTTATTCTTAATTTTGGGATTCATATATGAGCCTCCTTACATTTTACTCTAAGTCTAAATTTTTAGATATTTTTTGTGTGATTATTATTTAATGATTTATCATAGGTAGTATATAATTAAAATCCTGTAGTCCTGATTTTTATTACGTGTATGTAAATTTGAAAATGTATATAGTTATTTTAAAATTTATATTCTAGATTAATCAATTAATTTGAGTGAATTAATTAACGATGGAATTTTGAAATTGATGGATTTGGGGAAAAATAATTGTGGAATTAATTTTGAGGTATTGATGTTGTAAAATTTCTAATTAAATTTAGATCTAATTATGAAATATTGAATTTGATTATTTTAGGTAATCAATAATGGAATTAATTATGGTATTCTGTGTTGTGAATATTGATTAATTAATTTTAATATTAATTAATGGGTTCACTTACATAATAAATTGGTGAATTAATTTAGGGAAATCATGTTATAAACTAGTTGTTAAATTAGAAATGATATTGGAGTTATTAAATAATGGATGAATTATGTAATATTATTAATGTGATTTGATAATTATTAAATTAAATAATTGAATTGGTGAGTTTTACTAATTATTGAATTAGGAATAGAATATTTGTTGATAATTAATTTATAAATTTATTACATGTTGAGGAATTGTAACATGCTCATTTCAATGTGAATTAATGAATGGGAATGTTGTCATCCTAATGTGTGATGTGTGAATGGTGACGTGGTCATTCATGTATGAATTATAGAATGGGAATATATTCATTCTACTCTGTGATGTATATATGGTAACATGGTCATTGAATTATCAATAAATGAATAAGAACACGCTCATTCTATTTTGTGTAGTATGGATGGTAACATGGTCATTAATGTATGAATTAAATAATGGGAGCATGATAATTCTTCTCTGTGCAGTATGAGTGGTAACATAGGAATTCAAGTATGAACTAAATAATGGTATTAAAGGAAATATGAGATAGGACCCCACTTGGGAATACATTCTGATCCAGCATGATGGAAGCATGTGTTGAGATATGATAACACATTGGAATAAATTAGGATCCAGCATGTGTTGAAGCATGTGTTAAGATATGATATTACTTGGGAACACTTTAGGCTCCGACATGAGATGAAGTTAACATTGAGATATGAATTTTATCTGGAACATGAGAGTTAATATGGTTAATTAAAGAAAAAAATTTAATGTGATAAATTTTTACTTATTCATTGAACTAATTTATTTATAATACATTATACAATTTTTTACTATATTTTCATTTTGTCACTATTGGTGGGGGGCTACTGAATTATAATCACAACATACTCAGGTTTCCCAATGGGTACCCAAAAATACTTTATTCTTATTAGAAAGGTTATGGGAAAAGGCCCTATATTAGATGGCTAAGTTGGGATGGAGCGTGGAAGACTGAACTAGACATGTTTGAGGACCCTCTTGGGATTTGTGAGTGTATATATTTTTAGTTTCATTTTAGAAACATGAAACGTACATTAACATGAAATTTTTTCTACTTTAGTTGCATATTTTATTTTCCAACATTGATTATTTTGAGATATTGGTACTATTTGTGCTTATATATGCTTTTTTAATTGTTTATTCATTCTTCTGGTGTATTACTATGATTAAAAAGGGTATAGTATTCCCATGAATGAATTATCAGACCATTTCTCCTAGTCGTAATTATTTTGTTCATGGGTAGGTTTTCTTTTGGTCATGTGTACGTCTGTCTCAGGTACCAATGCATGGATCCTAGGCTGGGATGTTTCATAGTGGAATAAAAGGAGTTGTATTTTCTTTTATTTTTTCATACTAGTTGGGAATGGTAGACAAGAGAGTAAGAAGAGTCATATATTATACATGAGCTCGTTCATGGGATTTCAAAACCCATCTATGGTGGAAAACCAATGAACATAGGTTAGGATTGTAGTTATTAATGTTTTTTTATTAAGGATTAATTTTATTTGACCTTGGGTGACATGATTGTTTTGTGATGTGGAAATTGATTTTGATATTTTATAAGAATTGACTCACTTTCCAAAAAGGAATGGGAGTTGTGACTTCAGGCATCATTCTAGGAACTCATGCTTATCAATTTACATGCATCATTTTAGGCTTGTATGAGAAATTTTTTTTGGAATGTTATTAAACATATATTATTTTTACATTCTTGTGAAATTGAACAGAAAAATATTACCAAATAAGAATTAAAAATTGTAAAATGATGAATGATTTGAATAAACGACTATTTAATGATATTTTAATAATTAGTATAAGAATACCATTTAATAACCAATACATTGGTGAAGGATGGTTAAGGGTTCTGTAAGCACCTTGATTTTGACATAATGATGAGATGTGGAAAAAAGTGTAGTTGTGACTTGTTGTGATTATTCCTATTACATAAATGTGTTAGTGTAATGGTATGATTCTTATAACATGTGTTTGAATTATAGTGATATGCCTCCAGGATGATTCTTCTTGAGAGGACAAAAAGTGGATATGGAAGGTAATGTTGTACTAGAAGTGGAACATAGGTTACCGATATTGTCGAGTGAGGAAGAAGGGGAGTTGTTCAATGTGAGAATTTATCACATTATTCAAGTAAATGGAAGATACCCAAGAAAGGTTGAGAATATAATGTTTTAACTGATGAGAGAGTTTCAATTGTAGCACCCTCCAACTTTTATTAGAGAGGGTGGACCTGAGGGAGCTGATTTCAAGGTTGAGTCCATAATAATGATGCATAACCATTTAGATACTCTAATTAAGTAGAGGGTCATGTTTGATGCTTATATCCAATAAGTATTAGTGAAACACTGATGTGAAGTTTTGGTGAAGACTGGAAAGACTGATGGTATGTTATAGAAGGATTTCATTGAAAGGTTATTAGAGAACATCTACCACGAGACGCTAAGAATCGACAAAGTAGTGGAGTATATGGGGCGGAGTCATGGGATCAAGTCCTTTATAGACTACACTAGATGCTTTATATAATTCATTTCTTTTATTCATCATTTCATTGATATGTTTCAGTGACAAAAAATCATTTTCAAGATGGAATTATGTGAAAGATTATATCCTAGGTTAACTATTTCAGATAAATATGTTTTTTAGGTGGTGGATAAGGTTCTCATAGATTGGGGAAGCTGAAATAGGATTGTAGTGCTAGAAATATAGTTTCTACTTGATGGTCAATTGGTGCGAATTTCGAGAGAAGGAAGAACCATTATGACAATTTTAGCCAGGGCCATAGAGAGATGAGTGGTTAGACAGGTGGATCAGTTTCACAGGACCTTAGTGGAGTGATCTGTCATCAGTGCAGTAGGATGGTCTATTATCATAGAAACTATCCCCAGCCCCCAAAATAGTTATAATAATGAGGAAATATGGGACATCTATAGAAGATGTGCATGACACATTTACTTCGGATGGATGGTGAACAAAATCACAAGCCATGTAGTCAGAAATACACATCGTGTATTCATCCAAAGTACATAGATTGATTAATATTTATTATTATATTATACAAACCCTTGAGATATTTACCACAGTGGTGGCATAATGCTGAGGCACAACACATGATTTGTGTTATATATAATTGTGTTTAATTTAACATCTGTTTAATGTTCATTTCTACTCATTGGGTAGTTATGAATGAGAATTCACTGGGTTTCTTCCATGGTACAAGTTTTGTACAAAGAAAATTTTAAATGAATTAATTTTCATAAAATTATGATGGATGAGATTCTCAAGGAAATTCATAAAAATGGTTTAATATAAAATGATTGACTAATTAATGATAATTAATTTACTTGAGGGTGATTTATATTAAACAAGAACAATTAAATAATTGAATTATAGTTATTTTTATGCGTAAATATCTTGGCATGTATGGATTATCATGATTTGGACCAAGACCTTTGTATGTGAATGGTTTATTTTTTATTAAATTTTTTTCCATACGATCCATCTCCCAATTAATATTTAGTGACTATGCACCCAAGGTTTATTATTATGTAAAACCCCGTTTTACCCCTCACCTCTGAGTGAGATAGAAGAGTATGTAATGGATTGAGATCCTATGCAGGTGGAGGCGGATCAAGTTATGTGCCATGGTGAAACCAATCCATGGAGATAAAAAGTAGAACCGATGGAAAGCTGTAAACACGAACCCTAAAGGTTAATGGTGTTTCTCCCCTATGTATTGGGTGATTTTATCAACCTCTAGATAAACTAACCAATTGAACAAGCTCATTATCATTACATTTATTTTATTTCTATTAGTTACATGGTTTATTTATTTTCGGAGTGTTTTCACAGTCATACAATTAATGAATTAAACAATCAATGAAGATGTAACTAAAATAAGACCATATTATGCGTAAATATAATCTTATACTTGGTTATTCACATAATTATTTCCCAAATAATACTAAAAAGCATTAATCAATGATAATAAATTGGAAATTTAAGTGTATGTATAAAATACCTCAATGAAATATTAATTCGGCATAGCCTTCCAAAATTGTAGTTAGAATCGAACATTAGATCAATGTGCCGGACCAAACCTAGTTGGGGTGCTTTCAATTGTTGCGGAATTCTAGTTCATGGTTTTTAGTTAACCTGACATGGTTCACATCAAGGGTTGATGACCACGGTAGGACTTGGAGTGACCAAGAGGCAATGGTTTAGGAAATCCAAAATAAAAAAGTTTCAAAATTTGGGAGTCCATTCAACAGATCAAGGAGTTGCGAGTTAATGCAGTTGACATTTGGAATGCCTACCTAAAACCTATCATGTTTTGTGACCAACCATTTTAGGGGTAATATGAAGGTCAATATGGATCCTTTCCACTAGAATATTCAGGCAACATAAGACTATGAAGTCAATGGTGACGGAAATTGGATTTCGATAAAATAATCAGAGACTAATAAGTATTAATTTATTTATTTGTCTCAGTTTTTTCATGTTAAATTACTAAACCTTTGCTCATCATAATTTTTATAAAAGGCAAAAAATTGACTTCAAACATATCATGGAGATCTATACTCGAGAATGGAAACCTTCTCACAAGCACCAATTTCCATGAATGGTAGAGGCATTTAAGCATAATCCTTCTCCACGAGAGGAAATTGTATGTGCTAGAAGAGCCTATTCCTATTGAGCCTAGAAAAGAGGCATGTGATGAGGAAATATATCTTTATTTTAAAAATATTGATGATTCCATAGATGTACAGTGTTTCATGATATCATACATGTGTAATGTGATCTTGAATCAACATGAAAACGTGGACACATATAGCATGATGTCTCACCTTGACGAACTCTATCAAGAGAAAGCGATACATGAGATATATGAGATCTCCAACGCTTTGTTTAAAACTAATCTATGAGATTTTATGCCATGTGGGCCTCATTTAGTCATTCTTGTTAGATACATTGAATTCTTGGTTATCTTAGGGATTACGATCCCATATGAGTTTCGTACAGATCACAGCCTATCATCACTGCCCAAGAAATTCACTATCATTATTGTCAATTATAACTGGAGAAACAATGAGAACAGCCTATCAGTACATATGACCATGATTCTCCTGGTAGGCAAGAACATGGGGTGTGACAAACCAATAGTCCTTATGGTGATTAAGAAATGGAAGGACAAGGTGAAGGGGCCAATGACTTCTAAACTATCTGAATCCCCCGAGCATCATCCCTCCAAGAAGGGGATGATCCATAGGCAGGGAAAGGAACGATAGGAGATATGTTTTACATGTATTAAGCAAGGCCACTAAAAGAGGAACTAGTCCTAGAAGCGTGGGGATGATAAAGTTGCATTTATTATCGAGTGTAATATTTCTATTTCTACACATTGGGTATTAGATACAGCTTTTGGGGCTCATATCTATATTCAAATATAGGAACCATGTATATTTAGAATGATTTCTAGAGGAGAGGTGGATTATCGAGCTGAAAATGGCATGAGACTGGATGCATTATCCATTGGCGATTAGCACCTATTTTTTCCTACTAGGATGATTTTGGTTTTACATAAATGTTATTATGTTCCTAGTGTTACGAAAAACATAATTTTGGTATAATGTTTGGATATGAATGGATTTATATTCAAGATTGGAAATAAGGGTTTCTTATTTTATAAGAACAATTTATTTTATGGTATGTCACATTTAATTAATGGTTTATATGAATTTAATTATGAAAACCAAGTGTTGGACATCGATAACGAAAAAAATCACATGACTCATACATCCCCCAATTGTGGCATCATCGTCTCGGTCATGTAAACGAGAAGTGCTTGAAAAAGATCTGCCATGATGTCTATTTAGACTCTACTGAGCTAAAACCACTTGATATATTTCAAGGTTGTTTACAAGGTAAAATTATCAAGCCACATTTCAGTGGACATGGTGAAAGGGCCATATAGCTTCTAGGATTGGTGCACACTGATTCATGTGGACCATTTAGAGTAGAATCTTGATGTGTATATTCTTACTTCATTACATTTAATGATAATTTGAGTAGATATGGCTATGTATACTTAATGAGGTATAACTCCGAGTCCTCAGAGAAATTTAAGGAAATCAAGAATGAAGTAGAGAATCAACTTGGTAAGAAGAAAGAAACATTAATCGGATCGAGGTGGATAATATCTAAACCAAGAGGTCATCTATCTTCTATGGGAGTCTGGGATTCTATCTTAGCTCACTCCTCCTTATACACCATAACAAAATGGTGTTAGTGAAAGGTGAAACCGCACCATATGGGACATAGTAACGTTGATGATAAGTCATAAAGATATTCCATTATCCTTTTGGGTATATGCATTACAAACTTCAGCATATACATTAAATCAAGTACCAACTAAGGAGGTATATGGAATTCCCTCCGAGTAATGGAATGGGAAAAAACCTATTTTGTCAAACACACGTGTATGGGGATGCGATGTGTTTGTTAAGTCCTTCTCATGAATCAAACTAGCACCTCGTGGCACGACATGTATGATTATAATATATTACAAGGATACAAAAAGTTATTACATATATAACCATTCAGAGAAGAAAATGACAATCGCTAGACAATCCAACTTTCTTAAGAGGGATCACATCCTCAAAAAGGATATTGGGATCAAGATTGACATTGATGATGTTAATGCTCACGATACACAAGATTTGGTACAGGAACATGTTCCATCGGTCCCCATGGAAGATGTTACAGAAACACAAGTACTGCGTAGTAGTTCAAGAGAGGTAAGTGAACCAGAGTGATTTGTATTCCTAGTCACTGAGGATGGTGAATCATTATTGGTGGACTATGAAGAACCTCTCTAATACAAGTAAGTTGTAGAAAGCACAGAAGCTTCCAGATGGCTCGAATCTATGAATTCTAAGATGGATTACAAGTACCAGAACCATGTTTGGGTTCTTGTCAGTGAGCCAGTTGATGTAATGCCTATTGGATGCAAGTAGAAATTTAATAGAAAACTGAACAAGGAAGGTCATTTTAGTATCTATAAAGCAAGGATAGTGGCTACGGGATTCAGACAACATCAAGGAATTGAATATGATGAAACCTTCATTCTAGTTTCCATGTTTAAATTCATAATTATCATACAATCCTTAGAAGCTTACCATAACTACGAGATTTGAAAAATTGATGTCAAAACAAAATTCCTTAATGGGATCCTTTAGGAAGATGTTTATATGACACAACCAGAAGGTTTTGTGACACCATGTAATGGAAAATGAGTTTATGGGTTGCAGAAATCCAATTATGGATTACTATAAGAATCTAGGCCAGGGAACATTTGATTTGATGAAGCCATAAAGTAATTTGGTTTCATTAAAAATTAATGTGAGAAATGTATTTATAAGCGGTTTATTAGTAATGAAATCATTATCCTTGAAGTATATGTTGACAAAATATTGCTTAATGGAAATGATATATTAGTATAATAGTTAGTTAAGGACTCGTTGAAAAAGTGTATCTACATGAAGGACTTTGGTGATGTAGCTTACATTCTAGGGATCATGATCATTCATGATATATCGAAGAGGATTCTTAGACTAAGTAATGGTACATACATTGACCAGATAATAATGAGATTTAGTAGGGAATAATCCAAGAGGGGATTGGTTCTAGTGTCTCATTGCCTACATATTTCTATGAAAATGTGTCCTTAAAAAGAACATGAGAATGATAGAATGAGTAAGATCCCA